>CM052801.1:78737873-78835517 GCA_028533885.1 Nasua narica | reverse complement strand
AGCCATAGAAAGGAATGAACTTTGGTATATACTGTAGCATGGATGGACTTGAAAATATTATGCTATATGAAATGAACCAGACATAAAAGGAAAAATATTTTATGATTCACCTATCTGAAACATCTAGAACAGGTAAATTCAAGAGACAGAAATTATAATAGAGGTCATTAGGAGCTAGGGGAGGGGAAATGTGAAGTTATTGCTTGATGGGTACAAAAAATTTTTGAGTTGATAAGAAAGTTTTAGAAATTCAGATAAGAGTTAAGGGATAAGTTACAACAACATTGTAAATGAAATTAATGCCACAGAATTGCACATTTAAAGTAATTAAAATGGTAGGGTTTATGTCATATATAACAAAATAAAATGATTATGATGAAACCCACAGTAATAAAAATAAAAACCATTAAATAATATATAACTTGCAATTTAATTTATATTAAAATTAAAGGTAAAACTCGATTTCAGCTCCCATATGTAATGAGTGTGGAAGTTGCCATCCCATCCTTACAGAAATAAACTAAATATCTTAAAATCAACTTTTCTTGGACTTATCATTGAACTGAGGTGGCAGCAAAACCCTCTACCCTGAAATCTGAGGAGTCAGACAAACCCAGAAAGTCATAAACAAGATATGCTTACTTGATGCAGAAGCTGCTGGAGTTCTAACTGGTAGGAAAACTTACATGGCAATTTCGATGAATTGTTGGAGGTTGAGTATTGACTAGTGTGGGAGTGAGAAGCTGCTGGGAGTCACCATCTGAAAAGGGGCCCCATACATTCATTGTGTTTCCTTCTAGTAATCCTAGCATGTTCTTCTGATGAAAATTCCAAAAGATCCCCTAATGTTTCTGGCAGGAAGAGAGGAAGATTAATTATTGTGAAATACACTCAGAGCCTTATTTGTAAGAAATAGTATTTTCACAGAAAAAGACTTAATAGAACCTTATGCCAGTGAAGAAAGGACATTCTTTCTATCCCAAGCTTCTGTAACTTTTCTGTTATCTAAGTAGGAGAGAACAATACCAGCAGAGAAAGCTTATAAAAGTTATAATCTGGAGACATGAGGCGTACAGAACTCACCACCACATCAACAGGGCTCTAGTGCACTAACAGTGGACTGCAGAGGAAAGAGTTGAAAGACACAGACTCTATGAGTATGAGTACTTGGGGAATTCCAAAGTCAACAAGGGAGACCAAAACAAGGGCCCTAAAGAAATTTGAAGCCTTGAGCACATACACCTAAAGAAAACATTAAACATGAAACATTAGTCTAATTAAAAAAAAGCTTAGTAATTAGCCAGATGAAAATGAATCTTCACATTAAAGGACTATTTACCTCAATTCCTACTACTTGATACAAAATGTCCCATTTTTCCAACAAAAAATTAAAACAAATTCCAAAAAGCAAGAAAAATTACAAAGCAAGCAAAGCAAGCATCAAACTACACGGAGATATAAAACAGATGACTAAATTATCAGATAAGAAAGTTAAAATAATGATGATAAATATATTAAAGGCTCCAATGGAAAAAAATAGATAGCATAAGTGCATATGGGTAATAGAAGCAGAAGATAGAAACTCTAGGAAATAAAATGCTGGAAATCAAATACCACACAAGCAATTAAGAATGTCTTTGATGAGCTAATCAGTAGACTGGACATGGTTGAGGATGGAATCAGTGAGCTTACATATATAGGTCAATAGAAACTTCCCAGACCGAAATAAAGAGTAAACAAACAAATCCCCAGAATATCCAAGATCAGTGGGATGAATTTCAAAGTGTATAACATACATGTATTTAAAATAACACAAGGAAAAGAAACAACTCAGAAGAAATACTCAAAGAATTAATAACCAATAATTTTCTGAAATTGATGAGAAAGATCAAACCACAGATCTACAAGATCAGAAAAGACCAAGCAGGATAAATACCAAAATATTGACACCTAGGTATATTATATTCAAATCATACAAAACCAAAGACAAAGAAAAAATTCAAAAGAATTTGGAGCAAGGGTGGGAGCATTACCTAAAGAGGAAAAGAGAGAATTACAAGAATCTGCTCTTTAGAAACCATGTAAGCAAGAAGAAAGTGGTGTGAGAGAAAAAACAAACAAACAAACAAACAAAAAAACCCAATCAGCCAAGAGTTCTGTATCCATTGAAATTATCTTTGCATATTAAGGAGAAATACTCTCTCAGGCAGAAACTGAAAGACCTATGAAAAATAAAATCTCTACATAAATTTCTATTGCAAGCTATTGATGAACAATGGCTCATCATTTGGCATAATGTGCTCCACTTAATAAATGCTAATTTAATAAACTCATAACATGTAGTTAAATTTTAAAGTGATGGATTCATTCTCTATGATACTGTAATAGTAAATACATGATACCAATCATCATCAAAATTATAGAACTTTACATCCTAATGAATGAACTAATTTTAAAAAATCATTCAAGAGGTTGGGAGATCTCGGATGAAATGCAGAATGTGACAGAAGAATCTAAGTGTATTAAAAAAAGAATCTAAATGTATAAAACCTCACTTAAAGAAATGGAAAATAAGGAAGTGCCCTACATAAGTTTGAAAATTAATGGAATCTGAAACCAACCTACAACATATCTAGGAACTGAACAATTAAATTAATGAGTGGTGAATGATGGGTGCCAGGTTTCTCATTATTCTAGTAAGAGGTTACAGATAAATCATAAGAGGCTACAATCATTTATATGGTATGGAATAGAGTAGGAGACAGGTAACTAAACATACATATATTTCCTTGCTCTATTAGTTGAGGGGACCTAGACTTTGTAGTTGTAATAATCATACTTAGCACCCAAGATTTTAATTTCTAACACTATTCACCAACAGCAGAAACCAGGACTTCTCAGAGAAATGGCTGATTCTAGGACCAGAAGAGGAAACACACATGACAGATTTGGAACATTTTCTGTGCTAGAAAGTTAGACAGTGCTAAACAAACAAATAAACCACAATAAGGTGAAAAGGCCAGAAATCAACTGAAAGAGCTCAACGAGCCAAGCTGGAAAAAATCAAGCAATAACAACAACAAAAAATATGAATTATAACAAAGATGTAGGATAAATATACATGAGTCCATACTTACATAAACCAATCAATCAATCAATAAATAAAAAAAAATAAATAGGAGAAAAGAAACAAATCTAGTATGGAGAAGAATTCTGAATATTTTTTTGTAGATACTCCATCCTTAAGGAAAGGAAGTATATATAAGAATCATTCCTTATTCTTTGGAATAGGTGTGGGCTACACACAGGGACTGATTTCCAGAATATACTATGGAAAAGAGGAAAAAAGAGTAACTTTATGCTGGAGAAATCTGACAAACACTATTTCAGCCAGGTGGTCAAGATGAACATCAATAGTGACAAAGCGGGCGCCTGGGTGGCTCAGTTGGTTGAGCAACTGCCTTCGGCTCAGGTCATGATCCTTGAGTTCCAGGATCGAGTCCCACATCGGGCTCCCAGCTCCACGGGGAGTCTGCTTCTTCCTCTAACCTTCTCTCCTCTCATGCTCTCTCACTTTCTCTGTCTCTCAAATAAATAAATAAAATCTTTAAAAAAAAAATAGTGACAAAGCATATTGACAGCACATTCCCTTGATATTATGTGACAAAATGGTATGTTAACCCTATAGTCCTAGCAGAAACACACAACCATAGTCTAACCATGAGAAAAAAATAAAACAAATAAAAAAAATAGTAAATTCTTGATTGCCTTCATTTTTCATTCCCTTTGGATGCCTGTGGGATTTTTTTATACATTTCGTCCAACAAATTCATCAGGTTTTGACATCTAGAAATAATTCTTGTTCATTTTTTCCTGGCACCTGGTGAGAGAACTCAGTCTACAGATTAAAGCATTCCTTTATTTCACAGCAGTTTCATTCCATCATAAAGTTAAATATGCATATATTTTTTTCTGTTTCATTCTGCTTTATTCAGAAAAACCAATTATCCAATTTTAAAGGCTTCAGTTCTTGGCTTCCATATCAAACTCCTAATTAGTTGTTCCTCTATGTAGGTTTTTAAAGCATTGCCTGTAACTTTCATAGGTCTCATTCTTCATGTCTCTGACTTAGTACTCTACAGTGATGTGCATTGAGTCTACACTTCATTGAACAGAAACTGACATTGGAAAAAGTAATTTTTTTTTCTTTTGGTTTCACGATACATTCAATATCACTGAAACACAATAAGAACTTGAATACTTTATGGTTCACCTGCCATTACTAACATTGCTTAAAATCTGCAAAGCTGAAACTCAGGTAGCTCCTTGTAGCTTTTCCAACGTGGTTAGCCTTGCTCCCAAGTCATTTCTCTTAGATAACAGACTGAATGGTTAAAAAATAACATACATTTAAGCATACTGTTTTTCATACATTTAATGCACTTGTCACCCACAAAGTGATGCTATCTTCTTCTTGCTTTGATTTCCACACTCCCAAGTATCATCTGTACAGTTTAAGGGGCATTAACAATTAAAGGTGCTCTTTCTCAAAATTCTGCATGTCTTTATTTTACAAAAATGTGATAGATCATGAAACTGTCTTTCAATTTGATCCTAAACTTTCAGAATCTGTAGTTTTGGCTTGCAATCCTTCCCTAATTATACTATACATGTCGTTTTCTTTGCTTTTAGCTCTTTTCTGCGAGAGGTATGAAATCCTAATGAAACTCCACTCTTTTCATGTATATGTACATGTGTATGAAATTTAAGTATACAGATGATATATGTCTATATGTCATTTTATATATTCATGTATATATATATATATTTCATTAAAGATTTTGTCTTAACTCATTACTTTTTTTTAAGATAGAAAGATTTTCTTTATCAAAGACTTCAACCAAATTTCTTTAGATATAGGAGTTTCAAACTCAAATACTTAGGAGAAAAACAGTTAAAATTGCATTATCCAGCAACTCAGTAGTAGTAACATATTGCCAAGTGAAACAGCTTGGAAAAGAGGAGGGGGGAGGGAAGGGGAATGAGGGAGGGATGGTAAAGAAAAAGGAATGAAACTGATCAAGTGAAATTCTTTTTTTAATTCTTAGGAACAACAAAATTTTTGAAAGCACAGTTTGTTTCTCCAAATTATTTTCCAAATGGGTACAAAATGGAACCAAAACAGAGAATCCCTTAAGAACCTGAAAAGGTGCGACATGAAAAGCTAAGATTATCCAGCAGCAAGGATTGCAGCTTGCAGTTGCCAGCTGCCTTCTATTACTGTTCCCAAGAGTTAGTGGGATGAAAATGTCTTCCCGTGATTATTTTCATTTCTTTTCAGCATCTGGGCATGCACGGTTCTGCACCTTGAGAAGGTCAGATGTTTTTGCCCAAATACATGTGTGCATATAGTCTTAGAGCACTTGATGTGCTAGTGCAGACAGTACTGAAATGTGTGGATCAGGTTGATGGCGTTGTCTCCACTGGCACTGGTGAACAGCCCAAAGGTAACAACAGCCAATATTGTTGCCCATGGCAGCACTGATGTCTTTCAGCCCCAGAGGAGGTTCTCTGTGACTAACGAAGACCTGGGGAACTGTGGTGCAGGCTCTGCCTCCTTCTTTGAACTCCAGCATGAACACTTTTCCAATGACCACACTGTTGTCATCCTTAAGCATTGTGCTGAAGACTACTGTGACTCTGTCCTTTTTACACTCACCACATATAGTCTCATCATCCCTATAATGGATAACTGCCCTGTTTCCTCCTTCCTTGTCCTCTTCTTGGAATTGGAAGCATTTCTCCAAGATAGAAGTAAAAACACTTTCATTTCAACATGTCAGCTGATAAACAACGGAACCCTTGGATGTTGGCAGATTTTGGTCATCTGGCAAAGACACTGTATCCTCATTCAGGATTTGCCAAGACATTCCCATATACCCTCTCTAATAACTCATCAGCACCATGTGCCTGAAATTCCGTGTAGAATTTCACATGAAATACTGACCATCAGGATTAGGATTTGAAATAAGATAGAGGACTCCATCGAAATCTGCAAATGTTACTTCTACTGCTTCTGGTTTGTTACTGGGCTCTGCGATCATGAACTTGAGTGCGAGTGTCTCCCCGATAATGCAGTTGTTCACCTGATCATGCACGATCAAGACCACAGCTACCTCCACCCTCACCCCCACAAGCCTGTCTGCCAAACCACCAGAGCTGCCTCACCAGCAATCTCAGTCACAGCCAAGCTCCCGGCTCTAGCTGGCCACTTTGCTCTTTAAATCCACTTTCGCTTGTTGCCCAGATGCACGGCCCCACAGAGCCATTTCTGCTCCAACCCCTCGTGAACGTGCACGCGGGACTAACGCATTACTTTCTTGTCATACATCATTGCTATAGGTCCAAGATACATTATTCAATGAAAGACGCAAGCTACAAAATAGCATAGCTATACTTTGAAGGAGACTACAGTTCCATTACCATTTTAATAGCTGATTTTTCTTAGTGATAAAATTGTTTGTGGTTACAAATGTATAATATTGTCTAAAATTTTATGAAAATTTATCAACATATTTTTCAACATATATATTTGTGTGTTTATAAATTTACAATAACTAAACAAATTCTTGTTCTCATGGAGCTCATATAGCAATGTTTTTGTAGACCAAATTGATAAACATGTAACTCTGTTAGATGTCATAATGGAAGTATTACAAGAAAATTACAAAGATCTTAAGGTTCAAAACAGAGGTTTATTGCTGAAAAGTTGTTTAACTACACTTTACAAATGTATGTATAATTAAATGAATCCTGGGGTAAATTTTGTAAAGAAAAGAGGAAACAATCTTTTGTATCATGGGAACCATTATCACATAGAATGTTAGGAAAATTCATGATTTTGAATACCGTCTTCTAATATGAAGCTAGGAGCAATGCCCATGCCTCTTTCATATAGCCTTAATCCTCACCCTACGACACCCACAGATGTAGAACTGCCTGGTCTCTGTTTTGGTTTGACGGAGCTTAACTTTGTGTGTATGTAAGGTCTGGCCAACATGTTTATAAGCATTCTTATGATCCCTGAGTCAAGTGAACTGAAATTTCCCAACTGTCCCTTTATGCCCGGTTCTAACCATAGTTCCTAACTCAACTCTATATTTTCTGCCCAGGTACCAGCTGTGAATCCTGACAGCAATCGTGAATTGTTCTAACCTAATTTCTGTTTAGTTGTAACCTCACTATGCTGTGACTGTTGCCACTCACGTTCCACCCCAGTTCTCTCCTCCATCCCATCTCTTTTACATACACATACACATAAACCCTGTACACATAATCACATCTAAATGTGTTGCCTACAGCTAGTTTTACTTTTTGAAAGCCATCCCAAGAATATATATACTCAGAACCCGAGTCCCGATTGTGCTTTCCAGACAGCTGAGCCCCTCTACTCCACGATCAAAACTTGTAGTAAGTAAACATAATTATTCTCCTGTCTCTTGAAAGCACTGGTGCTCTGCCTTGGCTGGTAGAGTCTGCTCTTGGCTTGATTTTCACGTTGTTTATCTCTTACTAGGTATATATATATACTCATTTAAAAAATATTTTAAGGATATTTTGAACTTTAAAATCAAGAGCCTAGTCTCTAACCTATTGTTTACAATACAATAGCCTTTCTGTAATTTTATTGGAAGCAAGGATATCTTGGATGATCTGTATGAGTTTGGCTTTTGTTGAAAATGTAAATTAGAAGGTGGAAATAAATGTCACTTATTTATTCTGTACTTCTACAAGTTTCTCTGTCTTTGCCGTCTATGTTTTGGAAATATCTGATTTTATCTGATTGTGTTTTATTTTTAATAAGCAAGGGAATTGGGAAACAACCTCAGAGAACTATTCTTGTCATTCATTTTGTCCTTTAAGAAGGAGATGCAGTTGTGGGTTACTTCTACTTCTTCAAATGTAAAATGATATTATAATTTCAACATGTCTTATTTTCTTCTCCGGTCTCTCTATATGTCTAAGCAGATGAGCCACCTTTGTTATTAAAATTTTGGATCCAAAATTCAAGGTATAGCCACAGGAGATTCAAACATTCAGAGCAAATTAAGATGTGGTTTTGTTAAGTAAATAAATATCATGAAAAATAACTATGCTTTGCATTTCTTACTAGGAGTAATTAGGATTGAATGGCTTACTCACCTGTTAGTAGATATTAAAATCACATATATTTAATGTTCCTAAATATTGTCCATTACTAGAATACTATACCTATAATAGGCACTAGATAAAAAAATTATATTGTACTTCATATAAAGTTAAATTTATATAAAGTTTATATAAGGTATATATAAAGTATATAAACTAATTTATATTAAAAAACACATATTTTGTACAATTTCAAATTCTGTGCAAAAGTGAATTTAATATGTTGGACCATAAATCTATTTTTTTCAATCCCTACAACAAGTCTATGAGTTGGAATGAAGCCACTTCCATGTGACAATAGGTAACAAGGTCCGCATGAAAATAATGCATTCCTAGATTTATTCCTGTGTGGTGAGGGGGAAGATAAAGACAATGCATGGTTTATGAAGTGACGTATAAAACAAACAAAATTAGGTAGTTCAAGAAAAAATTAACAATGACTCACTTTACCCTTTTAACCCCCAAGGAAACATGACCTAACATTTATCTTCAAATGTTCACACTTGTCTTTTAAACCCCAAGGAAACATGACCTAACATTTATCTTCAAATGTTCACACTTGTCTTCTGTCCAACTTAGACCTATCTTCTGGGGCTAGGAGTACTATGCTTTTAGAAAGATCTTTCTTGTATTGATTTCCCCTTCAAGCCATGCTTCCCTACAAATGACCCTTCCTATATATAGGTGGTTCAATTTCTTCCTCATCTTTGCTGACTGCAGTAGGACTATAGATATAGTAGTAGCTGTGACTGTTATAAAGGGCTGATATTATTATCCCCATTCTATGGATGAGGAAAATGAGGCTCAAAGAGTTTATTACTCTAAATTAAAGAGCTATTAAAAAAGAATATTCAAAATTCAACTGTGAGGCCTATTCTCATTCTCCAATAAGATATCTTTTCCAGAAAGGGAGCCATAGTTTTAAAAAAAGAATTTTCTAGAAAGACATTGCTATAACAACTAACTGAACATGACATAGAAAATGGACAAACAAAAGGGACAATCAATTAAGGCAAAGTTAGTTCTTTTAAAAGATCGATAAAATTAATGCACTTTTAGAAAGGTAGAGAATAGCATAATGAAGACAAAAATTTACAGTATCAAGGAAAAAGGTTAATATTTCTGCAAATCATTTAGATTTTAAAATTATGAATGAGCATGGATAATTTTATGCCCATAATTTCAAACATTTAGATAAATTGGACAAAGCCTTTAAAGACACCAATTACTGAATTTACTAAAGAGGAAATAAAAAATTTAATAACCTTTACATATTAAAATAATTAAATCAACTAAATAATCTTCAAAAAAGGAAATACAGACCCAGATGGTTTCATGTGAGTTGTATCCAACATGTAATAAGTCCCAAACTAAAAAATTACTTTAGAAAATGGGGGAAAGCACACTTCTCAAATTATTTTATGAGGATGACATATTCCTGATGATAAAATCAGAAAAATACATTACAAGAATAGAAAACTATAGACAAATGTCCTTATGAACTAAGACAAAAAGTACTTAACAAAGCATTGATACATTAAATCTAGCAATCTATCAAAAGGACTACACACCATTCCTATGTAAATTTTATTTCAGGAATTCAAGGTTGGTTTCACATTTGAAAGTCTATCCATGCAATTTATTACATTAACAACATGAAGGATAAAAATATATGGTCATCTCAATATGTGTAGGAAAATTATTCAACAAAATTCAATAGAATTCATGATAGAAGCTCTTAGCAAACTAAGAATAAAATAGAAATTATTTAATCTGAAAGAAGTACCAATGGAAAACCTGCAGCAAACATAATCATAATGAAATATTGAATGAAAGATCTAGAAAATGACAATGATAAACCCACTCTAACCATTTTTATTGAGCACTGTACTGCATATCTTAGTCACAATAAAAAGAAAATAGAAACAAAACTTATAAATGGAAAGGATAAAAAAAATCCTGGTCTTCATCAGCAGAGGACATGACTCTCTATGTAACAACTGCTTAAACAACTGTAAAAGTCACTGCTGAAGGTTAATATACCCAGATTATAAAATATAAGGTCAAAGCAATAACAAATTCTATTTCTGCATAGTATAAGCAAATAATATGAAATGAAAATATTATTTTAAATACTATAATTTATTTGAGTAAAAATCATGATATGTCCAAAACATGCACACTAAAACCCAAATTTAAATTATATGTAGAAATGCTGAAGTCCTATAATAGACAAAACAATTTTTTTTTCCAGACCAAACAATCTTGAAAGTAAGTACAAGATAGTGTGATAGTGACACAAAGATATATAAATAGATCAGTGGATAAGAATAGAGCAGATTGTTTCATCAAAATGTTCTCATCATAATTCTATCAGGATTACATTTTTTATACAGGATAAAAACTTACTTAAGAGATATGTAAAAATATCTCCCTAAATAGAAATGTACAGGAATATTCATAAAGGCTTCATTCAAAATAGCTTAAAATGACATACAACCCAAATATCCTTAAAACAGGAAAATGCAAAAACAAATTGTAATATATTTATGTCATGGAATACTACCGGGCAATACACTGGAAAAAATGTTGATGCATAAATGCGGATAAATCTCATTGTTAATATACTGAGGAAAATAGACACAAACAGTACATACTATATCATTTTTATATAAAATTATAGATTACTAAAAATTAATTCATGATTTAAAAAATAAGATCAGTGATTTCCTCTGGAGGAGATTTACTAGGAAGGGATATGAAGAAATATTCTAGAGCACATATCAATCTTATCAAAATATATTTTAAGAATTTGTGTATTTCAAGCCAAGCGGAGAGAGTCAATTATCTTATGGTCTCACTTACGTGTGGAGTATAAAGAAAATAATGGAGGGCATCGTGAGAAGGAAGGGAAGGGTGAATGGGGGGAAATCGGAGGGGGTGATGAACCAGAGAGACTGTGGACTCTGAGCAACAAACTGAGGGTTTTGGAGGGGAGAGGGTGGGGGGATGGGCGAGCCTGGTGGTGGGTATCGAGAAGGGCACGTATTGCATGGAGCACTGTGGTGCATGAACAATCAATCTTGTAACACTGAAAAATTAAAATAAACATATTTGGGGAGAAAAAAAGAATTTGTGTATTTCACTGAATATTAACTTTATCTATTAAATGTGTATAAAAATATTGAATTCCAACTAAACTGATTTTTGCAGTATTTTAGATTCCAAAATCTGAAATTACCTGTGTGTATTTTTGCTTAAGCAAATGAATAAATAATGAAAGTCAGTTTTCTTACTGTTAGGAAAATGAATTCACTATATTAATAGGAAAAGACTAGCACATATTCTCCAGTATTGGAATTTCAGGTATCAGTGTGAACTCAAAATTTAATTGGCAACATTGAAAGCTAAGAAATAGTGAATCAACTTTTATAGAAGATAATGCAAGAATCCCATACTCACACATTCACAGAAAGGGTAGGAAGATTTCATTCACATTCTTCTATGCCCCAAGCTAGTAACAACTCAGTGCCAAAGAAGTCTCCTCTGCCATGATTTCCCCTGTGTGGGAAATAAACAGAAGAAAAGAAGGGATAAGACATATAAAATATCACAAGTGTAAAAGGAGACATTCCAATGGTTGCCTCAGAATTAAAATTTATCATAAGGAACAATTAACAATTATATATCAACAAATTTGACAACCTAGAAAAGATCAATAAATTTCTAAAACATACAACTTACCACAACTGAATAAAGAAGAAATAGAAAGCCTGAACGGACCAATAACACATAAGGAGATTGAGTCCATAATAAAAAACCTAACTATGAAGAAAAACACATCACCAGAGGACATCGAGGTAAATTCTACTGAATTCTAACTGTTCTTTTGGTTTTTTAATTTTATTTTTAAAGTAATCTCTACACACAATGTGGGGTTTGAAATTGCAACCCTAAGATCACCAGCTGCATGCTCTACTGAATGAGCTAGCTGGGTGCCCCTAAATATTCTTAAACTTTCCCTAAAAAACAGAAGAGGGAAGCCTCTAAAACTCATTTACAGAGGCCAGAAACTCAATAATAGTAAAGCCAGACAAAGACACTAGAAAAACACCACAGACCAATAATTCAGATGAAAATACATGCAAATATCCTCAATTAAGTATGTTCAAATCAAACTCAAATGCACATTAAAAGGATTATGCACTATGACCAAGTAAGATTTCTCCCTGGAATGCAAGTATGACTCAACATATACAAATAAATAACATAACAGATTACATTAACAAAATGAAGAATAAAATTACACAATCATCATAATAGGTACAGAAAAAGAATTTCATAAAAGTCTAAATCAATTCATGACAAAAACTGTCAATAAAATAGATATCAAAGTAACTTACTTCAACTTAATGGAGGCCATTTATGGAAAACCCAGACGTAACATCATGATCAATGGGGAAAACCTGAAAAGTTTTCCTCTAAGATTTGGCACAATATAAACTTGCCATTCTAACCAATTTTACAGAACATAGTACTAGAAGCTCTAGCTAAGCAATCAGATGAGAAAATGAAATAAAAGAAACCTGATTTAGAGAAAAAGAAGTAAAATTATCTCTGTTTGTAGATAATACAATCACATATGCAGAAAACCCTAAAGACTCAACAACAACAACAACAAAAACTGTTATAACTAATAAATGTAATCAATAAATTTTCAGGATAAAAATCAGTGGTATTTATTTATATACACAGTGAACTATCCAAAAAGCAAACTAAGAAACAATTCCATTTACAAGAGCAACAACAATCAAATACTTAGTGATAAACTTACTCAAATAGGTGAAAGAATTGCATATCAAAAACTATAGAAAATTGATGTAGAAAATTAAAGACAAATGGAAAAACATACTATATTCATGGATTGGAAGAGTTGATATTGTTAAAATGCTAATAGTACCCAAGTGATAAACATATTCAATGCAATTCTTATCAAAATCCCAATGACATTCTTTACAGAAATAGAAAAAAAATCTTATAATCATATGGAACTACAAAAGAGCCCAAAAAGCCAAAGCAAAACAATGTTGAAAAGGAAGAACATAACTAGAGTTATCATACATGTCAAAACATCTTACAAAGCTATACTAATCAAAACAGTATGGTACAGAGGAGTTAAGATGGCAGAGGAGCAGGGGGATCCTGAGATAAAACACAAGAGTACTGTGCCCCTTTGAAGGCGGGCAGCTTGGACCCAGTCAGGGGTCTGATAGAATACAGGGATCTGATAGAAGCTAGGGACACAAGAGGGGTGATTGTTTGCTCTCCTTTGAGGGCTTCCTGAGGAGTTGCTTACAGGAACTCTCCCCTGAAAGATGAGAGATGGGAGAAGAGAAGATGGGTGAAGTAATTTTTGTCCAGCCCATCAGCACTGACACACCAATGTGAGCTAAGCAATCCCACCAAGTGGAGACTGACACCACTTACACCAAGCTGCAACCCCCCTGCACCTCCAGGTGCATCTGCACTGAGGCAAGTGGGCCTGAGAATCAGCTCAACAGGTCACGGCCCCAGAAGATCAGCACAAACCCCTTGCATGCACTAATCCTACTGATAATAGAGAGCTGCAAAGTCTCAGTACTAGGAGAAATAGGATCTATCTTGCTTTTTATTTTCACTTTATTTTATAGTATAATATAATATAATAGGATCTATCTTCCTTTAACAAGTAGACCAAAACATACTTAAGATCTAGCTTCCTTTTTATTGATTTTACATTTTTTATTATATGTATTTTTAGATTATTTTTATTATTTATTTTTTACATATTTTCTCATTTTATTTTTTTAAATTTGTTGGATCTAGCTTCTTTTAACAAGTGGGATTTAAATCTGGGCTGCGGATGGTTCAATATTTACAAATCAATCAATGTGCTATATACCAAATTAATAAAAGAAAGAATAAGAACCCTATGACCCTCTCAATAGATGCAGGAATAGAATGTGACAAAATACAGCATCCATTCATGATAAAAACCCTCAAGAAAGTAGGTATAGATGGAACACACCTCAACAACTGAAAGGCTATATATGAAATACCCACAGTTAATATCCTCAATAGGGAAAAACTGAGAACTTTTCCTCAGTCAGGAACAAGATAAGAATGTCCATTGTTATTGAACATAGTACTGGAAGTCTTAGCCTTAGCAATCAGACAACAAAAAGATATAAAAGGCATCCAAATCAGTATGGAAGAAGTCAAACCTTCACTATTTGCAGATGACATGATACTCTGTGTAGAAAACCCAAACGACTCCACCAAAAAATTGCTAGAACTTATACATGACATCAGCAATGTCGCAGGATATAAAATCAACATACAGAAATCTGTTATACTTCTATACACGAATAATGAAGCAGCAGAAAAAGAAATCAAGGAATTGATCTCACTTACAATTGCACCAAAAACCATAAGATACCTAGGAATAAACCTAACCAAAGAAGTAAAAGTTTGGTAGAAAACTTTCACTTACGAAAGAAATTGAACAGGAAACAAAGAAATGGAAAAACATCCCATGCACATGGATTGGAAAGACAAAAAGAGTTAAAATGCCTATACTACCCAAAGCAATCTACACATTTAATGCAATCCCTATCCAAATACCACCAGTATTTCTCACAGAGCTAGAATGAAAAATCCTGAAATTTGTATAGAACTACAAAAGAGCCCAAATAGTCAAAGCAATCCTAAAAAAGCAAAGCAAAGCTGTAGGCATCACAATTCCAGATTTCAAGCTTTATCACAAAGCTGTAGTAAAAAAGACAGTATGGTATTGGTACAAAAACGGTCATAGATCGATGGAATAGAATTGAAAACCCAAAAATGGACCCACAACATTATCATCAACTAATCTTCGACAAAGTGGGAAAGAATATCAAATGGAAAAAAATCTCTTCAACCAATGGTGTTGAGAAAACTGGACAGCAACATGAAGAAGAATGAAACTGGACTACTTTTGTTATACCATACACCAAAATGAGGTCCTAAACGTGAGATAGGAAACCATCAAAATTCTAAAGGAGAACACAGGCAGCAACCTTTGACCATGGTGGCAGCAACTTACTATACACATCACTGAAGGCAAGGGAAACAAAAGCTAAATGAACTATTGGGATTTGCTCAAGACAAAAAGCTTCTGCACAGCAAAGTAAACAATCAACAAAACTAAAAGTCAGCCTATGGAAGAAGATACTTGCAATTGATATACCTGAAAAAGGGTTAGTATCCAAAATCTATAAAGAACTTATCAAACTCAAAACCCCCAAAACCAAATAATCTAGTTTTAAAAAATGAGCAGAAGGGGCATCTGGGTAGCTCAGTTGGTTAAGCATCTACTTTGGCTCATGTCATGATCCCAGAGTCCTGGGATCAAGTCCAGCATCAGATCAGGCTCCCGGCTCAGTGGGGAGTCTCATTCTTCCTCTGCCCCTCTCCGCTGCTCATTTTCTCTCTCTCTCTCTCTCTCTGTCATGCTCTCTGTCAAATAAATAAATAAAATGTTAAAAAAAAAAAGAAATGGGCAGAAGACATGAATAGACATTTTTCCAAAGAAGACATCCAGATGGCTGAAAGACACATGAAAAGATGCTCAACACCATTCATTATCAGGGAAATACAAATCAAAACCATGATGAGATACCACCTCACACCTGTAAGAACAGCTAAAATTAGCAACACAAGAAACAAAAACTGTTGGTAAGGTTGTGGAGAAAGGTGATCCCTCTTGCACTGTTGGTGGGAATGCAAATTGATGCTGTCACTCCGGAAAATGGTATAGAGGTTCCTCAAAAAGTTAAAAATAGAATTACCCAATGATCCAGTAATTGCACTATGTATTTACCCAACAGATACATAAATAAAGATTCTAAGGGATACATGCACCCCCAATTTATAGCACCATTATCAACTATAGCCAAAATATGGGAAGAGGCCAAATGTCTATCAACTGATAAATGGATAAAGAAGATGTGGTATATATACACAATGGAATATTACTCAGCCATCAAAAAGAATGAAATTTTGCCATTTGCAGAGAAGTGGATGGAGATAGAGTGTACTACGCTAAGCAAAATAAGTCAGAGAAAAACAAATCCCATATGATTTCACTCATATGTAGAATTTAAAACAAAATAGATGAACATATGGGAAAGTTGAAAAAAGAGAGAGAAGGAAATAAATCATAAGAGACTTAAGGATAGAGAACAAACTGAGGATTAGTGGGGAGAGGTAAATGGAGGATGGGCTAGATGGGTGATGGGTTTCATTTTTTATTAAGGTTTATTTATTTATTTATTTATTTATGAAAGACAGAGAGAGGCAGAGGCAGAGGAAGAAGCAGGCTCCCCACAGAGCAGGGAGCCTGATGCAGGACTCCATCCCGGGACTCAGGGATCATGACCTGAGAGAAGGCAGGTGCCTAACAAACTGAGCCACCCAGGTGCCAGTGGGTGATGGGTCTTAAGGAGGGCATTTGTTATAATGTGCACTGGGTGTCGTATGTAAGTGACGGATCATTGAATTCTACTCCTGAAACCAAACTGAACTGTATGTTAACTAACTGGAATTTAAATAAAAATTTGAAGAAAAAATAAATAAATAAAACTTTTTCCTTGAAAAATAGTATGGTACTGATCTCGAAATAGACACATAGAATAATAGAACAGAAATTAGTGACTACAAATAAACTCTTAAACGTATGGTTAACTAATATTTGACAAGGGAGCTAGGAACATTCTATAGGGAAAGAATAGTCTCTTCAGTAAATGATGCTAGGAAAACTAGATAACCATATGCAGAAAAATGAAGTTGGACCCTTAGATTACACTATTCAAAAAATTAACATGAAATGAACTAAAGGCTTAAAGATAAAACCTGAAAAGAGTAAAATTCCTTGAAGGAAACAGGAAAAATTTTCTTGACATTGGCCTTAGAAAAGATTTTGTGGATATGATACCAAAACCACAAGCATCAAAAGCAAAAATTAATAAATGGGGCCAAAATAAACTAAAAAGCTTTTGCACAGCAAAATAATCAACCAACTGAAAAGGGAACCCATGAAATGGGAGAAAATATTTGTAAACCATATATCTAATAAGGGTTTAGTATCTAAAATACGTAAACAACTCCTACAACTCAACAGCAAAAAAAAAAAAAAAAAAAAAAAAAAAAAGCAGAGGAGAGGACCTTAGACATTTTTCCAAAGAAGACATACAAATGGCCATCAGATACATGAAAAGTTTGTCACATCACTAATAATCAGAAAAATGCAAATGAAAATCACAATGAGATACCACAGCACACAGGTTAGAACGGCAAATCAAAAAGACAACTAATTCAAAGTTTTGGCAAGGATGTGGGAAAGAGGAACTCTTGTATACTGCTGGTGAGAATGTAAGTCGGCACAGCTACTATAGAAAACATTATGGAGATTTCTCAAAAATTAAGAATAGAAATATCACCTGGTCCAGGAATCCCACTTCTGGGTATATACCTAAAAGAAATGAGAACAGAATAGGTATCTGCCCTGACAAATGTCCTATGTTCATTGCAGCATTATTGACAATAGGCAAGATCTGGAAACAACCTCAATGTTCATCAATGTAGACATATATTTTTAAAAAGTATGATTACTTACTTACACACACACACACACACACACACACTCACACACAGAGGATTATTATTCAGCATTTAAAAAGGGAAATCTTCTCATTTGTGATAACATGGGTGAATTTGGAGGACATTAAGCTAAGTGCAGAAACAAAAATACTACATCTCCTGAGGTGGAATCTAAAACAGTCAAAATTTATATAAAGCATAGAATAGAATGGTGGTTACCAGATGTGGGGTAAGGGGAAATGGGGAGATGTTGATTGAAGAGTACGAAGTTTCAATATTAGAAATCTAATGTGCAGCCTGGTAACTCCATAGACCTGGAGATCTTATATACAGTTAACAATACTGTATTGTGTAAGTAAAATTTATTGAGTAGATCTTAAGTGTTCCCAACACACATACATATACACACATATAGGAAAATGGTAATTATATGAAAGAATGGTCATGTTAATTGGCTTGATTATGTTAATCATTTCACAATGTACTTTTACATCATTATTGTAGTACATCTTTAATATATTACAATTTTACTCCAATATAGCTGGAAAAAGAAAAATATTCAGATTTAATAATTATAGGGTATTTCAAATTAAAGATGAGCTATGGTTTTCTACTCATTATTTAAAAACTATAATAAATAAAACTAAAATGAGAACAATTATAGTATAGATACATATACAAAGTAAAGAGTATCCTGTCAAAAATCGTTCTGGCAATGTCAGTGACAATTAAATATGCATATGCCCTATGATCCATTAAACCTTCCTCTGTGAATGACTCTTAAAGAAATAAAAGTGCTTTTCTGAAAGTGTATGTGCTCCAGAAATTTTATTTCAGCTTTGTTTTATGGTAAAATTTTTAGGGGGAATTGGGGTCCTGAACAAATGTCCATCAAAAGAGGTATTATTGACCAATTTTATAGCACCTCTATACTATGGAACATTATGCAAATATTCTTAAGAACAAGCTGTTCTATATTTGTTTAAAATAAAGTTCAAAGACGATATACAGTATGATCCTTGGAGCAGAAGGTATTTGTACCAGGTTATATCCCCCTAGCAACTCACTATTCAAGTAAATAATGATAGCATACTAATGTAAGCATCTGTAACTCTCCACTTGAGGGCTTTTGCTTCATCTTCAGGTAGGGGAAACCAGGAGTACCTATGTGGTAATGCCTGAAAGACCAGCCTTTAACTAATGATGGATAATTGGAGGATAACTATCACAGCTTCATCGGCCCCTAGGGTGAGGTAATTCTGAGATACGCTCTGCACTGTCTCTACGAGATCCCCAGCAAGTTTGAGTGTCAGTTTATTATAGTTGTAATGTGCTAAATAATACACCTTTATTTGTTTCCTTTTTTTCCCTGACTCACATCCTCCCTACCAGTGCTTCCTAGGGGACCCTCCCTAAGGAAAAAAGAACCTGTGCTCTTTTCTTTGGATCATGATCTGCTTCTGAGACAACACAACCTAAAACAATTCACTTTTTGTGCAACCCACTGAATAAATCCCCACCCCCCATATGTGGTTTTGATGAGAAGAGTGTAGAGAATGGTATTTGTTTAATTCAAGAGGGCAGATATGAATTAGAGCAGTGTGTCAGAAGTTCCAAAAACCTCCACCCCAGGTTTGAAGATTTGCTGGGAGGCCTCCGAGGACTTGGTATATAATAGCACTTATGGCTATGTTTCATTATAGTAAAAGGATATAAAGCAAAATCAGCAAAGGGAAAAAGTCACAGGGGGCAAATTTCAGAGCAAAGCAGGCACAAGTCTTCTCTTGGTGCTGTCACACAGAACATGCTTAACTCCCCTAGCAGTGAGTTATGAAAACATATATGAAATGTTGTCTTTCAATAAGCCCATTAGAGACTGAGTGCCCAGGAATTTATTGGGGACTGATTACATTAGGCACTCTCTGCCTAACACATACCAAAATTGCATACTCCCAAAAGTAAAGCGGGTGTTCACCATAATCCACATTTGCATACAAACGGTGTAGGCACAATAAGCCTCTCTTATCAGTTAGAATGATGGGAACCTTCTTCAAATCCAAGCTCTAAGATGATAGCCCAGGGCCAACCATTTGAACAGACCTTTTAAGGGATAACAGTCAAGCCTGCACAAGCACAGAGTTTAAGATTTAATTTATGCATTTTGAAAATTATTCCACTTGTTACAATGAGTTCACATGGCTTTTAAATATAAAATCTTAATAACATAAATGGGAAATTCAGTTCAATAATAACATAAACCATATATTCACTTTAATACCCTCTGAAATCCATTAAAATAATAGACTACGGCAACAACTCCAATATCATGCTAAAAAGGAAAGCACGTCTGCAGCAAACAAAAAGAGAGAAGAAATTTAAGAGTTACAAAATAGATGAACAGATTAATAGCAAAATTTAGAAATGCTAAAGAACCTTCAATCTCACAAAAAGAGAGAGGGCCCCCACAAATAATAATTGCTGCTAGCCCAACCTGTATATAAGAAAAATCACAATAGGAACTGAAAGGAACATAGGTACTTTCCCCATGTAATTAAATAACAGTAAAAAAATTTCATTCCCTCTCTCTTACAGTAGCTGTTATCAATGTTTTGACCCCAGGAAAAAATAGGAGTAGAGCACTTTAAAACATGACTATTTACACAGGAAGAAGAGTAGTACTTTAATACTCTGTAAGCCACCACAAAGAACATGGATTACCTATATTCAGAAGACCAGGAAACTAAACTCTAAAGAAATCCTGGTAACTAAAATATGTACCTCAACAATTATCCAATCTAAGAGTATCCTCTTAAATAAAAAAATTTTTTAAAAAAGTATCCTCTTAAAGCCTGCATTCAAGACAAAAGAGAACAAGTTACATCTAAGTAAAGTCATCAGTCAGATCAACATTTGTGTGTGTGTGTGATTTCTAACCCCAACATGGGGCTCAAACTCACAACACCCTGAGATCAAGTTGCATGCTCTACAGACTGAGACAGCCAGGAGCCGACTGTCTGATCAATCTTAACCACTGTATACAAAAATGAACATAAAACCAGTAACCAACAGTTGAAGAAACACAATATCAAAATTCTGCAAGTTGAACAGTGTAGGCAACCTTAATATAATAGTTTGTCTTTCCCTATTAATTAATGCTAATATTGAAATTTAAACCTATCTGATGCCTGGGTAGCTCAGTTGCTTAACTGTCTGCTTTTGACTCAGGTCCTGAGCTAAGCAAGTCCTGGGACTGAGTCCTGCATCGGGCTCCTTGCTCAGCGAGGAATATTCTTCTCCCTCTGCCTGCTGCTTCCCCTATTCCTGCTCTCTCCCTCTGACAAATAAATAAATACATCTTTAAAAAGAAAAAAGAAGAAATTTAAACCTAATTGTTGACTCTACATTTTATAATGCTGCATTTTCTCAAATCTCTGAAGCACTCATTTTTTTTTAAGATTTTATTTATTTGTCAGAGAGAGCACAAGCAGGAGTAGAAGCAGAGGGAGAAGCAGGCTCCCCACTGAGCAAGGAGCCAAATGTGGGACTTGGTCCAGGTCTCCTGGGATCAAGCCCTGAGCTGAAGGCAGACACTTAACGGACTGAGCCACCCAGGCATCCCTGAAGCAGTCATTTTTAATTTCTACAAATTTTATTGAAATAAAAATTCAATATATTGGCTGAATAGCAGAATGACCCAAGCTGAAGAAGAAATTAATAAATGCAAGATGAAATTGAGATATTTTCCAGGAAAGTAGAGTAAAAGTATAAATAAAGAAGAAAAAAGGGTGAGATAAATAAAATGGATAGTTCCAATATCCTTTCATTAGAGATAAAAATAGACCAAACATTGAAGAGGAGGAGGGAAATAAATAATGCAAAATACATCTGAATAACAAAATGAATAAGTGTCAAAATGAGAAGTCTAAGAAGAAAATTTTTTTTAAGTTTCAAAATCTGAAACATTTGGATGAAACTTTCAAATAAAGGAAGTTGATTTTTAATTCCAGAATGATAATATATAAAAGCAATGCTTAAAACAAAACAAGAATCCGATGACACAATAGGGCAAGTATGTTCATAGTTCTGTGGGAAATTTATTTTGATCCTATAAGTGCCATACTCAGACATAATAAGAATTTTCCCAGTAAATGATGGAACAAGGACAAAATACATAATTAAAGCTATAAAAGACCTGAAAAAGAAAATTAAAAATCTTGAACTTGTATGCACACATAGATGACTCTGTTTAAAAGCAGCAGAATAGGGGTGCCTGGGTGGCTCAGTCGGTTAAAGCCTCTGCCTTCGGCTCAGGTCATGATCTCAGGGTCCTGGGATCGGGCTCTCTGCTTGGCAGTGAGCCTGCTTCCCCCTTTCTCTCTGCCTGCCTCTCTGCCTGCTTGCGATCTCTCTCTCTCTCTCTCTCTCTCTCTCTCTGTCAAATAAATAAATAAATAATCTTTAAAGATAAATAAATAAATAAATAAATAGATGAAAGCAGCAGAATATGCATTCCTTATAAGACATTCATGAGACATTTATAAAAATTTAGTATATACTAGATTATAAGACAAATTTCATCAAAATTGCGTATGACAAACATTGCAGAACATGTTTTCTGAATGCACTGCATTTAAGTTAAAAATTGATTTTTTACATGGAGCCCAGTGTGGAGCTTGAACTCATGACCCTGAGATCAAGACCTGAGCCAAGATCAAGAGTCGGACACTAAACTGACTGAGCCACCCAGGAGTCCCATTAAGTTAAAAGTTATTTTTAGGTGACTAGATAAGCATTATATTTGAAAATTAGAAATCCACTAAATACATAACAGACATTAGAAAATATATTATAATGATCAATAAAGAAAACATAACAAGTATGATTGAATATGCATAACGCAATACAAAGAGGAGATTTTGTAATGTTGAATGTCCATACTATAAACAGAGAAAGACCAAAAATTAATTATGCATATAAATTAATGCATATCAAGAAGTTTCAAAAAGAAAAAAATGACTTGAAGAAAGTGAATATAATAAGTAAGAAGTATAGAAGCAGAAATTAATAAAAACAAAAAACAGACGAAACGGTATATTCAGAAAAAGTGGGTTCTTTGAAACGATCAATAAAAATTTATCTTCTGGCAAGGTTGAATGGGAAAATAAAAAAATGATGGAGGGCACAAATAATGAATGTCAGGAATTAAAATTAACAAAATTAAAGATGGTTGTAGACATTAATACTTTAAAAGATATTAACTTTATGCTAATATATTAGGAAAGCTAAACGAAACACATTCATAAGATAATAGAACAAAAAATTGGCTCATAGAAACTTGAAAATCTGAATATATTAGTACTTTGAACTAGAAAAAAAATGAAATGATATTAATAATAAGTCTTCCCATTAAGAAAATGTACAAAATAGTCACAAAGAAACAGTTATAATATTAGAGAGATTCTTCCAGAATATAAAAGAGAGTACAAGCATCAACTCTTATCTCAGTAAGATAAATAATCTTGATCAAAAACCTGTAAATGGCATTGTAATACAGGAAAATTTAAAGGTCAATCATTCTCTTAAGCTTAAAAATCCTAAACAAAATGCAAACAAAATACAGTAACTAATAAAAAGTATACTACATAATACTGAGTTTATCCGAGCAATATAAGGTTGGTTTAATATTAGATAAATAGGTAGTATAATATTTACATTAGGCAATTAAAGGAGAGAATCACATAATTTTAAAATATGCAGAAAAACATCTGATAAAATCTAACATGAGTTCATGTTAAAGCTTTGTAAACTAGGAATAAAAGAAGCCACTCTTATTCTGATCAAAAAGATGTGTATCCCACAACAACAAAAACTACAACCAATGTCATACATATGGTGAAATTTTCAAGACTGACCTGCTACTCAGAATTATAGCAGAAGTAATAACAAGAACATCAAGGCAGAAAAGAAAAATGAGAATAAGGGTGAGAAGACCATTCAGTGAAAGAAAGGATAGTTTTTTCAAGAAATGATTTTGGGAAAATTGGATATCTGCATGCAAAAGAATGAAGTTGGACCCATCCCTTACATGACATACAAAATTAACACAAAATAGATCAAGGGCCACAGACCTAAAATTATAAAACTCTTAGAAGAAAACATGAATAGATTCTCCGCTTCAGATCTCATATGGCTAAAATCAAGATACTGGCCACGGCTTCATTTCTCATCTGAGACTCAGGCTCCTCTTCAAGTTCACTAATTGTTGGAAGAATTCATGTCCTAGTGGCTGTAGAACTGAGGTGCTCCATGTGCTATATTTTGATGACATGGGAATCCCTTCTTATTCAAGACAAATACAGTGTGTTGACTCTTACACCTTCCTTCTCCATTTTTAAGGGCTCACATTATTACATTTGAACCATCTGGGTATTTCAAGACAGGATCCTTATCTTGGGGGTCTGGTTATTAGGATGTGCACATTTTGCAAGAAGGGGGTATATTTCTGCCTACCACAATTGTATACATAAAAGAATAAAACAGAATCAACTAATAAATATTTTAGTATTAATAGGGCAATTAGTTAGAAAGGCATCTCAGTAGGATTATTGGCTACAAAATTAACTTTAAATAATCAATGACAGTTACCAAAAAATTAAAATATAGCACTTATAATAATGTCAAAATACAAAATAAGAACAGATATACCTAAGCATTACAAGAAATCTGAAACCAAGGTCATATATTTTATGATAACATTCATATGAAAATTCTAAAATAAGCAAATCCATAGAGACTCAAAAGTCAAATAGTGATTGTCAGGAGATGGAAGGAATGGGTGCTACGCACTAACTTCTAGTGAGTATGGGTTCTTTATGGGGTAATGGAAATGTTCTGGAACTAGATAGTGATGAGGGTTACACAATATAGTGAATATAGTAAAAACTGCTGAAAGGCACACTATCAAATGTTAAATTATATGCTACATGAATTATATGCCAATTTTTACAAATGCTATAGAAGTAAAGTCCAGATAGAAAAATGGCCAATACATGAAATGGAAAACTCCTTGGAAGATGAATAAGACAATATTTTTATGTTTTCAGGTTGACTCAACTATAGATAACAAACATGATTATCAGAGGAGAGGAGGGTAGGGAATAGTGAAATAGGTGATAAGGATTACAGAAAGCACTTATAAGGATGAGCAATAAGGAATGTGTCAAATTACTGAATCACTTTATTGTACAATTAAAACTAATATAACACTGCATGTTAACTATACTGGAAATAAAGTCTTAAAAAATTTTGAAAAGACAGACCTAGAAAGGAATATGTGAGGTGACAGGAAGAAAGTGATCATCTGCAAGCCACAGAGAGAGGTCTCAGGGGAAAACAAACCTGCTTACACCTTGACCATGGACTTCTAGCTTGCAGGAGTGTGACAAAATAAATTTTTATTGTTTAAGCCAAAAAATAGAAAAAGAAAGAAAGTGGGGAGAGGATGTTAGCAACAAACATAGCTAACTAAGGATGTGTGTTATATAAACAAACAAAAACTACAATGAACCGTTAAGGAAAACCCCAAATACAAACTTTAAATATGAGCCACATAGTTTACTAGACTACACAAAAGAGGAAATAACAATGACCAGTAAATATATGAAAATGTCTTTGACTTCATTAGTAATCAAATTTCAATTAAAATGTCAATGTCACATTATTGCAGACACACCAGATTGGCAATTACTAAAATCTCTGAAGATACCAGTTGTTGGTAAAATTGTGAAGCAATGGAGAATCTCATTTGTGATGGGTCAAGAATAAGTTGCTTAACTACGTTGGAAAATATTTTATCAGCATTTCATACTAAATTTAAAAAAATACATGGTTTGCAATATCTTATCTAAGTATATAGAGTAGAATGACTCCTATACATGTTCACCAGACGGTACACTCTAACTGTTACAATTCTCATTTGGAAGAAAAATTTCAAGTATCTATCAAAATTACAATGAACAAATTAGGAGATACTTATACAATGGAATAGTACACAGCAATGCAAATGAAATAACTATAGCTACACATAAGGATGTTTATTTTTTACAAACATAATTCAATAAATAAGTAATACAGCAGTATGGCTTGATTTGCATCAAGCCCAAAATTGAGGAAAAAATATATTTATAGACTTTTATAAGTGGTAAAATTATTAAAAAAAGTAAGGTAATAATTAGCATAAATGTAAAAATATTTAGTGTGGGGAAAAGGATAGATATATGAGGGATTTCTGGAGTGTTGAAAGTGATGTATTTTTCTCACCTTGGTTACAAAAATTACACACGCTTTATTATTATTTCTTCCATTATGTTTTATGCACTACTATTTAGGAAAACAGTATCTCAAAATAGAAATAGATAATGCAAGAATAATTGATTTTTTGAGATAATGAAAAATTTTTATACCTTCCTCATAACATATGCAAAAAATCAACAATAGGGGTGCTTGGGTGGCTCAGTGGGTTAAAGCCTCTGCCTTTGGCTCAGGTCATGATCTCAGGGTCCTAGGATGGAGCCCCGCATCAGGCTCTCTGCTCAATGGGGAGCCTGCTTCCCCCTCTCTGCCTGCCTCTCTGCCTACTTGTGACCTCTCTCTCTGTCAAATAAATAAATAAAATCTTTTAAAAAAAACAACAATAAGCTTAATAAATACTAAAATTTTATTTTATTTTTTAAAAAAGATTCTATTTATTTGAGAGAGAGCAAGCAAAAGCAGGGTGTGGAAAAGGGGCACAGGGAGAGGGACAAGCAGGCACCCTGCTGAGCAGGGAGCCCAATTCAGAGGCTAGATCCCAGGACCCTAAATACGTAAACTTTAGAAGCAAATATTTAATCCTGTAAAAGTAAACAGAAGTGAGTCTCTGAAATCAACTGAGGGAAGGATTCCTTATACAAGATAAAAATATAACAAATTTTTAAGGAAATCAATAATAAAAGTAAATACTCAAAATTGTTGACATTTCCTTACTGTTTGCAATGTTTTCACAAAATTTATTATTGATAAGGCAGTGCAGTCTTAAGATTAGTACACACATGCGCACGCGCACACACACACACACACACACACACACATTTACATTAAGAAGACTTACTCCCACCCATATCCCATGTGTTATTATTTTCCTGTTTTTGCAGAAAACAGTATCTTGCATATACCACTCTGCCCATTGATCATTTCACGAATGTCATCTCGTGGAGCTAATTCTATATAGCTACTTAGAGTACTTTCCTCACATTTTATAGCTGCTTAATATTCTCCTCTGTGGATTTATCACAATATATTTGTCTAGTCTTTATATTGATGGATGTTTGGGTTGTCTCCAACATTTCTACTGAAAATAACATGGTGGTCAATAACCTTGTACTCATGAAATATATGGATAAACTATAGATCAAAGATTTTACATATTTGCATTTTTGATATAGTCAAGTACCTGCCCTTTACGATATATGAACGTGATTGTTTCTCCAAAACATCACCAAATGAGTATATGTTACTCATTTTTTGACATTCAAAAAATTGTTGGGAGAAATAACAACTTAACAAAGCTTAAATTTGCATTCCTGTTATGCATGAAGTTGAGACTTCATTCACTTGTTTAAGATTGGCTATATTACTATTACTGTGAAATATCTCCTTGCACCTTTTTCTCATTTATATATTGAATTGTTGGTCTATCTTTTAGTTTAGTATGAGACCTATTCCTCTAACAATTTTGAAGTGTGTACAATTGTTAATTATAAATACAAGCTTGTAAGGCAGATCTCTTGAGCTTATTCATCTTGCTTGACTATGCTTGATGGTTAGTAACTTGCCATCTTTCCCTCCCTACAGCCTCTGGCAGTCACCATTCTACTCATTGAAGCTATAAATGTGACTAATTTAGAGACCTCACATGAATAACATCACGTACAATTTGTGTTTCTGTGACTGGTTATTTTACTTAGCATAATATCTTCCAAGTTGATTCATATTGTGGCAAATATCAGAATTTCCTTCTTTTTTTTAAGTCTGACATAGTATTCAATTGTACGTACGTCTCATGTTTTCTCTATCCATTCATCTGTCAGTGGACACTTACGTTGCTTCCACATTTTGACTACAGGGAAAAAAGTTATGCCTAAAAAATATTGCAGGTTCTGTCCCAGACCACTACAATAAAGTGAATGTCACAATAAAGTTAAATTTTTTCATTTCCCATTGCATATAAAAATTATGTTTACACTATACTATAGTCTATTAAGTGTGCAATAGTATTATGTCTACAAATGTACATATCTTAATTAAAAAATACTTCATTCATAAAAAAATGTTAACCATTATCTGTGCTTTCAGTGAGATGTAGTAACTGATCAATGACCACCATAAAGAATATAGAAATAATAAAGTTAGAAATTCTGTGGTAATTACCAAAGTGTCAGAGACAGGAGGTGAGCAACTACTGGAAAAACAGCACCAATAGACTTGCTGCACACAGGGATGCCAGAAGAATTCAATTCGCAAAATACACAATATCTGTTAAATACAGTAAAGTGAAGCACAATAAATCGAGGTATTCCTGTAGTGCTGCCATAAACACAGGAGTAACATTAGCTCCTCAAGATTATGATTTCAATCCTTATGCCCAAATATCCAGAAGTGTAATTGCTGAATCATGTGGTGGTTCTATTTTAAATTTTTTGAGGAACCTGTACACTGTTTTCCATAGTGGTTATACCATTTGCACTCCTATCAACAGTGTGCAAGGGACCTGATTTTCCAACACTTCACTAAAACTTGTTTCTTGTTCTTTTAATAATAGCCACCTTTGACAGGTGTGAGGTAATATCTCATCATGGGCTTCCATTAACATTTCTGTGATGATTGGTGATATTGAGCATTTTTTCAAAAACGTATTGGCCATTTGTATGTCTTCTTTACAGAAATGTCTATCCAAGCCCTTGTGTCATTTATATTTTTTTTAAGAGAGAGTGTTCATGTACATGCACAAGCAGCGGGGCGGGGGGGGAGCAAAAGAAGAAGGAAAGAGAATCTTAAGTAGGCTCCTTACCCAGTACAGCCCAGCACAACCCAGTGCATCCCAGCACAGAGCTGATGCAGGGCTTGATCTCATGACCCTGAGATCATGACCTGAGCTGAAATCAAGACCAGGACACTTAACTGACTGAGCCACCCAGGTGCTCCCCCTTGTGCCCTTGTGCCATTTTTAAATCAGGTCATTAGGTTTTAAGGTCTCCTTAAAACTACTGAGTTTTAGGAGTTCCTAATGTATTTTGCATATTCGACCCTTATCAGATATATAGCTGGGAAATATTTATTCTATCCACATTTTGCCTTTTCATTCTATTGGTTGTTTCTATTGCTGTTTTTACTTTAATCAACTTATTTTATTTATGTTGCTTATGCTTTTGGTGTCATATTCATGAAATCATTGCTAAACACAATATTATGTAGATCTTCCCCTATGTTTTCTTCTAGGAGTTTTATAGTTTTGCATATTATATTTAGGACTTTAATCCAATTTGAGTTGACACTTGTGTATGGTGAAATGTAAGTGTCCAGTTTCATTCTTATGCATGTGGATATCTAGTTTATGCCACACCATTCACTGAAGAGACGATCCTTTTCCCATTGTGTATTCTTGGCACCCTTGTCAACAATCAGATGACTATATAAATATATATATGGATTTATTTATGAGTTTTCCATTCTGTTTCATTGGACTATATGTCTGTCTTTATGCCAATATCATATTATTTTGAGTACCGTAGCTTTGTAATACATTCGGAAGCAGAAAATGTGATACCTTGAGCTTTGTTCTTTTCTCTCAAAATTGAGTTGGCAATTTGTGGTCTTTTGTGGTTCAAAATGAATTTTGGAATTAGTATTTCTATTTCTGTAGAAGAAAATGCCATTGGAATTTTGATAGGGCTGCATTGAATCTGTGTGTCATTTTGGATAGTACGAACATATTGAACAACATTGTGTCTTCCCATTCATGAACATAAAATGTCTTTCCATTTGTGTCTTGTTAAATTTCTTCCATCATTATTTTGTAGTTTTCAATGAATAAGTATCTCACCTCCTTAAATTTATTCCTTGATATTTTATTCTTTTTCATGATATTATAAATGGACTTATTAATTTCTCTTTCACTTTGTTGCTATACATAAACAAAACTGATTTTGGTATGTTGTTTGTACAACTTTATTGAATTTTTTATTAGTTATTTTTTAAAAATTCTTTAGAGTCTTCCACATTAAAGAACGTGTCACCTACAAACAAGGATACATATACTCCTTCCTTTAAATTTTGATGCCATTCATTTCTCTCTTGACTAATTTCTCTAAGAGTTCTCGTACTACGTTAAACGAAGAGCAAGAATAGGCAACCTTCCTTTCGTCCTGATCTTAGAATAAAAGCTTCCAATTTTTAACCTGAGTATGATGTTAGCTACAGGCTTTTCAGTATCTATTGCTTTTATTTTGTTGAGGTACTTTCTAATCTTTGTTTGTCGAGGGTTTTTATAATGAAGGGGTGCTGAATTTTGTCAAACAATTTCTCTGCATCTATTGAGATGCTCATGTGATTTTTGTCCATTATTCTGTTAATGTTGTGCATCACATTAATTGAATTTCATATGTTGAACCATCTTTGTGTCCCAGAGATAAATCTCAATTTGTCATGATGTATAATCCTTTTAATGTGCTATTGGACTGGTTTGCTAGTATTTTTTTTGAGAAGTTTCTCATTGATAAGCATCAAGGATACTGGCCTTAGTTTTCTTTTCTTTTCTTGTAGTGGCTTTGTCTGATGCTAAAATCAGGGTAGTTCATAAAATGAGTTTGGAACTATCCCAACTTTTCTTCAATTTTTTTAGATTTTGCAAAAGATTTATATTAATTATTCTTTAAATAAGAATTTAACAGGGACACCTGGGTGGCTCAGTTGGTTGAGCAGCTGCCTTTGGCTCAGGTCATGATCCCGGCGTCTTGGGATCGAGTCCCGCATCGGGCTCCTTGCTCCTCAGGGAGCCTGCTCCTCTCTCTGCCTCTCTCCCTGCTTGTGTTCTCTCTCTGTTAAATGAATAAATAAAAAAAAAAATTTAAAAAAAAAAAAAAAAGAATTTAACAGTGAAGACATCTGACCCTGTGCTTTTATTTGTTCGTAGGTGTTTGATTTCAGATTCAATCTCAATACTGGTTATAAGTCTGTTCATATTTCCCTCATTTATTATTTCTCCATAGTTTAGTCTTGGTAGATTGTATGTTTCCAGGAATGAATCCATTTCTTCTAAGCTATTCAGTTTGTTGGTGTATAATTATTCATAGCAATCTTCCACAATCCTTTGTATTAATCTGGCATCACTTGTAATGTCTATTCTTTCATTTAGATTTTACTTGAGTCTTCTCTATTTATTTCTTAGCATACCCAAGGGTTTTTCAATTGTTCAAATTTTTTCAGAAACAAAAACAACAAAAATATTCTGAGTTTCATTGATTTTCTTCTATTGTTTCTTTCCATTTCCTGTTATATTTATTTCTTTACTAATCTTTGTTATTACATCCCTTCTGCAAACTTTGGGCTTAGTTTTTCTTTTTTGAGGTCCTTGGTGAATAAAGTAAGGTTGTTTTTTGAGATCTTTCTTCTATTTTAGTTTTGTTTTGAGGTATTTTGTAATTTCTTCTTTGATTCCTTTTTGAACTATTTTATTAGAACACAACAGTTGTTCAAGAATGTGTTTAATTGCCACATATTTGTAAATTTTTCAGTTTTCACTCTACCACTTGGTTGTTTCATTCCATTGTGGTTAGAAATGGTAGTTGGTATAATTTCAGTCTTCTAAAATTTCTTTTTCCTTTTAATTAAAAAAAATAATCTCTACAATCAACTTGAGACTTGAACTCCAAGAGTTGCATGCTCTACTGGATGAGCCAGCCAGGTGTTCTTTAAATGTCTAAGAATTGTTTCATGATCTAACATGTGATCTATCCTGGAGAAAGATCCATGCATACTTGAGAAGAATGTGTATTGTGGTGATGAGTGGAAAGATCTCTATATGTCTGTCTGTTCCATTTGGTCTACAGTGTTACAAAATTCTTCTTTCTTTACTGAACTTCTGTCTGGATGTTCTGTCCATTAATGATAGTGAGGTATTGATGTCACTTACTATTATCCTGTAACTATTTCTTTCTTCAGTTCTGTTAATGTTTGTTCCAATACTGGGGGCAAATACATTTATAATTCATATGTCTTCTTAGTGGATTGACTATCATTTTGTAATATCCATCCATTTGTTTCATCTGAGATTTTTTAATATTTAGTCTGATAAAATTACAGCCACCCTGGCTCTCTTTTGGTTACCATTTGTCTGGAATATTACCTTTTTTCATACCTACACTTCCAGCTTACTGTATCCCTAAATCTAAGTGATTTTCTTGTAAATAGTATATAGCTGGCTCTTTTAAAATTGTCAGCCATACAAAAGAATAAAAAAGAAAATGGGATGCCTGGGTGGCTCAGTTGGTTAAGGATTTGCCTTTGATTAAGGTCATTATCTCAGGGTTCTGGGATCAAGTCCCAAATAGGGCACCTTGCTCAGCAGGGAGCCTGCTTCTGCCTCTGCCTGCTATTCTCCCTGTTTGTGCTTACTCTTTTCCCCTCTCTCTCTCTGAAAAATAAATACATAAAATCTTTTAAAAAAAAAGAAAGAAAAGAGAAAAGAAAATATTCAGCCATTCTTTCAGCCATTCTATGTCTTCAAATTAGATAATTAACTCAATTCACATTTAAATGAATTATTCTAATGGAATTATTTACTCTTGCCATTTTATTAATTGTTTTCTGCTAGGTTTTAAATGCTTTTCTCTGTCCTTTCCTCTCTTGTTTTCTTGCTTTGTGGATTTTTTGTATGGATCATTCCTTTCTCTTTCTTTTGTATAATTTCTATAAGTATTTTTGTGGTTACCTTGGGGCTTATATATAAACTCTTTGACAGTCATAAACTTTATTTTAAGCTGATAATGAGTTCAATTTCATGCAAATACTCTACATTTTAATTGCTTCCCTTTCCGAAGTCTGTTATTGTTGTCATAATCTACATCTTTAAGTCTATTAATAATGTGTATCTTTAAACATATTTTTAGGGGCGCCTGGGTGGCTCAGTGGGTTAAAGCCCCTGCCTTCGGCTCCAGTCATGATCTCAGGGTCCTGGGATCGAGCCCCGCATCGGGCTCTCTGTTCAGCAGGGAGCCTGCTTCGCCCTCTCTCTCTGCCTGCCTCTCTGCCTACTTATGATCTCTCTCTGTCAAATAAATAAATAAAAATATTTAAAAAAAAAACATATTTTTAGTTTTATGTCTTCCAAAAATGTTTTTGTCTTTTAATGTTTGTACAAGAATCAAAAGTGATTTACCCACCACCTAAGTATCTTTATGAGGGGCATTTCTAATTCTATGTCAGGAAAATCACATAATTCCACTTCATTAAGGTCAATTTTCTGGAGATTTATCTTTTTCCATTGTTTGGATTATCTTTATCTGATTCTTCATCTTTCTTTGCTGAATTGGTATCTGTGTATTAGACAAAGCAGGCACCTCCCTCAATCTTCATGGACTTGTCTGATACAGGAAAAGACACATAATTGGCCTGATCAGAGTTTCTGGGGGCCTCTACCAACTCCTCCCATAGCCAGGGAAAAACAGGTGGCTATAGTTTTTGTTCACAGCCTCTGTGCTAAGTCAAGGATGAGGGACAGCTATGTCTACCAGTCCAAGCCACTATCTCCATTCTTCCCAGGTGGCTATACTGTGCTGGATGCATCCGAGCTTCAAGAACGACAGGGACAGATGCTAGTTCTACAGGCAGCCCTGGAGAAATTGGGATACTGGATGCAGAAATTGACCCTTTACCTTCCGAAGGGGGAGCAAAAGACTCAAATTTTGATTTCACTAAACTATACCGATCAGGTGGAGAATCAATGATTTCAACACACAAGCTGCCACTCCTTTTCTCCTCCTGAGTGAATAGAGAGATTTTAATCAGAGATTAAAAACTGATGAGACAGATGCTAGCTCTTAGGGCAGTCCTGGAGAAGTTGGGTTGTTGGACTTATGGATCACGTCTATCCCTCCCAAGGATAGAGCCTAGAACTGGGATTTTTTTTTTTGTCAGCTAACTTTATGCAAAGCAGGAGACAAAATCAGTGGAGTCTACCAGACTAATGTGTTACTTCTATTCTCACACTGGTAATTAGACTGTGCTAGCCTTTTTAGCACTCCAAGACTGGAAAGACAAAAGCAATCATCTGAGAAACCCCTCAGAAAAGATGGAGCATGGGATGCATGAATCAACCTCATCCCTCACATTTATGAAGCTTGGACAAATATAAGAATGATGGTTGATTATTCATAAACCATAGAAGCCAGAATAAAATGAATTTGCACATTTAAAGTGCTGAAAGGCAAGAAAAAAAATCACTTAAAAATTTTTCACCCTAAAATTCCATCAAAAATTATAGTGAGTACTGGGTGTTATACACAACTAATGAATAGTTGAACACAACATCAAAAACTAATGATGTACTATAAGTTGGCTAACTGAGCATAATAAAAAATCTAAAAATAAAAATATAGTTCAAAATAAAGGGAACATAAAGATATTTTTAGAAAAAACAAAGCTCAAAGACTTTATCTCAAGTAGAATTACACTGAAAGAAATACTACAGGAGGGGCACCTGGGTGGCCCAGTCATTTAAGCATCTGTGTTTGGCTCAGGTCATGATCTTAGGGTCCTGAGATCGAGGCTCACATCAGGCTCCCTACTATCCCTCTTGGAGAGCCTGCTTCTTCCTCTCCCTGCTGCTTCCCCTGCTTGTACTCTCTCTCTCTGTCAAATAAATAAATAAAATCTTAAAAAAAAAAAAGAAAGAAATGCTAAAGGAGAGTAGATAGCATAAGACCCAAGTAAATATATGGTTGGGTATTAAACAATTTTTATTATCTTTATTTTATGTACATATTTCTATTTCTTTCAAAATTTTGGATTGTTAGAAACAAAAATGGAAACAATGCACTGTGGGGTTTATAACAAGAACACAAAGGGTAGGAGAATTATGGTATCCTCAGGTAGTTATACTGTACACAGGACAGAATAAAATAATTTGAAGGCAAATGATGAGATGTTAAAGGCTCATATTGCAATCTTTAGAAAAAGAACTAAAAAATATCATGTAAATTTATAGCTGAAACCTTAAGAGGTAAAAAAAAATATATGCATACTTTAAATGCTTGATTAATTCAAAAATGATAGGAAAGATTGAAAGTAACAGAGAACATATGCTGAAAACAAATGAACTATCAATGGAGCTCTTTTAAACATGACTGTATCAATAACTTCATTAAATATAAATTGAGTGATCATTCTAATTTAGAATCAGAAAATGGGAGATTGGTCAAAAAGCAAGACCCAGAAAATACTAATAATAAGAAAGCAGGCAGAACAACATTAAAATCAGGTAAAGTAGATTTTAAGATAAGGTATATAGCCAAATATAAAGAAAACTTTAGACAAAAGGGATGATTAATCAACAAGACAAAACAATCCTAAATCTGTATACAGATAAAATAAAAAACAACTTCAAAATATATAAAGCAAAAACTAATAGAAAAAACTGACAGAACTAAAAGGAGAAACAACCAACTGGTTGTTGGTCCAACAAACAGCCAACAACCAACTCCACAACAAAGTGAGAAATTTTAAACTTCATAACTTGTTAATAGAATGGGCAGTCAAAAAAAAAAGAGTACATATGTGCAAGATTAGAAAAGTTCTGAAAATTGACATTAACTATTAATAGGTAGGAATCATTATAACACAAATGTAAAATATGCCTATTTTAAGGTGCACATAGAAAATTAAACAAGACAGACAATATGTTAGACCGTAAATTTCAATACTATCAAAAACATTAAATCATATCACACAAATTGACCATAATTAAATTAAATTTGAAATCAATAGAAATACGATACTCAGAAGATAACCAAATATTTGGAAGATAAGTAAAAATTTATGAATACTACATGGATCATAATAGTAAATCAAAGAAAATTAGGAAAAAAATTCACACTGAATGATAATGGAAACCCAACATAATAAAACGGATTGGATGCAGGCCCAGGTAGTTGTACCGGTGGATATCATCAAACATTAAAGTAAAAAATAACACCAATATTGCACAAACATTTTTAGAAAGAAGAAAGACAACATGTCACAATTGATTGTATGAGAAAATATAATCTTTATACAAAAGCCTGAGAAGAGTATTATAAGAAGAGTTGAAAATTACTCAGAAACACAAAATCAAAATTCTTTGCAAAAAGCATTCCAAAATTAGATCCATCAATAGTGACAAAGGGAAATAGAAAATAACAAAGTAGAGTTTATACCAGAAATGTGAGGTTGGTTTCAAATTCTTAAATCCATTTAAATTACTGTAAACTCATTTTAAAAATAAGAAACAAAAATAATGAATCTCCGTAAAAATAGAAAAGAATTTTTTAAAAAATTTAACGCTGAATCCTAGGGCCCCATCCCTAGAAGATCTGCACAATGCTTGCCAGCATGGCATTTTCCAACTTCCACTTTTGAAGGGCCTTGGTTCCAGTGGCTGTGGCGGCAGGTCACATTTCACAAACAAATCATCATACACCTTGTTAAAATGTACCCCACTGGCCAGGACCAGGCACTGCCCAGAACAGGCAAAGAGAGCCTCTGCAGATAAATAGAAGAGTTAATATCTATTCTATTCAAACTAATCCAAAAGAAGAAAACTTATAAATGCACTCTATGAGACCAGCATTTCCATGATACCAAAACCAGATAAATACATCACAATAAAAGAGAACTACAGGCTAATATCTCTGATAACATATATGCAAAAATACTCAAAAAAATGCCAGCAAACTGAATCTAAAAATGCATTTTAAAAAAATCACTCACCACGATCAAGTGGGATTTATTCCTAGAATGAAAACGTGGTTCAATACACACAAATCAATAAAAATGATTTATCACATCATTAAGAGAAAGCATAAGAACCATATGATCATGTCAATAGATGTAGAAAAAGCATTTGACAAAGGCCGTACATGAAAAGCTCACAGCTAACATCATAGTGAGTGGGGAAAACATAGCTTTACACCTAAGGTCAGGAACAAGACAAAGATTTTGACTCTTAACCATTTTTATTCAATATGGTCCTAGCCATATCAATCAGACAAGAAAATGAAAAGGTATCCAAATCGTTAAGGAAGAAGTAAAACTTTCCCTATTTGCAAATGACATGATACTAATGTAGAAAACCCAAAAGAATCCACGAAAAAAATCCTAGAACTGATAAATGAATTCAGTAAATTCACAGGATACAAAATCAATGTACAGAAATCCATCAGATTTCTACACACTAATAGTGAAGAAGCAGAAAGACAAAATAAGAATTTACAATTTACAATTGCTCGAAAAAAAAAAAAAACACAACTTAGGAATAAACTTAACCAATGAGGTGAAAGAGTTTTACTATAAAAACTATAAAATGCTGATAAAACAAAATGAAGACAACACAAAGAAATGGGAAGGCATTTCATGCTCATGGATTGCAAGAACAAATACTGTTGAAATTTATATACTACCCAAGGCAATCTACCCATTTCATGCAATCCCTATCAATATACAAACAGCATTTTTCACAGAACTAGAACATTCCTTAAATTTGTATGGAACCACAAAGACCCCAAATAGCAAATACAGTCTTGGAAAAAAAAAAAATGGAACTGGAGCATCACAATTCCAGACTTCAAGTTATATTACAAAGCTATAGTAATCGTAACACCATGGTACTGTCATAAAAATAGACACACAGATCAATACAACAGAACAAAGAGGCCAGTAATAAACCCAAAATTGTATAGTCAAGTGATCTTTCACAAAGGGGGCAAGAATATGAAATGGGCAAAAGACAATCTCTTAAACAAATGGCGCTGGGAAAACTCGACAGGTACATGCAAAAGAATGAAACTGGATGACTTTCTTACATCAGACAAAATAGTTAAAATAAAAATCACAAGAAATAACAGGTGTTGGTGAAGATGTAGAGATAACGGAACCCTTGTGTATTATTGGTAGGAATGTAAACTGGTACAGCCACTGTGGAATGCAGTATGGAGGTTCCTCAAAAATTTAAAAATAGAACTACCCTACGATCCAGTAAGTGTAATACTGTATTTACACAAAGAATATGAAAACACTAATTCAAAGGGGATAGATGTACTCCTATGTTTACTGTAGCGATATTTACAATAGGTGAACTATGGAAGCAGCCCAACTGTCCATTAATAGCTGAATGGATAAAGAAGATGGGGTGTGTGTGTTTGTGTGTGTGTGTGTGTGTATCCTTTATGTATCATATATATACATATATATATGTGATTTCACATATATATGAAATTTAAGAAACAAAACAACAGAAAAAAGAGAGAGAGAGACAAACCAAAAAACAGATGGTTACCAGAGGAGAGGTGGGTAGGGAATGGACACTTCTCTCGATGAGAAATGAGTAATGTATGAAAATGTTGAATCACTATATTGTACAGCTGATACTAATATAACAGTGGATGTTAACTACACCAGAATAAAAAAAAAAAAAAAAAAGAATTCCAACAGTTGAAAAAATCCAGAAATCTTTAGAATCAAAGGACAATGTTTGGTATTCCTATTTAGAACTTTATGTCTGTCAATAAGTTTTACTTTATTCTTTGTATAGGGGTTTCATTTTTCTGGTCAAGTTTATAGCAAAACAAAATTTTTATTCTTTTTTTTTTAGAGACTTTATTTATTTGACAGAGAGAGAGAGACAGTGAGAGAGGGAACATAATCCAGGGGAGAGGGAGAGGGAGAAGCAGGCTTCCCGCTAAACAGGGAGCCCAATGCAGGGCTCAATCCCTGGATCCTGGGATTATGACCTGATCCAAAGCAGACACTTAACGACTGAGCCACCCAGGCACCCCAAAATGTTTAATCTTGAACATGCTTTCATACACATCTTTATTTTCCTGGTTACAATACATTATTTGGATATTGCAGCGGTACCAGAAAATTTTCTCCAGACTATTAGTAATTTTTTGACAGAATAATCAAATCATTCGAAAGCATTTTCAGTTTTATATCAGTTTCCAATATTTATTTCTCTATATTTTTCATCTTAATGCGATAGTTAGGTTTATAAAAACAATTACGTTTTTCTTGATTTCTGATGAATTAGTAATATCTTGCTATTAACTATGATTTTTGTTCTATGTTTATAGTTTTGATACATTTATCAAATCAATGATGTTCTTTCTCAATTAGCTATACTTTTTTTTTTAAAGTTTATTTTGGTTTTTTTTAGTAATCTCCACACCCAATGTAGGGCTTGAACTCAAGACCCCAAATTCAAGAGATGCATGGTCTTCAGACTAAGCCATCCAGGCAACCCTGCTATAAATTTTTTATGTACACCAGGATGCATTGATTATGAATATTAGATAGCATGATAAATTTAGATTTAAAGTAAAAAAACTATCATTTAAGTTTTAAAAACTATGTAAATTATCAATAAATAAGTAAATCAAACTAAAATTAAATTAAAATAATAAAAATGGATGGTAGTACAGAAATATTAATAAATGTAAAATATCTAGATGAGACTGGATGTTCATATTAAGACATTCAAAATTGTTTCATATCAGATAATGTGTTCTACTCCATTCCAAGCCATTTTATTTGCCATTTAATTAAGTATAGGCTGCAATTATCTGACAGACATGCCATACTCCATCAAAGAAATTAAGTATTTAAGAATTCAGCATTTATTTAAATAATTGCGCAGAAGAAACTATGCTGTAGCCACATTGTTTTAGCACTTAGAATCTGTGCAACCCATTGTTTCTCTGTTCTATAAAGATTTTTTTCAGTGTTCTTCCCCAATATGCATGTCTCCTTTTTTGGTTAAATTTTAAACTGAAGTATGATTAACATACAGTGCTATATTAGTTACAGTTGTACAATAAGATTCAATATTTCTATACATGATTCAGTTCTCATTAAAGTAAGTGTTCCCTTAATCCCTTTTTCTATCTCACAAATGGCCCCACCCACCTGTATTTAACAGTCTGAGGTTTTTGTTTTTGTTTTTTAAGATTTTATTTTTTATTTGGGGGTGCGGAGGGAGAGGGAGAAGCAGACTACTTCCTGAGTAGGGAGCCCGATGTGGGGCTCAATTGCAGGACCCTGGGATCAGGACCTGAACAGAAAGGAGCTGCTTAACTGACTGAGCCACCTAGGCACCCCTGGGGTTTCTTTTGATCCTTTTTTTCTCTAGGTTTGTTAATTTGTTTTATTTCTTAAATTCCACAGGAGTGAAACCATTTGGTATTTGTCTTTCTCTGTTTGACTTATGAAATCGATATAAATCTCCTGATATCCTCTTCCTGACTTACCAATACAATCAAGTGATTTTTAAATAAACAAAAAAGATAAGCTCTTCTATTTTACCCTGGGAAAGAGAATTCAGAAACTTATATTAGGTGGGAAATCAGGATCAGCTCAATTACCAGGGATTCTCATAATGGTTAAAAGCTATTGGTATTTTTTTAAATTTTCACACATATATTTTCCTTTATTTATTCAGAAGCAAATGTTTGGGGGCAGTGGGTTAAAGCCTCTGCCTTCAGCTCGGGTCATGATCCCAGGGTCCTGGGATCGAGCCCCTCATCAGGCTCTCTGCTCAGCAGGGAACCTGCTTCCTCCTCTCTCTCTGCCTGCCTCTCTGCCTACTTGTGATCTCTCTCTCTCTCTGTCAAATAAATAAATAAAATCTATAAAAAAAAAAAAAGAAGCAAATGGTTGTTGACTTCAGATTATGTAGAATTTCAGATAAATGGTGCTTAATCAGGAAGACTGGGGATCAAGGAAGCATACAAAGTTATCAGAAATAATATGTACAAAAGCAATTAACATAAAAGTATAGAAATTTTGAGAGAAAATAAAATTTTGAGAGCATACTGAACAAATAATTAGAATAACAATTCACTACATCAGTTTTCTCTTTTCATGCTTTGCTATAAAGCCTAAATTTATATTTGCTTCCTGTTCCTTCCAGGAAGATGAATAAGTTATGCAAAATAAAGTACACCAATATTCAAATTATAAAGAAAAGCGAAGGTCTGAAAATAATTCGACAAAGAGATAAGCAAAAGGGTCCAATTAAACAAACCCTTGGGCAATTCACTATTTCTTTTACCAACTGAATCTTTTTCATAAACTATGTAAAAAAATATTTTTGACCACCTAGGTGTTTCTTAGTCTATTTTAATTTAAAAAACAGTATTTATTAACAATACTCCACAGCTGACAATTTTAATGCTCCTATCAAACTCAGGCAAGAAATTATTAAATTCATAAATGTGCTTTTATTGCATTTTAATGGAAATGAAATTAGATCTGTCTTATCAGAGGTGGGACTAGTCAACACCAAAAAGAGCAGAAGTATTGCCAAATAGTCAATTTACATAAGTAAATTTGCCTCCTCTACAAATCAGGAAGTCTTTTCATAAGAGCTTGAAAAGCAACATCACTCCCCAAGCTGACTTTGAATTGATGGACTAGTGGTGAGCCTGATAAGATTTAACCAAAATCTTTCCTCTTTTTTCTCCATACTAGGTACATTTTAAGCTTTGCTTTTCCCATGATACCTATCTAAATGTTAATATTGCACATCCTTTCCATACTATTATTGCATTCCTAGGAAGAAATGCATATCGTATACACAGTAACTCTGTTCAATCTAGAATAATAGATATTCTGAAATACTCAGTTCTGAATAATTCATTTATACAATCTACAAAATGATGATTAGAATGCTTGCTTTTAAAGGATTTTACTAATTTTCATTGAAAGATACTATATAAAAATGACTAGATGATTTTGCAAATCTTATTGTCCAGGAATGTACACAAAGGGGACCTCTTTGGTTTTTTTTAAAGATATTAAACTTTACTGAATGATGTGCAAAATTGTTCTTCAAATTAGAATAAATTCTTAAAGGTTATCTAGGCCAAATTCTCACCAGATTAAAAACTAATTTCTTCTACAGCATACCTAAAAAGAGGCTATTTATTATCCCCTGGAATGTCTATAGGAATAGAGTACCCTCTGTAGTGTTGGCTCCTGATCAGGTACACACAGTTGTCCATTTTTAATGCTCTGCTTTGTCTTGAACAAATTTTGATAAGGGTTCTCTTTTCCCTAAAGGTTCCTGAACTCTGCAAGTCCTCAGACCGGAGCAAGCACTAAAAAGCCAAAAATATCCCCTTATCAACTTATCCTGAGAATCAGCTGAGTACAGTGAGACACATTTATTTCCTGACATACCTCTCTAATAATTTCTTCTCATTTGCCTAACTTCCCCATAGTTACTGTTTTCACCTCTTTAAAAAAGAAAAGCCTTTTTGTTTGCTTTTGAGACACCTGCAGATTTCTGAGATCAGAGGCTCTAGACTACTGAAAATTTTTTCTTCTTAATAAAGTCTCTACCTATTTAAGTCTGCATTTGTGTATAAAAATCCATCAAAAAATATGTGAGGGGCGCCTGGGTGGCTCAGTGGGTTAGGCCTCTGCCTTTGGCTCAGGTCGTGATCTCGGGGTCCTGGGATCGAGCCCCACATCGGGCTTTCTGCTCAGCGGGGAGCCTGTTTCCCCCGTCTCTCTGCCTGCTTGTGATCTCTCCTCTCTGTCAAACAAATCAATAAAATCTTTAAAAAAAAATATGTGAAAGTCCAATACCTGGTATTTTAAATAATTTATATGCCTAGGAACTAGTTTTCTTACACTCTGCTAATTATTGCTACTTTCATTCCACTTTTCCTCCTACCTTCCTTTCCATTACACAAAGTTCTGGGCTTAAATTCTAATATTCTAACAGATAGAAAATTCGAAAAATTTTTTTTAAAGATTTTATTTGTTTATTTTTTTTATAGAAAGAGAGAAAGTGAGAGAGGGAACACAAGCAGGGGCAGTGGGAGAGGGAGAAGCAGGCTTCCCACAGAGCAGGGAACCCAACGCGGAACCCGATCCCAGGACCCTGGGATTGTGACCTGAGCAGAAGGCAGACTCTTAATGACTGAGCCACCCAGGCGCTCAGAAAATTCTAAATCATTGGTACCCTGGTCCAACTTCATGGCTACTTGTAACATTTCTACATGTAATATTGCTTTTCATATTTTACTCATTCTGTGCACTTGAAAGAGAATCAGTGCTGGAGTATGTTCCATCCAGCAGCATTACTCTGCTGAGTAGCAACTAATATCTATCAATTTTCTGTTTAGAGCCCATATTCTTTAACCTGAAACAAGTTTTTCCACAGTGTAGCAGGAGCATAGTCACCAATGTAACTTAAACCTTTTGATTTTAGGAACATAGAGGAACAGTTTAGATGTGTATATACACAATGATAAAATTATCCAAGACTATTCTGATTCAATTACCTTGACTCTACCAATGAAGCAATTAAAGGTAGGTCTCCACCACGTAGGTAAACTAGAACTGATGGTTTTAGTCCATATAACTACAGAAAAGAGTATTGTTAAATATCACCTAAAAATTATTCATTGTTTTCCTACTACATATCTAGTTCCATGCTAGTGTAGGAGCCAAGGGTGGGTCACCCCAAGAAGGACCACCTTGCCATGAAGATTATTTTCAGTTAAAAAACAATCAACACCCAGTAGATTCAAGAAAAGTCCTTTACTTCTCCCACAACTGCCAAAAGTGAACATAGAGGACCTGCTCCAGAAAGAGGGATATCACCATAGATAACTACATTATATATGAACTAAGTATCTTAGACAAGGAAGAACCTAGAAAGACCTGTTTGATTAAAGTCCTCTATATCCCATTATTTCTGAGCAGCAGAACAAACATTTCGCCAAGTAAATATTTGGTAACCACTGTAGGAGCCCAAGGTCTTTGTAACCCAGGATAGACCACTTTGGTAGAAAGATTATTTTGTGTTACAAATAATCAAAATCCAGCAGATACAGGAAAAGCACTATTAACAGAGACTCCCCTTCACCTAAGGAATTCATCTCCATAATAGGGCAACCATGTTTTTCCAAACATTTCCTTTGCCTTCTTGCTAAGGACCTTTCTCCTCTTTGTAACCTCAGGCAACTACCCCTATCATTAGCTCATATAAGCTTCTTGTTGCCTCAGTGTTTCTGTAATTTCACTTCTATGTGGATTCCCTGAATGTATGCCTACAAAATTTGATTTTCTCCTGTTAATCTGTCTCATGTCAAGTTGATTCTAAGTCCAGGTAGAAGGACCACAGGGCAGAGGAAGGTTTTTCTCCCTAATACCGAACATTTACTCTTTTTCATCTTGCTATGAACTAGATTCTTTACCTATGAAGTCCTGGGCCACTATCTCCTTCTCCTTAATTAAGAATCACAAAAATACCTCATTTTAACAGACTGACTTTGGAATTTCCATTTCTGTATAGATTTTCCTTACCTACAAAGTTAAAATTGATTTTCTCCTGTCAATTTGATTCTTAGTCCAGCTCGAAGGACCTTGAAGAAACAGGAAATTCTTGCTCAGAGTCAGAAAGATTCCTAATATAAAAAATAAGCATTATATATATATGCATTATGGTCCATATATATACAATGGAATATTATGCCTTTATCAGAAAGGATGAATATCCAACTTTTCTATCAACATGGACAGGACTGGAAGAGATTATGCGGAGTGAAATAAGTCAAGCAGAGAGAATCAATTACCATATAGTCTCACTTACCTCTGGAGCATAAGGAAAAACACGGAGGACATCGGGAGAAGGAAAGGAAGGGTGAATGGGGGGAAATTGGAGGGCCGATGAACCATGAGAGACTGTGGACTCTGAGCAACAAACTGAGGGTTTTGGAGGGGAGGGGATGTGGGGTTGGGCTAGCCTGGTAGTGGGTATTGAGGAGGACACGTATTGCATGGAGAACTGGGTGTGGTGCATGAACAATTAATCTTGTAACGCTGAAAAAATAAAATAAATGTATTTGGGAAAAAAATAAGCATTATAAATCTAATTTTAGGAAACCTGCTTTTGCCCCTGTTGAACTAGCTCAGTTAAAACAATCTTACTTTCAAGAATCAATAGAAAAGCAGGGTAAAATATTGTTTTAATATTTTTTTAAATTTTGGAATATTTTATATTGATTGCAATCGTGGTTACATGGATAAACACATGCAATACAACAATGGCAGAGGACTATATATACACATTGCATCAATGTTAATACCCTTATTGTGATATTACACTATGGCTATGTTAAATAACCACTGGAGGAATCTAGATGAAGGGCATATTGTACCTCTCTGTAATATTTTATGTAACTTCCATGAAATTATTTATTACAAATCAAAACTTTTTCTTAAATAAATATGTCTAAAGGGGCGCCTGAGTGGCTCAGTTGGTTGAGCGACTGCCTTCTGCTCGGGTCATGATCCTGGAGTCCCAGGATTGATTCCCACATCTGGCTCCCTGTGCAGCAGGGCGTCTGCTTCTCCCTCTGACCTTCCCCCTTTCAAGCTCGCTCTCTATCATTCTCTCTCTCAAATAAATAAAAAATCTTGAAAAAAAAATATCTGAAGGTATCAGAAGCCTACAAATAAGGGCAAAATTTCAGGAGTCAAGATCCCAGAGAAAAGTAAAACAGAGAAGTGAGCCCAATATTTGGTACTGCATATCCTCCATAAAAGCATTTACGAATTCATAACCAATAGTCAAAAAGTAAAGAATATGAACACAACTTTCAGCTTTTTCATGGAACTAAGGAGACAGAAATTGGAGTTGAGGACTGGTCAACATGGTTGACCCTTGTAAAATAATCTAGTTTACATATGGATCATCTTTATAGGGCTGAAAGAAAAAACCAAAAATAGATCAGCTTTGCAAAAGACTGAAACTCACCAGAAATTGAGTTTGATTTGACTGACTTGAATCAGATTAAACACTGATTGAATTAAAGTGATCTCCACCTCGCTGAGAGGTCAGACATTAAAGATTCAAACTATCTCTATAATTTTTCACATATAATGTCTCACATTAAATTTTAAAAACTAACGCACATACAAAGTCTCAAGATTAAATGATCCAAAATCAAGAAGAAAAATGAAAAATATACAGATAACTGCAAGGGATCCAAATAATGCATTTGTCAGACATAGCTTTTTTTTTTTTTTTTAAAGATTTTATTTATTTATTTATTAGGAAAGAGAGAGAGTGAGAGAGAGTATGAGAAGGGAGAAGGTCAGAGTGAGAAGCGGACTCCCCATGGAGCTGGGAGCCCGATGCGGGACTCGATCCCGGGACTCTGGGATCATGACCTGAGCTGAAGGCAGTCGCTCAACCAACTGCGCCACCCAGGGGCCCAGACATAGCTTTTATAATAATAAAAATCTGTATAATACTTAGGGAAAACTTAATAAGACATACACGAAATGAACATAAGGAAACCTATAAACATCTTCTAGAAGAAAAAAATGGGAGATATGCAAAACTGGAAAATATCACTGGTTCTTGATTATGATACGCCAAAATGATAAAGATTTGATGTCTTCTCAATGCCTTAATGTACAAATTTGATGCAATCTCAATAGTAATACCAGAAAGCGTTTTTCCTATAACTACATAAGGAGGTTCTGCAGTTCATGTAAAAACTAATATGAGCAAACACATAGGACAACTGAAAGAAATAGGAGCAATGATGGGAGGAAATAGCCATGCCAGATTTTAAAACACACTAAAAACTTAAAAAATTAAAACCAGGTTATATTGGTTGAGGAATAAGAGAATGATCAGTGGAATAGAATAGAAATTCCAATAGATAAGAACATAGTAACATTTCTTACAAAATAAAAGTAGCATCTCTTGGGGTGCCTGGGTGGCTCAGTGGGTTAACCCTCTGCCTTGGGCTCAGGTCATGATCTCAGGGTCCTGGGATCGAGCCCCACATCGGGCACTCTGCTCAACGGGGATCCTGCTTTACCCCCCTCTCTCTGCCTGACTCCTTGCTTACTTGTGATCTCTTTCTCTCGTCAAATAAATAAATAAAATCTTAAAAAAAAAAAGTAGCATCTCAAATATCCAAGACAAATATGGGACTTTTTATGAAAGCATGTTGGCATAACTGAATACTAATACAGTTAATGATAAAATTGTATCTGTACTTCACCTTATACACAGGAATAAAATCCAAATGAATCAGAATTCTACATGTAAAAAATACAAATAACAATACAATTAGAAGAAAATGTGGAGGGACGCCTGGATGGCTCAGTTGTTTAAGCAGCTGCCTTTGGCTCAGGTCGTGATCCCAGCGTCCTGGGATCGAGTCCCACATCTGGCTCCTTGCTCAGCAGGGAGCCTGCTCCTCTCTCTGCCTCTGCCTGCTTCTCTGCCTGCTTGTGTTCTCTCTCTGTCAAAAAAATAAATAAAATCTTTAAAAAAAAAAGAAGAAAATGTGGAGACATTTGTGAATGAATAAAGAAGATGTGGTATATATACAATGGGATATTATGCAGCCATCAAAAAAAAGGAAGAAAGAAAGAAAGAAATCTTTCCATTTGCAATGGCATGGATGAAACTAAAGGGTATTATGCTAAGCAAAATAAGTCAATCAGAGATAGACAATTATCATATGATCTTACAGATATACGGAATTTGAGAAACAAGACAGAGGATCATAGGAGAAGAGAGGAAAAATAAAACAAGACAAAACCAGAGAGGGAGACAAACCATAAGAGACTCTTAATCTCAGGAAACAAACTGAGGGTTGCTAAAGCAGAGGGGGTAAAGGGATGGGGCGGCTGGGGGATGGACATTGGGGAGGGTATGTGCTATGGGGAGTGATGTGAATTGTCAAAGACAGATGAATCACAGACCTGTACCCTGAAACAAATAATACATTATATGTTAATAATATAAATAAATAAACAAATAAACAAAATCTTAAAAAAAAAGAAAAAAGAACTCTGGCCAATTTTGTTTAAAATGGCACAAATATGAAATTTTGAAAAACACTGTCTTAGAATAAATGGGACACCAAGAATAGGATTCAGGACGGAATTGTATTTAATACTGGGATTATGGTTTTATTAATTTTTATTACAAGGGTCCATAGGCTTTATCAGATTATTGAGACACTGAAAAAGTTGACACAAATCACTGTTGTAAACACTGTTCCTTTAGACTCAAAATTGACTTCCAGTCTCACTCCAGTTCTGCAAGCAAGAAAAAGTCTGATAAAACTGAAAATCAATGACTCTTCTAGGATCCATCAGAAAATGGAGGTTCCAGGTTGGAGGTTCCAACACCCCCAAATTGTTATGAAAAGCTCTATGCCCATAATTTTCATAACAGATGAAATGAACAAATTTCAGGAAAGACATATACCACTAAAACATACACATGAAGAAATACAGAATCTAAATAAGTCTTTATCTATTTATAAAAATTGAATCAATAAATAACAAACTTCCAAAAAAAAGTCATAGGCCCAGATTGTTTCAATGGTAAAATCTAACAAAATGTAATAAAGAAATGATACCAATTTTCTACAAATTCTTCCAGAAAATACAAGCAGAGGGAACATTTCCTGGCTCATTCTATGAGGTCTAGATTACCTCATTCCAAAACCAAACTAAAGGCATCACAAGAAAGGAAAACCACCAAGTAATATGTCTCATAAACAATGGTGTAAAAAATCTCAAATATTAGCAAATCAAATCCAAAAATAGGTAAAAATAATTTTCTACCACAACCAGTGGAGATTTACTGTGGTTATACAAGGTTGCCTCAGCATTTGAAAATTGATCAATGTAATCCACAATATCAATAGGTGAAAGAAAACTTTCAAATAGAATTAGGGGTAAAGAAGAATCAGACTTTCTCAAATTATACTAAAGAAACAGGGCTATTGAAGAATAGAGTCAGATAAAACCATTTACAGATGTGATGTTTTTGCATGAAAATATTTTACATATATTTTATCTAGCAGGTTTAGTTCTAACATTTACTATTCAATGACTAAGGAAAAATAAATACCATATTTAAATAACTATAAACATCAATTTTGAATGGTTTAGAATTTAATTTTCAAAGAATAAATGTTAAAATTCACACAATTATATTTCCTAGTGTACTTGTTCTTGTGGATACTAAATTGAATGCAAAATGTCTGCTAATTCCAATAAATAGATTAATAAATTTGTTTTCCCACAGACTGCAAAAGGTACTTGGATATTTGCACCAGGGACTGTGTTAAACAAATACCATCCTGTGCATGTTTTTTCTTTATTTGTTCATGTATAACACATCTTTACATATACATATACAAATACATATGTTATAGGTAAAGAATATACTGAAATAAATCATGACCAAATAATACCGTAATAGCAGATTTTTTGAGGTGTGTTATTGACTGTAATATGTATGTATGAATTTTCTTTGATCTTTACCTAATAATAATTTAGAAAACACATAATATTAGGGATAAGAACATAAAAGTAACTCAAAATTCCACCAAAGATTTTTTCCATTCTATTTATCTGTGTCATTTTCAGCCTTATTGACTGTAAATATATAAAAGAAAATTGATAACTTCTTACGCATAGTACCTTATTTACTTTAAATAACGAATAAGAGAAAATTTGAGAAACAAAATAAGGTTTTTGGAGGGGAGGGGGGTGAGGGGATGGGCGAGCTTGGTGGTGGGTATTAAGCAGGGCATGGATTGCATGGAGCACTGAATGTGGTACATAAACAATGAATCTTGGAACACTGAAAGAATAAAATTAAGATGTTAAAAAAAGGGGCTCCTGGGTGGCTCAGTTGGTTGGGCAACTGCCTTAGGCTCAGGTCATGATCCTGGAGTCCTGGGATCGAGTCCCACATCGGGCTCCCAGCTCCATGGGGAGTCTGCTTCTCCCTCTAACGTTCTCCCCTCTCATGCTCTCTCTCACTGTCTCTATCTCAAATAAATAAATAAAAATCTTAAAAAAAAAAGTTAAAAAAATAAGTCCAAAAAATAATGAATAGACTATTTTTTTAGGGTGGTTTTAGGTTTACAGAGAAGTTGAGTGAAAATACACAATTTACATAGATCCCCTCAACCTCTCCAATTACCCTTATTATTAACATTTTGCCCTTATGTGGTACATTTGTTACAAATGATGAACCAATATATATATATTTAAAGATTTTATTTATTTAGGGGCGCCCGAGTGGCTCAGTCAGTTAAGCGGCTACCTGAGGCTCGGGACATGATCCCAGAGTCCTGGGATCAAGCCCTGCATCAGGGAGCCTGCTTCTCCCTCTCATCTGCCTGCTGCTCTGCTTACTTGTGCTCTCTTCCTGTCAAATAAATAAATAAAATCTTTAAAAAAAAAGATTTTATTTATTTCACAGAGAGATAGTGAGAGAGAGAACACAATGGGTCTGAGAGGGAGAAGCAGGCTCCCCACTGAGCAAGGAGCCCCATGCAGTGCTCAATTCCAGGATCCTGAGATCATGACCTGAGCCAAAGGTAGACTCTTAACTTACTGAGCCTCGAAGAGGCCCCTTGATATATTATTAACTAAGGTTTATAGTTAACCTTAGGGTTCAGGATGTGTTATAAATTTCATGGGTTTTGACAAATGTATAATGAAACATATCAACCATTACATTATCATACAGAATATCTTCAGTGTCCTAAAAATCCTTTGTGCTCCACCTTTTCATCTATGGGTTGTTTTTAAAGTTATCATGAACTTTCTTAAACATTCCTAGAGATAATTACAATAAATCACAATGTATCACCAGAATTCAACAATTATTAAGAATATTCCTCAAATTCTGGGGCATCTGGATGGCTCAGTCAGTTTAGCGTCTGCCTTTGGCCCAGGTCATGATCCCAGGGTCCTGGGGTGGAGCCACATTCTAGGCTCCCTGCTTAGGGGGGAGTCTGCTTCACCCTCTCAATCTGCCCCTCCTCCTGCCCCTCTACCTGCCTGTACTCTCTCTTTGTCCCCCTCTCAAATAAAATCATTTTTTCTTTTAAAGAATACTCCTCAATTTCTTTCTTTTTTTTTTTTTTAAAGATTTTATTCATTTATTTTAACAGAGAGAGAACACAAGCAGGCAGAGAGGCAGGCAGAGGCAAAGAGAGGAGCAGGCTCCCCGCCGAGCAAGGAGCCCGATGCGGGACTCGATCCCAGGACGCGGGGATCACGACCTGAGCCGAAGGCAGATGCTCAACAACTGAGCCACCCAGGCGTCCCACTCCTCAATTTCTTTATCACCTTATTTTTTTCTTTAGTTGAAGTATTTAAAAATGAATCTCAGTACCCTGTGATTTTAACACACGTATACTTTAATAAGTAGCTTCTTTTTTCTTTCCTTAACATTATCTTAATTACACACATTTTCTTAAGTCTAAGTATTTTTAAGTCTGTATTTTAGTGGCTATATAATATCCCATGCAGGTATGCACCTTGCTTTATTGTATCATTCTTTTATTGTGGGTTGATGAGTTTCAAAAAGTTTCAAAAGCTTTAGCTTTACTGAAAAAAGGAAAAAAAAAGAACCGACAAAGAACAGTATTATGTCAATCTTTATTCCTAGGAGCCAAGGAGAGATGTGGGTAAATTACTAGAGTACAGATGTTAAGGTGTGACACATAATTACTATGTGCTTTCTATAAAGGTGCCGATTTACATTCCTTTGGCAGTGTGTGAGAAAAAGTGCTGACCTGCACAACTTAAAACATATTTTGATCAATGGGGCACCTGGGTGGCTCAGTGGGTTAAAGCTTCTGCCTTCAGCTCATGTCATGATCTCGGGGTCCTGGGATCCAGCCCCGCATCGGGCTCTCTGCTCAGCGGGGAGCTTGCTTCCCCCTCTCTCTGCCTGCCTCTCTGCCTGCTTGTGATCTCCGTCAAATAAATAAATAAAATCGTAAAAAAAAAAAACATATTTTGATCAACTCTTTAATATATGAGTCCCGTTGCAACTTCATATCAGGACGTTATCTTAGAGCAATGTACCTCACTTGATCAGACCAAAGTAATCAGAATCTTTATAAATGATGACATACCTTGCTTCATACATCCGAGAAAGAGTCAAATACAAAGAAAGAAAAACTCAACTAATAATTGTGTTAAAAAAATCAATATCGAGCAATGATAACATCAGCAAGAAGAAAGAATAAAAAGACCTAGAACCTCTTTCTCTGGAAAGACACACTCAATCAACAATGATAAATGGATCAATTCTTTCTGAGAAATCTAGAAACCAGTTGAGAGGCTCCTGCACGTGGGGGTTGGCGAGAAACCAGCAACACTGGAGTCCTTAGGAAAACCTCAGATGTCCGCTTGTCATATTCCCACACCCTCCCCAGCAGTGCCATAGGAATGTAATCAGCAAGAAGACCTGAGCTCTAAGCTCCTCACTGGGGACTGAAGGAAAAGAGTGAAACTTATGTTGAATTTTCTGGGGGCTGCTCCATGGACTGGTTTCTGTCTTGCCTAAATCTGAGGCACTGACAGGAAAAAAATCCCATATTGTGAGCCACTGACAACACAGATAACGCTTAGGTCCAACACATAAGCACTTGCCACAGTTCCTCCCTGAGGCTCATACAGAGTGCCCAGGTGAGAAAGTACAAATCCTTGCTTCTCGCTAGGGAGGAAAAGAGCTGAACCCTGTGTTCCAAATTCCAACATATTGGAAGTGGGGTGGGGGGCTGCCTAAGGGACTAGCTTGGCTTGCCTATCTCCTGGGGCTGATTGGACAGGCATACTATAGATGCCTAGGGCCAAAAAGAGCAAAGATTAACTTTTGGACTAGTGTACAATCGCTAGCCAGGGCCCCTCTCTGCACCTCAGCCTGTCTCTCAGCCACTGGCTAATCCCTGAGAAGAAAAATAAGACTTATCTGGTGACTATCTCAAGGGCTGGCTTTGGTCTCCCTAGTTTGAGAACACAGATGGCACCTGGCATACTCTAGATGCCTGGGAGCCAATGACAACAAACACAAGGTCAGGGCATGTTGCTACCCCAGAAGACCTGAGGTACAGAGAAATGGAGGTGGATGTGAAGTGGAATCTCATTTTGGTTTTGATTTGCAGTTTTTATAGCTAATGTTATGTACATCTTTTAAGATGTGTATTGTACATCTGTATGTCTTTGGAGAAATAGCCATTCTGATCCTCGGCTCATCTTTTCTTAATTTAGTTGTCTCTGTATTATAGAGTTGCGGAGTTCTCTGTATATTCTAGATACAAGTCCTTTATTAGACATTTTCTCCCATTCTGTAGAAGTGTCTATGTGCTTTCTTGATTGTCTCCTTAAGCACACGGACTTTAAAAAATGTTGATGATGTGCAATATATCTATTTTTATTGTTGTTGTTGCTTGTGATTATGGTATCATGTATAAGACACAGATGCCTAATCTAAGACTGTAGTGTATTTGTGCCTATGTTTACTTCTAAGAATTTTATTCTAATTTCTCTGACATTTTAAGACTTTGATGCATTTTGATATGCTTTTTACATGTGGAATAGTGTAAGGTACAAATTCATTCATTTGTATGTGGATATCTGGTTGCCACAGCACCATTTGTTAAAAAGATTATTCTTCCCACCACTGGATTGTTTTAGCACTCTTATCAAGTATAAATTGACTACAAATGTGAGAGTTTGATTTCTATAGGTTCATCCTTATTCTAGTACCACATTACTTTGTTTACTATATAGATCTGTAGCAAATTTTCAAATCAGGAAGTATGAGTCCTGCAACTTTGTTCTTTTTTTTTCACCCAGAATTATTTGGCTATTCACAGTCCTTTGAACTTCCAAATTAATTTTAGAGTCATTGTGTTAATTTCTACAAAAGAAGCTAGTTGGGATTTTGGTAAGGATTACATATAATCTGTAGATCACTTTTGAAGCTACTCTCATTTGAATATTAATTCTCCTGACCTATGAACCTTGAAATTCATTCCACTTATTTAGGTGTATGAAAATTTATTTCACTTATTTCAGCAATGTTTTATAGTCTTCAGAGTATAAATTTTATTTTTTAGTTAAATTTATTCATAAGTCTCTTCTCTATTTTGATGCTACTCTAAGTGGTATTGTTAATAACATTTTTGATTGATTCATTGTAAATGGACTGAAAGAGAAAACAAAAAAGTACATGGAAACAAATGAAAATGAAAACACGACAGTCCAAAACCTATGGGATGCAACAAAGGCAGTACTAAGAGAGAAGGATACTGCAATACAGGTCAACCTCAAGAAGCAAGAAAAGTCTTAAACACAATACCTAACCTTACAATTAAAGGAGCTAGAAAAGGAACATCAGATAAAGCATAAAATCAGAAGAAGAAAGGAAATAAAAGATTAGAGAAGAAATAAGTGATATAGAAACAAAAAAACCCCTAGAATAGATCAATGAAGCTAAGAGCTGATTCTTTGACATCATCACAAAGGCCATATACAAAACACCCACAGCCAATATCATCCACAATGGGAAAAAGCTGAGAACTTTTCCTCTACAGTCAGGGACAAGACAGGGATGTCCACTGTCACCACAGTTATTGAACATAGTGCTGGAAGTCTTAGCCTCAGCAATCAGAGAACAAAAAGAAATAAAAGGCATCCAAATTGGCAAGGAAGAACTCAAACGTTCACCATTTGCAAAGGACATGATATTCTATGTAGAAAACCTAAAAGACTCCACCAAACAATTGTTAGACCTGAAACATGTATTAATTGCAAATGGATTAAAATATGGTTCGTTTTGTACACTGAACTTGTACCTTGTAATCTTGCTAAATCAGTTTATTAGCTCTAAATAAAAGTAATTTTATTTTTTCTTTTCCAATCTGGGTGACATTTATTTCATTTTCTATCTTATTGCCCTGATACCTCAAATACAATGCTGAGTAAAAGTAGTGAGAGTAATAATCCTTGTCTTGTTCTCATAGGGAGAGCATCCATTCATTTATCATTCGGTATGTTATCTGTGGGTGTTTTTTGTAGATACCCTTTATCAGATTGAAAAAGAACATTTTCATTCCTAGTTTTGTAATTTTATCATGAGGGCTATTGAATTTTTTTCAAAAGCTTTTTCTACATGTATTGTACTGATAATAAGGTTTCTATCCTTTATTATATTGATATCATGTACTTATTAATTTATTTGAGAATTTAAACCAGTTTTGCATTCCTGGGATAAATGCCACTTTTTCATGGTGTATAATACTTTTTATATATTACTGGATGCAGTTTATTACTATTTTGTTGCGGATTTTGTATTTATATTCATAAGGCATATTAGGCTATAGATTTCTCTCCTTGTGATTTGAGTTTTTGTTCATGTTATTAAGTTTTATTGTTGTTTCAGTCAAGTGTTAATTTAAATTCCAGTTGGTTAAGATACAGTGTAGTATTAGTTAGATGTAGAATTCAGTGATTCATCACTTACATACCACACCCAGTGCTCATCACAAGTGCCCTCCTTAATCCCTCCTTAATGTTCATCACCCATTTAACCTATCCCCCCCACCACCACCCACTTCCCCTCCAGCAATCCTCAGTTTGTTCTCTATAGTTAACAGTCTATTTTATAGTTTGCCTCTCTCTCTCTCTTTTTCTTAGCCACTAGGTTCATCTGTTTTCTTTCTTACATTCCACATATGTGCAAAATCCTGTGGTACTTGTCTTTCTCAGGCTGACTTATTTTGCTTAGGATAATACTCGCTAGCTCCATCCATGTGGTTGGAAGAAGATATTTGCAAATGATATATCTAATAGAGGGTTAGTATCCAAAATTTATAAAGAACTTATCAAACAACACACATACACATAAAACAAATAATCCAGTTAAAAATGGGCAAAAGACATGAACAGACATTTTTCCAAAGAAGACATGCAGATGGCTAACATGAAAAGACGTAGAGATCCTCACCATCACTCATCATCAGGGAAATACAAATCAAAACTACAGTAAGATATCACCTCACATCTGTCAGAAAATGAACTACCCTAGGATCCAGCAATTGCACTACTAGGTATTTACCAAAAGGATAGAAAAGTGCTGCTAAAAAGGATACATGCAACCTGATGTTTATAGCAGCATTATCAACAATAGCCAGTTTGTGGAAAGAACCCAAAATTCCATCAATTGATGAAAGGATAAAGATGTGTTATGTATGTATGTATATATATATCCATATATATATACATATACACACACAATGGAATATTACTCAGACATAAAAAAAGAGAAATCCTATGATTTCAATATCAGGATTTTGTGTAAGATTAAGGCTAGCTTTATTGAATGAGTATGGAAATATTCCTTTATCTTTGATGTTTTTGGAAGAGTTTGTGGAAAATTGGTATTTCTTCAATAAATGTTTGTAAAATCCACTAGTGAAGACATTTGTGCCTGCACGCTTTTTTTTTTCTTTTTTTGGTGGTGGAAGTGTGTGGTTTCTACTAATATTAGTTTGCTAGGGCTGCTGTAACAAAATACCACACACTAGGTACTTCAATAAAAATTTATTTTTTCACAGTTTTGGAGAGCAGAAGCTTGAGAACAAGGTGTTGGCAGCATTGGTTCCTTCTGAGGGTCGAGAGGAAGAATCTGTTCCATCCTTCTTTCTAGCTTCTGGTGTCAATCTTTGGTGTAACTTGGCTTGTATAAATACCATTCCAGTCACTGCCTTCAATGACATATGGTGTTATTCCTGTGTGAATGTGAGTCCAAATTTCTCATATTTATACGAGCACCAGTCACATGACCTCAACATAACGAATTACATCTACAATGATCCTTTTTCCAAAGGAAAGCATATTCTGAGCTAACGAAAGTGAGGTCTACAACATATGAATTCTAGGGAGGGGGAGTAAAATTCAACTCATAACACTTGTTTTTTTTTATCTCTTCTGATATTTCATATCTTCTTGAGACTTTTTTAGGAAGTTTTTGTGTTTCTATAAATTTTTCAATTTCATCAAATTTATTTAATTAGTTGGAATAGAGTTGCTCATATTATTCCCTTACATTTCTTTTACTCTTGTATCAGTAGTAATATCCCCTTTCTCATTACTGAATTTAGTAATTTGAGTCCTCTCTTTATTCTTGGTCAGTTGAGCTAAATGGTTATCCATTTTATCATTTTCCTGGTATCTTACAATATAAGGTTAGACTGTGACATGTGTTATTTCTTCTTTTCTAAAGTAAGCATTTATAACCATTAAGTTTCCCTCTAAGCACTGTATTAGCTGCATCCCTTAAATTTTGGTATGTTATGTCTTCATTTTCATTTATTCCAAAGTATCTTTCATTTTCCATATAAGTCCTTCTTTGACCTTTTGGTTATTTAGAAGTATGTTATTTAATTTCTACTATTTGTGAATTTCATAAATTTGTTGTTAATTTCTAATTGCATACTATTGTGATAGAAAATCATTATTTTATAGGTTTCCAAGCTCTTTAAATCTCCTAAAAACTTGTTTTATGGGCAAGCATAGAGTTTAACTTGGAGAATGTTCCATGTATACTTGGAAAGAATGTGTATTCTGCTGCTTTTTAGGGAAATGTCCTATTATGTGTCTCCTGGTCTTACATTCGGTATATTGTTGTTCAAGTCTTCTATTTCCTTATTATCTTCTGCCTAGTTGTTCTATCCTCAGCTTCTTTTTCTTAAGATTTTATTTATTTATTTGATAGAGATAGAGAGATCACAAGTAGGTGGAGAGGTGGGGGGGAGCAGGCTCCCCGCTGAACAGAGAGCCTGATGCGGGACTCCATCCCAGGACCCTGAGATCATGACCTCAGCCGAAGGCAGAGGCTTTAACCCACTGAGCCACCTAGGCGCCCCTATCCTCAGCTTTTTTATATACATGCCGAGTAATTTTTTAATGAATACCAGAAATAGAGTATTAAAAAAAATCTTAGAGATTCCAAGCGAATTTATCATATACCACATGGTATTCACTCCCCCCTACTGGGCAGTTAAATTTAGAGGTAATGATTGATTTAAATCAGACAGGATCCAAGAGAGTCAATGCGGGGCTGTAGGTTTGGTAAACCTCAGTTTACAACTAGTTTATCATGCTTATCTGGTAGTTCGCCAGAAATATCAAATTTAAGCCTGGGGGGTTGTTCATGATGGTCCCTCTTGCTGAGGAATAATAAAGTATAATCTTTTAATTTTCAATGCTGCAGGATTTTGGAACTTCTGCTTTTACCTGTGTTTTACTTTGCCTTTTAGCCTTCTACCCTGCATAGGTTCAGAATATAACCAATGTTTTCAGAAGACTACAGGCATCTATGGCCCCTAAAGTCTCCTGTCATTCCACTGCTTAAGATTCCCAAGAGTTACTCCGGCTTCCAATTTCTTCTCAATTTTTTATATCTTAACATCTCCCCTAATTTGAAATTTACAACTACTCTTAGGGGGAAAAATGATTGAGTGATTGCAGATCTTTAGCTTACCTTTACATGTTTTCATCTTGAACAGAATCTTATCACCTGTTCTCTGATGCATTAAATAGATTAAGAAAAAAAAATTTACAGGGCATTTCCACTAGTTCTCACAGGGACACAAAGTACTTCATCTGATACATAAGTAGACATTAATTGGAAAGAGTTTCCATTAGGGATTAAAATTAATTATGACATCAAGTTCATTAATAGATAAGAATTATTCATTTTCCATGTCTTCTTGTTTCAGTTTTTTATATGTATTTTCAAAAAGACTTTCTCCTTTCATTAATTTAAAAAAATTTATTCTCATGAATGTCTTCAAATTACCCTCTTATTATCTTTATAATAACCCGTAGGATCTGAAGTGATGCCCCTTTTTTATTCCACATATGGCTATTTCTGTCCTTCCTTGGTTTTTATTGGTTGTGAAAGAGTAAAAACCAAATCAACAAACAAAAAAACCCTAAAACATACCATAAATGATCCAAAGTTTGGCTTTATTTATAATCTATTTTATTTTTTATTTTTTTTAAGTTTTTTTTTTATTTATTTGACAGAGAGAAAGAGATCACAAGTAGGCAGAGATGCAGGAAGAAGGAGAAGGGAAAGCAGGCTCCCTACTAAGCAGAGAGCCCATACGGGGTTTGATCTCAGGACCCTGAAATCATGACCTGAGCCAAAGGCAGAGGCTTAAACCACTTGGCCACTCAGGCGCTCCGGTTTGTAATCTATTTTAAAATTGCTTTATATTTTAGTACGTCTCCCTTTATTTTGATCACTTCCTTCTATTGTCATTAAGTCAAATTTGATAGTTCTTTTTTTTCAATCTTAATTATCATTTTTGTCATTTTATTCTAAATTTACAATGAAATATGTGTTAAAATCTCCCTTTAGTTCAATTAGCTTTTGCTGTGTACAGTTTGAGATTTCATTAGGTTTCTACAAAGTTACAATTTGTATATGTTCCTGGAAAATTAAGAGTCTCTCAACTCTCTTTATCTCTAAAAATGCTTCTACTTTGATCTTCAAATCTTGTCATATGAGTATAGCTATAACAGTTTCCATTTTCCTGGTGTTTGCATGGTAATCCTTTTTCATAATTTGCTCTTAAACATACTTAAGCCATTTTATTTAAAGAATGTTGAACTAAAGAAATAAATCTTTAAATAAATAAAATAAAATATGTCTCTGTAGTGCCTGGCTGGTTCATTTGATGGAGCACGGTACTCTTGATCTTGGGGCTGTGGCTTTAAGGCCCATATCGGCTGCAGAGATTGCTGCAAAATAAAATCTTTTTAAAAATTTAAAAATTTAAAAAAATGAAAAGTGTCTATAGTTTTTTAATAAGGCTTTCCTTATCTTTAATTAGGAAACTATGCTCACTTATATTTAATGGAAAAATGATATATTTGGCTTAAAATCTACCATTATATAATGTGCCTCCTCTTGGTCCCACTTCTCTTATGTACCCTCTTTTTCCCTGTTTTGATTTATTGATTTTATTATACTTTTTTATCCCTTCATGAACTCCTTAGTTGCCCGTTCTTTTACTGCTATTTTAATGTTTACCCTAAAGACTACAACATGAATCTTTGCTTTTAAATCCTATATCAATGATTACTTTTAGTAAATCCTAAAAGATACAAAGACCTTAGGTTAATTTAACTTAACTTACCCCTTTCTAAGTTTTAAATATTTTATTTCTGTATTTATTTAAGTAAACATAGATGTTATCGATGATGTTCTATAGTTTTATACTGACAACATTCATTTAGATTTGTCTTTTTCCATCTTCTATAAGCTACACTCAGGAATAAGTTTCCATCAGCCAAAGTAATACTTTTGAAATGTAGTACAGGTCTGCTGATGATAAAGTCTTTCTTTGTGCTTTTTAAAAAATGTATTCAATTCACCTTAATACTTGAAGGATAAGTTTGATTTATTACAGAATTTTAAATTTCCATTTGTTTCGTTTTTACTTTAAGATATTATTCACTGCATTCTTACTCCTTTTTTGGTGGGGTGGAGAAGTAAGATGCCAGTTATATTGGTGTTCTTAATGATATTTTGTAACTCTTTTCTTGAGCTTCTTTAAAGATTTTCTCCTTGCTATTCACTTTCAGCAGTTTTATTACAGTGTGCTTTGGTTTTAATTTCTTTGTATTTATCCTTCATCACTTTATAGTGCTTCTTACGTTTATGGATTGAGGTCCTTTGAGTGTTTTGGAAAATAATGATCAACCATTGTTCATATATTCCTTCTCCTTCATTATCTTTATTGTCTTCTTATGAAACATTGATTAAACTGGCAAGAAAATACAGTGAAAGGAATGTATTTCATTCATAATAGAAATAATACCTTAGTCAGCTATTCCAAGTATATAAAAACTCTTGATTCTTGTTTCTCTGTGAAAACATCTATTAGTTCTAATAATGTGCATGTTGATTCTATAAGAGCTCCTATAAATAAATGATCATGTTATCTACATAAAATGAAAATATATTTTCCTTTATTCTAATCCATGTAGTCCTTATTTATTTTTCTCATCATAATATTTGTGGCAAGCTTACATGACTATATTAAACAGTGAGGGCAATAATAAGCATTTTGCCTTACATCTCATCTTAAAGGGAAAGTATATTAATACTCTTCCATTAAATATGATGATTTGCCTTAAGCTTTCAGTAGATAATCTTTATCAAATAATATTCTCATCAATTCATATTTTGATTCAGATTTTAATAGTAAACATTTCTTGAACTTTCTGAAAAGAGAAAATGTGTAATATTTACGCCTTAGTGAAAATATGAATTATACCGTTAATTTTTATAATTAAATTACCTTTATGTTACTGGGATAAGACTTGTAGCAAATTAAATAGCCAGGTATCAGAAAAACAAACTAAAATTGTGTGTGTGTGTATATGTGTGTGTGTGATCAATCAAGATAGGGAGAGAAAAAAAGAGACCTAGATAATCCATATGCAACCTTATCCATTTTCCGAGAATTTAAAAATATATTTTAAGGGATGCCTGGATGGCTTAATTGGTTGAGTGTCTGCCTTTGGATCTGGTCATGATCCCAGGGTCCTGAGATCAAGTCAAGAATCAGGCTCATTGCTCTGCGGGGAGCCTGCTTCTCCTTCTGTCTATTGCTTTACCTGCTTGTGCTCTGTCTCAAATAAATAAATAAAATCTTAAAAAAAATAATAAATAAAATGAAAATATAATTTAACTATTGGTTTCCCACTACATTCAATCAACTAAACATGTATATGCTACTGTTTTCTGGAGCATTCTACAGATTGCTATATTAACTTTCAGAGAACTACCTGAATGTCATTTTCATACTTTTTCCACTGGAGATGGAATTGTCAGATAAATGTGCCCTTTAGCTAGTTGTTAGAAAAATAATGTTCCTATAGCATTCAGGAGTGGTATGGAGAGTTGGGGATACGTATATTGTAAAACAGGGAAGGTTATGTTAGTTGAACTCAGGTTTATACTTCAAAATGTTTGCCTTCTAAAAATAACACCAGCAAAGTATTTCCTTTGTATTAACAAGGACATTTCTGATATTTATTCTCTTAATATCTTTCTTTAATGCAGTCAATCACTCTGCATTTCAAAACTCCATCATACCTTAGATTATTTTTAAGAAATAAAAATTGTGCAAAGTTACCACTGTGCCCTGCAGGTATTACAAACTACAAATTTCCACCAGAAAAAATTGTGCATAGTCCCGCAATCTGTCTGTTGAAGCCCATGTAATACAGTACATCAAACTATAGCTAGCTCACTTCAAAGACATTTCTAAGCCTTCTACTAACTGAGTGAAACAAAAATACCTCTTTAATCATGCAGATGTAAAGACAATGATAGGGAGAAAAAAATGAAAGCATAAAGAAAAATACCAGATATTTAATAAGATAGCCATCAGAACAGATTAATTCAGCCTTCCTGAAATACATGAAGCATAACAGGTAGTCACCTACCACAGAATAAATTAAGAATAGTTCCAAGAACTTGTCCGCTTCCAAATTTAAAATTACGTTGCTTAAAATCCTTAATCTTAAGGTTATTCCTTTCAGTTAAGACACTGACTTCCCAAAAAAAGGCTCAGTTAAGGAAATGTATTTTTGCTTCGTAGGATGGATCAACCAGTTGGTACAGATAAGTTCCTCAGTTGAGCTATCTGTTAGTACTTGAATGTTGAAGCACTATTCACAGTAAAATTTGGAATTGAAATATAAAAATTCCTTTTATGTGCTGCTTTAGCCCTTCTTTGCTCTGTGGTCTCATCCAGGATTCTTAGGTTCAGCTCATAAGGGCTGGCAAACTTTTTTGTAGTCAAGAAAGACTATACACACCAATCAAAGATTATCTGCCATATGCTTATGCTCTCAGAACTTTTCACTGTGTGGGCCATTTTATTCTTTTATTGCAATTTTTTAAATATTATTTTCATTTAAAGCAACTTCAGACTCGTGAGAATAGTAGAAAATATCCCCCTATATCCTTTAGCCACGTTCCTCTAATGTTAACATATTACCATGGAACGAATATCAAGGAAAAAAAAGGGAAAGAAACATTTGTACTATATCATTCACTAAACCATACATCTTTTAGAATTTCTGTTCCAGGATCCTACCCAGCAGTTCACATTTCATGTACTATTATTTCTCTTAGTCTCTTCCACTCAACACATCCTCAGGGTTTCTGAGTTTTAAATGACCCAGAGACCATCAAAAAACACTAATCACTTATTTTATAGAATGCTCTCACTTTGGGTTTCTTTGCTGTTTTTTCCATGAGTAGAGTGAGGTGATGGACTTTTGGAGGAGAAAAAAGCAAACCCACAGAAACAATGTGCAATTTTCACCACCACTACTTAATCTGCATGATTCACTGTTTAACTCAATTCAATGCCTTTAATCAAATAGAACAAAGAGATGAAATCTTTAAATGTGAATCATTAAAGGGATACACACTTTTCTTTATGTAGTTCTCTTTTTATTAATTGGAAAAATTAACATTTGGATTTCTAATAATTCTAATTCTGCCTGTTTTGTGCTTTCAATGACTCATGTGATTGATTACATTTGTCCCTCCCAGATAACATAGAATAATCTATTTAAAGCTCAACTGATTAGTAACTTTAATGATACGTCTGAATTCTTTTTGTCATGAAATATATTCACAGGAATAACACTAGGTGACACAGATCATGGAAGTCGCAATTCTGCCCAAGGTGGAAGACTCAATACTTTTTAATATCAATTTTCCTTAAATAGACTTGAGATCAAATATAACCCCAAGTAAATCCTTGTATGCTTACTTTTTTTAGAAATTGACAAGCTAATTCTAAACTTTACATGGAAATACAAAGGACTAAGAATAACCATTATAATTTTGAAATAGAAGAAAAAAGTTGGAAAGTGTACACTAGGTAACTTCAAGACTAACTATAAAGCTACAGTAAACAAGACTTGGTGGCACTGGCATAAGCACAGATATATACAGATTAATAGAAGAGAATTGTGAATTTAAAAATACACACATATATGATCAACTCAAATTTTTAAAATGATGCTGTGATAACTCAATGGGGAAAAAAACTCTTCCACAAATCGTGCTTAAACAACTATCCACATGCAAAAAAATAAGAATAAAATAACCTTAATGTTCTTTCAAACTACAAACAAGTTGATTTGAAATGTAACATAGACCCCAAGGTAAAGCTAGAATTATAAATCTTCTAAAATAAAATATAAGAGAAACTTTGTGTGATTTTAGGCTAAGTAAAGAACGTAAAATAAAGAATGTATAAATTGAAATACATCAAAATTAGAAACTTTTTACTTTTGAAAGACTAATTTAAAGAATAAGGAGGGAAAGAACAGACTTAAAACCTTACAACTAAATATGGAAAACATTAATTCTTTAAAATGGGCAAGAAATGTTAACAGAAACTTAGACAAAAAAGATATACTAATGATAAGTAAGCTCATACAAAGCACATTTCTGAATTTCAAATTAAAAATTTCAACATGATACCACTACATACACTGAAATGACTAGGCACAATAGTGACAAATTACACTTAAGTTTAGGTGAGGATGGAACCAATGGTAATTCATATATTGGTGATGGAAACAGAAGAGGACACAGCTGTTTTCCTAAACTATTTACTATTTCTTATAAAGTCAAAGAATTATCATTTGATCTAGAAATCCTGTTGCTCGGTATTTATTAACACCAAGAAATAAAAACATACATCTATATGAAAATGTGTGTATGACTATTCACAGCAGTTTTTATTCATAAAAGCCAAATACTGGAACAACCCAAATGTCCATCAACTAGTGAGTGTATAAACAGATTTCTGCATAACAACACTACTGGACTACTACTCAGAATTAAAGATTGTACTATTGATATACTTACCAGGATTTATGAATCAGAAAATTATTATGCCAAATAAAGACATCAGACACAAAGTCTACATATTGCATGCTTTCATTTATATGAAATTATGAGAAATGAAAAACCACAGTGATAGATCAGTGATTGCCAAGGGCTGTGGATGGGAAGAGGGGACTGACGGAAATCAGAAGGGAAATTTTTCTGGTGATATAAATACTTTATATCTTATTGTGGTGTGGTTATAAGTCTGAATATCTTTGTCAAAGTTCATCAAGTTGTAAACTTAAAAGGGTGAATTTTATTATATATAAATTATACTTCAATAAAGCTGATTTAAAAAATTACCAGTGTAAGTGAAGAGAAAAAAACATGATAAATTTAATTGGGTTGAAAAATTTCCAATTAGGTACTTTGGTATTCCTGTCTCTTCGATCTGAATTTGCCTCTCAAATAAGGACTTCACTTTACTTGCCCATCACACTCTCTAAAGCACACATACACAATTTTCATGTCCTTTGAGCTACATCTCTTGAGCTTTACAGGAGATACGTTTTTCATTTTTTTTTTTTTTTTTTTTTTTTTACTAAAGTAGGAAGGCCCATTGGGAGTGTTACTCCTTTGGGCCAACAGATGAATGGGATTTTGCATGAGTCATTGAGAAGGAAAGATCAGATTTCAGATCAATATTCACTTTACAATTAAAGCATCTGAAATACAAAGGTCAGGTGAGTTTATTAGAATTTGGCAATCAAGCTTTTGCTTACTGGTTCTCTGCCATCAGTATTTTTTCTCTTCCAAAGAGTATGAAAACTAAACTTTGTCTCCCCCACATCACTTATTTAGGGATAAAAAAGCCCTGAAATCCTGGAAGATATAGTTTTATAAAGATCTTCTAATAGAAGGAACATTTTGTCTTGAGTTTGACCGATCTCCAAAAGGTATGTATTTTTAATTTAAGATGAGCCTATTCAATCAAAAAAGAAAATGAACTTTAATCCTCACTGAGGTATTTCTTACTAAGGCTAAAACTAGCCCTGTGGGCAGTATTTGAAACTTAATAATTGGACTCATTCATTATCAGAACATTTCTGAATTTACCATATACCCCAACTAGGAGCTTGAGATGTCTCCATGTATGGAAATCTGAAAAGGTACATAGAGATCATCTCTGTTTAGCCTACATGCAGATGATCTGTGATCTGCAATTCAGCGGTACAAATAAGGCAAGGAAAAATCAAAAAGTTATTCAAAAGGAAGAAGGGATGTGACTGCAAAATAATAGCAATCTCTAACATGTATACTGTAATTAAAATGTGGAAAGTAGTTTACTTAATTTTATTTTGTTCCATAATCTGAACGACTCTGCAAGTGAGGAAATTAAAGCTAAAAGAAGTGACTTTCACAGATTTAAAAAACTAGCAAATGGCAGAGATAGATTTCATCACTTCAGCTGTTCAAATTAAATAGAATTTGGACTGTGAGAGTTGTTCCATAAATATGTTTACTGCTTGAGACTTAAACCTACCAACTCCCACCCCTCTATATGACCATGCCACCACTAGTTCTTACTACTTGTATGTATTTGCATAAGAGCAAACTCAAATGTTTTAAAGGAAACAAGAGTGATACACATTAAATCAAAAAAGGAATGCAGAGAATAAACAGGCTTTTTAACCAAACTGTGAACTGCTAGTAAAACCTAGAAAATGTATGTCTTCTGCATAGGTATGGAATATTTTGCTACAGTTCTTCTATTTATCAAGAATTATAATGTTCAGATACATGCTTACCTTTTGGTGGTTAATAAGAAGAAGAAAAACCAAGTGCTGTTATAATATATCCGATCAGACAATATCCAGTAATAGGTTCATTACGGCCATAATAGAAAATGATGCATCATCTGTCTTTTGTCCTAATTTATAGAAATAGATTGATTCTCCCAAACTATACATAGATATAACATGTCACATTTATCAACTTATTTGAAATGAACAGAAAACATTTTCATACTGATCAGCCTCATGGTGCAATCAGTATATGCAGAATCTCATTTAACAAAAATGCCACTGGATATATAAATTTTTAAGATTTTTATTTGTTTATTTGAGGGAGAGAGAGCACAAGTGGAGAGAAGGGTAAAAGGACAGAAAGAAGCGGACTCCCTGCTGAGCACAGAGCCTGAAGGGTGCAGGGCTCTATCCCAGGATCCTGAGATCATGCCCCGAGCTGAAGTCAGACACTTAACTGACGGAGCCACCATCCAGGTGCCCCATCACTGGATATTTTGGGAGATATGTGACATTTGCCTTCTATGACACTGTCAAAACATTTGGTATTTAATAGATATAAAAATATTAGAGAAGACCCAACATCTCTAATAATCAAAGAAATGCAATTCCTAAGAATGAGATGTGATGTTTTGCCTATTACATTGGCAATTTAAAAAGTTAATAATGTCAAGTGTTACTAGATTGCTTATCTACCATTCTTCTTCTTTTCCCTGTAGAAAAACTTCCCTAAATTAATATTATTGGATTACTTACTGCCTTACCCTTAACTTGTGACTCAGAAGAATGAGGTACCTGGTTGACGAGTAAAAGCCATTGGTATGTATTTCTTAATTGTGTGGATCTAATCTGTTAAAAAATAATAAGCATTTGGGGATTTATCCCATTTTTTTCTTCCCATATTTATCCACACACAAGGTAGTAATGCTGTTATGCACATAAATCTTCATGTGGAGAGGTTATCTCATGTTTGAGACCTGGGGTATAAGTGCATGGGGAATGTTAGAAAATCCATTTGGCCCTAAATACAAAATGGTGCAGACTGAGGTTTACAGTTGTGGTTGCTCACCATTTCAAGATAAATGAATATAACATAAGGACCATTATTTTTAAAAAAGGAAATTCATGAAGGTGTTACTACAGCTACATAAGCAGGTACAAAAACCTTATACTTTTTGCAAAGTATCTTTGTATCTCATATTGGAATGCAGCTTTTATGTGGGTGCAGGATAATTAGAAGAAAGGCATACTTATGACTCTAATATGACTCTAGGAAAAGAAAAGTTATTCTATGACAACTGAAAGCAAAAAATGAAGAAACCAAAGCTGTAGAATTTAATGCTAGGAAAAGATGGTTTAATAATTTTTCAAAGAAGTTTGGCTTAAAAAATATCAAAAGAACAGAAGATAAGCTTCTGCCAATGAAGAGGCAGTGGACAAATTTCCAGACAACATTAAATAAAACACTGAGGACAAAAGATATCTACATGAACAGGTTTTTGATGCAGATGAATGCGTGGTGTTCTGGGGGGAAAAAATGCCACAAAGGACACTTATTAATTAGGGACAGAACTGAGAGCCAGGAATGAAGGCAGGAAAGGATAAGCAATCTCTGTTTTATGCAAATGCAGTCAAGCTTATTCTTGGGATTGGTGTTTATCGATAAAGCTGTTAATACCCAAGTCCTGAAGGGGAAAGATGAACACTAGCAGCCAGTGTTTGGTTTTACAAGAAATCCTAGACAATGAGAACCATTTTTCTGGAATGGTTTTATCAATGTTTTGTCCTAAAAGTCAGGAAGTACCATGCAAAAAAGGGATCGCTTTTTTAAGTTCAAAACTACAATGCAATAATCAACCCCCTACCTATCAGAATGGCTAAAATTGACAACACAAACAACAGGTTTTGGTGAGGATGTGGGGAAAAATGAAGCCCTGTGGACTGTTGGTGGGAACGCAAGCAGGTACAGCCACTCTGGAAAACAGTATGGAGGTTCTTCAAAAAGTTAAAAATAGAGGTATCCTATGATCCAGAAATCACACTACCGGGTATTTACCCAAAGTATACAAAAACACTAATCCAAAGGGATACATGTACCTGTAAGTTTATTGCAACATTATTTACAATAGCCAAGATATGGAAGCAGCCTAAGTGTCCATCGACTAATGAATGGATAAAGAAGATGTATATACATATACAGTGAAAATTATTCAGCCACAAAAAAGAATGAAATCTTGCCATTAGCAATGACATGGATGGCCTTAGTATAATGCTAAGTGAAATAAGTCAGTCAGAGAAAGGTAAATGCCGTATGATTTCACTCATATGTAGAATTTAAGAAATAAAACAAATGAGCAAGGGGGAAAAAAAAGAGAGAACAAGAAAGAAGGAGAGGGAGAGAGAGAAACAGTCAAGTATCAGACTCTTAACTACTGGGGATAAACTGACAGTTACCAGAGGGGAGAGGGGTGGGGGATAGGTTAAATAGGTGATGGGGATTAAGGAGTGCACTTCTTGTGATGAGCACTGGGTGATGTATGGAAGTGTTGAATCACTATATTGTACACCTGAAACTAACATAACATTATATGTTAACTACACTGGAATTGAAATGAAATTAAAATTTAAAAAATAATGTTCTTCTGATATTACACAATGCCTCTGGCCACCCAGAATTCCATGGGTTCAACATCAAAGGTGTCAATGTGGTCTACTTGCCCCTAACACAACATCTCTAATTGAGTCTCTATTTCAGGGAGTTATGAGGACCATTAAGGCTCATTAGACATGTTACTCTATTGAAAGGATTGTCAATACTACAGAAGAGAACCCTGATAGACAGAACATCATGAAAGTCTGTAAGAGTGTTCATATGAAAATACAATAACTGTAAGACACATTTTTGGGTCACAAATCATTATCATCACCCAAGTATTCATCATATAGACATTACAGAAACTGTGTCTCAGCCTATTATCACTGTGTCTCAGCCTATTATCACAGGTAAGTGGTTTTTTTTTAAGAAGTAACAATGTTTCCAATTGTATTATGAATATGACTATAATGTATACCATAGAAATTTTATAACAATCCATTCATTAGCGAATAGGCTAGCTTACGTGAAGCAATAGTATCGATTACACAAAACTATCATAAGGCAATCATACCGCTGGTACTTTCCTATCAATGCATAAATCGTTACACCCTAAATAAATATGAATTGCATTTTCACCTCTTTTCATTTTTGATGTATACTGTTAATAATATGTATGACATCTACAGTGCTGTGCATTATACGAGACCATATGGAAGTGGTACAGTAACAGATAGATAGATCACTGAGTCATCCTGTAAAGAGATGATATATAAACTTAGGGTACCAATAAATACAGCAGTATAAGTGTATTTTCTCTTCCTTATGATTTTTTTAACATTTTCTTTTCTCTATCTTACTTTATAGTAAGAATACACTACAAAATATGTATAACACATAAAAATAAGTATGCATTAAATATTTATCAGTGACACTTCCCATAAACAGCAGGCTATTAGTAGGTAAGTTTTGGGGGGCCAAAAGCTACATGCAGATTTTTGAGAGTGAGGGTGATTAATGCCTCACTAGAATTGGGGGAATAGAATTGGGAGAACATATTAACAAATAAGGAGATCTTCACGGCCTCAGGACATGGAGCTCTAAAGCTAAATTGTGGATTTTATAAGTTTTATTGTGTAGATCTTTGATTTGGCTACTTTAGTTTCTTTCAAATGATACTTTTCTTTTTTTTAAGATCTTATTTATTTATTTGAGAGAGAGCACAAGCAGAGGGAAGGGAAAAGGGAGAGAGAGAAGCAGACTCCCCATTCAGTAGGGAGCTCAATGCAAGGTTTGACCCCAGGACCCTGAGATCATGACCTGAGCCGAGGTCAGATGAATAACCAACTAAGCTACCCAGGCACCCACAAAGGATACCTCTCTAAAAGAAGTAAAACATTTTCCTAGGCAGGATATTTTTATTCCCTCTATTGTATTTCTTAGCCAGATGTGTAAAACATTAGATTTTTGGTCTACAGAATATAAATTCTGGTAATTTATGAAGAGTCAAAGTTGGACTGATGATATATAATGTGGCTTTACACCTAGAAATTTGGTGGATTTTACTAAGCAACAATAAAAACACTGGTAGTCTATTTGTACATGAGAAAAACCCTTTTTGAAAAAAGATAGATAAAAGCTGAAATCGAAATTATTAAAAATCCAATTATCAAATGATTATACAAGAAAGCCAGGTCTTAAACACTTTGGATTTAAGGTTTTGCCCTCCTCTAGACAAAGAGGCATAAACTTCTTTCTCATTGTTCTTCTCCTGTTAAGTATAACAATAACCTCTGATCTATCTGTTAGGGTCCTCGAGACTTAAGGAAAAAAATAGAAGTAGGAAATGTTACAACACCGCATCCTACAGAAGAAGGTGACTAAGGTCCAGTAACCTTCTAGCAAAAGAGGGTGAGCTAGGGAGGCTCATGCTTCCTTTATGGAACAGGAATCCAGGTAATAAGTGGTCAGGACAGTAACCTCCTTCTCAGACAGTCCAGAGACCCCCCCCCCTCGCTCATTTACTGGAGATACTGGACAAGTGGAGGGTACTGGAATGAAGATCCTAAGGAAGTGGCAAGACAGCACTGGCAAGAGGGATCTGCCACAACCAGGAGCCTAAACCAGGGAGTGCCCTCTTTCCCCTAAAAGCCTGAATGAAACTCCTCCATACCAAAAAACATCAGGCTGCAGGGTTGGCAAATAAATCAGCAAGGAGGACATCGCCAAAACAAAGTTGGCTGCCTCTTTGTTGCTGCACGGCAGACACTAACCCCCTCCACCCCACCGTCCATCCCACCTCCTCAAGACACTAGTGGGCCAGCAAATATTATGGAGGGAAATTTTGACACAGTAAATACATGACACTGAAAAACTCTTTACCCCCCTAAGCCGAAGAATCTCTTCTTCCACCTAGAAGCATCAGGCTGCCCAGCCTAGAGAACCCTCTTCTGCCCATTCCTGCAGCACTAGCCAGGACCAGCAGAAACGATAACACCAACATATAAACCAAGCAGACCAAAACAGTACCACAGGGGCTCTGAAAATTAAATTGCCATTGCAATCATAGCCCACAAAAGTAGGCTAAGATCTGCATGTTACAATGAAACAGGATGAATGCCTGATAAATTAAGACATTTTAAATAGAACACAGAATCTCCTAATAGCCAGAATTATGTGAGACACAATAAAAAATCAACTATCATACCAGGAACCAGAAAAATAGCACTGGGAATGAAAAAAGATAATCAACTGATACTAACATTAAGATGAATCAGATACTGAAATTATGCCACAGTGTTTTAAAGCAGACATCATAAACTGCTTCAACAGGCAATTATAATTCTCTTAAAATAATAAAAAAATAGAAAATTTCTGCAGAGAAATAGATGTTATAGAAACAAATCAAATAAAACTATACTACTGAAAACTATTGCAGCCTTACTTGAAATCACCAAAAATTGGAAACAATCAAAATGCCCTTCAAAAGGTGAATGGATAAACAAACTAGGATACATCCATACAATGGAATCTTATTCAGCAATACAAAAACAAACAAAAAAAATCATTAAGTCATAAAATGGCATGGATAAATGTTAAATACATATCGCCAAGGGAAAGAAGCACTCTGGCAAGTCTATGTAGTGTATAAAGCCAATTATATCATATTCTGGAAAAGGCAAAAGTATATGTGAGGAAAAAGATTGATGATTGCCAAGAGTTCAGATAAAGGGGAGAGGAATGAGTAGGCATACCATGAGGGCTGTTGTAGTGTACTAATATCAAAATGGTAGATACAAGATGTTAAGCATAGGTCAAAGCTCATTGAATTTTGCAGCACAAGAGTAAACCCCTGTGATTGTCCAAGCAGGCTACTTTATTTTTAGTGGCCTCCAGTAGTTGATGGTGAACCAAAACCTGGCAGTGTCCCAAAGGGGAGGATCTCAGTCAGCACCCAGATTCAGGCTGATTAGAAGCCAGATCTTTAGAGATCTGGCTTTTAGGTATGCAAATATCATACCTCTTTTAAGGTATGCAAATATATACAGTCCCATGGGACCACAGGTGTAAGTCCAGCTAGCCAGGAGAACCAGGCAATCTAGAAGTGTCCCCTAGATGAGAGCTGCGAAAATGGGGGTGTAGACGAGGGTATAAACTCCTTTCTAGGAGATACTAGTGAGCTGAAGTGAGACAGAGGGAGAACAAAAATATGAGGGCTACTGGCATCAGGCAATTCGGAGAACCTCAGTAAGCCCATAGATATGTTCCAAATCAGATGTCTGCCCCTAAGGCAGAAGCTCTAGAACAAGCAAATAGGCCTCTTCCCAAGAAACATTGGGGGTGTGTTCTAGTCGGCTATTTGCACAAGGCTCTCTGTGTGGTAGGCATCCAAGAACTGAATCTCTGATTATTACAGACCTGTGAGACAAAAAGTGCCCCGGACGTCAAGGCCAGGTATCCAAGGGGCATCACCTTGGTGGAAGCCATAAAAACCAAAGCAGCAGACATGAGTAAAAGCTCCCCTCTAGGAGATACTGGTGCTCTGGAGGAGAACAGAAGGAGAGCATAAAAATTGAGGTCTCTAAAGGATTTCTGTCAACCCTTAGATGAATTTTGAATTAGAATCCTGCACCTAAGGCTACAGCTCTGATGATAACAGGCCTCTTTCTCAGAAAGACAGGGCTCCTTGGACTGCTGCCTCTTGCTATATCCAGGGGATGGAAGCCATCTTAGAAACCTTTCTCTCTTGGTTGTTGTCCTATGGAACCCAAGAGCATAAGCCCTGTTGGCCACCAGAGTCAGATGATCTAGAGGTGTCTCCTGAGTGGCACCAACAAAACTCAGAGGGCCAGAGGAGGGTAAAAGCTCCGTTAGGGGAGATACTGGCAAGCTGGGGTGAGACAGAGAAATAAAACAAAGATGGCACCTACCAGCCTCTGTTCTGAAAGATTCTCCAAAGCAGGCTAAACTTGATGGCTGCCCTTTAGGCTGATAATTAGGCAAGCAAATAAGCCTCTTTCACATAAACTCGGAGTCTTTGACTGGCAGCCTCGGCACTGGCCCCTGGGAAGAGTGAATGTGAGCATGCAAGCCCTTTAAGAACAATTTCTCAGTTGGCTATAGCCAAGCAGGTCACATGGACCCAAACCCCCAGTGGTTTAAAAGCTAGATGATCTGGAGGCTCTTCTTTCAGGTATAAGACTTAAAAGCCTATGTTCCTGATAGGAGTTTTAAACCCTTCACTCCTAAGAGAACTCTTTGGGCTTTGCATTCTAGCCCAACTCTGGGTCACTGTAATGGGGTGGAGTTTGAGGTTATTGTGTCTCAAACTCTTATCAGCTTTGATGTGGTTTTTGCCTGGATATCCATTATGTAGGAGTTTCTGAGCTAGTTTTTAGATTTTTTTTCCAGAGGAAATATTTCCATATGCAGCTATTGATTCAGTATTGGAGGTGAATTAAGTATCTTCCTACAATACCATCTTGAACCAGGAACCTTATCCATTATTACATTTTATTGAAACTTTATGGCAACCTTATCCCAATGGACAGTCAGTAGTTTCTCAAGAAAAGAATGGAAAACATTTAAAAGGGACCTGTGAAAAAGTGCTGAAAATCTCCCATGCATGACTTCTTCAATATAACTTTAAGAACACATGATCTTTTAAGCATAAGCACATAGCATATAAGGAAAAAGAAAAGATTAACTGAAAAAGCAGAAAAATGGAAGACAGAGATAACATACAAAACAACACAAAGAGATAGAAATTATAGGTCTAAATGGTAAAAAATAAAACAAAACCCAAAAAATGTCAATAAACAATATGGATGAAAATTTACTACTGTTTCTTTTACCCTACATTCTGCAAAATTATGAATAATAAAATAATATGAGGTATAAATAAATAAATGAGCACAGAAAATAGAGATTAAAAGTAAAAAGTTGTAAATACTCAAAAGAGGGAACAAAAATATTTGAAAGGAATAAAAAAATATCGGGAATAAAATTCTCTCAATCTAAAAAAAGTCTTAAGAATATTAAGAAAAATATTAACTTTGCTCTGCATAAATTAATGAAAATTGAATGGTACACAGACACAAACTAGTAAAATTCTGAATTATAATATGAACAAAAAATCATGTATTCAAGAAAACAAAATCAAGTTACTTTCCCAGATTTGCCAACATGATTTGTATTCTTAGAAGTTAATGGTGTAAGAAGAGACTTCCAAACCACTCCCCCTCACTCTACGATGTTGCCAATAAACAGACAAAAATTAGGTAAAATGTGCAAAATCCTGTGGAATTGGAAATTGGGCTAAGACACCTTTCAAATGACAAAAGGGACAAGAAATTTTTCTTTGAAGTAAGCAAGGGAGCCCTGACTGAAAAAAGATATGAAATTTCATCTACTCAAATATTTTCTTTGGTTAATGTGGAATCACAATTATTGTGATGATCCTGGAAAAACATCATGAAGAACCCCAATATTAAGATGTAAGGGTTAAGGACACCTGGGTGGCTCAGTCAATTAAGTTTCTCCCTTTGGCTCGGGTCATGATCCTGGGGTCCTGGGATGGAGTCCCACATGGGGAATCCTGTTTCGTGGGGAGCCTGCTTCTCTCTCTGCTCCTTGTTCATCCTCTCTTTCACTATCTCTGTCACTATCTCTGTATCTCTCAAATAAATAAAATCTTTAAAAAAAAAAAGATGTAAGGCTTAGTATTTTAGAATTTTGAGGACATGCTCCTGGAAGGTTCTTACCTTTATAGAACCTTATCAGAAGTAGTAACCTCCAAGAATAGTAAAGGTAAGTATGACCATAACAAATTAGAAACCCTATGGTGTCTCCCCAGAATACTTGATTCTTGACATGGTAGGCACTTTCTCTAATAAGAGTTATTTCTAACTGTTTGCTGTTTTCCTTGTATGTTTGTATTATCTTGTTCTTTAACTACCTCCAAAGTATTATAAAGAAAATCTTAAAAATTCAGAAAAGTTTATAAGATTTTACAGCAGATAACTATATATTTACCTAGATTTTACAATTAACATTTTACTATATCTTCTTTCAAATTTTATTATTAATGTATGCTTTAATTAGAGTAAAATTCACTCACACTGGGGTAGAGTTATGCTAGCTTTGTCAAACACTTAGAGTTGGATAACTACCCACAATAATTAAGATACAGAATATTTCTTTTATTTCCTTAATTTCCCATACTACTTTCTTTTTATTTTTGGTAGAGATTATTTATTTATTTATCTATTTGACAGAGAAAGAGCAAGCGAGTGCACAAGCTGGATGAAGAGGATGAGGAAGAGATCATTTTTTTTTAAGATTTTTTTTTTTTGACAGAGAAAGAGAGATCACAAGTAGGCAGAGAAGTAAGCAGAGAGAGAGGGGGAAGTAGGTTCTCCACTGAGCAGAGAGCCATGTGGGGCTGGATCCCAGGACCCTGAGATCATGACCCAAGCCAAAGGCAGAGGCTTTAACCCACTGAGCCACCCAGGCATCCCGAGGGAGAGAGAATTTGAAGCAGACTCTTTACTGAGCATAGAGCCCAATGTACATCTCAATCCCATGATCCTGAGATCATGAACAGAGACCAGAGAGGTGACTGCTTAACTAAGTGAGCCACGCCTCCCCTGGACAACTTTCTAATTCAATCCCTCCCTTCTCAGATTCTAGTAATCACTGATCTGTTTTCTATTTCTAGGGTCTCCAGGTTTAGCAAAGAAAAATACATAATTGGGGAATACTTAGGCTATTTCTTCATCATTTAACTGAAATTTAACAATAACTGATATCCTGTATTTTTTGAGCAACCCATCTGTATTTATACTTTGGATACCATATTTAAAACTATATCACCAAATCCAAATGTCATACATCTTAGCCTGTGTTTTTTTTTCTAAAATGTTTACAGTTTTTTATTTAAATGTTAGACCTATGACCCATTTTGAGTTAAGTTTTGTATAAGGTATGAGGCACATGTTGACATTTGTATCTTTACAAATGTCCAATTATTTTAGCATATTTTCTTAAAAAGATTATCTGTTCTACATTAATTACCTTTATACCACTGTCAGAAATCAAATGGTCGGGACGCCTGGATAGCTCAGTTGGTTAAGCAGCTGCCTTTGGCTCAGGTCATGATCCCAGCGTCCTGGGATCGAGTCCCACATCTGGCTCCTTGCTCAGCAGGGAGCCTGCTCCTCTCTCTGCCTCTGCCTGCTTCTCTGCCTGCTTGTGTTCTCTCTCTGTCAAATAAATAAATAAATAAAATCTTAAAAAAAAAAAAAGAAAGAAATCAAATGGTCATAATTTGTGGGGGTCTATTGCTGATCTCTCTGTTCTGTTCCCTTGATTTCCATTTATCTCTTTGCCAATACCACACTGTTTTGATGGCGTGAGCTTTATAAATATTCTTGGGATCAAGTATTATTCTTACCCCTACACTAGAGTTACAGAAACACCAGACTAGTAAAATAAATTTATTTTAATCCATTTTAAGATTAACAATGTGAGCAAAGTTTCTACAAATATCCTCAAACTAATAAATAAATCTGAGAACCCACCAACACCAGAATTCAGGACACATCTCAGGCTACATTTAAGTATGCAAAAGAACAAATTAACAAGCGGGCCATTAAAAGATTTTTCAAAATAACGTAAAGAAACAAAAGAAATACTAAAGAGAAAAGAACATTATTAAAATGATTGCTAAAATAGGAGGAAATGTTAAGTTAACCAGCATCTGCACTGTGCTCAGGGAAGGAAACAAACAGGAAATCCATAGAGGAGATGAAAGCTGTGCTGATGAAATAAAAGATTGCAATAAATGAGATACGGAGTATAATGGAAAAGGGGCAGAGGGAAATGAATACTATAACATGTTGCAAAATAACATTACAAACAGATATAATTATTACAACATAAATGAGTCATTTGGAGACTACCTAAAACAGCTTTCTCAGATGGCACAGAACAAAAAGGCAAAGTATAAGAGAATAAAATGATAAGAGAGGTTGATAGTTATGGAAGATGGATTATTAACAACAAATTCACAAATGACAGTGCTCCAAAAGAAGAGTCTTGAAATAAATAAAAGAAATAATATTTAAAATTTAAAGTGAAGAAAGATCTAAAATTGCAGATTGAAAGGGGGTAAGTGATACAAATAAACAAGAACACTGAAGGGAAGAGAGAGGAAATAGAGAAGACTAATGCTATTTTGTAGATACTTATTAAGAGTTTATGTTAATTTGTATATTATTCCTAAAAAATTAGAGTGATGGATCCTATTTCTAAAGAAACAATAAGAAAGCAAGAAAAAATGATATAGGTGAATTTGATCATGCAACATAAATACATTATAGTATATAATAATGAAAGAGAAAGCACAAAATTAGATGGCAGGAATAAAGCCAAGTATATCATTATTCACATAAATTTTAATTACCTAAAATGATCTAAGATAAGACAGAGATCCTCAAATAGGATTTTCAAAAAGCCCAAGCATAACTCTTCATAAGACAACTACATAAAATGGCAAAAATTGGAGGAAAATAAATGAATAAAATATTTGTATAAGGAAAATGTTTAAATAAAAACAGTCGTAAACAAAACACATCTCACTAAAGAAAGAATTAAGTAGGACAAAGCAAGATACAGATTGGTAAAGGAAAGTCAACTAAAATATATAAATATATAAAATATATAAAAGTCATGAACATTTATTAACATAGTCAACATATTTTTCTTAAAGAAAATATTAGAGAAAACATGAAAAATATGCAGTAATAGTAAGAAATCTGAGATCTTTCTCAAAACCAATAAATCAGATAAATTAAAAAAGAAGGTTTATAAAGGATTACAATAACTAAATTAACCAGAAAACTGGAATGAAAACATAATTTATACGTGGAGGTAGGTTAAAGACATATTTAGAATGTTTGCAAAAATTCACACAAGATTTTTTTCTCTTTTTTTTAAGATTGTATTTATTTATTTGACAAGGAGAGAGATCACAAGTAAGCAGAGAAGCAGGCTCCCTGTTGAGCAGAGAGCCCTATTCAGGGCTTGATCCCAAGACCCTGAGATCATGACCTGAGCCTAAGGCAGAGGTTTAACACATTGACCCACTCAGGCGCCCCCACATAGGATTTCTTAATTAAAAATAAACACACTGTACTAACCAGGTTCACATACCACAACTCAACAAATTTAGAAATAATTTTTTAAAACGTCATTCCTAGAGGTGCCTGGGTGACTCAGTCAGTTAAGAGTCTGACTTCAGCTCAGGTCTTGATCTCAGAGTCCTGGGATGATCCCCATATCAGGCACTCAAATCATTTAGGAGCCTGCTTCTCCCTCTGCCCCGCCCCATACTCATAATCTCTGTCTTTTTCAATTAAATAAATAATATCCTTTAAAAAAATAAAAATGTCATTCCTAAATTCCACAAAACTTAGAAATTAACAAAAAAGACATTTCGAATATATCTTTCCTTAAAGAAAAATTACAGAAGAAATTGTTAAAAATATATTTAGAATAAATAATAGTAAAACACTACCTCCAAAATGTAGCCAACATTATACTAAGAAGGTGAAATATTTGAATAAGGCAGATTAAAAATAAATTTATTATATTAAAGAAAAATAAAAAGAGAACTGTAAAATGAGAACAAATTAAATGGATTGAAAGGATAACTGTAAAAGATGAATATGAGAAAATTTTTAAAAAGCAGAATATATTCATAAAATAAGTTATTTTTTAAATTAATTAAAAATACATGTCCAAAGCAGCATTATTTACAACAGCCAAGACACGGAAATAACCTCAATGTCTATGAAAGGATGAATGGATAAAGAAGGTGTGGTAAATGTATGTAATGGAATATTATTGACTCAAAAAAAAAGGGAAATCCTACCATTCATCACAGCATAGATGGACCTTGCAGGCACGATACTAAGTAAAGTAGTCAGAACGGGAAAGACAGATACTGCATGATCTCACTTATATGTAGGACATTAAATAAACACAAAAAAAACCCTCAAAATAACCAGAGATAGAGGGTGTGGGGAGGGTGAATGACAGGAAGGTCATCAAAAGGTTCAAACGTGCAGTTAGAAGATGGGTAAATACCAGCGATGTAATGTACATATAATATTGTGACTGCACCTAACACTGCCGTATGGTATACAGGAAAGTTGTTACAAAACTAAATCCTAGGGGCGCCTGGGTGGCTCAGTCAATTAAGGTGTCTTTCAGCTCAGGCCATGATCCCAGGGTCCTGGGATTGAGTCTTGCATCAGGCTCCCAGCTTAGCAGGGAGACTGTCTCTCCCTCTCCCTCTGACTGCTGTTCACTCTGCTTGTGCAGTACCAGATGACTACTATACTATACCACAAGACTACTATGTACAAATTTATACCAATATATGTGCCCACATAGAGAGGACAATAATTTCAAAATATGGAAGTATACAGAATTTTCCAAAATTATAAGTAGAAAAGATGAATGGAACAACAAACTATAAAATGAATAAATCTTTGAAAGTAGACCTTTTACTACTTTGAAAGTAGACCATTTACTACCATAGAGATACTACTCATACCTTCTATGAGGTATTCATACACAAACCTCAAGGAACATATACAACTGTAATCTTAGGCACAGTGTTCCAGAACTTCAGAAAAAAGAGCAGAATGTAATTTCCTTTTAGGTAATTAGAACAATCTTTGTACCAAAACTGAACAAGCCTCTACTACATATAATAATTACTAAAACTCATGTATAATAATAAAAAAGCAAAAATCCTAAATAAAATATTAGTGAATTAAATTCAGAAAGATTCTAAAATAGTAACAAGGTCAAAGCAAGTCACATGTATCTTGGGATGTCACAAAGAATTGATAATCTATCTCTGCAGTTCTCTCCTTTAGTAGACTGGAAGGAAAAACAGTAACATCTCAGTGATATGAAAAAGTAATTAATGAAAATCAGTGCACCATCATTATAAAAATGTCTAGCAACTATACTATATATAAAGGAATACTTCCTTAAGTCTATGAAAGGTAACTACAAAAGAAAAGATCATATTTCTGACAAAATTTTGGAGGACCTTTATTAAGGTCATGAATATATTAAAGATACTATAACTTATTATCAAGCATTTTAATGATGGTCCTAGTCAATATAATAAGCAAAGAAAATAAATAGAAAGTATAATGAATGGAAAAGAATAGATAAAACTTTGCAAATTGAAAATTCTACCTATATTTTTATGTTTCTGGGAAGACATGCTACTATTAAAAAAAAGAGTGGTCAGATCAAATAATAGCGATAATAAAACTCACTGAATAAGCTCAATAATAGAATGGGGATAACAACTGATAAAATCAGTGAAACTCAAGACAGAGCAATAACAATTCACACAATCTAAATAATGGAAAATTTGCTAAAAAAAAAAAAAACTGAGGAGAGCTTCAATGACCCGTGGAACAAAAATGTGTATCATAGAATACCAGAAGGATAGGGCACCCAGGTGGCTCAGTTGGTTAAGAATCAGACTCCTCATTTTGGCTTAGGTCAGTATCTCAGTGTCATGAGAATGAGTGATGCATTGGGCTCCACATTGAAAATGGAACCTGCTTAATATTCTCCCTCTTTCTGTCTCCCTCTGCCTCTTCCCCCTCTCTGAAAAATATAAACAAACAAGCAAACAAACAAGTAAATAAATAGAATGCCAGGAGAGGAGAAATAGAATGGGGCTAAAGGAACATTTGAATAAATAACAGCTGAAAACTTCCCAAATTTGATGGAAGACACAAATGTATGGATTCATAAAACTGAGTAAATATCAGATAACAACCATCCATCCATCGTAATTAATATTCTGAAAACAAAAATCAAGAAAAACGTTTTACAAGCAGCAGAGAGAAACACATTATCTATTTAAAAAGAACACCAATTGAAAGGACAGCACATTTCTCATTTGAGACCCTGGGGACCAATTCAAGTGCTGAAAGAAAGGAATTGCCAAACACCCTTAGGAACAAAGGGAATATAAAAACATTCCTACATGAAGGAAAACAAAAAGAATTTGTCACTAGCAGATTTATCCTTTTTCATTATCAGTTTTATTGAAGTATAATTAAAAAATAAAATTGCATATATTTAATGTATACAAAATGAAGATTTGATATACATATACTTGGTGAAATGATTACTTAATCAGGTTAATTAAGACACCTATCACCTCACATAGTTATTGTTTTGTTTGTGAGCGGTCAGAAAGCTCAATAACTGATATTTTTAGCAAATTTTAACTATACAACACAGCATTATTAATTATAGTCACAATGTTATACATTACATCCCCAGGCCTTATTTATCCTATGACTGAAGGCTTGTACCCTTTAACCAGTATCTTCCCATCCTCCCTATCCTCAAAACCCTGACAGCCACCATTCTACTCTCTATTTAGTAGTTAAGTAGTTACACAGAAGGCTAAAAGAAGTTTTTTCAACAGAAAAGTAATGATAAAAAAAAAAAACAGAAGTATCAGGAAAAAAGAAAAAACAGAACGAGTAGAAATATGGATACATATAACAAATGATTTTGCTCATAAGTTTTATAAATTATATTTAATGACTGAAGGAAAAATACAATACCATCGGACACTCAAGAAAGTTGTATTTTAATATGGGGAAGGCTAAGTCATCCGAATGAAAGTGAATATTCCACTCTTATTTGAAGTGAGGTAAATTTTTATGTAGAAATATATAAATAAAATAGTAAGGTTAAATAAAACAATAAATGACAATGTCTGTCTCCCATGTCTACAGTTACATAAATTTATATGCAACAAAAATGGTTTTAAAGGTTACAACAAAGCTCATTCACTTAGTTCTGGAATGAGCACAGGGAATTAAGATTTAGGAGAGTGAACAAAGGAGACTTTACTATTCGGTAAAATTTTCATCCTTGATGTCATGAATCTGTTCATATAATAAAAAGAAATCAGGTGAGACATCCAGTTTCTGAAAGTTTCTGGTTAGCATGTAAAAAGCATAAAAGTCATCACTACCATTCTAACAATAAGAAAAAAGTTAAGGGACGCCTGGGTGGCGCAGTTGGTTGGGCAACTGCCTTTGGCTCAGGTCATGATCCCGGCGTCTTGGGATCGAGTCCCGCATCGGGCTCCTTGCTCCGCAGGGAGCCTGCTCCTCTCTCTGCTTCTGCCTGCCTCTCTGCCTGCTTGTGTTCTCTCTCTGTTAAATGAATAAATAAAATCTTTAAAAAAAAGAAAAAAGTTAAATACGCTGGAAAAAAACTCAACAGATCTTAGATCCGATCAAGAACTGAAGTCACAGATCAAACATCTGTCCATAAAATTTAGTAAACACACAGCATTATATACACACAATTTAGCAGAGTAGAATGCAAAGGCAGAAAATGTCATGGGAACCAGAACAAAGGTAAGAAAACTTAAACTATAAATGAAACATTACCAGAGGCTCATTGTAGACAAGCTTAAGAGTTAAAAAGACCAGGAGGACCCAATCTTAGGGAGGATGTGGGATAATTTTGTTCATTTTATCTCCAGAAGCCTTACCAACCAGACTCTCACAGTTGAATATCAAAGAAAACACTCTTTATAATTCCATCAAGGGAAAGCAAAGAGTAGCCATTTTGAAATGTGCCCAGGACATTCTGGTCTTCCAAACAAGGCCCACCCTCAAAAGAAACTATTTCACCAGAGATTAACTGCCTAGGAAAAGGGAAATACCTAAAACTAGGCTCTTCTAGGTTCCATGTCCCATCTAATGGGGGCAAACATCTTGAGAAGCATTTATGAAGGTCACAGCCAAATGGCAAAGGCTTATTAAAAAACCTAAAAGACCTAATAGAATATTTCTTTCCAACATCAGTAGGGCTCCTATGAATCAAGGGAGACAAAACCAAGGACACTAGAGAAAATTAACTTTTAGTGTTACTACTCTGTGACACCAACAGCTAAAAAAACAAAACGAAACAAAAAACAAAAAACAGTAAATTTAACTCCTAGCCCAATAAATATAAAACTCTAAAATATAGTTTATATTCCTGGGGCTGCTAAGAACAAAGGAAAAGGGGTAGACACCTTCGTGTAGCCTAGCCGAACTCTGCAAAATTTGGAGAAGGCACAGAATTGAGGCTTCTCACACTAGAGGGAAGAAAGAGTAGAGTGTGTCCCTAATATCTCTAGACTTTCAATGTGTTCCCCTAAGGAGCTGGTTCCTAGACACCTCACCCTACCCTTGTCAACTACACCAGCACTGAAAAAAAATCAACCTGGTCTAGATGCTCCTCACATACAGGAACAGAGAAAAAGAAGCAGGAGGTTCAATGCAGGAAGCAAGGCTCCATAAGATGGACAATTTACATAATTTAAGCTGATTCACCCTAAAGAGGAAGGGAGAAGAGTAGAGCTTGCCTCTGACATCCCTGGGATTTAACATGCTGCTCAAGGGCCAGCTTCATACAAAACGATGATGGACATCACAGGGAGTAATACATTATTGCTATAATCAGACAACAGAGGGAGCAAGAGATTATGCTGCTGCTGCTGAGTTAAAAATAAAATTTTGGACAGAGAGCAAATACGAACAAAAGCACACAACCTCTACCAGGATGTACCAAATCTCAAACCAGGCTGACGGATGAAAATCTTTCTCTAGCCCAGAAAGACTGGGAAAGGTAGTTGTTTCTTCAAACGTGCAATCACCATAGGAAACTACAAAAACATGAAGAAAAAGAAAAACATGACCACAAAAAAGAATGAAATAGATCTCCAGTAACTGTACTAAAGAAATGGAGATCTATGAGTTGGCAGACAAAGATTTAAAACTTACCATCCTGAAGAATTTCACTGAGTTACAAGAGAACAAAGTCCAATACCTCTGATAAACGTAGATGCAAATCTTCAACATAATACCAGCAAAGCAAATTTAATACCACCTTAAAAGGATCAAACACCATGACCAAATGGGCTATATCCCTGGAATGCAAGCACAATACAACATATAAAGATTTATGTGATACACGACTTTAACAGAATAAAGGGGGAAAAAAAATCACATGATAATCTCAAATAATACAAAAGAAGCATTTGCTAACTCAAGACTCTAGATGATAGAAGATCTTAAATTAAGTATAGACAGACTATACAACATAATAAAGACCATGTATAAAAAGATGACCGCTAACATTATAATCAATGAAAGAAAACTGAAAAATTCTCCTTTAAGATCAGGAAGGATGCTTACTCTTGATGCTTCTATTCAACAAAGTACTGTATGTTCTAGTCAGGGCAATTAAACAAGGAAAAGAAATAAAATGCATCCAAATAGGGAAGGAAGAAATGAAATCATCTGTATTTGCTGATGACATACATTATACATAGAAACCCTAAAGATTAGAAAATAACTAAAAAACAAAGTCAGTAAAGTAGAATGAAATAAATATCACCTGTAGTCCTAGAAACTAACAATGAACAATTTGAAAGTGAAATTAAGAAAATAATCCCATCTATAGTAGTTTCAAAAGGAATAAAATACTTCTGAATAAACTTAACCAAGAAGGTAGAAAAACTTGTATATTGAAAACTACAAGTCATTAATGAAAATAAATAAGACACAAATGAACAGACATAGGGTATTCATGGATTAGAAGTTATTAATACTCTTAAAATGATACTCAGAGTGCTCTACAGGTTAAAAGCAATCCCTAACAAAATTCCCATGACATTTATTTTAAGGAAATAAAAAAAAACAATTCTAAAATTCAGAAAGAACCATGAATGACCCCAAATATCCAAAGTAATCTTGAGAAAGAAAACAAACCTAACCTGGAGGCATCATAATTCCTGATTTCAGAATATATTACGAAGTTATACTTTGCTATACTATACAAAACAGAAAGATACTGGCATACAGACAGACATATAGACCAATGTAACATAATAAAGAGACCAGAAATAAACCCATGCACCTATGGACAACTGATCTTTCACAAGGTTACCAAAAATATAAAATGAGAAAAAGAGAATTTCTCTAAAACATGGAGTTAGGGAAATGGGATATCCATATGCAAAAGAAAGAAATTTATACTGTACACAAAAATCATTAAAAATGAAATATATTTTAAAAAAATGAAATATATTTTAAATATAAGATCTGAAATTATAAAACTCATAGAAGAAAATATAGAGGAAAAGCTTCATGATTTGTCTATGATTTCTAAAAATTTAAACCAAGAATTCAAAGAGATATATGCAATTCCACATTCACTGTAGCATTATTTACAGTACTCAAAACATGTAAACAACTTAAATATCCATCAACTGATCAGTGGGTAAAGATAATATGGCACATACCTTCCATATATATGTGGAATATTATTTGTCCTTAAAAAAGAAGGAAATCTTGTCATATGTAATGACATGAATATATGTGAAGAACATAATGCTAAATTAAATAAGCCAGTTACAGAAAGAAAAATAATGCACGAATTCACTTATATCTATCTACAATAGTCAAACTCATAGAAAACAAGAGTATAATGTTTGTTCCTAGTAGCTCGGGGTAGGGGGAAATCAAGAGTTGGTGTTCCACAGGAAATTCCACACTTCCTTCAGTTATGTAAGACAAATAAGTCTTAGAAATCTACAAAATATTGTGCCTAGAGTTGACAATTCCATATTGTACACTTAAGAAATTTGTTAAAAGGATGTATCTCCTATGAATTGTTTTTACCACAGTAAAAACAAATAAAAAAAGGAAAAAATCCTATTCTGTATGATCATGAACTGGTAGATATGTGGCATCACACATTTATCAAAAGTCATAGAATGTACAACACAATGAGTAACTCTAATGTAATATTAGAAATTTAGTTAATAATGATGTATCAATAGTTACTCATCAATTATAACTTACATATCACACAAAAGCAGGATATTAATAATAGGGAAAATTGGGGGCAGAGGAAGAGGAAGGACTTGCAGGGGGTATGTAAGAACCCTATACTTTCCACTCAATTTCTCTATAACCTAAAACTGCTAAAAAATAAAGTGCAAGGTCACCTGGGTGGCTCAGTTGTTAAGCTTCTGCCTTCAGCTCAGGTTATGATCTCAGGGTGCTGGGAACCAGCCCCATATCTGACTCCCTGCTCAGCAGGAAGCCTACTTTTCCCTCTCCCACTCCCCCTACCTGTGTTCTGTCTCTCACTGTGTCTCTCTCTGTCAAATAAATAAACAAAATCTTTGAAAAAAGTGTATTAATTTTATAAAGCAATAAGTATACATATCTAGAACAAAGAAAAAATAAAATGTTATAACAGTGTGTGATAAACTATTATGTTAGAGGAAATAATATATACAAGGAATATATCCAAGTCTAAGAATGAAGTAAGAATTTCTCAAAGAGCAGTAAAGTGGAAATTATTGAGAAAGTAGAAATTACTGAGATGGTAGATTATGAATAATCCACAAGGAGGAGAATCAGCAAGGATGGGCATATAAGTAAATAGAAACATTGTGTATTTAGTTTTTAAAAAAAAGACATTTATTGTGTAATAAGTAAAATAATTCCAGAGTGATTGCAACAAGAAATGAGACTGGAGAATTTGTATTTGGACAGTTGAGATATTTGTGTATTCGTAAATTTTCCAGAAAAATGAAACCAGCAGAATATAGATAGAAACAGACAGAGAGACTTATTGTGAGGAATTGGCTCATGCGACTATGTAGGTTGAGATGTCCTATGATCTCCCGTCTGCAAGCAGGAAAAGCTGGGGGTATAATTCATTCTGAATCTGGGCCTGAGAACCAAGAGATGAGATGTCCCCCTGAAGTAAGCAAGCAGGAACTAAAAATGGGCCAATTTTTCTTTGTCTGCCTTTTATTCAAGTCAGGCCCTAAAATGGATTGGATGAGGCCCAACCACAGTGAGAACAATCTCTTTTATTAAATCCACTGATTCAGATGCTAATCTAATTGGGAGACACCCTCACAGGCACATCTAGAACTAAATGTTTAATCTGGGCACCCCATGGCCAGTCAGTTTGACTTGTAAAATAAACCATCACACAATGTTTAGGATTTCAGACTTCATTCTAAGGGTAATGGTAAGGTATCCATACAAGATATTCTCACAAGCAAAAATCATGCACCCTATTTTATTCAACTATAATGGAATGAAATTCTTTGGAGGAATTCTTTTAAATGTTAAAAACTTAATTAAAAATATGAAAGAACAGATTGTTATGTTAATTTATGTTTATATAATAACAGCTGTTAAAATAAATGAAAGAAGAAATGTGTGCTCTTGGGGTCCCTGGGTGGCTCAGTGGGTTAAGCCTCTGCCTTCTGCTCAGGTCTTGATCTCTGGGGTCTTGGGATCAAGCCCTGCATTGGGGTTTCTGCTGAGCAGACACCCTGCTTCCCCCTCTCTCTCTGCCTGCCTCTCTGCCTACTTGTGATCTCTCTCTGTCAAATAAATAAATAAAATCTTTAAAAAAAAAGACAGAAATGTGTGCTCGCTGGATATTTTGTTCTCAAGTTCCAAGGAGCTAGTCAGACCTTAGCTCCCTTATCTCAAACATGTTTGAAGTATTGCAAGGAGAAGTTACTTAAAAACAACTTAGAGAGATAAAGAAAACTGTTGTAAATATTCCTTATAAAAACACATGACAGAGGGAGATTGATAAAGAATATGGTAAGTGCTACAGAGGGTAAAACTTTCCTAGACTCAGAAGAACTGAGAAGTTTGTGGTTTTTACAAATAATGGGCATGCATAAAGATGGCAGGATCTGTAGAATAACGGTTTTTGGCTTTGGAAAAGAATCCTGTTTTTAAAAAGAGCACTGAATCAAGAAAGCTGCCGGATTGCATGGAATCATAGAGATTTAACCAATTAAGCAGTGTGGGCAAAACTTCAGAGTGCCCTCTACCAATGTCTTATTTTATATATCTCTGGTACCTCTTTATAATTCTGGGGAGATTTCAGAGTATTATTCCTAAGAATGACTCAAAATTTAATCTCTCCTAAATTGAACAAAATAATTTTATATAGTTTCCTAGGACCATCAAAATAAAGTACTGCAAACACAAAGAGAAAAAGTACTATAAACAGGTGGCTTAAAACAACAGTAATTTATTTTTTTACATTCTAGAGTCCAGAAATCTTGAAATCAATGTATCAACAGAGCTATTTTCCCTCCAGAGGTTCTAGGGAACATTCTTTCCTTGCCTGTTTTGGCTTCTGGTGGTTACTAGCAGTGTTTGGCATTTCTTAGTTTGTGGCAACATAATTCTAGTCTGAGTCCGTATTTCCCATGGTCTCCTACCCTTTGGGTCAGTGTACAAATCTTCCTCTTCTCTCCCTTATATAGACACCAGTCACTATAAGTGCCCGCCCTAAACCAGTATGACTTCATATTAACTGGATTATATCTACAAAGATCCTATTTTCAAATAAAGTCATGTTTATAGATACCAACAGATAAGACTTCAACATATCTTTTGGGAGGGTGGAATTCAACCCCAAACAGTCTACCCTCTACTACTACCAATTTTGGTGTTTCCCACATGCAAAATACACTCATACCATCACAACATTCCTGAATATCTTAACCCATTCCAACATTAATTCTAAGGCTGAAATCTCATCTAAATATGAACATAAAAGGTCATAAATCTCATTTTCTAATCATCTAATGAGGTAAGGGTGATACTCTGGTTATGGTAAATCTTGGGACAAAATTCCTCTTTACAGGTAGACCTGTAAAGCTAGAATACAAGTTGTGTTCCCAAAATACAATGGTATGACAAGCATGAATAGACAACCTTATTCCACAAGCAAGAAATTGGAAGGAATAAAGGAGTCAAAGATCTGAGACAGGAAGGAAGGGACACTAAGGAGACAAGTTGACCAAAGTAAAGTTATTTTGGTTTTACACTAACCCTTAACAAAGTCAGCAGGTCATAAAAAGATCACAAGATGGGACTCATGGAAGACCAGAAGACCCCAGTCACTCGTATAGTAAAAGCCACAAAAGCTGGACATTCATAAATATTGGTCTCTGTGGGTAATTTCACAACACAAAGAAAATGAAAAAAAACTAACAGCCCAATGTAACTGATAAACCCAATGTTAAAGAGTGAGCCTCTTCCTATATAGTTAGTTAATTTGAAAAAATCACATAACCCTTGTTAGACGCAAAGGGCATGGTCTCCTTCCCATCTGGGAGGAGAGTGTGCTATTTTGTGAAGTAGCTCTATTCTTACTTCCATACTTAATAAATCTAATGTTCCTTTCTCTAAACAGCTTGTTCTTGAATTATTTCTCTTGCAAAGCCAAGAACCTTCTTGTCAAGGGGCTGGAGGCCCTCCCTCTTGGCACATAGGCCCATCTGGTATCAGATCCTAGAAAATCCAAAACCCAGCAGCACAAATCCCATCATGTGAAAAAACCTGTGAATAAACCACTTCAGCTTAATAATCCACCCTCTGGACCTGTAGATATCCCACTGCATTCTAAGGAATAGAATAGCCAAGGAATCTTACTATATCCTTACTCATTTTTCCACCTATACTAGAACACCACTCACATTGAAAATGATTATTTAAAAAGGAAAGGGAAAGATAAAGCAATCCTAATATCTTTTCCATTCAGTCCTTCTCACTGATGAATATGCCATAGGCAGAATATCTATAAAATGCGCACATATCAAGAAGTTAAACAAAAATAGTTTTGCTAATTTTCTGTAGCAATTTCACTCTTGTCATAAGAATGAAATGCAAACACATGTATGAGCTACAAAATACACATTGTATAATTTCAGTTATTTCACATATGATTTAATGCTTGTATATTGATTTAAATGCTTGTATATTTGCATTTCAAATTGGCATTGCACAATATGAAGATGAACAGTAAAATTTCTGTCAGTAGCTTAAAATTTTAATTTTTTAAAAAGAGTGACATCAAATTGCAAATTAAAAAAAAAAACCAACACCATGAAAAGTGAGAAAAAGACTTGTTTCTCTGTATGCACATACTCAAGAATAAAAGGATGGGGTGAAAAGCAAAGTTACCCATGTAATAAATAAAATATCCATACTGAATCTTAGGAATTCAAGGCTCCCTTTGTCACCCTGTTTCAAGAATTTCAGCATCCAGACTTAAACTTGCTAGGGAGGTAATTCAGTAATTTATCTATGGAAAAATAAAAGAATATTAAAGAATACAATTGGAAATTCTCCTAATGCAAAACCTGGATTACTGTATAATCACTTATAAATAGTAAAGTTTACTATTTAAAGCCATGTTTATACACATAGAGCTTCTAAGGAATTCTTTTTTTTTTCTAAACAATTCTTTAGTATTTAATTCCTAAATATAAACCAACAGTAAATTGTAAGCATAGAAGTCCAGTGAACACACAATGTCTAGAAAAGATAACAGTATGTTCACAAAATAACAACACCATCCACCGACCCCCCAGAAAAAAAGAATAAAGGAAGTACGATGAAAAGCAAAAATGCAAAAAACAGATAAACATTCAAAAATGCCAATAATTCACATCTTCAGAGAAAACACTTTATCTTTGGAGTAAGAACATAATGTTACCAAAAGAGGAAGAATTGGGAAAATTTAAGAGTTCTTGGAATTTAATTTTTTTCAAAGTTGAAACACTGGAAGTTGAAATCAAAATTTCCTGGAAACTTAAATAACACTGACAACAACAACAAAATGGGAAAAAGAGCAACTTTTAATTGAAGAATTAATTGAAAAGTACAGCAGTCTATTAGGAGGATAACCTGAAATTAAAAACTAAGGAAATAGAGAAAATTATCAAAGATATAAAATGGAAAATTTTCATAGACATAAAGGATAGGAGTCTCCTAATGGAGAAGTTTAAAAAAGTATCAACCAAATGCCTGGGGAAAAGTCTACACCATACAAGAGTACCATGAAATTTCACAACACAAAGAAGAAAAGACCTGGTACTAAAAGATTAAGAAGCAGAACAACATCAAAGTTCTCAACTATAATCCTACATTTACTTTCATAGAAACCTATGGGTAAATTTGATTCAACAAAACAACTGAGTAAACAGGATAGTGATGAGATTCAGAAGCCTTGGAGAACAATATAGGAGATGAATAGAACTTCTCCTAGGAAAACAAATCTTTGGTATACATACAAAAGAAATATAGTGGAATAGAGCGGAAGAAAGGAGGAGTTAAAGGGAAAAGGTCTCTAGGAAAAAATACAAACATTAGATTGAAGAATACATTTGATTATTGAGAAAATGATATTGATGGGCATTTCATATACATATTGGAACAGTTACTAAGAAGTGGCTAATAAGAAAACATGATTAAGGGCATGAAAATTCAAAACTATAAAACAAGAAACATTCACAGTATAACATATTCATAATAATATAAACACTAAAATTTTACTAAAATTATAACTGGAAAATGGAAGAAGAATAAGTCTGAATTATATGATAGCTAAATGTACCTTTGCCATAACTGGAAATAAATATATAATTTCTAATACTACTAAAGAAATAATGGCATGAGCAAATACATTTGAAACATAAAGGAACAAGAAACAGAATGAAAATTTTATTTAAAAAAATTTGTTTTGAGACAAAAATCTTTAAATAGCTGAAAGTTGCTCTATCTGGGAAATGGGACTACAGAATAGGGATGTTTATTTGAGTAGCATTGTTAGCCCTTAGTACAATGTGAATTTAAAAACATATATGTATGTATTATCCTAATAAAATAAGTGTTAATTTATAATATTAGAAAAGAAGGAAAAAAATTCTCAACTCCATTCTAATAAAAATTTAAAAATTGATAAAATGGACTATTATGTATCAGAAAATGTATATAACTATATTAACTAAAAAAAAAAAAGTATACAAATATACCAGCAACAATTGGGGTGTCTGGGCTGGGTCAGTATGTGAAGCATTCAACTCCTGATCTCAGGGTTGTGAGATCAAGCCCCAACACTGGGCATGGAGCCTACTTAAATACCACACACACACACACACACGCACACACACATGAATGAGAAACCAGATGGCAGAGGAGTAGGGTTACCTAAGCCTGTCTCCTCACTTAAACACAACTAAATAAATCTCAAACCAATCTAAACACCCACAAAATTGATCAGAAGTCTTGGAGAATGAAGCTGTACATCTACAAACCAGAAAAAAGGATAGAAGACGCTTGAGAATCTCAAAATGCAGAGATAAAAGAACTAAAATCTAGCCAGACTGAAATTAAAAATGCTAAAAATGGAAGTCATAAAAATGAGGACAGACAAAGCAAAGGAATAAATCAGTGATACAGAAGACAAAATTATGTGAAATAATGAAACAGAAAAAAAGGGAAACAAAAGTAATGGATCATAAGGGTACATTTAGGGAACTCAGCGACTTATTAAAATGAAAGAACATTTGTAACATTGGAGTCCCAGAAGATGAAGAGAGAAAATGGGTCAGAAGGTTTATTCAGGTAGATTATACCTGAAAACTTCCCTAATCTGGGGAAGAGTACAGGCATCAAATTCTAAGAAGCATGTTGAAATCCCATTAAATTAAAAAAAACTGACCAAGGCCAAGGAATATCATAGCCAAAATCACAAAAGACACAAACAAAGAAAGAATCCTGGAAGTGGCAAGGGAAGAAAAGTACTTAACCAACAAGGGAGATCAGATCAATAGCACAGCTGTCCACAGAAACCTGCCAGGCAAGAAGAGAGTGGCAGGATATATAAAGTGTGATGAATGGGAAAAATATGCAACCAGGAATTCTTTATCCTCTAAGAATGTCATTCAAAATAAAGATGAAATAAAGAGTTTCCCATACAAACAAAAACTAAAGGAGTTCCTGACCTCAATCCTGCAAGAAATATGGGAGATTCTGAGTTGGGGAAAAAAAGACCTAAAGCAAGAAAGACTAGAAAGGAACAGAGAAAGAACATCACAAGAAACAGCATCTCTACATATAATACAATGGCACTAAATTCATATCTTTCAATAATGACACTGAATATAATAAATGGAATAAATACGTGAATCAAAAGACATATGTAAGATCCTCAGAAAGGTAAAAATAGAACTACCAAAGGATATAAACATACAGATTTAAAGGGATACATGCACCCCAATATTTATATCAGCATTATCAACAATAGCCAAACAATGGAGAGAGCCCAAATGTCCATCAACTCACACACACACACACACACTGAAATATTACTCAGCTGTGGGGAAAAAAAAAAAGAATGAAATCTTGCAATTTGCAACAACAGTGATGAAGCTAGAGTGCATCATGCTAAGTGAAATAAATCAGAGAAAGACAAATATATGATCTCACGCATATGTGGAATTTAAGAAAGAAAACAGATTAGCATGTGGGAAGAGAAGGGAAAAGGGAGAGAGGGAAATAAACAGTAGGAGACTCTTAAGGATAGAGAACAAACTGAGGGATGATGGAGTGAGGTGGGTAAGGGGATGGGATAGATGGGTGAAGGGTATTATGGAGGGCATGTTTTATGATGAGCACTGGGTTTGAAAGTGATGAATCACTGAATTCTACTCCAGAAATCAATATTTTACTATATGTTAACTAAGAAAAATTTAAATTAAAAAAATATATATATATACATATACATATATTGACAACCACGAAAAAAGTTGAAAAGGTTCTCAAAGAATTACTTCAAAGAGTGACACTATATGCCAGTGGTGTTATGCAGACAACTTCAAACCTAAAAGTAAGAGACACTTATGTTATTCAAAATGCTTCATTGTATAGGACAAAAAAATAGAAAGCTCAGTATTATTTTTATCAATTTGTTATAACTGATATACACTGTCATAGAAAGAGTGAAAATACTCATAAACTTCACTAATAAATATAGGATGAAAATCACAAATATCTGCAAATCAAGTCCAATCATACGTTAATATATATACACATTATGAAAAAACAGATTTTATTACAAGAAATACAGGTGAGTTTAAATCGAAATTCTTTAGCCTATTCTGTATACTGTTTTACTTTAATAAAGAACAACGGGGCACATGGGTGGTTCAGTCAGTCAATTAAGCATCTGCCTTCAGCTCAGGTCATGATGCTGGGGTCCAGGAATCAAGTCAGGCTACCTGCTTAGCAGACAGTGTGCTTCTTCCTCTCTCTCTGCCCAACACACTCCTCACCCATTGCATGCTCTCTCTCATCTCTCTCAAAAATAAATAAAATTTAAATGAAAAAAAAGAACCGTACGATTATGACAGTTGCTAAAATGCTTTTATTTGATAAATTAAAACATTAATTTCTGACAAAAACACTTTTAGTAAAGTGGAAGTGGGAGGAAACTTTAACATGTTAAGAATGTATAAGTTACATTAGCTATTTCTCATGCTTCATGGTGAAATAGAAAAGCAGATATGTAAAGTTAGGATATTTGCTGCTACTCCCTATTCCATATTGATAAAATTAACGCATTCAACTATAAAAATCCTCTTTAGAGCCGAGTTACAAAAGACTGGAAACCTAAAAGTAAGAGGCACTGATTTTATTCAAAATGCTTCATAGTATAGGACAAAAAAAAATAGAAAGCTTGGAATTATTTTTGTCAATCTATTGTAACTCATATACACTGTCAAAGAAAGAATGAGAAGACTGATATATTTCTCTAATAAATATAAGATGAAAATCTGAAATATCTAACAAATCAAGTCCAATCATATGTTGATAAAAAAATATATTATGACAAAAACAGATTTTATCCTAAGAAATGAGAGATGGGTTACAAAAGACTAAAAACCTTCCTGAATCCAGTACCCCAGGTATACATGAACAATATATAACATTTGCCACAAAACATGACATCTATTTTATCTATCAGAGCACTAAAATTATTACTATCATGCTGTGACATAAACAGTGGTACTAGTGTACAACTGTTATTTAAACATAGGATAAATTAACCTATACAAAATAATAAAACATAAAATTCTGGGAATTAATGAGAATAAATATACCTGTTCAATTTGAATATGAAAAGAGATTACAGAAGAGATGAAAATAAACTGGATAAATTGACATAGATTTTTGGAAAGAAAAACTCCAATATTAGAAAGATTACATATTATATATATTATTCAAATTTTCAAATGGAACGTGGAGAGTTGCATAAGCTTTGATAAAACAATACTAATCTCAATTTATAACAAACTAGAACATATAGCAAAAACACACTATAAAGACCACTAATGAAATGACACATTAATTGACATCACCTCTACAAAGGTATTGGAGATAAAAAATAACCAATGCCTCAGGAACACGGATCCATATTTCATAAGATAAAACTGGTACTTTAATTCATTGGGAAAACATAACAAAATTTAAGGTTTTTTGGCCATTATGTCTGTGTAGAAACTACTCAACTTTGCCATTATACAGCAAAAGTGGCCAGAAACAATACATCAGCAAAAGAATGAGGCAGTGTTTCAACAAAACTTTATTTGCAAACATAGTCAGCAGGGTCCAGGGACAATGAAAATGTCAGAGTAGGGAATTCTAAGGAAGCATCACTAGAAAGAAAAATGAAAAATCTGCCCAAACTGTCAAAATCAACTCTGTTGAAACACTGAAAACTAGGCAAAGATTTACAGTAACAAATTGAATTCCCAATCAAGAAAAACATGACTAGAACACAGGAGAGCATTTTGATGTTTTAACATAACCTTCTCTCACTGCTCTCCCCATACAGCTTCAGCTCAAAGAAACAGTTAATGTTTCCAGTGAGAGTTAATCTATGATTCTAGAGCAGACTGGATCTTGTTCTCAAAATTGAGTTTGTTTGTTAGGAGCTATGTGGTAGGTACCACTAAATATTAAAAGAAGACTGTAACAAAGGAATTGAAAAAAAGAGGAATAAGAAAAACAGAAAAAGATTAACAAAGGGCAGAAGCAAGTCCTTTCTTATCAGTAAATACAAAATACAATTACAACAATCAAACAGGAAAATAAGCAAAATGGATTTAAAAAACATGATACATCTATTTCTGTAGCAAATGACAAGATTTCATTCTTGTTCATGGCTGAATAATATTGCACTGGGTGTATATATGTGTGTGTGCATATATGTATATATATTCTTACTTATCCATTCATCTGTTGATGGATAATTTTGTTGCTTCTCTATCTCAGCTATTGTAAATAATGCTGTTATAAATATAGGGGTTGTTACATCTTCTTGAATTAATGTTCATGTTATTTTAAGTAAATAATGGAATTACTGGATCACACAGTATTACTATTTTAATTTTTAAAAAAATCTCCATACTATTTTCCACAGTTACTGTACCAATTTATATTTGACCAACAGTTCACAAGGGTTCTCTTCTCTACACTCTTGCCAGCACTTGTTATTTCTTGTCTTTCTGAACTAATCATTCTGACTGCTGTGAGGTGGTATCTCATTGTGACAATATGGATGGACCTAAAGGGTATTATGCTAAGTGAAATAAGTTACACAAAGACAAAAACCATACAATCTCCTTATATGTGTAATCTAAAATCAAACAAACAAAAAACAGACTCTTAAGTATAGAGAACAAACTGGTGATTGCTGGAGGGGACGCAGATGGGGACTGGATTAAT
>CM052801.1:78721303-78737373 GCA_028533885.1 Nasua narica | reverse complement strand
ATGCTTAAAGTAAGAAAGGAGATACAAAAAGGAAAGCACAAAAATCTGCCTCTAAAATTGTCAAGTCCTTAGCCTACCTCTAATTGCACATGTGGGGGCGAGACTCCCCGAAGCTCAAATGGGGGAAAAAGGATTAAAAACCTGAAAATTCTGAACAAAGAATTCTGCTGCTGCCTACTCCACAGAAACCGAAATTATAGTTTGAGTCATGCCAAGTTAGAATGCAATGATAAACATTACAAACTTTCCACTGAAACCATAAAGGACAGATCTTTGAAATAAGGATTATGACACAGTACTACAAAGTTAATATACACAAATCATAAAATGAAGCCTCCAAAAGTTCATGATAATATGCCAGAAACTTGATTTTTTGATGAAAAAATACTCATAAAAAGCAGTTAAAATTCAGGATTTCCTAATATATACTCTGTAAAGTCGAATATACAATAAAATTAACATGCAAAGAAACAAAAAATTAGAATCACACACACAAGGGACAGAATATGTTAAACTGGCAAAAAAGACCTTTAAAATAAGTGTAACAAATACATTAAAAGTTCTACTGCATAAAAATGAAAGGGTGAAGGGAAAGGGAATATGAAGAGGTATATTAAAGAATATAAAATGAAACAAAGAACAAAGTGGAAATCTTTAAACTGGAACAAAAATGAATGTAATTAATACTTAATTAGATACAAAACAAAAAATGACTAATGAACTTAAAGCAGGTTGTAAAAATATTTGAATTAAAATATACTGAGGATAGGGGCGCCTGGGTGGCTCAGTGGGTTAAGCCTCTGCCTTCGGCTCAGGTCATGATCTCAGGGTCTTGGGATAGAGTCTTGCATTGGGCTCCCTGCTCAGCGGGGAGCCTGCTTCCCCCTCTCTCTCTGCCTGCCTCTCTGCCGACTTGTGATCTCTCTCTGTCAAATAAATAAATAATATTTTTTAAAAAATAAAAATAAAAATGGATTGTTTTCATTTGGTATTATTAACAGTTATAATAATAAAAAATAATATTTACTGATAGTTTTCTTTGTAAAGACTCTGTTTTAAATACTTAATGCATATAATAAAAGTTTCATAAAATTGTTTTGGTTAAGGTTATGACAGCTGCTTTAACAAACAAATCCCAACAGTTTAATGGCTCAGTAAAAATATAATTTCCTTTCTGAATCACATCAAGCTCAACTAAATATTTCTGACAACGTTTCAATCAAAAATGCTTCAGAAATATACCTGGACCAATCACTAGAGATGGAAGATCTTAAAAAAATTTGTATTCATTTTTATGTTTTTCTAAGATTTTTAAAGAATATTGTCTTAGGTGAATGCATCAGAAGTGGAATTCTTGGGATAAAAGTTATACACATTTTAATAACCATTACTTTTCAGAATGGACTATTCCAGCAAAGTAAGAGCACATCAATGCCATTCATAACTGCCAGTGACTAATACTTTATGTTGTTAAATATATGTGCAAATCATACAGGTGAAATGGTATCTATTTTTAAATTGTTATCATTTTGACTTTATATGGAGTGGAACAGTTTTCATATGTGTGTTAACTATTTCCATTTTATTAATCTTTTCCCATATAAATATTGAGACTCCTCTATTTTTAAATTGATCATTACTGAATATTAAATGAATGAATGCTTTGGATTTGGGGCACAAAAGTATTTTCCTTCCCTCACATCACAAGTTAAGTTCCATGACAGCAGGAATGTTAATCTTCACCACATAATTAAGTCCTAGAAAAGGGGTACCTCCTTATTATTTAATCCAATGAATTTACAGCCACAAAACCTGACTGAGCACCTCATTTTTTCTATATGAAAGAATGCTAAAGATGATCAAAAACTGTACTTCAGGGGCACCTGTGTGGCTCAGCGAATTAAAGTCTCTGCTTTTGGCTCTGGTCGTGACCTCAGGGTCCTGGGATAGAGCCCCACATCGGGCTCTCTGCTCGGCGGGGAGCCTGCTTCCGCCTCTCTCTCTGCCTACCTCTCTGCCTACTTGTGATCTCTCTCCCTCTCTGTCAAGTAAATAAATAAAATCTTCAAAAAAATAAACAAAACTGTACTTTAGCAGAAACAGGAAAAGCAAAAACATAATAGAATATGATGGAGACCATGTGAGATTAGTTATCTTTTGTGCTAAGAAGGTATCACATGACCTACTGGCTTCATTGCAAAAGATCAAACATGGAGTAGCTATGGGGGAAACAAGGAGTCAAGAAAAAGATTCAAACAAAGAAACTTCTGGGAAGACAGAAGGTAATTTTAAACTGATATATCTGGGAGTAAGAAAATAAGACTATTGCAGTCTGGAGCACAGAAAATTGTTTAAGATGCTGTGACAAGATAAACGAAACAAGGGACAATTGCTTACCCTAGCTCTATAAGCATCAACACTGGTACAATCAAAGAAACCCTGCTACATTGAAAACTTGAGGTAAACAGGAATAAACTACTTTAAGCCTGACTCTTCCATATACTCCCTTCCAAATCAACAGGGCTGGTGGTTTAAAGTCTAAGGAAATCGTTATCAAACTTTAATAAATGTCAGAATCACCTGGAAGTGATATAAAAACACAGATCACTAGAACCCAACTTGAGTTTCTGATTCGATATGTATCTCTAAGGCCTATAATTAGCATTTGTAATATATTTCGGAGAGGGGGGGGACCCTCACTACACAGCAGGGAGCCTTCTTCTCCCTCTCCCACTCCCCTTGCTTGTGCTCTCTCTGTCAAATAAATGAATAAAATCTTTTAAGAAAATAATATAAACATAATCTTTCATGGGATATTTTATACCTTGGAGTGTTAGAGTTTATAAAAGCAAACCAGTTGAGATGCTAGGGTAGCTCAGTCTGCCTGTGGCTCAGGTCATGATCCCAGGACCCTGGGATCAAGTCCTGCATTAGACTACTTGCTGAGCAGGAAGCCTGCTTCTCCCTCTTCCTGTTGCTCCACCTGTTTGTGTACTTTCTCTCTGACAAATAAATAAATAAAATCTTTAAAAAAAAATTAAAAAAGAAAGGAAACCACTTGAATATTTATCAGCTAAGATTCCAGTAAAAAAATCTAGAAAAGTTGTTAGATAATACTCAAAAGACTGAGCAACAGTTAAATACATTATCAAGATGTAACACAGAAAAAAGAGTCAAAAGGTCTACCTTTGGAAAGATTAACGGACTAGACAATTATCTTTCGAGATTGATGAGAAAAAGGCACAAATAAATATGAGCGAAACAGGGTGAAATACAGATTAAGCCTATATTTAAATCGGTGAGTACGAGTTTTGTCAATAATTTTAAAACTTTGATTAAGTAAATTTCAGAAAAATATAATTTATCAAAACTAAATCAAAAAGACAAAAAGTGAAGTGCTTTTCTGCAAAGAAAACATCAAAATCAGATGGATTTATGTATGAATTCTATTGAAATTATAATCAAAAGATTGTTTCAATCTTTTATAAGTTGTTAGAAAAATAGAAAATGAGTATTTCTGAGATCATTATATGAGGCTATTATAATCTTGATATAAAACCAGAAAAGGGCATTCTGAGAAAAGAACAATATAAACCAATTTCACTGATGATTATATTTGTAAAAATTCCAAATGAAATCCAAAATTATATAAAATATTGGGTGTATCCTCAAAAAATACAGAAAAAAACACTTATAATTAAGCACCAATTCACGATAAAACCTTTTATAAACTAGAAGAGAACGTCCTTAACCTGATGAAAGAGATCTATAAAATTTGATAAAAAATATCAAGAAACATGATCCTAATGTAGAAATATTAAAAGTTTTACTTTATATTTTTTTAAAGATTTTATTTATTTATTTGAGAGACAGAGAAAGTAGAAGAGAACATGAGAGGAGAGGTTAGAGGAAGAAGCAGACTCCCCATGGAACTGGGAGCCCGATGTGGGACTTGGTCCCGGAACTCAAGGATCATGACCTGAGCCGAAGGCAACTGAGCCACCCAGGTACCCTTACTTTATATTTTTAAAGACTTATTTATTTTAGAGAGAGACACAGAGCAAGAGCATGAGTGGGAGGGGCAGAGGGAGAGAGAATCTCAAGCAGAATCCATGGTGAGCATGGAGCCCAATGTGGCTTGATCCCAGGACCCTAAGATTATGACCTGAGCTGAAACCAAGAGCCCAATAATGAATGAATTGTGCCACCCAGGCACCCCAAAAGTTTTACCGTTAAAATAAGGAACACACTAGGGGTGCCTGGGGTGTCTCAGTATGTTAAGCATCTGCCTTTGGCTCAGGTTATGATCCCAGGGTCCCAGGATCAAGCCCCACCTTGGGCTCCCTGCTCAGTGGGGAATCATCTTCTCTCTCTCCCTCTGCCCCGCCCCACTGCTTTCTCTCTCTAATGAATAAATAAAATCTTAATAAAAAAAAGTCACACATAAGAGGATATACTACAATTTGCATTATAAGAAAGGCACTATCAGCGTTATAAGCAAAGTAAACTAAATAAAAAAGAATTGGAATGGAGGAAATATTATTTTCATTATGCAGAGATAATATAAGTTATTTCTTAAAAACACTGAAGATTCTATAAGTAATTTATTAAAATAATTGTACAATTTCATACATGGCTGGATATAAGTCCACCTACCAAAATGAAATGCATTTCTGTACACTACCGATTGTTAGCAAAGCCTACTTTAAAGTAAAATGCATATATGTAAAAAAAAAACAACACAAAGTGCCTAAAAGTAAATTTAAAGAATGTATGCAACATTTGTGTGATAAACAAATTAAAAGTTTTTTCTGAATGGCATTGAAGAAGATCCAAATAAAAGAAGACAGGAAATTTATCATAATAAAGATACCAATTATCGCAAATTAATTTATATATTTACTCAAATTTCAATTATAATACCAACAGAGTTGTTTGAAGAACTTGACAAGATGATGAGAAAATTTTATATAATAAAGATCAATTGACCAAGACAGGTCAATTTCTTCTTTTGAAGAAAAATATTGTAGAGAGACATGTTCTGCTTCATAGCAGGACATTATTTTGAAGATGTAATAATAAAGCAGTGTGGGATTGGCATAAGCAAAGACAAAATAATCAGTAGAATGTAAGAGCAACCTCAGAAATAGACTAATCATAAATATTTTTCTTATATTAAGAAGGAGATATAGATCTGCTTGCAACAAAACTGCAATTCGATTAATGGAGGTATGAATAGCTATCTTTAAATAAGAAATCAATTCCAATTGCTTTAAAGACATAAATGTCAGAAGAAGAATTATGGAAATCTTAATAGAAAATGTAGGTGAAAATATTTCTGTACTCAGGGTATAGGAGAATATCCTAAGCAAATTATAAAATGTGCCAACAATTGCAGAAACAATTGATGAGACTGATTATATTAAAATTAAGAATTTCTGGTCAGCAAAGAACAACCTAAAGAAATAAAAAAGGTAAACCTGAGACAGGGAGAACATATTTACAACACATATAACCAAAAGGACATTACCTTCAAGAAAATATATGATTATTACAAACAATAAACAAAAGACAACAAAAGATCTTTTTCTTAAAAAGCAAAAGATGCAAACAGGAATTCCCTTGATGAAATTCATACATCAGAAAATGTATGAAGAGATGAATAACCTTATCAATATTTATGAAAATACAAACCAAAATCACAATAAATAATTTAATATGCATTCAATTTGTAAAAACTAAGGTTTCTTAGAATATTCACTATAGGAAAGACTATAGATCAACCAGATCTCTTCTATGTTGCCAATGGAGATGTAAAGCTGTATAATCACTTTAGGAAAAAGTTTGGGGTAAAAAAGCAAGCCCAAGTAGATTATACATAACATATCTTTATTATAATGGTCAAAAACTACAGAAACTGAACATTTTCTTTAGGCACAGAAATATATAAAATCACTTGAATAAATGAGATTAATGAACATCATATGAAGATAATACTTATTATGCAAGGTGTCTCAAGGTAAGAATTGTGGAGGATCCCAAGGACAAATGTACGTTATTATCAATTTTCTGGTTTTCCATGTGGGTGGGTTTACAAGATTTAATTTAATTTTAAATGAATAAATAATCAGTTGAATGCATAGGACCATCCATTAACACTGAAGATGGTGTGTCCTGAGATCTATTTTTAAAATGTGTTATGGGAATTGATAATGCAATATCACAAAGTGTTTGAGTGTCAAAGCAGATCCACATGGACTATAGATATTATGCAACACCAAACATTACTGAAGGGCAAAGAACACAAACAAAGCAAGAACAAATTCAGCAATATCTGTCTCTGGAAAGACTCTATTATGTCAAGCATAATTTCCTTGAAAATCCCTTTTCAACAGTGAGACAAATTTTTATTTCAAGATAACAAATGTGTTTTACTATGAGTATGGTGTGAGCTGATTCTTAGTTTTTACACTCCATTTTTTAGGAGATGGGCAACCTGTGTGACAATCTTCCATTCTTCAGGTAACAGCATCCCATAAATCTATAAGTTTTATATTTATTTCCAATACGCAATCTTGAAAGAGCAGGCATGTCGTGCTGAAGAGATCTGGGATTAGAGTTTTCATTGTTCTTTCTGCTAGTAAATTCCATAAGCATGTTTATATGTGAGTTTAGTGGGGGTGGGGAGGTCAACATTACCTTCTTGAGAAAGCAGGACAGAGTTATACATATACTGTTAAATTTTTTCTTTCCTGATAGAAATATATCTGTAGGACAGACAGGGATAATAATAGGGATGAGGGTGGGGATGAGAGACAGTGGAGAGATAAATCAGAAATGCTTTACAGGGGGGTGCCTGGGTGGCTCAGTGTGTTAAAGCCGCTGCCTTCGGCTCGGGTCATGATCTCAGAGTCCTGGGATCGAGCCCCACATCGGGCTCTCTGTTCAGCAGGGAGCCTGTTTTCCCCCTCTCTCTCTGCCTGCCTCTCTGCCTACTTGTGATCTCTCTCTCTCTCTGTCAAATAAATAAACAAAATCTTTAAAAAAAAATGCTTTACAGGGCACCTGGGTGTTCAGTTGGTTAAGCGACTGCCTTTGGCTCAGGTCACGATCCTGGAGTCCTGGGATCCAGTCCCAGTTGGGGCTCCCTGCTCAGCTGGGAGTCCGCTTCTCCCACTGACCCCTCCACCCTGCTTCATGCTTTCTCTCTCATTCTCTTTCTGTCTCAAATAAATAAAATCTTTTTTTAAAAAAAGAATAAAAAAACAGAAGGGCTTTACAGAAAAGATGATAAACTGGGGAGAAGTCACAGAGGTATGGAGGTTTATGATATTGACAGAAATTATAATTCTTCACAATGCCTTGAGAAAATAGTTGGAAGTGAAAAGGAATTAGGTTTGATATGGTTATGAATGATCGCAAACTCTTGGTGGCTTACATTACTCACTGTTGAGCAATATCACCAGCCAGCATGGAAACATGCCAATCTTGTGACAAAAGAAAACAGTAAGCAAACTGGAGAAAACATTAAGTAGGTAATGGAACTTTTGTTTGAAAGTTGTACAATGCTGCTTCCATTTATATCTCATTGGCCAAGTAAGTCACACTCCCACCTCACAATGGGGTATTGCATTCCTCTCATAGAGTACCATTATACCACACCTCAATGCATAGGGATGCATAATCATTTTACAGTTAATAGGGGAGCAAATGATTGGAAGCAATAATACAATCTACCACTGGGGAAATGCTACAAAGTAAAGTTTGACAGAAATACAGCAGCATGGTCTTTAGTGTTGTACCATGTGGGTGACATTACGGGATTTGAATATTATAAGCAGGCAAGTTAAAAGGACTGTATTTGACTTTTAGAAATAGCCCTCTTGCAGCTGCATAGATGATGAATCAAAGGGGAGACATTCTAAAGACATACTGGTGAAAAAAACTATAGTATGAATCTAGGCTATGGTAATGGAGACTGATGGGTGAGCACAGATATAAGATATGTTTTCTTTAAGATTTTATTTATTTAAGATATAAGATATATTAAGGAGGAGTAGCTATAATCTGTGAGAACTAACAACCAATTAGTTTTAGGAAGTGAACAACAGAATGACTTGAAGACTAAAACTATGAGATTTCTGTGCTATATGCCATGTTGTATATTGAAATCATTTGATAAGATAGGAAATAGGTTTAGGTGGCTAAATATGACAATGAGACAAATATGATTCCGACTTTAGGAAAAATGTTTGGGTTGTAGATATATATTTTGGATTTAGGCATATAGGTAGATAATCAACCTAACTGACTGATAAGATAGGCCTCTGCCTTTCTCCCTGTATATACAGCCCCAACACAAAAAAGAGAACACAGAGTAATATCAATATTGAGAGATAAGGAAGGAAAGAGAATCCCATAAAGGGAGCTGAGGAAAGAAAACTATTAAAGAGTAGATAAACTGGGCACAGTGATATCATGGGAACCAAAGGAAGAAAATTTTCAAGGATGCAGTGATAAGTCACACGAAATGCTATAAAGAGGTTATACAAGATAAAGATTTATAAGTGTCCTATTGTACATGTCCAATAGATTGGTCACCTTTTCCTGTTTCGGTGAAGGGAAAGCACAGGGACCAGGATGTGGTACCTTGAGTAATATGGTTTGGTGGTAAGGAAGCAAAAGAACCTCAGACAAAGAGTAAGAGTAATATAGGGCCAAAGCTATGGAGAGAGGTATTTTGTTGTTATTGTTGGTAAGTTGGGAGAGACTGCAGTTTATGTTATAGATTTGGTAAACTCGTTAGAGAGGAAAAGGTTGAAAATACAAGAGAGGCAAGAGAAGATGCCACGCTGGACAGAGACCAAACAAAGATGGGCAGGAATCAGACGACAAATCCAGGTGGAAGTATTACCAGCCATTAAAAAATAAACCGACTAGATTGCTCCGTGCTATATTAAAAGTATATTATACCAGGGGTATTCATACCTTTTATGAAAAGGGCCAGATAGTAAAGCTTTTTGGCTTTGGGGCCACACAGTCTCTGTTACAACCACTTAGCACTTCCGTTGTAGAGAAAAAGCAGTCACGCACAATCCATAAATGAATAGGTGTGCATTTTATTTACAGAAACAGATCATTGGCCATAGTTTACTGGCCCCTATATTATACCGCTAAATCTCTCCAAGGAATGAAAAGGCAGATGGCTCTGGGGCCAAAAGATTTATAATATAGGAAATAGAGCCCAGAGATCCTGACATCAAAAACAAATTCCAAATACACTTTTTATCATAAATTCATGTGTATATTATGTTAAAATAACTGGTTAATTCAGGAGAGTTTAATTTTCTGGGTTTATTTATGGATTATTAATTTATGGGTTATTTATGGGCCTATTTGTCACTGATGCAGCTTTCTTCTTATTGACATTAGCTGGTTTGTTTCCTTTAGAATGAGTAATCAATGAGTAAGAATGAGTAAAATGTTCCCCAACAATTATTAAGCATTCTATCTTGTCATAAATAAATAAAAAGGTTTACTTGGTTATTTTTTTTTTTGAATCTTAATGGAAAATATCAAAATTCTGGCTGAACAACCTCGACTTCTAATTAAATCAGCATGCTTGCTAACTTAGAATAGTGCATGGGCACTTACCTTAACTACAGAACTTTGGTAATGATCATTTCTTAAAAAGAGTCAAAAAGAGTCACATGATGTATAAAGGCCATATCAAAGATATGTGCCCATTGTCTGCCCCCAGTAGACCGGCCATACATGTTTTTCCTTTGATATGGACCTATCGTCTAATAAGATATAAAAGACTAATTTTCTCATCTTTCAACAGCTGAGACAAGGTTAATTTGAACACTGTCTACTGACACCATAAAGCCTTCAGCTTTGCCTCTGAGAGCTGTGGGACTTCTTAAGAATAGAGATCACACTTTTACATCTGTTGTTAAAGATAAGAACCTATTTTGGACTCAGATCAAAGGAAAAAATAATGTACCATAAAAAAGTATTCTCCCAAACATTCAAAAATCCAAAAGAATTTTATTTCCCAATTCCCACAGCAACTTGTCAATGATTTCATTCAAACTAGGTGTGTATTAAGTGATTAAAAGCAAGTCTCTCTCCACTTAAGGGAGATTTCTGAAATTCCTCTGCTCTGCTGAATAAATGCATCCCATACTAATGGTTTTACTTTGAATTTCTCTGTCAAGTCTGGAAACCCTTTGGACCACACTATTGTGTATTTCAAATTAAATAATCTCCAACTACTTTCCTACATCTGATATTGTGATTATGTGATTCTATCATCAGTTTTGTTTGTTTCTTGTAGTGATAAGGAAAGTGATATTCAGAGATAGTCAACTATCTCTCTATCATAGCCATAGACTATGACTGAAATTAAGTCATTTATTAAATAAATCCAACTTGGATTTATGTAGCAGAGTTCTATGAGCTCAGATAATTGTTATTTGTGCCAGCATATTAGCTCACTGCATTTTTCCGGTCTGTCACATATCTGACACAGGATAGAGGCAAAATATAGGTATAAAATTCACTTCCTGTTATAAACAAATGAGAGCCACAAAGGCTCACAAAGACATCATGCATGTTCTCTCTGATCTTCAGAATAGCAATTCTTTTTAAAAAGTGACATAGGATCACAGATTCTATCCGAAATAGGCCTTATAAGTCATGTATAATTTAGTCTCTTTGTATTACAGTTGAGAAATTGAGACCTAGGGAGGGGATGTTACTTGCTAAAAGTCTTGAAGCTAAATAGTGTCAAATCCAGGATTGATGCTCCTAACCCAGTGCTCTGTTCACATGATCAGTCTCCTTTAAACACATGTAGGAGATACAGGAAACATAGGACATCATCTTCCCTGCTGTTGGACTTTTAACAGCATCAATGTAGGGTATAGTTTTCTTCAGAGATTGAAAATCAATGATTTAATTAAGAAAACAAGCAACTGCTAAATACACACAAAAGAAGGAATTTATGAATAAAATCATTATTGGATTACATCAATGTTTTTAATTTGTAAATAGCAACCCATTGGAAGGTTTTGCAATCAACTGTATGGGTAACAAGCATATTTTTAATAGAATATGAGGGAAGCAAACTGAAAGAAACTCTTAAGGATAGAGAACAAACTGAGGGTTGGAGGGAGGCTGGGGGTGGTGGACATTAAGAAGGGCACTTGTTGCAATGAGCACAGGGTGTTGTATGCAAGTGATGAATGAACAAATTGTACTCCTGAAAACAATATTATACCATATGTTAACTAACTAGAATTTAAATGAAAACATAAGACACACACACACACACACACACAAACTGGAAAAAAGGACAGAATAGATAATACCAGAAAGGTTCATATTTAGTACATTTTCATAAAATTCTTCTTTCAATTACAGATCCATTTATACATAGGTATACTGTTGTAACGTAAGTTGTATCACTCACCTGGCATCAGAAGAAAACTATCTGAAAATCCCTGGACTACACTATATCAACAGGACACAGGAATTCACCAGTACTACATGGCAACACAGTAGAAATTGCTGTAAGAGCTAAGAAAGAAACATCGATGCTGCAGTTGTCACCTGAGTAGAAGTTTTTGATCTAGCTTCTACTGAGGGAAAGTTCTGTCTGGTTTTTGCCTGCACTTTTTGGCACAGCTATAGTGGTTCAAATAATGCTCAGCCATCCCCTACCGCCTAAACCTAGACTCGAGGTCCTTGTAAGAATACAGAATGATGTTACCACTGCTCTAATAGACAGCTCAGCTCCACTTAACAAGTTTCGAGTAAAGAGATAGCAAAAGCAAGATGCCCGCCCAGCTGCAGAGAAGCAGCAGCACCCAAAGAACAGAGCAAAACAGTGTGCTGAGCAATGGGGCATAGCATTCTGGTGACGGCAAAGATCATAAGAGGTAAGCCTTCAATGAGAGGGGAGTTGACATCCCCTGGAGAACAGAAGAACCCCGAGGCAAAAAGGCAGAGATGTTATCTACTTGTTTCAAATCTGCACAGTGATTTATGGAAAAATGTTCAGTTTTCCCCCCACTGAATATGTATGTGATTTGCACCCTAGTCCCCCCATTTTAACTGTATATTTTCTACACAGGACTAGATATGTGAACAATAAAATAAAGTAAGGCACACAGACTGGGAAGATACTTAAGACTCATTTCCAAGAGGTGCCTGGGTGGCTTAGTCGGTTAAGTTGCTGACTTCGGTTGGGGTCATGATCCCAGGGTCTGAGGATAGGGTCCCACATCTCACTCCTTGCTCAGAGGGGAGCATGCTTCTCCCCTGCCTGACATTCCCCATGCACGTGCTTGCTCTCTCCCTCTCTCTCTCTTCCCCCCTCAATTAAATAAATAAAAATATTTTTTTAAAAAAAAGACTCATATCTGGGAGTCCATCACAAATAAAAACCTGATAAATTAGGACACCAGGGTAGCTCAATTGGTTAAGCGTCTGACCCTTAGTTTTAGCTAGGTTATGAGATCGAGCCCCACAGCAGGCTCTGCGCTCAGCATGGACTCTGTCCCTCTCACTCTGCTCTGACCCCCACTCACTCTTGCTCTCTCAAATAAATAAATAATCTTTTCAAAAAAACTGATAAGCTAATTTTGAGAATTTTTTGGCATGGGTGCTCACAAATTCTGCATCAACCATGCACAGATCTCTTCTCTAAGAGACTTTGAAAGACCTGCAGCTGACAACAGAGAAAACTGAACTCAAACTGCTGATCTTAATATTAAATTTTCCTCTCTACTTTAAATCCTCACTCACTCACAATTCCATGGGAGGGAAGAGGTGGGTATTGTGAGAAGAAAGAAGAAAGAAGTTTTCCTTCCCAATCCCAACATGTAGCGAATGGAAAGGTGATTATTTTCATTCAAGTGAGAATGAGTATGAGGGTCAACTGTAAATTCAGAAGGAAGCAAATATAGGAATAAAGGATCATCATAAGCTAGACCCTTGGCCAGGACATGACCAGATTCACCTTATTATACTCTCACTTGGTACTGTTATGCAGGGAGAAAGGCAAAATTTAGAATTAAGGAAAACTCTTGTGGGAACAAGCTAACGTAGTCTCAGTCATTACTATATGTCAACTGTCCCAACATCTAGCCAGGCTCTTTGCTCCCTAATTCATAGCTCTTACTCCTTCTTTTCAGATTTCATTAACAAGTAACAAGAAACAGACTATTCCAGAGTCATGAGACATCCATCTCCACAAAAGCCTTTTTAGTTACGGTATATTTTTACTACTGATTAGGTATCATTTACTCACTCTGGAAAATCAGGATGAAAGAGGCATCAAAGGACATTTAAAAGTTTTCCCAATTCAAATCTACTTATTCTCTACCCTATTCCTACAATACTTAGGAGGATATGTGTTAATTTTATGAACTAATTTCAGTTGAGGAAAAAAGTTTATATACTTAACATATGCACTCCAAAGGCTTCATTTAAAAGGTCTATATCATACCATAACAGGTTTCTACATTGCTTTAACTCAATATTGCATATGTGCCAGCCACTATACCAAAGTAAAAATTATACGTACTTCTTCTACCAAACTCTTAAAAATTCATGTGCTCTGGATGCAGTGTTCCTTTACTGTGTTTCTCTCGCCATCTCTGACAGAGCTCCAGTCCCTTTCCTCCCAGATCTTTCAAAGTGCCTGGTATTTCTGGCTTCCTGATATTCAGAATGATACAGTTCTATTCCAAAAGTCTAGTTTGAACTTAACAGAAATTTGTCTCCATGTTCCAGAGAATTTTATTACTTCTAATAAGGAGTTAAATACATAGCTTATGATGGTTCAACTTGTTAGGATTTTTGACAGGGGTAAATCCAAACAGTATTATGAGGTACTAAAGCACACCAAAATCTCAATCAGGGCACCCCCAAGCTTTCTCAAATAAGTACACAGACTAAGTAAAAAACAAGTATATTCTATGTAAATGCAGTTCCAAATAGATGACTGAGTCTTAAGACTCTTCTATATAGTAAGACTGGAAAAACCATGTGTTTAGGCAAAAACTTAAAAGGTTCTTAATAGTATGAATTTTATGAGGTGGAGAAGGGGGGCAGAGTAGATAGGATAGAACTTGGGTACCTTACAAAAGAAGGATGCTCACATCCGTTGAATCCATGATCCAGTGTTAAAGGACTTAACAAGAACATATGTAAATGAGGCAAGTTTCATAGACAGATCCAATTTAGTAGGCCAGAAGAGACTGCATAAATATCTGTATAAATATATTACAACCTTCGTTCCCACAGATATTTTTATTTCTGGAAGATGTCTATAGAAAAAAGATCTCTGGAGGGAGGGCTCTAAGGGAGACTGATATATAGCTGATCAACTTACTTTTTATTTTATTTATTTATGTATTTATTTTTTAGGGAAAGAGAGATAACACACACATGAGAGAAGGGGTGAGGGGTAAGTAAAACGGTAGGAAGAGGATATCTTTTTTTTCAGATTTTATTTATTTATTTTAAGAGAGAAAGAGAGAGAGAGAATGGGAGAGCACGTACAAGCAGGGGGAGGGGCATAGAGACAGAGAAAATCTCAAGGAGACGCCACACTGAGTGCAGAGGCCGATGCAGGGCTGGATCTCATGACCCTGAGATCAAGATCTTAGCCAAAATCAATAGTTGGATGCTTAACCAACTGAGCCACCCAGGTGCCCCTCAACTTACTTTTTTATGTATTTTTAAAAATTCAATAGTAAGTGAATTGCATTTTTAAAGATGTAACTCAAATAAATTCTTATACTATACCTTTTACTAAGGCAGAAACATGTTAACTTACATTAGGAGTTTGGGATTATATAATTAAATGAAGAAGTTTTCATTCCAGAAAAGAGATGTAGGAAATACGTTTTTGAGATAACAGTGCAATAAAGAATCTGAAGGCTGAGGGAGAGACAGAACTAAATAGATTTTTATACTTCCCATATATTTAATGACTATTTGCAGTGGGCATTCTATAAGCACAGTACTGCACTAACAATAATAGAACCTTTTGCTACCAAGTTAAGATTTGGTATCAGTTACAAAGTTAACTTTAGACAAGATAAAATTAGGATATGCCATTATATGAAATGAAAAATATGACCCCGAGTAAATGATGTAATTTCTCCACATGTATATATAGAAGTGACATTCACTTAAAACTGTCCATATCATAGGTAATGTACTTATTACAATAGCACAGTCACTACTCAAAAATATACTTCTAAAGCTTTCTTGATAATTTTAGGCATTTTAGACTCTCTTTACATACCCTCAATTAAAGAAAATCTTTACTCTTTGAAGGTGGATTTACCATTGGGAACACCAGTTAGAATGGCCAAAATCAATAAGACAGTAAACAATAAATTTTGGAGAGGATGTGGAAAAAGGGGAATCCTCTTACACTATTGGTGGGAATGCAAGTTGGTGCAGCCACTTTGGAAAACAGTGTGGAGATTCCTCAAGAAATTAAAAATAGAGCTACCCTATGACCCTGCAATTGCACTACTGGGTATTTACCCCAAAGAAGCAGATGCAGTACAAAGAAGGGCCATATGTACCCCAGTGTTCATAGCAGCAATGGCCACAATCGCCAAACTGTGGGAATGGCCAAGATGCCCTTCAACAGACGAATGGATAAAGAAGATATGGTCCATATATACAAGGGAATATTATGCCTCCATAGAAATGAATACCCAACTTTTGTATCAACATGAACAGGACTGGAAGAGATTATGTGGAGTGAAATAAGTCAAGCGGAGAGAGTCAATTATCTTATGGTCTCACGTGTGGAGCATAAAGAAAAACATGGAGGGCATTGTGAGAAGGAAGGGAAGGGTGAATGGGGGGAAATCGGAGGGGGCGATGAACCAGGAGAGACTGTGGACTCTGAGCAACAAACTGAGGGTTTTGGAGGGGAGGGGATGGGGGGCTGGGCAAGCCTGGTGGTGGGTATTGAGGAGCGCAAGTATCGCATGGAACACTGGATGTGGTGCATGAACAATGAATCTTCTAAC
>CM052801.1:78677921-78720803 GCA_028533885.1 Nasua narica | reverse complement strand
ACATCCACATCTATGATAATTTAATTTATAGATTAGGCACAGTAAGTAACAAAACTGATGAAGTAAAACAAGTGTAACAATATATCATAATAAAAGTGTTGTGAATTTTATCTCTTGCTAAAAGTATCTTATTGTACTGTAATTAACCTTCTTTTTAAGGTGTGAGGTGATAAAATGCCCATGAGATGAGATGATGCAAACTGAATGACTGTGAGGTAGAGTTAGGTTACTATGGACCGTCTAAAGATTCATCAGAAGGAGGACCATCTGCTTCTTGACCAAGGTTGACCTGGGGCAACTGAAATGGCTCAAAGTGAAAACATAACTGCAGATAAGGAGGAACTAATGTAACTTAAATGCTAAACTTCAATTTTGATCAAGGTCATGACAAAATGCAAGGTGATGGCACTGTGTTCATGTCCAAAAACAACTGAAAATGTTCAGGAGCTCTATATCCTAAAGAAGAAGGTGTCATTTATAATTTAGCATTGCTTCAATAAAAACTCTAAAAGAATTCGAATGTTATATGCATAACATATGCATAATTTGGCTCTTCCTTTCAAATCATTATTCTATGTTTGCATGCTTTGAAAGGATTGGAAAATCTGCTTCTTTCAGTTCAGAATACAAGAAAATAAGTAAAGGTTATGGGATAAAATGAAAAATGGAAAATATTTCACTTAAATGGGGCCTTAACGGAGATGAAATAGAAGTAATCAACATACATGTTTAAATTCAATGGCCAAAAGAGTTAAACCATATCTGTTCAACAACAAAGAAATCATGAAACAATGCCTCCTCTCCCAGCAAGAAACCCCACAGTACTGAACAAACTTCTTCGAAACTTAATTTTTAATATGGACAAATGAGTAGATAAATAAATGCATTGAAATCAATTTATCTAGCAACAAAAGTTTGTTGGTCAGTTACCAAATTGGTTAATATAAAACCAAACAACTAATTTGAATGATTCTTTACCTATCAGTCCAAAGCATATCCTGAACAACATATTATTTTTCAATGTTTTGATTAAAATATTTGCCTCCTTTGATACTCTTTAGATGCAGTCTTCTAGTAAATCTGTATCACTGTATTAGTGATCTTCGAATTGAAGTATACATAAGCCTCGTGTTACCCAACTATTTTCCAAGAGACATACAAAAAAGGGATCTCATTTTTAAAGATTCAATCTCTAGCTACTCAATCCCCATACACTCTTTTCTCTAAAACTGAAATACCTGAGAACATCTAACACACATACTTCAAAGGCATATTTCTCATTTACTCCTAATCTTACAATATTGTATGGGATTTAAAGATCTCCTGGTGGACAAACTAATAATTATAAATGTTGTATGTAAAACCTCCTTTAATAAAGACACTGTGAAAACACAGTAAGTCTTACACACTTGTTTGGAATAAAAACTGAATATATTAAGGAGTGGGACAGTGCAAATGCATAATAACTTTTGCTTAATGACTTCTCCTCTTTAACACAACAAGAATTTTCAAACAATGTACTGCTTCTAAAGTGGAGTCCAGAAAAGCAAATTAAACAGATACTTTATAAGTAATATTAAAGGCTGCAGTTCCCTTTTTATATCCAGGCAATACACACATGCAAAGCTGTATTCACTACCTATTTAATCATTAAATTATTTAAGATTTCTAAAGGCATCATATAAAATACCAATCTCCTATAAAGAATGCTTATCCAGCATATTCAACATTCTCAGTATTAAGAGTCTGGTGATTACTCCCATAAATCCGTTTTGGATTTTCAATGTCTCACTTGAAAATGTTGCAAGATTTCAAGAAGGAGGGAGAGGTTTCACATTTAATCTTGACAGAACAACGTTACATCATTAGCAAAAGGACTATAACAGGAAAATTGGGTACCATTTTATATCTCAAACACTTATTAAGACCAAGGAGAAATTATCTCAAGTTGCTGAACAATTATCAAATACAGCAAGTCTATATCATTTTTTTTAACTTGGGAACCAGTCTACTGCTTATTGCTAAAACTAACTGGGACTGCTTCTTTATTACTTCTTATCATGTACTTAATTATATTTAAATTAAGAAAATTTTATTATGAATTCTCCATAAATTAAAAATACAACCATTAATTATTACGATTTTTGTAAGCTCCATACTTACTAGTGGCACAATGTCTTCTTTGTATTGCTATCAATTTCTATCAAATCCTTTCTATCCACCTAAAAATGTGTCTTCATATATCCATAGACATAAGAGCAGATATAACAAAATTCCCTATCATTTCATTAACAGATGATTTTCAATAAAATTTTACTCTATAAAGTTTATTAATTACTATTTAACTCGATTGAGAAACAAAAATTATAACTGTGATGATAACTCACTCTAAACAAATGATGTATTGTATTCACTAAGAATACAATGCTCATGGGAATTTTAATGACTTATTTATTTATTTTAGAGAGAGTATGCATGAGAAAGAGACGATGCACAGAGGGGAGGGAAGGGTAGACAGAGAGAGTCTTAAGCGGACTCTGTGCTGAGTGCAGAGCCCAACAGGGAGCTCAAGCTCACGACCCTGAGATCATGACCTAAGCCGAAACCAAGAATCGCATGCTTAATTGACGGTGCCACCCAGGCAATCCTATTCATCAGAGTTTTAAAAAATATTGTATATATCCTGATTTTTGGCAGGGAATAATGAGGTGACCAATATTTTTTTTTTTAATTTAAAGACCTTATTGTTTTTTAGAGAAGTTTTAGATTCACAGCAAAAGTACAGAGACTTCCCATATATTCAAGCCCCAACACATAGCCTTTCCATTATGAACATTCCCCATCACAGAGGTACCTGTGTTATAACTGATAAGACTACAATGACAGTTCTGGTTCACATTATCATTCATTCCTGGGTTTGTACATTTTCAGATTTGAACAAATACATATGGCTCTCTGTAATTATGGTATCCTATATTTCCACTGCCGTAAAAGACCTCTATGCTCCACCAATTCATCACTCCCTGTCCTCTGTGATGTCCAAATCCTGGCAACCGCGGATCTTTTTATTTTCTCCAGAGTTTTGCCTTTTCAGGAAACTCTTATCAATACAACCATACATTATGTAGCTTTCTCAGATTGTCGTTCACTTGATAATATGCATTTCAGTTTCTTCCATGACTTTTCATTAACTGATAGCTCATTTCCTTTTGTGCTGAATACTATTTCATTGTCTGGATGTACCACTGATAACTAATCCATTCAACTACTGAGGAACATCTTGGTTGCTTTTATGTTTTGGCAATTATAAATGACAGTATTTTATGTGGACGTAAGTTTTCTAATTCATGTAGGTATATAGCAAGGACTGTGAGTGCTGAATCACATGGTTAAAATATCTTGAGTTTTAGAAGAAAACTCTAAGCTTTTCTTTCCAAAGTGGCTACAACATTTTGCATTCTCACTAGCAGTGTATGAGAGTTCCTGCTCTTCTACATCCTCATCAGCATTTGGTCCTGTCAGAGTTCTTGATTTTAGCCATTCTAATAGGTGTGTGTTAATATCTCGGTGCTGTCTTAATTTTACTTCCCCAATGACCTGCAATGTGGACAATTTCTTCATCAGCTTATTGGTCCTCTGTATATCTACTTTGGTGTGCTGTCTTTGGCCCATTTTTTTAACTGAGCTGTTTTCTGAGTATTGAATTCTAAGAATTATCTGTATATTTTGGATACCAGTCATTTTATCAGATGTGTCTTTCACAAATATTTATCAAAGTCTGTGGCTTGTCTTCTCATTCTCTTGATATTCTCATTCACAGAGCATAAGTTTTCAATTTTAATGAGGTCCAAATGAATTACTTCCTCCATGGACCGTGCACTTGGTGTTGTATCTAAAAAGTCATGACTATACTCAAGGTCAGCTAGGTATTCTCCAGTGTTATCTTCCAGGAGTTTTGTAATTTCACACTTTACATTTATGTCTGTGATGCATTTGGAGTTAACTTTTGAAAAGAATGTAAGCTCTGTGCCTAGATTTTTTTTATGAGGCTGTTCCCTTGTTCCAGCACCGTTTGTTAAAAACCAATAAAAAAATTTTTTTGTGCAAGCATATTAAATCAATATAAAAATCTTTTGAATACTTGAATGGAAATGAAGGTTCAGGAGAAAAATCCTATGCATAAAGAAATTTTGTAAGAAAACTTTACCTCTTGTTCAAATGGATAATAGCAGTTATCAAATTTCTATGGCATTTAGCTTTAATAAATGTATTTCTTTCATTATTTAAAGATGTATTATTTATTTCAGAGAGTGAGCAAGCGCAAGCAGGGAGAGGGTGAAAGAAAGAAAAATCCTCAAGTAGACTGCCCGCTGATCACGGAACCCTATACAGGGCTGGATTCCAGGACCCTGAGATCGTGACCTGAGCCAAAATCAAGAGTCTGACATTTAAATGAATGAGACAAGAGGCCCCCCTAAATGTATTTAAAAGAGTGATATAAATGCTTCATTTTGAAATATCAACAATCCAAATAATATTTTTTAAAAAGATTTTATTCATTTACTCGACAGAGAGAGAGAGAGATAACAAGTAGGCAGAGAGAGAGTGGGAAGCAGGCTCCTCGCTGAGCAGAGAGCCAGATGTGGGGCTCGATCCCAGGACGCTGAGATCACGACCCGAGCCGAAGGCAGAGGCCCTAGCCCACTGAGCCACCCAGGTGCCCTCCAAATAATATTTTAATTAAAGTATAGTTGACATAGAACCAGTAAGTATCAAAATCATGGCATCTGCAAACTGCTTACACTTCATTTAAATTCTAGCTATCCTAAGTATGTTTCTATGGTATGGTAGTTAACATCCATTATAGTGTTTTATTTCATAATCTTGGGGAAAAAAGAATTCAAATACAGTTCTTCATGGCTAGAAGGTTAGTGTTTTGGGCTAATAAACATATTGCAAGTATCATGTGGTTAAAGAGACTTCTCTCACATTCACATTTGTAGTTGGGTGAGAGTACCTCTGTTTTCTAAATGATGAGTAAATGAAATCTATCAAATCTTATTCACTTGCCAGGAAATGACTGATATGGTACAATAAGCAAACTCCAGGAAAATCAGAGAGAGAGGAGAGAGAAAGACTTGCTCAACCACAGAAGTCACAACATTTATTACTTTTCTATTATGCGTCAAGAAATGTCATAATATGATCGGCTAAAAAAAAACTCATCCCCACTGAAAGATATATTCACTTGCTAATCCCCATAACCTGTATGGTTATATGCAAAATAGAGATTACCTTATATTGCAAAAGATGTGACAAAGCATCTTGAGAGGAGGGGCTTATTCTGGATTATCTGCCATGGATGTGTGTAATGGTATGAATCCCGATAAGAGAGAGGCAGAGGACATTTTGAGGGATATACAGGAAAAGGTAACATAAAGTGGGAAGTGGAGCTTGGAATTAAGATACCACAAGCCAGGGAAAACAAAAGAATGCTGAGTAGAACTTAGAAAGAAGCAAGGAAAACTTCTATACCAAGATGTTTCAGAGAGTGTGGTCTTAACACATCTTGATTTCAGATTTCTGACCTGTGAAATAATAGAATTGTGAAATAATAAATTTCTGTTGTTTTAAGCCACCAAGGTCATGTTCATTTGGGATAATAGCCTCAGGAAACTAATAAAACTAAGTACAAAAGGATGGACAAGAGTCTTGACTTCATGAACTTCAGTGTCTCAAAAGCTGAGGTTATTGGCACTAAAGTAAGTTGTGCTACAGTACCTGTTTACAGCACAAAAATGTCTCAAAAACCAGTTTTGCCACATTCTGTGGTTGTATACATAAGCCGTTGCTAATTGTACATTCCCGGATGTATAGGTTGAGAACTAAAGTACATAGAAATGTTCACCGCTGTTACTGACTGCAACTTCAATGTTCATTGGACCTACAAAATGTTTTCCTTCCAGTAGTTAGCACAGACTATATGGCCTGCAATTCATTTATATTTCAAATGTAATTAGTTACTGGCAAGTAAACAAATTAGGTGCTTGATAAACATGCACAATTATATTTCTGAAGCAGTTGTATTTATGTTCAAAAGAAGGGACAGTTTTATGAATGTGTAATCAAGGATATAAAATTGGAAAGACAACAGAATTGAGCAGAGTTAATTTCGTGGTGGCAACAAATTCACATATTACACCAGGGCCCTCCTGCTCATATGGTGCATGCACTGCCCTGATAAATGTGGCTCTTGGCAAAGCATCATACAAAACTGAGTCTGGAGATCTCGCTTCTCTTGCCTTCATCCATTATTACTCCTCTGAGGAATGAGTGGCGGTAAAATAAAGATCTGCACCAGGAGAGATAACAGACTCCCATTTCCTACCTGCCTCAAGTACCTTCAAACAGATGTGGGAAGATGCTTCTCAAAACTTACCAGTTCTTTTCCAAATTGACACACAGGGATGGCATATAGCCATGGTCATTACTAGATCCGTGAACTTTTTCAGAATGGATAAGCAACATGTTCATAGACGTTATGCCACTAGGCATGGCTCCAAAACAAACATGGCTTTGCTCCCGTGACAAAATAGTATGAATGACTCTGTGTTTCACAAAATTAGGAAGCAGGTGAAGTTTGTCTTCATTGTCAATCGATAAATATTTACTAAGCACCAATGATGTGGCCAGCACTGTGCTAGGAACTCTGGACAGAGCAGTGGTTACAAGAGACAATCTTAATTCACAGAAACTTATATTGTGGTGAATTGCAAGAGAAAATTATGAAATAAAATAGGGGAAAATGACAGGAGTATCACAGGGGCAAGTGACTTTCAATTTTAAATAAAGTTGTTGAATAGTCTTCATGGGGAAGGAGACTATGAGAAAAACTGAAAAAATATGAGCACATAAATCCCTTAGATGTTGGAAGACAAAGCATATCATGCACTGTGAACAGAAAGTGCAAAGGTCCTGGGGTAGAAGCATGTCTGGTATGTCTGAAATAAAACAGAAAACCTGGGTGGTGTTGCTGGGGGTAAACAAATGATAGGGAATTGGTAGGACATATGATTAGAGAAGAAATGGGATCCCTATTTGGATACAAGAGGCAACCACATAAGGTAGGGACTCATAAAGGCAATTAAAAGTACTCTATTTTATTCTGACTGATACAAAAATTTCTTGGAGGAACTGAGAAGAAGAGTGACATGGTTTAACTTATATTTACAATAATCATCCTGTGGGTGCCTGGGTGGCTCAATCATTAAGCGTCTGTCTTCAGCTCAGGTCATGATCCCAGGGCCCTGGGATTGAACCCCGCATCGGGCTCCCTGCATAGCAGGAAGCTTGCTTCTCCCTCTCCCATTCCTCCCTCCTGCTTGTGTTCCCTCTCTCCCTGTATCTCTCTCTGTCAAATAAATAAATAAAATTGTTAAAACAAAACAAAACAATCAACCTGGCCTCTATGATTAGTGAATGCAAACAAGGACAGAAGAAGGGAGATCTTTTAGAAAGCTACTGAATTAATTCAAATGGAGAATGATGATCACCTAAGACAAGGCATCCTTAGTGACCACTGTGAATCTAAGGTAGGCAAAGGTGGGCCACAGTGGGCGAGTGTAGTTATGTCAGGAAATTCAACTCCTAGTTATCCAGAGAGACCCTATTATGATCTGTTTTCGGGGTATAATTTCGAACTGTCCTGTTTTACTCTCCAATGTGACAAGGATTAGATGATAATTTATATGGTCATCCCATTTGCAACTAAAGAAATGTGGAAATAAAATTGGCTGAAAAATAGGACTTAGCCTTAGATGTGCTTGTATGGTGAATTGTAGGTGATTTATTTTTATCTGTCTCAATACCAAGTATATATTGCTTGTAATAAGTTTTTGGTTTTCATCCAAATAATATATATTCATTTTCTAAATTATGAAAAAGAATAAATTAAACTGACATAATCCTATTCTCAAGGTAAAGCACTGATAAATATTATATACATATAAACAGGATTTACTTGCATACATACTTTGTTTAAAATATCATGTCTTAGTAACTGAACTATACACATAAATCCCATCATTCTGCAGCAACATCTAACACTGATGGAAAGCTTACTGTGAAAAAGGGAATATTCAAAGCATTAAGCATGTATTAATTCATGTAATTCTTATAACCACTTTATTCAGCAAGTATTCCAAGTATCATTTTTTACTGATGAGAGAACTGAAGCACTGAGAGATTTACTAAACATGCCAGAGATCACACGTATCATAAAAAATGAAGCTAGGATTCAAACCCATATATTTATAATACAAGCCCTGTGTTTTGTTTTGTTTTGTTTTTAATTAAATATTTTTTCAAATTTATTTCAAAGAGAGAGAACAAGAGAGCACAGCTGGGGGTGGGGGGGGAAGGGCAGAGGTAGAGAGAGAAGTAGACTGTCCCCTGAGTAGGGAGCCCGACACGGGGCTGGATCCCAGGACCCCAGGATCATGACCTGAGCCGCAGGCAGATGCTTAACCAACTGAGCCACCCAGGCGCCCTTATATCACAGGCCCTGTGTTCTTAACAGTTCTCTTATGCTGGCTTTCTAATGTATGCCACAAGGTATAGGAAACAATCAACCTCCTCTACTGGTGTCCAATTTGGTGTATATCGTCCTCACTACCATTCCTCTGTCTATAAGCACACAAGAAATCACATTTTCAACCTCTTTTAAAAAATGCAACATTTTAGTTAATTTATTTAAACAAGCAATCTCTCCTTGAGGTGTAACCATTCCCAGTCTCCTGCCTTTCTCCGTAGTATTACAAACACTAAAAACTATTAACATTTAGGTTCTCTATTCTTTTTTTAAAAAAAATTTTTTTTTAAGATTTTATTTATTTATTTGACAGAGAGAGATCACAAGTAGGCAGAGAGGCCTGCAGAGAAAGAGGGGGAAGCAGGCTCCCCACTGAGCAGAGAGCCCAATGCGAAGCTCAATCCCAGGACTCTGAGATCATGACCTGAGCCTAAGGCAGAGGCTTTAACCCACTGAGCCACCCAGGCACCCCTAGGTTCTTTATTCTTTAAGTAAACATGTAATCATCTTATATCCACTGCTCTCCAAAATTTTTTCAACAGAACATATATCATGGAGGCCTTTCTGGGCCAAATGACATAGCCCTAAATTTTTATCCTTGAAATCTTGAATGACTATATCGTAATTTATTCATCCATTCCCCTACAGAAGGGAACGAGTTAAACTTCATTGTAATTAAAATAATGATGCTGCACACATCTTTCGTAATTTTATTTACATAGAATAGATTTCCTATAGTGGGAATTCTGGATCAAAATCTGTTTATTTTCACAATAATGTACAAAAAAAGATTTCTGCTTTACGCAAAGGTTAGAGCAATTCACAATCCCAACCTTTAAGACAATAGCCGTTCCTCAGACCTTGTTAGTACTACTTATCAGTCATTTATATTAAATTTTCTCTAACCTCAAGGGTGAAAGAGGGCCTATAATCTTTATTTAATTTGCAATTATCTTCAGTTCAATTGTTTGTGGGCTGGCTATAATTTGTCTAATATTTATTTTCTGGATGACTGCCATATCACGCTTGCTTTTACCAGTCTGTAAATCCTCAATTCAGATACCTTCACTCATTTGACAATTATTAATGGATGAGAAGGAGGAGGGTTCTGTAGAAGAGAAACTAGCTAGAAAGCTATTTCTACAGTCCAGGACAAAAATGGTGGAGAAAGGGAGTAGGAAGGGAGAAAAAGTAACATATAAAAGAGGAATCCAGGAGGCAGAACAGATAAAAATCATTGAAGAACTATTAATCTGGTTATGGGATGTATCATGGAAAACGATGGAAACCCAAAGGACAGAAATTACAGTGACTGAAGGAAATTTGACTAGGCTGTCCCTAAAGCTTACAAGACAGCATATACCACTATTGTATTTGAATGGTGCACATCTCTTCAATTCCCTTCAACAGTAATAATTAAGAGGAAAGAAACTAAATTGCAATCTCATGACTTAATATTTTAAAATACTGCCTTGCTAAAAATTATAAAAAAGAAACACTTTAGAAGAATTAAACCAATGATTCTCTATAAGTATTATTATTTGAATAGCACTTAATTTGTTTTTTATTTAAATTCAATTAACCAAAATACAGTACATCATTAGTCTCAGATGTATTGCTCAATAATTTATCAGTTGCATATAACACCCAGGAATAATTCGTAGTTAACAAGACACAAGACTGTGTAGAATGTTAACTCAATTAATGAAACAACCAAATATTATACCAAATGCAAGCTCATGCTTAAAATTCAGTCCAGCATATGACAGGTTCTCAATGATTTCTCATACTTACAGATGTCATTTTGCTTTTATGTCTCATTAAGACCTTTGTATCATTTTTAAGAACATTATAATTTTCTATGGAAAGTGGCTGGATAAATTTAAAATGCTAAAATTACAGATGCTACAAGAACTGAGAAGAAAACTCCCCGTTGGGCTTTTCTCACAGATGTGTCCAACCTTACCTCTGCTCCTAGCAGGCAAACTGTCAGAGGGAGAAGTAAACGTTAGTGCAAAGACCCTACTTAATGAGTTTTAAAATTTATTTCTTAATTTACATCCAGTAAAATTCACTAAAGACTATATTGGCAATTTGTTGTAAACATTCACTTAAGATAATTGTTACAGGATTTTTGTTCCCTTAGTGCCCAAAGTTCTTGGAAGTGCCACTTTGAAGGATGAAGAGGTGATCAGACGAAGAGTGGTAGGCAGCAAAGCTAAGTTTATTGAGCAAGAGTAAGGTCCCCAGAGAAGGAGGGGACCCAAGAGGGCTGCTGTTTTGGTGTTAAAATCTACTGGGTTTTATAAGCTCTTTCAAGGAACTATCTTGAGCATCCTGAGTATGGGCTCCCTTCGGATTGGCTGCTAAAGTGTGCCACTCAGGGATTTGATTATGCACCTGTCTATCGGGTTATTGGTCACCTGGTCTTTTGGGCTGACATCTGGAGACTAACTACCTCAACTTGTGATAGTGACTAATGTTTTATGATTAATTGCTTTGTTTCAGGATGTTTTGCAACAGTCACTCCTGCAGAGGCTGCTAGACGGGGTGCTATTGTGATTTCATCTAAGCTGTAAAACGGGATGCCAGCACGGTTTTGTCTTAGCTGTCCCAGCTACCTGATTTCTTGTTGGGGACCCTGGCCCTGACTACCTAAGTGTCTATTTAACCTCTAACAATATGATCGTGCATCTGACAACTGGATATTTCCCATGCAGAAGTGAAAACTTATGTTCACTCAAAGACCTTTACAAGAATGTTCATTGCAGCTTAATTCATAATAAGCCCAAACTGGAAATAACCCTCATGGCCCCCCAAGTGGGGGATGGATAAATTGTGGCACAACCATACAATAGAATAAAAAGGATCAAACTATTGCTGTGTATGACAACATAAATGGGTCTCAAATATATTAGACTAAATTATGGAAGCCATTTACATATTATTTAGATTTTACATATTATTTAGATTATTTACATATTATTAGATTCCATTTACATGTTATTTTGGAAAAAACAAAATTATAGGGATGAGGAACAGATTGTTGCCAGGAGTTGGGGTAAGAGTGAGTTTTTAGCACTAATGCATTACACAAGGTAGTCTTTTGGGATAAGGACAAGGTTTTTGTGTCCTGATCTTGGAGATGTATACATGCTGTATGTATATTGTTAAACATTTCAGAACTGTACAGCTAAAAAGTGAATTTTACCAGATGTAAATTAAGAAATAAATTTTAAACTCATAAAGTAGGGTCTTTCTTTATTAAGAAATAAATTTTAAACTCATAAAGTAGGGTCTTTCTTTGAGCTAACGTTTACTTCTACCTCTGACAGTTTGCCTGCTAGGAGCACATCTCACATCTGTGTGCTCAGTGGGTTGGCTCAGTGGGTTAAGCCAGTGCCTTCAGCTCAGGTCATCATCTCAGGGTCCTGGGATCCAACCCCACATCAGGATCTCTGCTCAGCAGGGAGACTGCTCCCTGCCCCCCTCCTCTCTACTTACTTGTGATCTCTCTCTTTGTCAAATAAATAAGTAAAATCTTAAAAAAAAAAATGATACAAAGGTCTTAATGAGACGTGGTAAAATACATCATTTGTATCACTACCACCAGCATAGGAGAGATACAATAGCACTGAGTCCTTCCCAGGTGCACATGCAATTTTGTTTGGAACAGTTTCAAACCTCATATAGAAGGCTTTCAAGTATCTTATCTCAAATGACCCTCTCTTCCCTTTTGATAATATGTCTTTGCAGAGTGGAAGCGTGTACTCAAATGTATGATGTGAGCATGCCAAATGAGACCAAATCAAAGAATTTCCTCCAAAAGTTCCTTTCAAGATAAAACATTTGAAGAGAAAAGCAGAATGAATAGTTGAAAATGATGGGATCAAAACACTACTACGATGGCAGTTAAGGGGCGCCTGGGTGGCTCAGGGGGTTAAGGCCTCTTTCTTCGGCTCAGGTCATGATCTCAGGGTCCTGAAATCGAGCCCCACATGGGACTCTCTGCTCAGCAGGGAGTCTGCTTCCCCCCTGACTCTCTTCCTGCCTCTCTGCCTACTTGTGATCTCTCTCTCTGTCAAATAAATAAATAAAATTTTTTTAAAAAAAAGTTTTAAAAAGATGGCAGTTAAAGTACAGTTATCTAATTACTTCTTTGCTTACCACCACAAACCATTAAAATCAGGAGCAAGATAAAATTTGCTGCTTATTAGTATTTATATACATATGTGCGTGTGTGTTATATATACTGTATATATACAGTATATATAAACTATATATGCATATATATAGTACTTATATTCCCACTACATTCACAAAAAAAATTCAGAAGTTAGAAAAATGTTATAAATATTTTTAAAAAGCAGAATTATAATTATTTACATAAGATATGATTATTTATCTGAAAAACCTAACAGATTCAAATATAAATTAGAGAAAACAAGAGTTCAGTATGGTAAACTGGAAAAAAATTTCAAAATTAATACTTTTCCTATATTCTGACTAACCAAATGGAAAATACTGTGGAACAATAAACCCACAAGAACAACAAACAGGTAATAAAATGAAACAAAACAAAATGACAAAATAAAATCAAATAGCCACTACATAAAAATGTTAAAACCATACTTTGGAACTTAATAATCTTAGAAGAATGTTAGGGCAAATGTGATAAACATTACACTATGAAAACATATTATAATCTTGGAAAAAGGAAAGATAATATTAACTCTTAGAGGAAGGTGCTTATATAGAAAATTTCATATGTCTAATTTTTTCTATTAAAATCTCTATGTAATATAATTTAGAAATAAACTGAGTGTAAAGTTGATATTTATTCTTTTTTAATATTTTATTAATTATACTACTACTGGAAAGGTGCTTTTTATTACTGTACTTGGAAGAATATCTCTGCATAGTCTTAAATATACAAGTAATAGAAAGTAGAAAATGACATATACGGATATCTCAAAATTTTCAAATAGTAACATTATTTGAAACAAAATGTTATTCCAAGAACAAATACAACAATAAGAAAATAATTGGACAATTAAGTCAACCTGAGGAAATACAGGACTTTATACATGTGAAATGTGCCATTTCAAATCAAAAAAGAAAAATTTATTTATTGAATACATTGAAATTTATTCAATATATTAATATTTTACTTAATAAATGCTATTGAATCATAAAAAGAACTCATATGCTAATAAAAACACGACAAACATGGCTTTCATTATATCAAAACAACTTATAAGGGGTTCATTACTTAAATATGAATCATAAAAGTACTAGAAAAATTTTAGGCTATCATTTTTATAAACTTGGCTTGAGATACTTACAAATATTAAAAATATTAAAGTCAGAAATCAAGCTGCTGGTAATTGACAAGTTTACTAAATAAAAATGTGAAAATTATGAAATATGTAGGTAAAATAACATACACACGTAAACACACATATAAAATACAGCTAACCAATTAATAAAACTTGCAATGTATATGTCAAACAAGATTCCTAATCTTTAGGACAAATACAAATGTTGTTTTATCAAACACAGCAATTTGCAAAAGAAGAAATGTAAATGGTGCCTAAACACAGTAAAAAGTACGGGACACCATTCATAATTGAAAACAAAAAATTTTTGCATTTCGTAATGACAGAAATTAAAAAGAATGCCAAAACTCCTGTTAGGGAAAGGTGTGTAAAAAAGGGCATTCACTTACTGTTGGCAAATTTTAAAATCTGTATCTTTTTGACCGAACTATTTTATTCACAGGGCTTCATCCTAAAGAGATAGGCTATTATTCCAAACATTACCTTGGCCATTATTTTTTCCTTAGTAGAAGATGGGGTATAATATGATTGCCATTCATAATAAAGTTGAGCCAAAATCAGTATGTCCCTTTCCTGTTACATTAGCATTTCTGAAATTAGTGACAAATAATGAAAGATAAAAACTTACTGGATCAGGCTCTTTCTTGAAAACTCCTGTCTCTTTTAACCACTTATAGGAAATTCTGGTTTTTGTAACCAAATAAAGCAAGGGAAATTAACACGACAGAGACAAATATAACTAAATATCATCCACAATCTCTCAACTGCGGAAAGCATACAAACAACCAAATACAGAATAAATGCCTCCCACTCCTTTCTGGAAGGATGGTCTAATCAAACCTGCAGAAATTGTTCTGAGGAGAATAAAGAAGAGTTAAAATCATTTGGAAATCCCTGGCGTTTTATGATCTAAAATCCTCATTTGTAGCTAGAAGAATCTCTGTCCACAGAGTTGGCATCCTCTATATCCTAGACTTTCTGCATGGCTTGGAAAATAACCAGATATACTTTCTATTTTCTTAGGATAAATACCCATAAATAAAAATAGTGATTTAAAAAGGGCAAGGGGGCCTGCCTGGCTCAGTTGGTAGTGTACGTGACTCGTAATCTCAGGGTTGTAAGTTTGAGCACCACATTGGGTGTAGAGATTATGAAAAAATATAAAATCTTTAAGAAAAATGGACAGGGAATTAATTTTTGAACTATACTGATTAAGAAAAAAACACTGTCCACTATTTAAGTTGATAGAACATTGTAGCCACAAAGGAGTAAAAATAATGCTTTCCTCAAATTATTTTTAAAGATGTTATGGGGTGCCTAGGTGGCTCAGTGAGTTAAGGCCTCTGCCTTCAGCTCAGGTCATGATCTCGGGATCCTGGGATCCAGGCCCCGCAGCAGCTCTCTGCTCGATGGGGAGCCTGATTCCTCCCCATCTCCCTGCCTGCCTCTCTGCCTGCTTGTGATCTCTCTCTGTCAAATAAATAAAATCTTTAAAAAAATAATAAAAAATAAAAATGTTATGTATTAATTTTAGACAGATATATATATAGAGAGAGAGACAGCAAGCATGAGCAGGGGCAGAGGGAGAGGCAGAAGCAGACTACCCATTGAGCAGGGAGCCCCAACCAGAGCTCAATCCCAGGAACCAGAGACCACAACCTGAGCCAAAGGCAGACACCCAACGACCTGTGCAACCCAGGTGCCCCTCCTCAAACTTTACTAACAATTTCATAATAAAATAAGGGAATATCAATAGAGCCATCACTAGAAATTTTTTTCCCTAGAAACTTGTGGTTTTCATTTTTTAAAATAACAATTGCTATTGAAAACCTCCAACCTTAACTGGCGAAAAACAGACCTTCTTTGTATTGTACACCCAACACCCAGAATAGCATCTGGCACATAGAAAGTGCCTGGAAATATGTTTAATCTCAAAATTTTATACCATAGTTTAATCATCTTTCATATGTGGTGACAAGTGAAAGACAAATTCAGATATCAAGATATATGAAAACATACTCTTCATGAATTTTTTAAAAGGAAATGTTTGAAGTACATTGCAACTGAAAAAGAGATTAGCAAAATAAAGTCCAAGATAGTATAGCCAAGATAAAATATGAAAAATAGCGAGCATTGAAATCACTTAAAATAGAGACAACTAATAACTTTATCAAATGTAATCATATTAAGGGAATATTCAAAAATACTTTTAAAAATGAAGATATGTAGGGCGCCTGGGTGTCTAAGTCGTTAGGTGGCTGCCTTCAGCTCAAGTCATGATCCCAGGGTCCTGGGATGGAGCCCTGCATCAGGCTGCCTGCTTAGCAAGAAGCCTGCTTCTCCCTCTCCCACTCCCCCTGCTTGTGTTCCCTCTCTCACTCTCTCTCTGTCAAATAAATAAATAAAATCTTTTAAAAAATGAAAAATAAAAAAGATAAATTTAAAAAAATGAAGATATGTAACCATATATTTATGTATGGGTGAATAAGTATGATAGATGAGTAGACTAGCAAATATTTAAATAGAAATATTGATTATAGAAACAAGAGATTAAAGAAACAGAACAAAAAGTATTCTAAATATTCTATCACAAATAAGGGGCATTCATATTACACTATTTTATTTTTGACTCAGTAAGATGAAGAACTGTTAACTTACAGTTCTTTTTAACTTAAAAATGCATTTCAGGGTCACCTGTGTGGCTCAGTCAGTTAAGCATCTGCCTTTTACTCAGATCATGATCCCAGGGTCCCAGGATTGAGCCCTGCATAAGGCTCCTTGCTCAGCCAGGAGTCCACTTCTCTCTCTGCCCCTGCCCTCCGCACTTGTGCACTTACGTTCTCTCTCTCTGTCTGAAATAAATAAAGTTTTTTTTTAAAAAAAATGCATTTAGGGTGCCTGGATGGCTCAGTCGGTTAAGCGTCTGCCTTCAGCTCAGGTCATGATCCTGAAGTCCTGGGATAGAGTCCCACATCAGGATCCCTGTTGGGCAAGGAGTCTGCTTTTCCCTCTGACCCTCACTCCACTTATGCTCTCTCTCTCAAATAAATAAAAAATCTTTAAAAAAATGCATTTCAACAACATTTGGGTTATCATTATGAGTATATTAAACATGATCCTCTAAGTCATTGGAAAACATAAAAGTGAAGTGTTTCTACTGAAAGTCGGAAAACTAACAAAAAGCCTATTTTTTTAAAGAGAAAGTATATAAAATAAGTTGGCAGAAGTAAATCAGTCATATAAGCTAATTAAACAAATGTGAAAAAGTTAAATTCCTGTATTGAAATTGGATAGATTGGCATGTAGATAAGAATAAATGTATGTATGTATATGTGTATTAGACTGAGTTGAAAAACAATGTGTCAAAAAAAAATCTTTAAAAGAGGTAAATAAAGTGATGTGAACAAAAGGAAAAGGGAGGTTGCAAAATATTAAAAAAGTAATATTCAAGACACAGAATTAAGTGGGACAAAAAGGTTATTTTATATTGATAAAGCATAAGATTCATAGTATATTAAATAATGTATTTGGTTATTAAAATTTTAAATAAAAGTATTAAATTTAATAATTAACTATATAATTAATAATTTTATTTATCAAATTAATTAAATGTTCTACAATCCAAAAAAAAAATCTCTCCATAAACTACTGTTTATATTTTATTTATACATGTACATCGTAGAGAAGGAAAGCAGAATATAAATACAGAAATATGTTGTCACCCATTTTGCCCATTAATTAATTATTAAATAATTATCTAGTAAAATACAAGTAACTGGTTCTTGAACCTCTGAACTCTGTGAGATATGAATGACAAATTCTTTTATTATTTTTTTCCAGTCAGTGCTTTCAGTCATGCCCTGTTGAATCTGTCTTCCCAATCCATTTAATGATATTTCTTTTTTTTTAAGATTTTATTTATTTATTTGACAGAGAGAGAGAGAGATCATGAGTAGGCAGAGAGAGAAGGGGAAGCAGGCTCTCCGCAGAGCAGAGAGCCCAATATGGGGTTCGATCCGAGGGCCCCAAGATCATGGCCCGAGTGGAAGGCAGAGGCTCAACCTACTGAGCCACCGAGGCGCCCCCATTTAATGATATTTCTGGTAGGTTCCATAGTCGTTCACTTTCAGTGATGATTAAACAGCACATATTATTCAAATTTAAAATTCTAAACACATTTTCACTCTGGAAAATAACCAGAAATAAAGTCTATATCCTTAGTATAAATTCCATAAATGAAAATAGTGCCTTAAAAGGGACTTTAATTGGTGCATCCAGATGGCTCAGTAGGTAGACCATCTGACTCTTGATCTCAGGGTTTTGAATTCAAGCCTCACCACACTGGATATAGTTTACATAAAAAAAGGGGGAAGAACATTAATTCTTGAAGTACACCTACAAAGAAAAAAATAGTGTCAAAAGCCTAACTTGATAAAAACATTTTAACTATAGAGGAATAAAAATGAGGCCATCCTCATACTTTTTTATCATTTAATTTCATAATAAAGTGAAGAAATATAAATAGAGCTGTGGTTAGGAAAAAATTTTAACTCAAAATTTTATACTCCCAACTCATTTCCTCCCTGCCCTCCAGATTTTTCATAGCCTTTAAACCAAGGTAACAGCAGAGGGCAAGAAGTATGGTCTTATGTTCTTTTACCCCTCCAACCCTCTCTTCTGGTTCTAGCTCATCTGAGATATAATACCTGAGGAAAGGTAATAGGAAAACCAGCAGGGATTCTTGTATATAATTCACTGCTTAGTTGATAACTTCTTTTCCCCCAATGCATCAGTAGTCAACACTGACAATGAATGTCTTCTGTTAGGTTCTCAAATGCAGCCTCTCTTGCAAGACACCTTATCAGTTTTTCAGGGAGTCCCACAGAGGATTCCTCTTAATATGTAGAATTTTCACAAGTGAACTTGGCCTCTCACTTTCCATCCAAGATCTAACTCCTTGTAATGCATTTCGTAGACTTTGCTGCTGGGGTCCTTGTATGTGCTGGTTACCCTTTGGAATGGAGTACTGAAATTTCTTCAATGTCCACTTGATCCATGGAAATCCATTTCTTGCCACACTAAGCATGGAATCCGCAGTGTTCCATTGCTACCCCAACTCCTTAGCCAGCTATTGCTTCCCTATTTACTTTTTCCCCATGCTTATATAAGTACAAAATCATTACAAAATCAAGTGTTGAACTGTGAATGAGTTACCAATATACTTTGCATTTAGGTATAATGAATCTCCACAAATAATCTTTGGAAATTCCCTTTCAGAGGCTTGGGGATGGGAGAAGCACTACTTCTTCTCCCTATGGAAAAGACAAGGGAAAGTCATAGCATACCTCAACGGGCCAATGACATAGATTGCCAAAAAAGCTCTCCCAAATGCAAATGACTATTTACGTGATATTTGTACATCTGGATTCTGGAAAAGGAAAGCAACAGAGTTCAGTGGTGATGACCATGAACAGCAAAGTCAGATTGATTGCCTCTTAATGAGTCTTGAAGTGAGTATCTGGTGCCTGATTTTCTAACTTTATTTAACAATGAGGACTACTTGAGGCACATGGGTAGCTCAGTTCACTAAAGCGTCTGACTATTGATTTCAGCTCAGGTCATGATCTCAGGGTTGTGAGATCAAGCCCCATGTAGGGCTCTGCACTGGGTATGGTGGCTGCCTAAGATTCTCACTCTCAATCCCACTCCAACAAAAACAACAACCAAAAAAAAAAAAAAAAGAAAAGAAAAAGAATATGGAGTACTTGACGAACTTTTCTCCTCAGTTTTGGAATCAAACTTTCTACTTTGAGGAAAATACGAAACCCCACACAATATTGCATTATACATGTAAAAGCAAAACATGTAATGATTATGAATGGAAGGAAAAATACATAGAAAAGCAACGATGTTACTTTTGGCTTTTCTAAATTTTTTAAGTAACTGAATTGAGAAAATAATAATTTAGAATTATAAAGACCTACATATCACAATTAATAATTCTGATTTAAGAGTAAACTATGGACTACTGTAACAAAGATGCTAAAATTGCTCTTTATTACTGTGCCCATAGATTTTAAACTGATCTTACATGAAGACGCAGAGAAAAGCTCAATAAATTCCACAAAGCACTATTTACACAGGTTCCAATAATATATCTAATACAATAAAACTAGAAATTAATAACTAGGGGCTAACAACAAAAAAAAAAAACCAAATAACTAAAACCATGGGAAAATTGAAAAAGAATTACTCTAACATAAGAATCAAAACTCGAGGCACAGGATAGACAAAAATTAGTGATTCCAGTCTCAGTCCAAAGACTTTATACTTTAATTAAACATTTGGCCCCTATATTTAACAATGACAAACTACAGAGCAACACTGAAAACACAAGAGCCTACAGGCAAAATCTGACCCACCACACTTTTTAATAAATACATTTTTAAAATATTTTATTTATTCAACAGAGAGAGTGAGTGAGAGAAAGAAGAAGCAAGGGGAGGGGCAAAGGGAGAGGGAAAAGCAGACTCCCCCTTGAGCAGGGAGTCTGACACAGGGCCCCATCCCTGAACTCTAGGATCATGACTAGAGCCAAAGGCAGACACTTAGCCAACTGAGCCACCCAAGTGCCCCAAGAAGTAAATTTTATTGAAACACAACAAAGTACAATCATTCCTGTTTCTGGTATGGCAGCTATCATGCTAACAGCAATTGAATAGTTATAACAGAGATCATTTGGCCTGAAAAGCTTAAAATATTCACTATCTGTGCCTTTTAGAATAAGTTTTTCAGATCTGATAAGGAGGATGGAGATAAAAATAGATAAATTCATGTTTAAAACAAGATAAGCATCTTCATGGTCCATAAATTAAAAAAAAAAGCAGCTCTGTATTAAAGGCAAAACCAATAAGAATGGTGGCAACTTCTATCCAATACAATAAATGCCCAAAGACAATGGAACAGCAACTTTAAAATGCTTAAACCAGGGGGGAAAAAAACCAACAAAACCTGTCATCCTAAATATATGGATGCTAAAAAAAATATCCAACAGAAATGAAGACGGGTCAGCTACTTTGGAAACAGTCTGGCAGTTTCCTTAAAAAAGTTAAAGATATAACTACCAGTTGATTCAGCAATTACGCTCTTAGGTATGGAGCGTAATTAGAAACATGTGTCTACAGAAATGCAAGTAAACCAATATTCTTAGCAGAATTACACATAAAAACTTAAGTTGGAAATAACCCAAACATCCATTCACTGATAATTAGACAAATAAAATATAGGATATCCGTACACTAGAATATTTGACCATATAAACAGGGATCTGTCTATGAGAACTTTTGATTCAATAGATAACATGGAAGTAAAAATGACAGGACTTGACAATGGGTTGGATGTTAAGACGGAATGAAAATGACCGGTTTGTACAACTCCTAAGTTTCATCTCTGGCTGAGTAGACGTCTGTCCTGCCAACTGAGTTAAAGAACATAAAAGAGACACAGATTTGAGGATAAAGATGACTAAGGAGAACTAGGATATAATAACTTCCATGTGCCTATGAGACATCTTTGTACAGAGGTACGCTTCCTAAAGTCACATCATTCCTTGAGAGCTCATACTGTTCTGTTTTGTCCAAGACTTATTTCCATTATTTTGTTTTTCTTTCTACATAAATCTTAACTACTGCCTTCAATTTCCCCCACTTTGACTTTTTCAGTTCAACCTCTCTTTAATTACAGCAATCAGAATTTCTTACCATATCCCAAGTGTGGAGGGACCATGGTTCAATATAAGTAGAAACAAGTGGTCTCTGTTGTTTTCAACCATCTCCCAATCACACGAGAATTTCATTAGTCTTTCTAGTATATAACACCTAGAAATAGAAATATGTTCTGGGGGTAAGTTTAAAAAATCCAGTGAAAAGTCCAGTGAAAAATTAGTGAATCCAGAGATTGTAGATGTCCACAGCACAGAGTGATACTAACCTCTACATAAAACTATTTTTTGGAATTAAGCTATCTAGTAGATAAAATTTACTGAAATAGGCTAACTCTAGGTGATTCGGATAATGACTAAAACTCACAAGATTAATATAGCAAAGACTTACTGAGTCACACTATTGGCTGTAGTTGCTAATCAATCCTTCACCTTTACCTTGCCCTGATCAAGTTAAAATTTAAGATCTAGCCAAACAAGTAACTTCAAAGTTGTGGTGGGAAACATTTATCTTTTGGAAAGAACTGACACTTAACAAAGCATGTAAGACCACCTCCTGGTGAATGTATGTTGGTTACAAATACATAGAAACAACATACTAAACTTAGTTTCAACATAATGATTGTGACAACTCCAAATAAGAACATTCATAGAGATCAGTTACTTATGCCTAAAATCTGAATTATGTAATAAAGTATAGCTAACCATAAATGGAATTGGTTTGGCAGTCTGCTTTCTTATATCAGTGTAATTGATTAGAACTCTGAGTAGATAAAAATGTAATTGCTTCCCTTCCTCTACCACCCACTCGCCAGAACATACATACACAACCTCTAATACACAGTAGCATTTGAAACCCATTCCACTCACCTAATAACCAAAGGATTGCTCTTTAATGAAACACTGTAATGGCTTTACCCTTCTACTATAAAATCTTTCACATAACGTAAATCCTGTGGTCTTTATAATCTAGCCAATAATGATAACCACAGTTCCAGTTTATAAAAATCAGTACTGAACACTTATTATATACAAGGTTCTGTTCTTTGTGCTTACTAGGTATGAACTCCTTTAATCTCAAAGTGATGTTACGAGGTATGTTATTGCTATTAGTATCATTTTAGAGCTTAGTAATGAGACAGGAAAAGTGTTGGAAAATGTTAAAAACCTTACCCAAGTTAGTAATTGCCAAACCTTAGATTCAAATCCTGGGGAGATGTGACTCCGAAGACAACAGCATTAGCCTCTGCTCAATTCTACTACAGAATAGCCAAGGTAGGAATCCATCCCATCCCATCTGTCTTGCTGCAGAACTTTTTATAACATACTCTGTATTGCCACACCAGTCTGGTATTTTGTCCCTAAAATTGATACTAAACCATATGTTATGAAAACTTAGTAATAACCTCAAAGTTTACCATTCTATTTCAAGTGTCCCAATTTCTTTTAGATATTAAAATAAGATTTGAATTGCTTACCTCAGATCCTGCTTAAGAACTAAAATGAATCAAGGAATGAAGAAAACCTCTATGAATGTAACTAAATAAATAAGTGCTTACTAAAAGTAATTTCATTATGATAAATGTAGATGCTGCTTATACCCAGAGCATAATCAACTTAGGGGATTTGACTATCCTAGGCCCTACTTGGCAACCTAAACAATGAGAGAATCAATGTTTCAGTCTCAACTATAACCCTTTCATAAAACGTATTATTAATTTTATAAAGCTATCATCTAAAACTTGATTACCAAGCTATCGTCTAAAACTTTCTTAAGCCTTCTTCTATCTTTGAACTTCAATAACACATACGTAATATACTTTTCAATTTTGATGTATACTTAAAATAGCTGGTGAAAAAGGATGTGGGGACAGCAACTGTGGTATTGAATATGGGGGAAAAAAGGAGAACAAAGATATCTTCTTTCTACCTTATTACACAAAATGCTTTCCTCTACAAATATAGAACAGTTCACTCTCTATCCCGAAGGGTAAGAAATAAGGTTGTAAATGTAAAATATTAATGGATTTCTATTATATTTTAAGAAGTACATAGAGCAAAACTCCTTTCTGGGACTGACTTGGAAATGCCAGAGGATGGCATGAAGGGTCATATCCACTATAGTGGCTTTCACATCCCACAAATAAAAATGCATAATGATTTGTCTTTCATGTCTGAAAAACGGTATTATTAACTCACCATTAGGAAGGACATGTCCTAAAAAGTTTTCTGTGTAGTTTATAAATGGCATCATAATTTAAATATACTAAGGGAACTTACTTAAAGAAACTATATTTTGAAATCAAGGAAATAAAAGATTTCAATGCATAAAAAGTATTTACTAAAATAAAAGTGAAGAAATACAAACTCATTAAAACACTAGCCCTGAGGATGACATCTGATTGAACTTCAAAAAGACAAATTAAAATAATTTTCAAAACATTTAAAACCATAATTCCCCAAATCAGTAATGATCAACAGTTGGCTAATTAGGCCTTTGAGAATATGGCATGTGGTTCTAGAACTATGAGATGAATATTATTTTGAAATTTTTTGGTTGATGATAAAATTCAAAAACCAAAAATAAGAGAGAAGGATAGCATTATAGTGTGATTATAACAATGTTAGATGAAGACAAATTAAGAAGAGAGAAGCCCAGTATTCTGCTTACTTAGTTCCAATATCTTGGAATAAATTACTTATGTCCTTTAACTCTCTATTTCTTCATTTATAAAATGCATAATAGGTACTTCTACTTCCAAGATAAAACTTCATATTCCTATTGCTAAGTAAAATTAACAACCTTAGACATGATAGATAGATAGACAGACAGACACACAGACAGATGGAAATAAATAAGAAAACTTTGAAAAGTGGAGAATAGAAGACCAGCTAGAAAACTCAAGACACAAGGAACAACACAATGACAAGTTCTCTGGACTTCTTTTTTTTATACATCACAACACTTGGAGATGAAGAAGCCAGCAACTTGGAAATCCCAAGAAGTGTGGGAGAAAAAAACACAGTCTTGTTCTCTCAAGCCATAGGACCATGAAAAAGGCAGCCTTGCAAAACAAGAAACAATTAGGCAGTAACAATTCTATTCTACCCAAACAGTGCGGAATAAAGAGTGACATAAACACTACCAATATCAGCAAAGATTAAATCAAGAACCAAGACTATCACCATTGCCAGGGTGTAATGAAATACCCCAATATACACAGTAGATTATGTCAGAAAAGGCTGAGCAAAGATATAGCACTTTCAACCCCACCAGGCAATAAAAGCACTCCCCAACCTCAATGTCACCACCTATCTATTACAGTTGGAAAGGGGTCAAAGGAAGTCAACTAAAATAGAAGATTTAAATAAGATTCTGAATATCAAAGTATAATACTGAAACTGTAAAGGATTCAATAAAAAAAATACTCATCATATAAAGAAGGGACTACTGATTCAGTAAACTGAGAGATTCCTAAAAATGATAAAAATAAAAAAAACTGACATCATAGCACATTGTAATCAAGCTTCTAAAAACAAGAAGAAAAATAACAAGTTTGAAAGCAGAAAGGTAAATAACACATTGCCTATAGGAGGAAGAGAAAATGATAATAGATTCATGAGGAAAAACCATGGAGGCCACAAGGAATCAGCATGATATTTTTCAAATGCTAGAATCAAAGAATATAAATGCAAAATCCTGTATCTACCAAAATATTATTTAGGAATGAAGAGAAAAATCAAGACATTCTCAGATAAAAGAAAATTGTTTGTCACCAGCAGAATTATTCTGAAAGAATAGCTAAAGGAAGTTCACTAACAAAGGGGAAATTACATAAAGAAATAATCTTAGTACACCAAAATGAAAAAATAAAAAAGAGTATGCAAAAATGAGAAATGACAGTAAATTTTTCATCTCTTTTCAAGTTGTCTAAATTACATCGCACAGTAGAAACAAAAATTATGACTGTATGATGAACTTTTATGTGTATATAGAAAAAGTATTTAAGACAAATTATCAATTTGTCTTAATTGACAATTTGTGAGAAATAAATGGAGGAAAGGATTCTATACTTCATAACTGGTAATGACATCAATATATTGTTAAAAGTTACATGTATACAATATAAGATCTAGAGCAACCACTAAAAAAGCTACCCAAAAAGATTTATAGAAAGAGTTCTTGATGTAGTGTTCAATGATTCATCAGTTAAATATAACACCCAGTGCTCATTACAGCACATGCCCTCCTCAATACCCACCACCCTGTTACCCTTCGGAAACTCCCAGATTGTTTCTAAGGGAACAGGTAACTCTTGATTTTGGCCCAGGTCATGATATCAGGGTCCTGGGATCAAACCCTGCCTCAGGCTCCATGCCCAGCAGGGAGGCTGCTTGTCCTTCGCTTCCATGCTACCTAAAGCAATCTACACAATTAATTCAATCCCTATCAAAATACCATCATCTTTTTTCACAGAACTAGAACAAATAATCCTAAAATTTATATGGAACCAGAAAAGTCCCCGAATACCCAGAGGAAGCTTGAAAAAGGACACCAAAGCTGGTGCCATCACAAGGACAGACTTCAAGCTCTATAACAAAGCTGTAATCATCAAGACAGTAATGGTACTGGCAGAAAAACAGACACATAGCTCAATGAAAAAGAATAGAGAACTCAGAAGTATATCCTCAACTCTATGTTCAACTAATCTTGGACAAAGGAGGAAAGAATGTCCAATGGAAAAAAGACAGTCCCTTCAACAAACGTTTTTGGGAAAATTGGACAGCCTCATGAAGAAGAATGAAACTGGACCATTTTCCAATACCACACACACAAAACAGACTCAAAGTGGATGAAAGAACTCAATGTGAGACAGGAATCCATCAAAATCCTTAAGGAGCGGGGCACCTGGGTGGCTCAGTCATTAAGTGTCTGCCTTTGGTTCAGGTCATGATCCCAAGGGACCTGGCATGGAGCCTTGAATCAGGCTCCCTGATCAGTGGGAAACCTGCTTCTCCTTCTCCCACTCCCCCTGCTTATATTCCTGTTCTAGCTGTTTCTATTTCTGTCAAATAAAAAAATAAAATCCTTAAGGAGAACACAGGCAGCAACCTATTCGACCTCAGCCTCAGCAACTTCTTCCTAGAAACATTGCCAAAGGCAAGAGAAGCAAGGGCAAAAATGAACTGTTGGGACTTCATCAAGGTAAAAAGCTTATGTACAACAAAGGAAAGTCAACAAAACCAAAAGACAACCTACAGAATGGGAGAAGATATTTGCAAATGACATATCAGATAAAGGGCTAGCATTCAAAATCTATAAAGAACTTCTCAAACTCAACACCCAAAAAACAAATAATCCAATCAAGAAATGGGAAGAAGACATGAACAGACATTCCTCCAAAGACGACATCCAAATGGCCAACAGACACGAGAAAAAGTGCTCCACATCACTCGGCATCAGGGAAATACAAATCAAAACCTTCATGAAATATCATGTCACACCAGTCAAAATGGCAAAAAGTAACAAGTCAGGAAATGACAGATGTTGGTGAGGATGTGGAGAAAGTGGAACCCTTCTACGCTGTTGGTGGGAAAGCAAGCAGTTACAGCCACTCTGAAAACAGTATGGAGGTTCCTCAAAAAGTAGAAAATAGGGTGCCTAGGTGGTATTTACTGGGTGGTATTTACTTTAAAGATACAAATGTAGTAATCCAAAGGGGCACGTGCACCCCAATGTTTATAACAGCAATATCCACAAGAGCCAAACTATGAAAAGAGCCTAGATGTCCATCAACAGATGAATGGATAAAGAAGATGTGGTGTATATATATACAATGGAATATTATGCAGCCACTCCCCCTGCTTGTGTTCTCTCTCTCACTGTCTCTCTCTCTTTCAAATAAATAAATACAAACTTTAAAAAAATACAAAATATCAAAATATGTAAGATACTTCCAAAGAAGTACTGGGAAAAATATTTATATCACTAAATAATGCGAACATTAGAAAAGAAGAAGCATAGGAATCAGAAGTCAATGAAATTGAAAGCAAACAAACATTAGATAAAGATCAATGGAATAAAGAGTTGGTTTTTTGAAAAGATTAATAAAATTGGAAAATCTCTAATACGACTGTTAAAGAAAAAGGTAGGGAAATACAAATCACCACTACCAAGACTGAAACAGGAGTTACCACTACAGAATCTGCACACATCAAAGATAATAAAGAATACTACAAATAAGTCTACACATATAAATCTGGCAGTTTGATAAAAGAGATCAATTATTCGAAAATCACAAACTGCCACAACTGACCCAATGTGTAGAAGAATGACTAAGATTGCCATATAATGGTTCAGTAAATTTAATTTCTAATTCTAGAATGCTAACAAAATGTGAAGTGTCAGACGGCTTCAGTAGAGTATTCTTGCAAGTCTTTAAGGAAGAATTGACATAAATTACAGAAAGTCTCTTCTAAACTGTTAAAGAGGAAGATATAATTTATAAATCTTATGATAAGGCCAGTATTTACCTGGTATCAAACCAGAGAGAATGCCAAATAAATCAATAAAGTACAACCATCTCTCATGAACATAGATACAAGAATCCTGAATAAACACTAACAAATAGAATCCAATGATATATAAAAACAGGATGTAAGATTCTCTTAATATACGAAAATCAGTCATTGTAATCACCATAGTAACTGAAGAAGAAAAATGACAGGATCATGTTAATTGCCACATATAAAAGCATATGACAAAATTCAACACTGATTCATGATAAAAAGAGTCATAAAATAACAAAAGAGTAGAGCTTCCTTAATCTCTTAAGTAGTATCTACAAAAAACCTTCTACCATTACACTTGCTGGTTAAAGACAAATGGTTTCCCAGGAGGATTAGGAGCAAAGCAAGTATGCCTACTCTGACAACTTGTTCTTTTTTGTTGTTGTTACCTATTTAGTAGTTTTTAATATGTCCAGTAAGAAAGGCAAATCTCTGCTAAGACTTAAGACTTAAACTTATAGTTCACAATATTTCTTCTTTTATTTTTTTTAATTTTTTATTGACATATAATGTATTATTTGCCACAGGGTACATGTCTGTGAATCATCAGGCTTACACATTTCACAGCATTTGCCATAGAACATACCTGCCCCAATGTCCATAATCCTACCCCCCACCACCACCCAGCCACCCTTAGTTTGTTTTGTGAGTTTAGGAGTCTTTTCTGGTTTGACAATTTGTTCTTAATAATCTTTGTGATAGAAGCTGTAGTTTCTAATTGAGCAAGAAAAATTGTAAACTATAGAAAAGAGAAAGAAATAAAAACTATCAGTATTTGTAGATGACATGATACAAAAGCCAAATAATCTACCAAAATACTGCTAGAATAAGTACAGTCAACAAGGTCACAGGATAGAAGATAAATAGCAAGTATCATATATATTTCTATATATAAGCAAGGAATACATGGACAATAATATTAAATGGTAACACAATTACAAGTGCTCAAAAAAACTTCTTAAGTGTAAATCTAACAACATATTCAGGACTCATTTGAGGAAAACTATAAAATGTAGATGAAAGAAATCACAGAACAATATAAAATGAAATACATACAGTGTTCACAGTCTGGAATACTCATAATACTAAAGATATCGATTCCCCACAAATTGATCTATAGGTTTACATAAATTCCTATCAAAATACTGGCAAAATTTGTGTAGAGAAAGACAGCTTATTACAAAATTTTTACACAAATGCTCAAGCCATACAATAACCGAAATGATCTGAAAAATTAGAATCACATGTGAGGCACCACTGTACTTGATACTAAGTGTTACTACACAGCTACAGAAATCATGGCAGGGGATATTGGCAGAGGGACCAATGGAACAGAATAAAGTACCCAGAAATGGGGGTGGAGAGACTGGCTCAGGTGGTAGAACATGTAACTCTTGAGCTCAGGATTATAATTTTGAGCCCCACACTGGGTATAGAAATTACTTTAAAAAATAAAATATTAAAAAAAACAGAAATAGACCCACATGAATATGCCCATCTGATTTTTAGCAAAAATGCAAAAGCTGTTTAATGGAGTTAAGACAGGCTTTTAAACAAATGGTACTCAAGCAACTGTACATGACAGGAAAACAGATGAACCTCAACCTCAACTTCACAACTTATACAACAATTAACTCTAATAGATCACAGAATTTAATGTAAACTTTAAAACTAAAAGACTCTGAAAAAAATAGCAAAGGTGTTATCTTTGGGATGTAAGGCAAGGTAAACAGTTCTTAGACTTGTCATAAAAACCATGATCAATGCAGGGCGCCTGGGTGGCTCAGTGGGTTAAGCAACCAACTCCATTTCTGCTCAGGTCCTGATCTCAGGGTAGTGAGATCAAACCCTGCAGTAGGCTCCGCACTGGGCATGGAGTCTGCTTAAGACTCTCTCTCCCTTTGCCCTCCACCCACTCACTCACACACTCTCTCTCTTAAAAAAAATAAAATAATAAATTTAAAAGAAAACTGCAAAAAAAATTTTAAAAACTGCATATGAATCTATAATTTTAGTATAATGAAACAGTTTAATCTAAAAGAGAATTTCTCCTTGACACATCAAAAGGCTCATCATTTAAATTTCTCAAAACAAGTGTGATGGTGAAATGAGAGGTCTTAAAATTAAAGACTCACTTTGGTAATAACAACCTCTGCTTGGTTTTAGTTTCACAGACTATTTCTTATGTGACATTATTTGCCAAGCCATATGACATTCCCCACTGATGACACTGAAGCTCCCCACAGTTGTAGAGAACATTGAGAACCAAGAAACTCAGGGTTGGGGTGTATAGGGAATAACAGGTAAATCTAAGACATACTTTAGACAAATTTTGTTGAAACATGGAAAACAAACAAACAAAAATATGGAAAACAAATGTTTTAAGTCATTCTTGTCACAAAATTTTAACTTCAAAAAAAGTTTGATTTAAAAAGTGATAATACTACCTATTTGTATATGGTAGAAGACATTAAATGAAATAATACTGATTGTAACTGCAACAATAAACTCAACTCAGAATTACAGTCCTGCTTAATGGGCTAAAGAAGAGAAGTGAAGATAAGGAGAATATGATCGTTCAAGGCAGGGGGAGTTAGACATAAAACACACAGAACAAAAATCGTAAAATCTGAGGCTGTACTTCTTTCTGTCCAGAAAACTCCTTAAAATATTAGTTAAAATATTACACATAAAAAAATAAAAATAAATAAATAAAATATTACACAGTATTTCAGGATTGAATTTGAAGGAATTAATTTGCTATATTAATTACATTATCCGATTATGAGTCTATTCATTCCCTAATCTAACACACAGACACACCCACACACACCCCCACATTTGATTCTAAGCTCTACAAGAGCTGGGACTAAATATTACTTTTTTTTTTTTGTCATTATACCCTTGCATAGAGCCTGGCACTTAGAAAACTCACCTATTTGTATCCTAAGCCACTCAAAGTGTGGTCCATGGACAAGCAGCATCAGCATTTCCTGAGAGTTTATTAGACAAGTAGATAAGAGTCTCTGGCTCTATTTTCTACTTAGTGAATTGGGATCTGCATTTTGACAAGATCATCAAGTGATTCATTTACATATAATAGTTGAAAAGCACTACTCTAGACAATCAGCAATTGGATTGACTACTGTTGTGACAATGAATTTCAAGGTAGAAAATAAAAATGCTGTACTTTCTCTATATAAGCATACTTTGTTTTATTGTGTTTTGCTTTATTGTCCTTTGCAGGTAATGCATTTTCCACAATTGAATGTTAGGGCAACCATGCATTCAGCAAGTCTAAAGGCACAATTTTCCAATGGCATTTTGTTCTTCTCTTATTGCTGTGTGACATTTTGGCAATTCTTGCAATGTTTCAAACGTTTTCATGATTATGTTTCTTATGTTGATCTGTCAACAACCAATCTCTGATGGTGCCCATATAAGATGGTGAACTTAATCAACAAATGATGTGAGGGTTCTGCCTCCTCCATGGATGGGCCTTTCCCTGTCTCTCTCCCTCTCCATTGTCCTTCCTATTTTATGAGAAAAACTAATAATGAAGAAAGTAAGTAAATGAATAACTGTACAATGGCCTTTAAATGTTCAAGCAAGAGGAAGATTGACATATCGCTCACCTTAGATTAAAAGCTAGAAATGGTGAACCTTCATGAGGAAGGCATTTCAAAAGCTGAGATAGGCTAAAATCTGGGTATCTTCTGCCACACAGCCAAGTTATGAATGCAAAGGAAAAGTTCTCGAAGAAAATTAAAAGCGCTACTACAATGTGCACACAAATAAGAAAGCAAAACAGCCTTATTGCAGATATGGAGAAAATTTTAGTGATCCAGGGAGAAGATCGGACCAGCTACGACATTTAAGATTCTACCATTTGCACACATTTCGATTACAAGAAATAACCTGACCTACTCTGTTCTATGTAAACTGTGCTCTCAAAGTCATCTTTGATAGCCAAATCTCCCTCTGATCCTTTCCCCAGACTTTCTATAGCAGGAATCCAAGGCATGATTCAAGCATTGCACAGTACAAGCTAACTCTTAGTGTATAACTTCTCAGGAGATGAGCTTCTCTAATATCTTACAACGTGAAACTCTATATTTAGAAGATAACAGGAAGAAAGCATGGGGCGCCTGGGTGGCTCAGTGGGTTGAGCCTCGGCCTTCTGCTCAGGTCAAAATCTTAGGGTCCTGGGACTGAGCCCCGCATCTGGCTCTCTGCTCAATGGGGAGCCTGCTTCCTCCTCTCTCTCTGCCTGCCTCTCTGCCTACTTGTGATCTCCCTCTGTTAAATAAATAAATAAGATCTTAAAAAAAAAAAAACAAGAGGAAAGCAACGTGATCCAAGTCACCAAATGCTAATCCATCTATCCAAAATCATCTCCTTCTCATCTTCCTAAGAAACCTCCCCTTTCACACACAGTCAGTCACTATATAGTATAGCTTAGTAGACAATAGGAGAAATTGTTTTACAGGTAGTAGCAAGCTATAAATAGTCAACTTTCTAGAAAAGGTGAGGATACTCACAGTAGCTATGGGAAAATGAAAATTGTCTAAGTACACACATGGGCTGTAAAGCATGAGTGGCACGTGAACCGATTACACTCCCACTGCCCTTTGAAAACTGGAAGGAAAGCTTAATCAGTGTGTTAAGTTTCGAAAGCATTAAATCATTGATTTGAAATACGTAATTTTATCCATTTAGTTTTTCACTCAAATACTTATTTGTTGATTCCTAGTAGTGTGATTTTTATGTCAATTTAATTATAATCAATTTAATTAATTCATTGATTTAAATTAATATCCAATTAATCAAATGCCGAATGGATGTTACTATTAAGTTATTTTGTAGAAGGGGGCACCTAGGTGGTTCAGTCAGTTAAGATCTGCCTTCGGCTCGGGTTGTGATCCTGGGGTCCTGGGATCGAGCCCTGCATCATCAGGCTTGCTGCTCAGGGAAACTGCTTCTCTCTCTCTCTCTGCCTGCTGCTCACCCTGCTTATGTGCTCTTCTCTGACAAATAAATAAATAATTTTTAAAAAGCTATTTTGCAGAAAAAACTGAAGACCCTAATCATTTCACTTTAAGGGAGATTAGCATTTGTAGGTAATTTGGCTGGGTCTGAGTCTGTTGGAAGAACTTAAAAGCAGGACTGAGGTTTCATCAGGGGAGGAAAGAAATTCTGTCTGTGAACGACAAGAGTCAGCCCATGACCATGTATTCAAACCTTTTCACAATCGTCCCTTCCTGCCTGTCCTCGGGATTTAAGAATTGCTTTGTCAGTTTCCACAATCTTGTAAGCAAATGCTTTGTAATCTCCCTCCACTAGTGCATATTCTCCGCCACCCCAAAAGACACTTTACCCTTGAACGATACTGGTTTAAAGTGGATATGTCTACTTACACATAAACTTTTGTAATAGAGTACCATTAATGTATTTTCCCTTCCTTACAATTTTCTTAATACTATTTTATTTTCTCTAGTTTGCTACATGATAAGAATATAGTTTATAGAATACAGATACAAAATATGTGTTAATCCACTATTTATGTTAATGGTAAGGCCTCCAGTCAACAGTAGGCTCTTAGTAGGTAACACTGGAGGGAGCCAAAAGTTATATCTAAATTTTATACTGCATGAGGGGGTCAGTGTTCCTAATCTCTGCAAGGTCCAGTTGAGTGTGTGTGTCTGTGTGTGTAGGTGTTTAATAAATTTAATGCTCGAATGTGGATAGGCTGTGGGGCTCACTGATGTAAGTGTTGCTGTAAAAGTATTTTAACATCTGCAATCAGTTGAGAGTTAGTTAAGCAGATTATCCTGCATAATTTTGGTAAGCCTCATCCAAACATGTGAAGATATTAAGAATATGAAGTTCACCACATAAGAAATGAAGAAGTGTGTGAAAGATATATAGATTTCACATGTATTACTTCCTTTCTTATTAGTATATATTTGACATATATTATACATAACATACATCATTTAAATAATATATCTCCTTTTAGACTACTAACAAGTAGATATGAGATCACTATATTGTCTAGGATATTCAGACAGATAAAGGGAATTACCATCTGGTGGAAAAAATAAGAAAGGAGAAATAATAAATATGTGATACAAAGTGCTAATAAAACTATAAAAGAGGTAAAGTGATTTAGAAGTTCAAAGGAGGAAGATGAAAACAGATGAAGGATTTATCAAAATTAAGCAAATGGGTAAGTATTTTTTATGGTGTTTAATACATGTTACAGTTTAGTTCAATATTTTTCCCAGAGATCAGTTGTCCTGAGGACAAAAATATACATTTTAATCCTTTGGCTTCATATACAAATGATTTAGAGGAAGATCATGATTAGATTAGAATGATGGAAAGAAATATTTTTCCAATTTAATATTTCACCATGTCACATACAACAGTTTGTGTGCACAGAGACCCTTAATAAATACAAATAAAATACGTCTATGGCAACAATTATTCTTCATTTCCGGGACAAATCAAAATTTCGAATTTAGCTCAGACTTAATATTACTAAAGTACTCATAGTTTATCTTATTTGGTAGAAAGAATCATAGATGTAATAATTAAATAAGTATCCTGGCAACAATTCCTCATTTGGTTTTGCCTCTAGTATGCCCTGTTCCTCCTCTCATAATTTCTCTTTCATTTTGACTTTAAATCTAGATAGCTAAAAAAGCAAGTTGTTTTTTACCGATGTACCTAAGAGTATGAAGAAACAGTCACCAATGAATCTCACACTCTTTTTGAAAATGAGAAAAGTATTCAATTAAATTGAGCAGAGAGCATCTCCCACTTCAACAAGAATGTAATACCGATCAGCCTCCTAGATAAAAATAACCTCAAGGTTGTACCTAGGAAAGAAGAGACTTTTCTGCATGCAGGATGAACACAGGGTGAATGTTCACTGTCAAGGTGTGAGAGCCCAAACGGTTACAACACAACATATATACATAACAAATTTAGGCTGAGTAAATTGCACCAAATGTCTCCCTATTTACATTTATGCAGACCCATTTTTAAACATGTTAGGTTACCTCCCAGATGAAATAAATAAAAAGCTCCAAGTATGGGGTTTTAAGTTCTCTTCTATGCACTGCAAAGCTCTCTCAGCAGGAAACAGTATTCCTCAGGAGCAGGTAATATGATACATTTTTAATCAGAGTTCTACTATTTAATGCCCCTGGAACTGTATATCAGAGAGGAGCAAAGGCACTCTTTCATTAAATACAAGTCTCTTCCATTAAAAAAATAAGAATTTTCATTTGAAAAAAAAAAAAAAAGGTAGGACTTCACAAAGTTGGTTCCTATGCAGTATTCAAGGGAAAAAATGTGAAGGTCAGAAAACAACACTAACCTCAATCAGATGTTGAAGAATTCGTAATTTACAAGGATATAAATAAAAATAGTTCTTTCCTCCTTTTATTGGAGGGGGGAATAGCATAGACTTAGTTATTTCTTAAAAAATTGCATCCGAATGAAGCAATTTAATTGAAATGAGACAAGTCACTCAGTTTAGAGTTTAAATGCATCACAATGAAGCTTACTAATATTATGTTTTATCAAAACTCATCAAGGGAAAAACAGATAAAGACCACTTTTTAGGGGCGCCTGGGTGGCTCAGTGGGTTAAAGCCTCTACCTTCGGCTCGGGTCATGATCTCGGGGTCGTGGGATCGAGCCCCGCATCGGGCTCTCTGCTCGGTGGGGAACCTGCTTCCCCCTCTCTCTCTGCCTGCTTCTCTGCCTCCTTGTGATCCCTCTCTCTCTGTCAAATACATAAATAAATAAAATCTTAAAAAAAAAAAAAAAAAAGACCACTTTTTACTACCAATGGTAACTAACATTACATCTGTATCCCATGGTTGTAATATAAAGGAAATATATAATATATTGTTTTTAGATTAAGAACATGATTTCAACAAAATTCAATTAATTTTATAAGCATCTAATTTCCACAACAATAATAACATGGTTATAAGAAATGCTATATGATGAAGTACAAAAAGATACAGTGCAAAGTATCTAAATCAAGGAGAATCATGCTCTAGTACAAAGTAAGGCAGGAGCCTGGGTAGCTCAGTTGGTTCAGCGTCCACCTCTTGATTTTGGCTTAGGTCATGATCTTAGGGTCCTGAGATCAAGCCCCACATGGGCCTTCAACTCAGTGGGGTATCTACTTGACATTCTCCTTCCTCTGCCCTCCTACACTCTCTCTGTTTCTCAAAAAATTATAAAACAAAACAAACAAACAAAAAACAGAAGGAAGAGTACCCCAGTGCAAATTACCTACATTCCCATCTAAATATTTCTCTAAGAGTGATCCTCCAATGAGACAATTTTTTTCTCAAGATTGTTTAAGCTAATTTGAATTAAGTGAAAAGCCCATACTTATCAAGTTTTGGTATATAAACCCAACGGACTCGTATGCAAGTAAAATAATTTGTGAAATCTGAAACAAAATCAGTTAACAGAGAGCAAAATGTTGAATCAATTCTTTGGCCTTTCATAGACAAAACTCCTACATAAATGCTAGATGGTCACATGGCTATGAAAAGTGTTTACTTTATATAAAAAATGGTTAAGAGTTATATCACTTTAAATGCAAAAGAAAAAAGCATAGAACAATATGTACAACAAATTGCAATTATGTAAAAACACAGGTATAAGTGGATAAAGGCAAAGAAAGGGAATATACAAGGATGAAAATAGCTGCTATTAGGTTTATATAATTATAGAATTTTTCTCCTTTGAAAACTTCCTTTTTAAAAAAATTCTATTTATTTATTTGACAGACAGAGAGAGATCACAAGTAGGCAGAGAGGCAGGCAGAGAGGCAGGGGGGAAGCAGGCTCCCTGCTGAGCAGAGAGCCTGAAGCTGGGCTTGATCCCAGGACCCTGAGATTATGACATGAGCAGAAGGCAGAGGCTTAACCCACTGAGCCACCCAGGCACACCCTCTGAAAACTTCCTTAATACTATTGATATATCAACTTCTTCACAAAAATAAAATAAACAAAAAATTGAAATGAAAAACCAATCTAGCCAAAAAAAACCAAAACAAAACAAACAACCTAACTCATGGCTCAGTAAAATTTTCATTTTTAGCAATACAATTGAATATCACAAAAATGTATTACAGAATACATAGGTCAAATTCAACATTCTTGTTAATAATGGATCCTCCTTTTTCTCATCCAAGAATTTCCTCAGAATATGAGAAAAAGCAGAACCAGTAGACAGTGTTACCCATTAACAGAATTTCTATGGTAAGAAAGATCGAGTTTACATCATTACAGCTTCTCACATGAAAAACATACTCAGTGTCTTATTAATCTTTGTAAGCTTATCTTGAGCTTATCTTAGGTACTAAATAAAGGTTCCTAAACTAAATAGATAAAGGATAATCAATTATATCGGATCACAAACTTTTCTGCTACAATCTACAGTAGTGAATGTGAATAAGATTTAACTGACATGCTAGGATAATTATGTTTCATTATCGAAAACATAATATTCAGTGATTTTTGTAAAATTTGTCTGCTGAAACAGAATGCCTAAATCATTCATTCTATGAAACTTTCCAAATATGTAAACATGTAAAAAAGATTTTAAAATACATTATGTAAGTAAATTGACTTTGCAAGAATTTGAAATGAGTAGAAGAGGACAATAATGTATTATACAAACTATATACTCCAAAGATATATAGTAATATAAAACATCATGAGAGCAATATAAGTCCTATTTTTCCTACATTTCATTAATATTCTCTCATATACTTAGGCAAAACACACATGCGGGGCACCTGGGTGGCTCAGTGGGTTAAAGCCTCTGCCTTCAGCTCAGGTCATGATCTCAGGGTCCAGGGATGAAGCCCAGCTTTAGGCTCTCTGCTCAGCAGGGAGCCTGCTTCCCCCTCTCTGTCTGCCTGCTCTATGCCTAGTTGTGATCTTTCCCTCTCTGTCAAATAAATAAATAAAATCTTTAAAAAAAAACCACGCACATGCAAGAGCACAGACACATGCACACACACACACACACACACGAGCAACAATGTAACAATGCAGTTAATAAAGACAATGTGTTACAATAGCCACAGATGACAAGAGAGATCACTGGTATGAATTTTTTGACCATGGTAATTACATAGGAAATCAACCAGGTATCCAACAAATGATGTACATGAATCTGACCATTTTCCAATGAAACCAACTGAGCTGTTATCACAGAAATTCTTTTTTTTTATTCATTTATTTGACAGAGAGAGAGAGAGAAAGAGAGAGAGATCACAAGTAGGCAGAGAGGCAGGCAGAGAGAGAGGGGGGAAGCAGGCTCCCTGCTGAGCAGAAAGCCCTATGTGGGGCTCGATCCCAGGACCCTGAGATCATGACCTGAGGTGAAGGCAGAGGCTTTAACCCACTGAGCCACCCAGGCACCCCTATCACAGAAATTATCGAACCTTTAGGAGAGAATTTATTCCAACTTGCTTCTCTAATGTTTATGAGAGAAAACTTTTCTCACTATTGTAAATAAAACCTGTTGGCTAAAACTATGCATCACTGTTCTAAGCTAATTTAATATATAATTTTAAGATTGTGATTTTATAAAACTTCTAGAGCATAACATTTATTTGAGATAACTCCAAGATTAAATTTGGGAAATTCTCAGCCCGAACTATATTATGTGACACCTTACATAGAATACAGTAATGTACAGGCTAGCCCTATCAGACTTTGAATATATATAGAGGAAAACTAAAGGTGAGATAAAGTTGAGTTATTTAAAACATGGAGCCATACGTCACATGTTGGCAATAAGAGCAGAAATACAGCAGTACATCCCATTTGCCTTTCCTACTTGATAGCAGCAGAGGTCAGCTGTGGCAACAAAGCAGATCCAATAAGGTTAGTGTTTCCCAGCCTACCACTTACCAGCAGAGGAAGGCTCAGGTCCTACATTTCCTAGACAACCACCCAGCAACAAAAGGCAACCAAATTCTCCTGTTTCTCAGCCCTGTACTAAAGAGAAGATGGGGGGGCACCTGGGTGGCTCAGTTGGTTAAGCATCTGCCTTCAGCTCAGATCATGATCCCAGGGTCCTAGGATCAAGTCCTGCATTGGGCTCCTTACTCGGCAGGGAGTCTGCTGCTCCTCTGTCTACTGTTCCCCCTGCTTGTGTGTGCTCTTTCTCTCTGACAAATAAATAAATTAAATCGATAAAAATAAATAAAAAGTAAGAAAAATAAAGAAAAGATGGTCCACATTTGGTGTTTCCAACCTAACAACTCAACAACAGGAAAAACAAAACACAACAAAAAAAGCCCATGCCTGATATTTCCTTACCTCAAACCTGTGGCAGAAGATAATTCAGAAACTACATTTATCAACCTCGCATACAATGACATAAGTGGCCCAGGTAGATAATTCCTCTTCCCTGCAGAACTGGCAGAGACTAACCAAGAAGCTCACTGCATGAAGTGACCCAGAGAGCAGGCTAGGAGAAATGTTCTCTGTCCCACAAATCCAGTGTTGCCCATGTCCCAAGTGGCCTAGCGTGTCCCTTCTGAACACATGGGCCTAACCAGCAGGGACTAAGACATCATAAAAATGCTTCATCGTAAAATTATATATTATCTCTAAACAAATGAAAGAATATAATATTTGAGCAAAGATACAGAATCGTGGGGAAAAACCCAAATGGAAACAATACAACTGGAAAAGACAAAAAATGAAATAAAAGATTACTGTATGATTTCAATACAGAAGTGAAAGAGGCTGAGAAAAGAATCAGTAAACTTCAGAATAGATAAGTAGAATTCACACAAATTGAAAAGCAGAAAAGAGAATAAGAGAAAAAGAACAAGGCCTTGGAAACCCTTGGGATCAAACCAAAACATCCAACATTTGTGTCAAGGGAATGCCAGAAAAAGAAGGAAAAGAGTGGAATTGAAAAAGCAAGTTAACATGTCAAAATGGCTAGAAAAAGTTTTCCAAAAAGAAAACAAATGGAAAGCGAAGGCTTAGAACTTCAGAAAGGAAAAAAAGAAAAATAAGGATAAAAATAGCAGAGGAGGGGCGCCTGGGTGGCTCAGTCGTTAGGCGGCTGCCTTCAGCTCGGGTCATGATCCCAGAGTCCTGGGATCGAGCCCCGCATCGGGCTCTCTGCTCGGCAGGGAGCCTGCTTCTCCCTCTACCACTCCCTCTGCTTGTGTTCCCTCTCTCGCTGTATCCCTCTCTGTCAAATAAATAAAATCTTTAAAAAAAAAAAATAGCAGAGGATTCTTATCATATGTTTCTACTTTTTAAATATTTAATTTATTTGATAGAGTGAGGGCAAGTGATCTGGGTCAATAGAGGGCAAGGAGAAGGAGAAAGAGAATCGAAAGCAGTCTCCATGCCTAGCAGAGCCTGAGGACATAGGGATTGATATCAGTAACCCAAGATCATGACCTGAGAGGAAAGCAAGAGTCAAATGCTTAACCAACTGAGCTACCCAGGTGCCCCTATTATTTAATTCATAAGTCATAGTTGATGTGGTACTCAATGTTGTTATGATTGTATATTTTATTTCATATACCAACCATGAATACAACTATACAAAAGTAAGGATTTTTAAAAATGATGACAATAACAATATGAAAATCAACCACTGGAAGGAGAGAACAACAAGGAAACCAGAAACAAAGGAAAGAAACAGTAAACAAATAATAAGTGGTTGAGTTATACATCTCATATTAATAATTTATACATAAATGGTATAAATACACCGAAGAAAAGACAGATTACTAAAATAGATAAAAAACAGGAACCAACTATATTCTACCTACACAAAATTCACTTCAAATTGTCACAGTTCTACAGATGACTTGAACATCCACATAGTCTCAAGAACTGTTTTGAAAAACAAACAAAAACATTCTCAGAACCAGTAAGTGAGCTCATCTTAGTCATAGCACAAAATACCAGTTACAATTCCTTTAAAGAAAATGAAATTCTTAGGTATAAACTGAACAAAACATGTACAAGATATTTAATTAGAAAGATTTATCATACTCAAGGATTGTAAAACTCAACATAGTAAAGATGTCAATTCCTCCTAAATTGGCATATAAATTTAACACAATTCCTATCAAACTTCCAGCAAGTACTTTTGTAGCTACAGACAAAATTATTCAACAATTTATATGAAAAGACATATGACATATAGAATATAAACCACTTGTGATAAAAAATAAGGTGGAAGGAGGTACACCTGGGTGGTTCAGTCACTTAAGCATGTGCCTTCAACTCTGGTCATGATCCCAGAGTCATGGAATCCAGTCCCACATATGGCTCCTTGCTCAGCAGGGAACGTGCTTCTCTCTGTCTGCCTTTCCCCCTGCTCCTGCTCTCTCTCTCAAATAAAATCTTAAAAAAAAAATAACGTGGAAGGAATCATTCTTCCCAATGAAAAGCCTTATACAGCAACAGTAATGAAAGAATGTGCTATTGGTGAAAAGATGGATATACAGAAATATGTAACAATATAGAGATCCCAGAAATAAATCTAAACAAATATCTTCAACTTATAACAAAGGTTTAAAAGCAGTTCAAGAGAGGAGGGAAAGACTTTTTTTCTTTCTTTTTTTTTAAGATTACTTATTTATATATTTGACAGAGAGAGACACAGGGAGAGAGGGAATACAAGCAGGAGGAGTAGGAGAGGTGGAAGCAGGTAGAAGCAGGTCTCCTGCTGAGCAGGGAGCCCAATGTGGGGCTTGATTCCGGGACTCTGAGATCATGACCTGAACTGAAGTCAGAGGCCTAATGACTGAGCCACCTAGGTGCCCTGGGAAAGATTTTTAAACAAGTGGTGACAAAGCAATTGTACATCTATAGCCCAAGGAAATCTACTTTTACCTAAAACCTCACAAATAAATTCAAAATGCAACAGTTAAACCCCAGCAATATGGTCAACTAATACAGGACAAGGGAGCCAAGAATACCCAATACAAATACTTCAACCAACAGTAATGGGAAAACTGGAGAAACCCATTCAAAACAATGAAATTGACCCCTATCTCAAAACTACTCATAAGAATTAACTTCAAATGGAACAGTCTTAAACAGAAGACCTGATACCATAAAATTCATAGGAAAAATATAAGGAAAAAGCTAATCGATACTGTTCTTGGCAATAATATTTTGTTCAAGATCCCAAAAGCACAAGCACCAAAAAAAAAAAAATCAACAGATACTGTATCAAAATCAAAATTTTCTGAACAGTGGAAAAAACAAAAAGAAGAGACAACTTGTAGAATTGGAGAAAGTATTTGCAAACCATATATTGGATAAGGGGTAACTATCCCAAAATATATAAAGAACCCAGGCAGTTCAATAACAAAATGCCAAAGTAGCAAATTTAAAAATGGACAGAAGAACTAAAGAGATATTCTTCCAAAAAGGACATCAAAATGGACAACAGAAATATAAAAATATATCATAATCACTAGTCATCAGGGAAATGCAAATCAAAACCATAGTGAGCTATCACTTCACAACTGTTAGAATGGCAATCATCAAAAACACAAGAGAAAACAGGTGCTGGTGAGGATGTGGTGGAAAAAAAATACCTTATATATTGGTATGGGAA
>CM052801.1:78641022-78677421 GCA_028533885.1 Nasua narica | reverse complement strand
AGTTTTGAATCTGAAATAGCATATGAAACATAGTAATAGAAAGGAAGAAATGTCTTCTGGGCATCTCTACCTGTATTGTTAACAGGTAATTCAAAACAGTAATATCTTCTATAGAATTCCATCATTTATACCAATACTCCTGCTGTTTTCCTTATTCTCATAAATCGCCACAAATTTCTTACAGATTCCAAATCAGACATCATAGTTCATTAATTCTCCACCAAGTCAACATATTAGAATAACCTAGACAGTTTGTTTTTAATTAAAAAACTTCGGCTATTTTAAGAGTACTTTTAAGTTTATAGAAAAATTGATAGTAAAGAGAGGTTCTACAGACTTTCAGTCCCATGCAAAGTCTTTCATAATATTTTTTTCACATCTTACTGCAGTGGGGTACAATTGTTAAAACTGATGGATCAATGGGGATACATTACTATTAACTAAAGTCCAGAGTTTTTAATAAGATTCACTCTTTGTATTGTACAGTCTATGGGTTTTGAAAGATATATCATGACATGTGTCCATCATTACTCTATCATACAGAATAGATTCACGGTCCAAAAAATCTGTACTCCACCCATTCACCCCGCCCTCAATTCCCTACTACCTATGGCAACCACTGATCTTTTCAATGTTTCCAAAGTACTGCCTACTCCACAATGTCATAGAATTGAAATTATAAAATACATATCCTTTTAAGGATGGCTTCTTTCACTTAGCAATATTCTTTTAATGTCCTTCCATGTATTTTTATGGCTTGATAGCTAATTTCCTTCTCTGTTAGAATACTATTCCATCACCTGGATGTACTATATCACCTATGGAAGAATATCTTGATTGCTTTTGTGTTTTTGAAATAATAGAGATGCTATAAACACTCGTGTGCAGGATTTTGTGTATATATAAGTTTTCAGCATTTTGGGGTGTGTTCCAAAAACCAAAACTCCTAGATTGTATCATGAGTATATTGAGTTGATAAGAAACTGTTGGGTCCTGCGGTCAGAGGACCCCAGAGGAAACAACAAAATGGCGGTGATTCCTCCATCTTGTCTTCTCCACCCTAGAACCTTCCTGAGCAAATTCCATACCATATAAGGTCATGTATAGGCACCCTCCATGTCACCTCAGGAAAACAGCTAATTCCATACAATATAAGGACATGTATAGGCACTTTCCCTCATGCCCATAAAAACCCTCTTGTACCCTCCCTAGGTATGAATTCCCTGCCTCGCTCCCTTGCGAGTCATGAAACCTCGCCTGAGAGCGCTTCCATTAAAGCTTGCCTAGATTCTACTCACCTGGCTCCTCTTTTCCACCTCCGATTCAAACCTCACAGAAACCACCAGACTGTCTTCCAATGGGGTTGTATCGTTAATCATTACCATCAGCAATGAATGAGAGTTCTGGTCTCTTCCAATTTTACTCACATTGTTTTCAGTGTTTTGAATTTTAGCCATTTAAAATAGGTATGTACTGGTATCTTAATTGTTTTAATTTGCAATTAACCAATGGCACATGACACTGAGCATTTTTTCACATGATTCTTTGCCATCTGCATATTTTCTTTGATGATTTGTCTCTTCATATACATGGCTATTATTTTTATTGATTTGTATTCTTATTCTTTAATTTTATATGTGTTCTTTATATTTTGGATATTGGTACCTTATCATATACGTAATTTGCAAAGATTTTTCTCCTTCACCATGGATTAGGCCTTAATTATATTAAGAATGTCTTTCCCAGGGAATAAGTAACTAATCTTAATGAAGTCCAGCTTACAATTTTTTCTTTTATGGATCATGATTTGGTGTCATATTTAAAAGATCATCCTAAACCCGAGGTCCATTTTCGTCCTCCTTTTTTACTGGTGATTACCAAGCCACTCATGAAAATCAACAGAGGTGGTATCCAGGCAATGGTATTTTTAAATACTATAGGGGATAAGATCAGGTGTCCCCAAGATGGGTCACTTTGGCATAAAGATTATTTCAAGTTAAAAGTAATCAAAACGCAGCAAATGCAGGAAAAGCTCCTGGTTCCTCCAACACTGCCCAAATTTACAAAGGAAAGGAAATCCCATACCAGGAAGACAGCTATTAAAGAAGACTCTCCTTTATATAAGAAACTTATTTGCATAATAGCTTGATCCTTGTTTTTCAAAACATTTCCTTTCCCATTCCTGCTAATGAACCTTCTCCCCTTTCTATTCTCTTGACACTACCCCTTCTCCTTAGCTGAAAGAAGCTTTGGGTTGCCTCACTGTCTTTGGAATTTCATATCTGTGTTTCCCTATTTGTATGCCTATTAAATTTGGTTTTCTCCTGTTAATCTATCTCATGTCACTTTGATTCAAATTCTAGCTAGAAGGACCATAGGGCAGAGGAAGGTCTTCCTTCCCAACAAGCTCATCCCTGACCCTGTGATTCTGATGAACCACTACAGTGAGAAACTACTATTTAGGCAGCAGCTTTGGAGTCAGCTTTGGTTAAAACACTTCTCAAAGCCTAAGGCTTCTGGTTATAGAGACCTTTCTCAAACTGTTGATGAAAACTGTTACTCCTTCATTCTATATGTGTGTCTGAGATATATAAATCAATAACTCATAAAGCTTCTGATGAGACATGAATGCAAGCTATTTCTCATAATTGAGCATAACAACATTTCAATATAAGAATTTTGTAGTCAAATGTTACTTAGATCTGAGATGATTCCATACTATTAAGAAGGAGATCAGTATTAAAAATTAATACATTGCCATGTCCCACTGAAATATTTTGGGTCACAAATTGACTAAGAACCACATTTCTTTCAAGACTTTTACCATGGTGTCCTTTTTACTTCGTTAAAAATCACCCCTCAAGACCATATCCTAGTACCACCATGGTGTATTTAGCCTCCCATTTAATGACTTCCACATGTTTCTCTCTCTCCAAAGCTTTTACTTTCACTGCCATAATTTTGACCCTCATCATGTTCCACAAGATTTATCATTTCCTTTCATAAAATATGGCAGTTGGATTCCCACTGTGTATAAGAATAAAAGCCAATTTATTTCACAAGGCTTGGGGGTTCTGTGATTATAAGAAATCTACTTTATTCCAGGAGTAAAGCAAATCTGTCCCAAAACACAATGTTTAGTCCACAGAAATGATGGGAAGAATGAAAGCTAAATTTACCAGATCTGAGATCATTGTACTATTCCTCAGCCTCCCTCTATTATTCCTTCCAAAACATGATAATCCTCTTTCAATGCTCATCCTAGCTATCAACTTTAGCGGACTTGTTCTTTCTCTGAAACCTAATTATACTTTTTTACCATACAGTTTAGTGACTAATGAGTTCTACTATTTTATGAATATCAATTCATTCTCCTGAGCAAAACTGTACACTGCTTGAGGGCAGGAATCAGGTTTTTTATTACTTGGTATCTCCAATATCACCTAACATCAGTCTCATTTCTTAGAGGGTGATCATAAATTTTACTAAATTATTTATGATTTAGAAAATTCTAGGACTCTTCAGTATCCTTCAGTGGGTTTTTTTCCACTATTTAAAAAAGATTTATTTATCTATTTTACAAAGAGAGAGTGAAAGGAAAAAAAGTGCATATGCAGGCAGGGGGAGAGAACAAGACTCTCCTATGAGCCTGGAGCATGATGCAGGGCTTAATCTCATGACCATGAGATACTTAACCCATTGAGCCACTCAGGTGCTCCCAGAAGATTTTTATATATATGATTGCCTAAATATTATGTATCACTAAACATTTTCATTGTGCCAGAAACTCTGATAAGTACTACAAATACAAAATTTCATGAGGCAGCATCCCTAACCCTAAAGAACTTACAATCTATTGAGGATATCATACTTGTAAACACATTTCATTATAGGTTGATAAGTGATCTCTTAAAAAGAAGCATAGGAATTTATAGATACAAAAAAATGACCAACTAACCCAAATCGGGGTTGGGGAGTGGAGAAGCCTTCTTAAAGGAAAAGATATTTAAATTGGGGTGAGTCGGGCACCTGGGTGGTGCAGTTGGTTAAGTGTCTGCCTTCAGCTCAGGTCATGATCTCACAGTCTTGGGATCGAGTCCTACATCTGGGTCCTTACTCATCAGAGTGTCTGCCTCTCCCTCGGCCCGAACCCCCATTCGTGCTCTCTCTCTATCTCTCTCTCTCTCTCTTATGTTCTCTCTCAAATAAATCTTTAAAAAAATCCTCTTTAAAAAAGTTGGATTGAATCATAAGAATATAATAAACTAAGGTATACACTCAATAGAAATCAATGTACATATGCATCAAGAGACATATATGAGCACACTCATAACAGTTTAATTTGTAATCATCTTAAACTGGAAGCTAATAAAATGCCCATAAGCAATATAATGAATTTTGAAATGGTTGCAAATTGATACAGTGAAATATTATATAGCAACAAAAATATGTGAAATACTGCTACAAGCAACAACATGGATAAATCCCACAATGTTGAGCAAAGAAGAAATATATACAGTAATACATATGTTTTACTTATATAGCTAGAGAAAGCAGTGAAAGTAATCTATTGTGATAATGGCTTTATTTTGGAAAGAATGAAATATTTTGAGGGATCATGAAGAGATTTTATGCGGTTAATATAAAGGGAATCTGTTAAAGTTCTTGATTTTTCGTCTGGGAGTTGGTTACATGAGGAGAAACAAAAGCAGTTAAATTTTACTGAAACCCAGAGTTCCAGGAATGAAGTTCCAAGAAGTAAAAGTGCGGTGATTGTGGAGGGGCTTATAATCATGAAACAGAGATTGAACTTTTAGAATAGACAATTTGGAAGCAATGAACAATTTTAAACCAAAAAAAGGATATCATACTTCTATGTGTTAAAGATTTCTCCAAATACTTTACGGAAAATAGTTTGGAAAGGATGAACAATAACAGCAAGAAGGCAAAAGGACAGCTATTGAAGCAGTGGAGGTGAGAAATAAAGTCATATTGAGGTTGTAGTGAAGATGGAGAAAGAAGACACATTCTGAAAGCTTTGAAGATAGGACTGCAAATAATTTTGGCATTATTTAAATTTAATACCTAAAGAGAAGAGAGAAATTAAGAATGATATGGGGATTTCATGATTCATTTATTTAAATTCATCACATATAATAGATGGTGTTTTAGCCATTGGTGTTTGTTTTAGATTTTAAGTCTGAATAGTTCGTCATGAGAGCCACAAAATGCTAGCACCTGTCTTCACCAGCACTGTATATTTAGGCTAGCTGAATCTGTCCCCACATATATACCACAGTAAGTTATAAGGCCCCTCTATACTTTAGAGGGGCGCCTGGGTGGCTCAGTGGGTTAAAGCCTCTGCCTCCAGCTCAGGTCATGATCTCAGGGTCCTGGGATCGAGTCCTGGGATCGAGCCTCAAATAGGGCTCTGCTCAGCAGGGACCCTGCTTCCCCCCCTCTTCTGCCTGCCTCTCTGCCTACTTGTGAGCTCTCTTTCAGTGTCAAATAAATAAATAATTTTAAAAATAAATAAATAAAACAAATAAACACTTTAGAATTTCATGTTTATCCACAAGACACTCCTGCTATTTGTTAGCTATTTTGTTGCTCCTGACTATTGACAGTCCCTCTTTCCAGCCAACAATGAGCTAAATATTTATTGGATGATCTTGATTCCTTAATTCAACTCTTCACATTCCTATAGTACAGAATATCGCCAACTATATTTGTAAACAAGAAAAATGATTGACAAGAGGAACTTAGTTATAATTCAAACTCTAAGGCCACTTCCATTAGGACTACCTGAAACATAAATAAGATTCCTGCCTGGTTTGAAATGATAATGCTATAAATGGAAGTATATGCCCCACAAATTCATAATTTGAAGCCCTAACCCACAGCGTGATGGTATTTGGAGATGAAGCATTGATTCATTGATAATTATTCATTGATAATTAGGTTTAGATGAAGTCTTGGGAGGGCGCTGTCATGATGTGGCGAGTACCCTTATAAGAAGAGGAAAAGAAAATGGACACCTCTCACTAGGCCATGTGACAAAACAGTAAGAACATGGTTGTCTGAAGCCAGAAAAAGAGCTCTTACTAGATTAAGACTACACTGGCACCCTTATATAGGAATTCTAGCATACAGAACATTGAGAAAACAAATCTCTTGTTATTTAAGCCTGTTGCATTTCGTGATGGCATCCAAAGCTGACTAATAAAGGTATAGAATTCAAAGGCAAGAAACATAGCTGGCCTATGTGATAGGATGAAACCACCAACTAGAAGGCTGACAAGAGCTCTATTTATTCTCTTCCTATGTGTACACCTACATGAGCTCTTTTTTACATTACTCTTCGGGATATTGCTTCAATGTTAACTCTTTCTCTGAAGATTGATTTTCTTAACATTTCCATAAACAACTTACAAACATGCCTTTGCCAAAATGGCAACCTCAGCTTCTGAGTCTAGATCATCTCAGTTCAAAGGACAAAGAGAGACTAACTAGAATTATTGTGCCCCAATTCTAAGTTCCTAGCAGGAAGAATATGAATTATTCTCCCTGGATCAGGTGACTGTCTCTGGTTCAATGAAAAGTAGCCAGATGATTAGGTCAAATACCCCATGACTCAATGAGGAGGCAGTGCAAGGAGGCTAAGACATAAGTGTAGCTCCTCGATCACATGTCACAGTAGTTGCAAGAGATAGGAGTCCCCAGAGGTACTAGGAACTCACTATTCTACGCAGTGATCTGTATCTTTATAGATTTGACCATTTTTATTAGTACATTATCTATGTGCTTGTTTCCCTTATTCCTTTGCCTTTTACTGTTCTACCCACACCTCTCCTCCTCTTCTTTTTCTTTCTCTCTCTCCTTTCCTCTTACCCCATTCAGCCTTACCTCCCTGATATTGTCTTAAGAAGCCAGTAGTGCATGGATCCTTGTAAAGTACACCTCGAACTATTATCAGGAACAGTAATTTAATGGAATGTAGTACTAAGAACAGATTGACATTGCCAAGGCTAATGGACAAATCATCTGTAATAAGATAATTTAAAGTCAAATGGACTGTGTTATTCATGCTTTTTGAAAATTTGAATAATATTAAGATCATTTATTTAAGTGTTCCATTGTTTCATCTTGGATAGATAATTGCCATAGTACCAAGTTCAAATTATGGCATCTTGGAGATCTCTGTCTTTAGATTCATTCCTGGATTCCTTTCCCTATGAAAAAAGAGAAGGCCAGGGGAAATTGCAAAATACAAGAAAGGGAATGAACTACTATAGTGTATAAATAACACGTCCCCTGGGATTTTCAGGGGCAAGGTTACTCAAAGCCAAATGTATTGGCAGTCTGGTCACATATTACTCTACTCATCGGAAAAGAACTCAAAGGCCAGTAGACTACTTTTATACAGCTCCCCACACCAATGTCCTTCAACAACAGAATTTTACAAAAGGCTGCATTTTGGAAATTTCAAAATAGTCTTATCTCCAGTACCTCAATACCTTGGTAAGACTTCAGTTCCCTTGTGGTTGCCAAATAGGTAGGCATTTTGTTGCTTATGGTAATAATCACCTGTAAGGAACTACTACTGTCTCTTCTGTGATAAAAGTTCATTCAACTCAAACTAAAAAATAAAAGAGAAAATAATTCTGAGTAAATTTTTAAAAATATAAAACTACATCAGGGAAATACAAATCAAAACTACAATGAGATACCACCTTACACCAGTTAGAATGGCAAAAAATTAACAACACAGGAAACACAGATGTTGGCTAGGATGTGGAGAAAGGAGAACCCTCTTACACTGTTGGTACGAATGCAAGCTGCTACAGCCACAAACAGTATGGAGGTTCCTCAAGACATTAAAAATAGAGCTACCCTATGACCCAGAAATTCTACAACTATGTATTTACCCCAAACATACAGATGTAGTGAAAAGAAGGAGCACATGCACCTCACTGTTCATAGCAACAATGTCCACAATAACCAAACTAGAAGGAACCGAGATGACCTTCAACACATGAAAGGATAAATAAGATGTGGTTCATATATACCAGAATATACTACTGAGTCAACAAAAAAGATGAGTACCTGGGGTGACTGGGTGGTTCAGTGGGTTAAGCCTCTGCCTTCTGCTCAGGTCATGATCTCAGAGTCCTGGAAGTCCTGGGATCTAGCCCTGCATTGGGCTCTTCTGCTCAGCAGGGAGCCTGCATCCCCCTTTCCCTCTGTCTGCGTTTTTTGCCTACCTGTGATCTCTGTCAAATAAATAAATAAAATCTTTTTTAAAAAAAAGGAAAAAAAAAAGATGAGTACCTAACATTTGCATCAACATGGATGGAATGAGAGGGGATTATGCTAAATGAAAAAAGTCAAGCAGAGAAAGACAATTACCATAGAGTTTCACTCATATGCGGAACATAATGAATAGTGTGAAGGATCACAAAGGGAGAGAAAACTGCATGGGAAGAAATCAGAGAAAGAGAAAAACCCTGAAAGACTTTGGACTATAGGGAAACAACCTGAGGGTTACAGAAGGGAGGGAGTGGGTGGTTGGGTAAGCAGGTAATGGGTATAAAAGAGGGCATGTGTTGTGATGAGCAATGAGTGTTATAAGCAACTAATGAATCATTGAACACCACATCAAAAACTAATGATGTACTATATGTTAGCGAACTGATCATAACAATAATAAAAATAATTGAAAATATTAAAAAAACAGAACTACTACATTTCATCCTATCATATATAGATAGATAGATAGATAGATATTCCCAAAATATTTATTTGTCAAGCAAGCAATTCCTGATATATTATCCTCCATAGAAAACAAAGGCAAATTTGCCCAAAGAAATGATCTGCTCTTTATTATTAAAATTTTCCAAGTTCAGCTCCTTTAAATAAATATTTACAGAGTATCTATTCCATACAAACACTGAATAACACCCAAGAGGGTAAAAATACATATATAGCCTCGACATTTTAGAACTTAAAATTTAATAGGAAAAAACAGAGAAGCAAATGAACTTATATTGGAGAAACTTAGATGTGGTACCATGTGCACATGATGTAGAAGAGTACAGAGAAAACAGACTTCTACCAGTAGATGGATTTAAGTGGGTCCTTGATTGAAGTTAAGACTTAAAAGAAAAAAAATCCAGGCATAGGTGGGATGTGAATAGATGAGAAAAAAATGAGAATCAGAATTGAAATGATATACTATAAAGAAGAAGATGGATGTAATCCTTTGCGAATGATTGAGATGTTTATGGAAGGGAAAAAAGATGTGAAAATGGAATTAAGGTTGACTACATTTGTAATGTGTGATGGCTGGACAGATGGTGAAGTCCTAACAGAAACAACAAATGAGATTAAGAACACGAGATAAGAGAAGTAATGATGTATTTGATTTTATTCATGTTGAGTTTGAACACCACAGATTTATCCATAAAAGTTATATAAGTAGAAATCAGAGTGAAATCCATGTCCAAAATTAAATATAAGGGTGATATTTAGACATATGAGTCACTAAATAGAAGAGTCAAATTCACCAGAATAGATACACTCTGAAGGTAGAAAGGACAGAGTACATGAGAGTTATGTGAAGAGATCTGGGGAACAAAAACCTTATGAAATCCATAAAGAAGGAACTGTCGATGAAGAAAATTAATAGAAAAAAACAGAGAGTTAGAAGAAGAACCTACAGAGAACTTATGCCAAACCAAAATAGATGAGTTCTTAAAAGGTAGTTAACAATGTCTCATCATGTTCTCATACTGACTGTTAAATGAATCCTGACAAAATCCTGAACTTGTATCTCGTGAGCAGTGTGTTACCTAGCAGAGTAAACATCAAACCTCTTAATTTCTTAGCAAATAAACAAAATAATCAATTTACCTTTTCAGATGATTGTTAAAATCTCATAATGATGCTGTATCAAAAAAATCTGTACTGTCTTTTCAAAAGAAGATATACACACAGACACACACAAGCATAAGTAGCAAGGGAATTATTGAGAAAAAGATTATACATAAATGTAATTATACATATATATGTAGATGTTAAATAGTTATATAGATCCAGAGTTCTGTGCACCTCAATCTAACAGTAAAGGTTATGGTAAGTATGTACATGACTCAAACTTATTAGAAATTTCTTCCCCCTCTGAGTTAAAATTGAATATATATAATATCTGGTTATAAGCCATCATCTCTACTGAGGACAAATCTTTCCTGACTGTCCTCAAAATCCAGTGGCTATTTCACCATAAGCCAAAGAGCAACCTCCGGATAGTATTTTCATATCCCAGATTCTTACACTGCCCACGGTAGCTTGAAAGGAAAGATGTGCTATTGCCACTTTTAAACCTTCCTACTAGGGACGCCTGGGTGGCTCAGTTGGTTGAGCGACTGCCTTTGGCTCAGGTCATGATCCCAGCGTCTTGGGATCAAGTCCCGCATCGGGCTCCTTGCTCCGCGGGGAGCCTGCTCCTCTCTCTGCCTCTGCCTGCCTCTCTGCTTGTGTTCTCTCTCTGTTAAATGAATAAATAATAAAATCTTTAAAAAATAAAAAAAGTAAACCTTCCTACTAGACAATCATTACACACTCAAACCATTCTAAATGATTCATTGTAGAAGGACAGTTTGTGAATGGATTATTAATTGAAACATCTTGCCAACAACTTCATAGTAGATCCTAGAGCAACTGGTTACTTAAAAGGGTTTCTGTTCAAAGGATGTTCTGAAAAGAAAATCACAACCTAGATACGTGGCAGAGAATGGTTTATTTAAAGCATTACAAAAAATTGGAGAGTTCTTCACTAGAACTCATTGAAAGATATGAAAAATGGATTACTATTCCTAGCACAGTTTATGCATAGCATTTGGATCATGGCAGGAAAGAAAGATTAGAAGATACGTTAACTTTCCTTTATCCCTCAAAATGTTTATTATCCAGATTTACCTTACAAGTTATGTTTTGTTTATAGGATATTAAGGGCTTTAAATTAGTAAAAATGTATTTAAAACACATAAGTAGGTTTAAATTTCACACACCTTCAGAGTTAACCTCAAGGAGGCCAAGCTAGGTAAACTGCTTTCAGGGAAAAGATTAGGCTCAAAGTGTGACTTAAATAAAAATATTGCACTTGAATCTTACCTGTAAATGGGGAAATAATTTTTGCACTTGCCACACATATTACTCATTCCTTCTAAAATGATACTATATCCACCTTCAGCTTTACCAAAGCTAATCAGAAAACAGTATCAGGTGAAAAATCAGAAATATATATCAGATAAACATAGCGTATTTCAAATTAAAGTTGACACAAAAACAAGCTCTACCTAAATCCAAACTTGGAACCAATATATAACTAGTTAAAGGGGATTCTGGTGCCAAACACATTTGAGAAGGTTATATTTTCCTCAATATCACAATTTATATATATTTTTCACCATATTCTAACATAGTATTTCTATAGTTCTAGTCCCAAAGCAATATAAATTTTAACCAAGATTTTAAAATATTCAAAGACATTCATCTGCAAGAAGGCTAGGAGATATGGGTGGGAGGAACTGTTAATAAAATAACTCCATGATATAGTTTCCAATATTCATAATGCAACAATAATTGCTATAGTCCCTTGGCTATAAATTAAGATGAGTTAAATGACACCAATCTATTTTAGATTTCTCTCTTCCCTTGAGGTAATCACTGGTAGTCTACCTTGGTCTTTGAGTCAGAAAGTGATACATTTCATAGAACAAAGAAAAAAATCCAAAATATGAAGAATACATAAAAATCTTGAGAGAAAGTACGATGAAAATTCATTCCTGTGCCTGAAAGGTGTTTCTACATTCACTGGGTAAAGGCAAGTTAATTGCCTTATTGAAAAAAATGAGCATTCTAGTGCTGCTACAAAACAGTCTTATTTATGGAACATACCGCAATCATTTAACTTATATACAAACTACATTCTTACTTTCTCTAGTTGAGTTTACCCTATTCAGATCATTCCTTAGCTTTGTGTAGATGCACATCTAATTTTTATATATATTTATAATTTTTATACATTTGTATTCACTTATTAACTAAAGACTATGCCTTCTCTTTATTCACAAACAACGTACGTATTCCATAATGTCTAGTTAAGTGTTCAGTGCAACTTTCAGTGTGATCTGCACAGAGTAGACATTCAATAAATGTTTACACTTAATAACATACTTAACATAAATAAAGTGAGCTGTCAATAAATAATTGTTGATTAACTACTGTTGCTATTCTGAACATTTTTCTAAAAATCACTTAGGGGAGTTATTTTTCGAATCAAAGTCATTCATTTGGTACCATTTATCATGTTCACGAAATAGAAAGTAGAATGGCATATTAATTTATTTTGAAATAAGCCTCCCAGCTTATCATATTCAACAATCTCTCCCAAATGACTATTGCTGACCACAGTATTAGGACCTTCATTTTCAGAGAACCCTCTCCATTGTCCAAATTCACTGAATACTCTCCTTTCAAACCTCATCATCTTCTAAATTTTGCTATGAGCTGAATTCATTTAACTTCACTGTGCATGAAGAGTAGATAAATAGGTACTGTGCACAAAAGTACTCCACGTCCTGCATGACAGGAGTTCTAATAAAATAAATGAGTTTCTGTGAAAAAGAAAAACTTTCTAGGTAAAGAAGACCAATTTTAATTTGAAGGAATATACCTTTAAATTAGGTAAATCAAGGGGATGTTACCTGAGATAAATAATTTGGTATTGTTGCATACAACAACCAGTAGTCTAGTGAGCTATTCTTTTTTTTTTCTTAAAGATTTTATTTATTTATTTATTTATTTATTTATTTATTTATTTATTTATTTATTAATTAGAGAGAGAGAGAGATCACAAGTAGTCAGAGAGGCAGGCAAAGAGAGAGGGGGAAGCAGGCTCCCTGCTGAGCAGAGAGCCCAATGCGGGGCTCAATCCCAAGACCCTGAGATCACGACCTGAGTGGAAGGCAGAGGCTTTAACCCACTGAGCCACCCAGGTGCCCCTTTAGTGCACTATTCTGAATGAGTAACTTAATAGAAAGTATGCCTGAACTGACTAAGTCATGACTGTTAGAACAAATTTCACAAAATTGTAATAAAATGCCAACTATTACTTTATGGATAGAATCCCCATAGAAATTGGTATAATCAATTTCTCACACTGATCCTAGCTATCATCATCCCATCAGTATATGGAGTAGCTTAAGTATTTGTTGTATACACTGAAGACTGGTTCTCACAGGAAATGCTCCCATTGATTAATTTTAAGGGAGAGCCTCTCTAAATTAAGGTTGGCCTATCTTACCGAGGATTATTCTTCACTTTGCAGAAACTATCATTTCTTTCACAAAGCCATTGTCTATCTTCCAATTCTTTCCACAGTCTCCCTCAGACTGCCTCCTACAGGCCAGAGAGTGAATAAGCTTTCTAAAATGGTGAGACCACTGGATGGTTGGGTGGCTCATTAGTTAAGCACCTGCCTTCAGCTCAGGCCACCTTCAGGGCTAAGATCCAGTCCTTCATAGGGTTCCACACTCAGTGGGAAGCCTGCTTCCCCCTCTGCCTGCCACTACCCCTGCTCGTGCACATTTTCTGTCTCTCTCTGACAAATAAATAAATAAAATTTTTAAAAAGAGAAAAATAAAATGGTAAAATCATCCTGTGATGTTACTCATATTTTTCTTATCTTCACTTAAACACAAAATAGTGTATTCCCACAAAAAGCACATTGCAAATTTACTTAAAATTCAACTTAAAAGCCTCCTTTACTACCAAGACATTTACAGAATATAAATGCCAAGAACCCCAAAATTCTTTTTTAAAATGAGACCTACCTTTTAAGGTAACCATACTTCTAGTAGTCCTGTGTACCAGAAAAAACTCAGACGGCATGGGCTCTATCAATCGTCTACACACTAAAAAGCACCTGGTAATCAGTCTGCTACAGGATAAGGTGCAGCAAACATAGGAGACTCTCTCCTTATGCATTTAAATTGCACTTCTAAAAGGCTTCTCCTTTTGTGACTACACATTTTCCTAATTATTTTAATTGCCTGAGCAATTATCATTTGTCAGTTCAGAAATTAAAGAGAAACAATGATAAATACCAGACTTTGAGTATTTATTCTTGGCAGTAATAACTTTTTGCTTATTACCTCAATTTAAATAGCAATATTTTACTTTGAGTGAGAGTTATTTTTAATTCAACAAGTTGCTAAAATCTTTTATGCTTTACCTGAAATGAGGCCTCGCAGATGAGGTGACCTACATGTAAAAAAGCACATTGAAAATTTTCATTTCATATAAAAGCATACAGTAATAGGTGCACATCTATTTTCAGAGTTTACATGGGAGAAAGATGGTGTGGAAGAAAAATATGTCAACTTAAAAAACCGCAATACTACATGGGAGAATTCCACACATGCTTATGATTTAGAAAGACACAAGAGAATATCTTTCCCACCCTAAAAATGAGAACAACTTGTAAAGGAGAGCTACAATGATCATATTTTTAACACATTAAGAGAGCTGAGGAGTCAAGGTACACTAAATAATTTAAAATACATAAAGTCTTGAGAACTTATTTGGAGGCAAGAGACACTTAACTTCTTAATTTTCTGAAAAAAACAGAAGGAGCACCAAACTTGTCACAGACTGAAGAATAAACAAGCCAATATTCTTACTATTTTATTTATTTATTTATTTATTTATTTATTTCAGAGAGAGAGAGAGAGAGAGAGAAAGACACAACAAGAGAGGGAACACAAGCAGGGAAAGGGGGAGAGGGAGAAGCAGGCTTCCCATCTAGCAGGGAACCTGATGCGGGGCTCGATCCCAGGACCCTGGGATCATGACCTGAGCCAAAAAGCAGCCGCTTAAGGACTGAGCCACTCATGCCCCACTAACTCTTTTTTAATTTAAATTCAACTAACCAACATATATTACGTCATTAGTTTCTGATATAATGTTCAATGATTCATTAGTTGCGTATAACACCCAGTGCTCATCACATCATGTGCCCTCTTTAATGGCCATCCCCCAGTTATTCCATCCCTGTTTACTAACTTTTAACCACCACATGTGGGCTGGAATGTTGGAGTACATTCCTGCAAAGCCCTAGTGCCAGAGCGATCTGCATGAGCTGCCAATCTTTTCCTGTGGACATTTGACAAAGTGCACAGTGATAACATACCAAAGGCTGTTGACAGGATAAGAGAGACAGATAAACTTCAAAGGTGAACAACACCGGCACTGAGTCAATGACAGGGATACATAAATGGTAGAGACATTAAACAAATATAAGATCTTGAGGTAGGGGCGCCTGGGTGGCTCAGTGGGTTAAGCATCTGACTCTTGGTTTCCCCTCAGATCACGATCTCAAAGTTCTGAGGTGGAGCCCGGCTTCAGGCTCTGCATTTAGCACAGGGTCTGCTTGGGATTCTTTCCCCCTCACTTGCCCACCCCCTCTGCCCTGCCCCTGCTTGCATGCGTGTGTGGGCTCTCTCTCCAAAATAAATGAATAAATAAAATCTTAAAAAAAAAAGATCTTGAGATATACCAGGCTTCACTGAGCCTAAGAAATGGCCCACCAAAGGATAAAGGTATATTAGTAGGACAGAGATAGATATATAAACCTAGCCTTGTAGAAGTAGAGCTACAGAGGAAAGAAAAACCCTAAAACTTAAAGCGCTGGTATTTGAGGTATACAACAAAAGAAAAAATCCTGTGTGATTTGGAAATTTGACAGCTGGGCTCAGGCACAAAAAGATGATCAGAATTTCACCAGCATACTGGTAAACTCTGAATAAGGAAAGTCCTGGTCTAGCTTTAAAACAATCAACATCAGTGATGAATTAATGAATTGATATTAACTACAGCAGCAAAAAGTCCAGATGCATAAAGACTTCCCTGATATGAGAAGAATGAAATCAGAACTCAGGGAGTATGAGCATCCAAAAATTGGGGGAATAATATACAGAAAGGAAAAGCCAGAAAAAGATTTTGAGAAATCTGTACAGAAGTCCACTTTCATCTTTCAATAAATACTGAGCTGAATTAACAAAGCATGAAACTTCATAAGGACAGGTTAAGTACAAATATCAGGTAAAGAACAACTGCTAGAGGGGAACAGTAAGCAGAACTATCACTGTTCCTAGAAGACTAGAGATGTTTGATTTCCCAGGACTCAGAGGACAAAGACATGATCGAATTAACAAAGTATCCAGTATGAGCACCAGGAAGGCCATAGCATAGAGAAAGAACTAAACTGGAACCAGCAAACATTATTTTAGAGCCACACTAAGAAACTTTTAAAAATGTTCAAAAGGATATAACTAATTCACAAATATGTTCATGGCTTGTCAAAACAAAATTCATCACATTTAATAGAGAGAAACAAATAAACACACAACTAATTACTATTCACAATATCCATGACATAATAAAATTTAACAGACAAATGAAAAAAGCAGGATATTGGTACCAGGGACTACAGGGAGAGGGAAATGGGTAATTGTTCAACATGTATAAAGATTAACTTATACAACATGAACAAAGTCCAGAGATCTACTGAACAACTTAGTACCTATAGTTAAATAAAGTACTACACACTTTAAAATTTTAAAGGATAAATCTCATGTCTAGTACTTGACAAATTCCTACATCTTTTGATGAAAATAAATGAATGAATGAATGAATGAATGAATGAATAAAACGGAGCTACATAAAGAAATTTCCTTACTCTCATATAAGACATCTATGAAAAACAAAAGGTAATATCATGTTAAATTACAAAGCTTGTGTGTTTTCCTACTAAGACTGGGAACAAGACAAAGATGTTTACTCTTGCCACTTCTATTCAGCATTGTACTTGAGGCTTTTTACCAGATCTAGGCAAATAAAATAAAAGGAATCCATTTTGAAAAGGAAGACTCTCTAATCATAAATGACATGATACTGTGTTAGGAAAATCCTAACAAATCCACTAAAGGACTATTAGAACTTAAAAAAATTCATCCAAGTAATAGCATATGAGATCAATACACAAAAATCAATTGTATACCTATACCTTAGCAATGAAAAGTCAGGAAAAGAAATTAAGAAAATGACTACATTACCATACCATCAAAAAGAATAAAATACATACAAAAAATCTTTAAAAAAAACAAATTCAGGGATATACTCTATGAAAATTATAAAATATTGCTAAAAGTAAATAGAGAAGATCTAAATAAATGTGAAGGCAAACTATGTTCATGGATTAAGATTTAATATTGATAAAAATCCCTAAAAATTTTATGTATCAATTAAAAACCTAAAAATCCCACCCGGCATTCATGCAGAAATGTACAAAATTGTCATAAAATTTGTATAGAAATTTTTTTAAAAACCAGAAAATACAAAAAAAATTTTAAAATGAAGAACAGGCGATGCCTAGGTGTCTCACTTGATTAAGTGTCTGCCTTCAGCTCAGTTCATGATCCCACAGTCCTGGGATCAAGTCCTGCATTGGGCTCCTTGCTCAGCAGGAAGCCTACTTCTCCCTCTGCACACTGCTCCTCCTGCTTGTGCGCTCTCTCTCTGTCTCTCTTACAAATAAATAAATAAAATCTTTTTAAAAACTTTAAAACTAAATAAAATGAAGAACAGGGGTGCTAGGTAGCTCAGTGAGTTGGGAGTCTGCCTTTAGCTTGGGTCATGATCCTGGCCAGGGTCCAGAGATCAGCCCCCATGCTAGGCTGGCCACTCATTGGGAATTCTACTTCTCCCTCTATCCCTCCCCTTGCTAGTCTCTCACTTACTCTATCTCAAATAAATAAAATCTGTTAAAAATTAAATAAAATAAAATGAAGAACAATTTGTAGGACTCACATTTCACAATTTTAAAACTTCTTAAAAAGCTATAGTAATCAACATTGTGTGAAAGTGGTACATAAATTAAATGTACAGATCAAAGGAACAGAATTTAGCATATAAAAATAAATTTATTAATTTATGATCATGTTATTTAAAAAAAGGGAACTGAGTCAATTCAACCTAGAGCTTATACATGTCAATGAACTTATTGTTCTTATAACCAAAATATGTGACATATGTTGTCAGATCTTTTACTTTTCCTTGTGTACCAGTAAGAGGTCAGGTGAAAAACAAACAAATCAATAAAAATAAAACAAAATAACAAAAACAAAAACAAAACAATATACACTAAGACTTTTAAGACAAAAACATAAAGGGCTTCAACACAAAGAAACCAAAGGATGGCAATTTGTTGAGGTTGGTTCTCAAAAATGAATGAAGAGCAGAACAACGAAGAATCGGACCTCAAGTAAACTGCAAACAATACTTCAACCTGGAAAGTGAGAAATCCTGAAACCTTCACTTGAACTGTGATGCTATGAAAGAAGATTCCAAAATGGAGTAAGTAACTACTAAAAGAGTCACTCAAAATAGAATCAGAAATACATTGAGAAAGTAAATTGACTTTTGTTAGTTGTAAACTTAACCACTTTCAAAAAAATATGCTTCTACATTGGAATGAAATAAATATAATGTAATGCCTCAGTCAAATAGGCATCATATATTAGAGAGTCCATTTAAATTTTACCACCAAGAATCATAATTCTTTCAACAACTTATCTAACGTTGTGGTGTTTTGTTGGTTTATTTTGTTTTTTGGGTTTTTTTACTTTTAAAAGCCTGAACTTGCCAATTTCAATTCAGAGCACACTTTTGATTTTGGAACACTCTGTGTTTCCTGGATTGCAAACCCTAAGGCCCTAAATGAAAAATTTTGATTGTTTTACAGACTGGTCTTCTTAATTGATAAAACCAAGAACAAGAATGTTAGGAAGCTACTGCCACTGGAAATAATCAGTTAATGGTTATTTCCAAACACATGCCCCTTAACATTAGGTCCACATTGGCAACAGAAATAAGAACAACTAAAGGGATTGTCTTCTGCCCCTGATTCTCTACTCCCACAAAACTGGTGACAGGAATACCACCGAAGATAAACCAAAAACCTCCCTGATCATGTTGTCAACAGAAGCTGCTAAACATCTGCATTTTAAATCTCATTTAAATAATTTCCCTGACTGGTGAAAGCTAACGCTAAATATCTGGAAGGACGACTTGGAAATATAATATGAAAATTTTAACTAAAAATGTCTGAGAGAAAGAGATGCAGAGTAACAATCCACAATATTGACAATATGAAAATTTTAACTAAAAATGTCTGAGAGAAAGAGATGCAGAGTAATAATCCACAATATTGACATTATATTTTTATGCAAAAATAAACAAAATTTTAAAGTGTTGACAATTCCATTTTTGAAAAAACAAATGGGCAGACCAGCAGTATGGGAGCTGATAGATAAATTACATCTTTTTTTTTTTTAAAGGTTTTTTATTTATTTACTTGACAGAGAGGAGAGAGATCACAAGTAGGCAGAGAGGCAGGCAGAGAGAGGAGGGAGCAGGCTCTCCGCCGAGCAGAGAGCCCGACATGGGGCTCGATCCCAGGACCCTGAGATCATGACCCGAGCCAAAGGCAGAGGCTCAACCCGCTAAGCCACCCAGGCGCCCCGATAAAGTACATCTTTGAGCACAACTGACTGTATGAGAAATAACTGGATTATATTTTATGGCCCACATCAGCATGCAGGAATAGAAGATCAAGACCTGCCCTCTATTCCATAAAAGGTTACCAATTTGTATATAATTCTTGTCTTTATTGAAACTACTTAAAATTATATTTATCTTACAGAAGTAGAAATGCTTGCTAAAATAATGGTCTAACAATATGCAAATTAATATAATAAAAATGAAAAATTCTCCCATCTCATGTACCACTGCCACTCCCTCTTTGTGACTACTATTAACACTGTGAAATAAATTATGTGTCACTTAAAAAAAAAAGAAATAAAAGGCAGGAAAACATGACAAATAGCCAAGAGAAAGCAATTTGAAACAAAACCTATCAGATAGCCCAAATGTCACATATAGCTCACAAATACTTAGAACTTTAAAACATGAAAAACGAAAATATTTCTTACAATTCTGTGGGATGACTGGGTGAGTCTTCTACTGCAATGTAGTGCCCGTTTGGATCATTCATGTAGCTTCATTCACTTAGGAGCTTAGCTGGTGTGTCTTTCTTCTCCTCAATGTGGAAGCTCTTTTCACACTATGTCTTTACCTCCAGGACCTTCCACATCCACACTTTCATTTGATTTTGATTCTCAGAAGTACTCTGGATTTAACAAGTTGCATAACACCATTCTTTACCTTGAGAAGCATTTGCTAGCTGGAAAAAGTGGTGAACAAGAAAAAAAGATTTATCATTTTAATCATTAAGTCATACACTGGAAATATTTATTGCATATTATTATTTCTAAACACTGAATATACCCTCCTTTAATTCTTTTCTCGCTTCCCATACTTAATAATACATAGACTGCTAAATGAAAACAATTCATCCTTGACAATCAACTTATCAATTTCTAAAAGTTTGTTAGGTATTTTTTTCTACTTTCAAAATTATGATCAATGTTATACCAATACATAACACAAAACCCCCCTGAGGCCCCAATAGCAGTTTCCTCACTGCTCTATCAGCCTTCAACAACTTCCTCACCACTCATCCAGTCTCAAAGACAATAGTATATATATTGTGTTTTTGTCAAAGAAATACCTCACATCTAGACACCAATTCTGTTTCAGTTATCTATTATATTTAAAAAGTACTATAAACCCAGTAAAACAGTGATTTATTACTTCTTGCAAGTCTACAGGCTGACCCAGTAGTAAGTCTCTTGGAAATAGTATCAGTGGAGTCACGCATATGACTGCATTCACCTTGGAGTTCACCTGGGTAATTAAGATTCCCTTATATTTTTAAAGATTTTGTTTATTTGAGAGAGAGAGCACGAGATGGAGGAAGGCCAGAGGGTGAGGGAGAAGCAGACTCCCGCTGAGCAGGAAGCCCAACTCAGGGCTTGATCCCAGGACCCTGGGATCATGACCTGAGTGGAAGACAGATGCTTAACAAACTGGATGACCCAGGTGCCCCTGGGAAATGAAGATTCCTACACGGCACTTCCATACCACAGGCTGTCTCATCTTCCAGTTCTTCTCTAAATGGCCTACAAACAGAAGGACAGTTACCTTACAAAATAACAGATGGTTTCTAAGAAAGCAAGAAAAAGAAGTTTACAGGCCCAGAATGGTGATTCCCAAAAGTGACAACGAATCACTTCCATTGCATTCTATTAGTCAAAAACTCTCAAAGACAACCAACTTTCAAGAGTGAAAATAGATTCTTCACTATTTATGGGAAGAATACCAGACCGTACTGAAAGAGAAAGAAACTGTTGAAACCAAACTGTCAACCTCAGCAACCTACAAAATGAAAAAACTCAGCAACCCCCAAGTTGGATACAAGAAAACCGGATCCAGCCAGACCCATAGAGTGAAACTGCTGCAAACCAATGAAAAAGATAATCTTAAGATCTCCCAGAGAAAAACTAAGGTCTATATAGATAAGAACAATGACAGCTAACTTCTTAAGAAAAAACTAAACAGCAAACAGAAGACCATGAAATTACATATTTAAAGTGTTGAAAAAAAGTCAAGTTAGAATTTTATGCACTGCAAAATTATTTCTTTTTTTAAGATTTTATTTTTAAGTAATCTTCACACTCAATGTGGAGCTCAAACTCACAATCCCAAGTTCAAGAGTCATACGCTCTACTGACTGAGCCAGCCAGGCACCCCCAAAATTATATTTCTAAATTGACTGAATGAATACATTTGCACACATAGAAAAGCAAAAGAATTTCTCTCCAATAGTCTTATACCACCAGAAATATGTTTTAAAAAGTAGTTGTTGGGGCGCCTGAGTGGCTCAATGGGTTAAAGCCTGTGCCTTCAGCTCAGGTCATGATCTCAGGGTCCTGGGATGGAGCCCCACATCGGGCTCTCTGCTCAGCAGGGAGCCTGCTTCCCCCCCTCTCTCTGCCTGCCTGTCTCCCTACTTGTGATCTCTCTCCCTCTGTCAAATAAATAAATGAAAACTCTTTAAAAGAAACGAATGAATGAATGAATAAATAGTTGTTTAGGGGCCCCTGGGTGGCTCAGTCGGTTGAGTGTCTTCAGCTGGGGTCATGATCTCAGGGTCCTGGGATGCAGTCCCATGTCTGGTGTCCCTGCACAGTGGGGAGCATGCTTCTCCCTATTGCTGTCTCTCTCTGTGCTTTCTCTCTATCTCTCTCTCTTTCTCCCTCTGTCTTTATCAAATAAATAAAATCTTTAAAAAATTGAAAAAGAAAAAGTAGTTGTTAAAGCCAAAGTATATAATACCAATGAAAACCCAGAATGTCAAGGAAAAAATGAAGAGCACTATATAAATATAAGTATATAAATAACTATAAAAACATATACTCAATAAAAACAAATATGCCAACTGTGTGTATAATACTTTATTGTGAGCTTTATATGTATAAACAAAATATGTAAGTATCTATGATGGAAGACAATATGGAATTATGCTATCTAAGGCTCCTATATTATGTGGAAACTAGTGGGATACTATATGAAATTAAACTGTAAACTAAACACAAAAGAAGTAGAAAAAAACCTTAAAATCAATGAAATAGAAAGTGGATAAATTATACAAAAAACCAATAGAACCAAACAGTTTTCTTTTAAAAAATTAATAAAATTAGTAAATCATTAGATAGGCTGATGAAGGAAAAAAGAAATACAACAAAAATTATCTATATTGGGAATGAATAAGGGACATCACTACAGTTCTTAGAGACATTAAAATAATAAAAAGGAGAAGTTATGAAGAACCTTATACTAATAAATGACAACATAGAGGAAATGATCAAAGTCCTTGGAACATATATACTACCAAAACTCAAAACAGAAAAGGTAAATCAGCCTCTTAAAAAAAAAAAAAAAGAACACAAAATCAAAAGGCTTCCATGAAGAAATCTTTAGGCCCAGGTGATTTCTCTGGTGAATTCTATCAAACATTTAAAGAAGAAATAACGCCAAAAATATACAAATTCTTTTAAAACTTCTAGTAGGAGAGAACACTTCCCAAATCATTTTATGAGGCCAGCATACCACCATTACCACAATTTGACAAAGAATGATGAGAAAATAAGACATGGATATTACTAATGAATAAAAAGAACATTCCTTTATAAAATGACAATAAATAAATATAAGTGTATCCGACATATATTGAAAAGATAATACAACCATGACTAAGTAGGATTTATCTTAATAATACAAAGTTGATTTGTCGTTTTAAAAGCAGTTGAGGAAATTCACAATGGTGACAGACAAAAATTAAAACCATATGATTTATTTAATAGATGCAGAAAAAGCATTTGACATGCCTTAACACCAATTCAGGATGAAAATAAAAACTTTCAGGGATAAAAGGAAATTTCCTAAACCGGGTAAAGGGAGTCTAGAAACAATATATAATCTCACATAGCTCAGAATGTTCAGTTAGAAATATTTGGGTATCCCTCATTGGAATTGAAGGTAAAGGCACAAATAAAAATATTTCTTTTTTTCTCCTGAAAGATTTTATTTATTTATTTGATAGAGAAAGACATAGCATTCAGAGGGAACAGGAGCAGGGGAGTGGGAGAGGGAGAAGCAGGCTTCCCAGGAGCAGGGAGCACAATGCAGGGCTTGATCTCAAGGACCCTGGGATCATGACCTGAGCCGAAAGAAGATGCCTAATGACTGAGCGACCCAGGCGCCCCAATAAAAATATTTCTAAATTGGATTCAAGCTAAAATCAGAACAAAGTTCAAGCATGCACAAGTACACAAACATACACAAGTATGTTCACAGATTTTGAATAAACATCATTATTGGTAATTTTTAATTATTCATTTGAAAATAACATAACTCCAAAGGAGAAAGAGGTTGCAACGTAAAGCTAACCCAAGTGTACACTACACGAACAGCAAGCAACATTCACACAGACAACTACGTAAAATTTAAAATGTAGTGGTTTGTTATGTATCACTCACCTCTGGCAAAGTTATTCAAGGAATATGAATTACTCGTACAAAATTGATTATTACCAAACTCATACTAAATACTATATTAAGGAACCATACTACTGCTTACTAAAAAAGGTGAGTAAACTTTCATATCTGCTTCCTAATTTGTTTTCAGTGTTCTGCAAAACTAGTTTTCAATACTCAACCACTCTACCAAAAGAAGCTTTGCCATTCCTGAGAGGTTTTCTGATGCAATATACTTGTCTATCACATTTTCTTTCTTCAAAATAAATCTGTCTTGAATTTTATGTACTCGGAAAAAAATCTGCAAAATTATAGTTGAAAGGCTAATAGTTGATAATTTATATTATCTAATATATATATATTAACGTGTGTTTTTTTCATTGAGAGAGAGAGTGGTAAAGAGGCACAGAGAGAGAGAATCTTAAGCAAGCTCCACACCAGTGTGGAGCCCAAGGTGGGGCTCGATCTCACAACCTTGAGATCTTGACCGATGCTAAAATCAAGAGTCAGATGCTTAAACAACTGAGCCACACAGGCATCTCCATTATCTAATATTTATACTGATATGATAGCAATATCTTTCAGAGTGTTTTTTTCCCAGAAAATACAAGAGGTTATTAAAACAGGTCTTTCTTATTATATTACACATGAAAGACATAACTGAACCATTAAATAGTAATGCAAGTGAAGTATTTCCATTGGGAAATCAGCTAATATTATCCATGTCTATTACATTCTGTAGATCAAACTTGATATGAAAATAGAACTATAAGAATCCAGAAGAATTGATAGTTAATGTAGCACAGTAATTCCCTCTCATATATCAGCTGTCTCAATTGTACTTTTGTAAGCTCAATAGCATTCACTTCAAAATTGAATTCTCAGAAGTCTGTCTAATATTGTGATATACCAACTTATTGATTAAAGAAAGACTTTAGATATCTGATAAGCTGAAGACCAAGCTTACATTTTTATATGATAATTCAGGACCTAACTTGCATTCTTGCTGACATACAAATAACCCACCTATACATAGAACTGCCTGCAGGGCAGCCTACAGGGATTTCCAAATGTTTCCTTAAAAAAAAAAATTGAATTTACCCTAGTGCTTAAACAGAAATCCTCTTCCATTCTCAGAGTTGAAAATCAAAAGACATAGAGCAGGTCATCTTGACCTTGAAAAAATTAAGTAAAAATCCTACCATGAATTTAAATCATACTGCCTTATAATGTTGTTGTATACCATCTGATTTGAAGTAGCACTTCATTCAAAGGGGAGTACCAGATTGGGTATCACAAATAGTTGAACAAATTAACTAGCCAGGTAGAATTACTAGCATTCACTTGAACAATTTAATGTATACCAAAATGGATTTCCTTTTCCAATGCCAGACTATATTTGATATTTTGATTACAATAAAGTGGAAATATCTCGACAACAAAATACAGATACTTGTCAAAAGGCAAGTATCTTGCCTAAAACTTCATTCTCAATCCAATTAAATAGTCACACAATAAACAATAGGCCATGGCACAAAGATTCAGTGGTAACATACTCATAAGCCCAGCATTGACACTAATCCATTAGTGATTTTGATATAGACAAAAGTGATTTTACCTAAGACCAAGGGCAGGACCACTGCAGAGACTACAAAGTGTATATTCCAGAAAAAGCCCTGGATGCTCCAATAGATGTATTCATTTCTATGGGTAGATACCGTCAACGAAAGTGAATCAAATTACAACCTATATCTTACCTGGAATTCAAAGGGAAAACATAACTACATAAAATATTTATAGGGGAAAAAAAACTATAAAACACAACATGCCAAATTCAAAAGGTATTATTTTTTTCTTACTGCCGATCTCTGAATTCCATAGTTACTTTGGCATTTCTTGATTAAGGGCAATGATGACAAACTACTATTCTCATTTGTTCCCAAGATAAAGGAAAATATACTCATGAAAGTGTGGTATATAACAATATCAATTAATATAATATAAACCATCACCAAAGTGAAAGACAAAACCCAAATGATTATGTCAATAAACAGAAAAACAATTTGACAAAATACAATATCCCTTCATAATACAACCAACAAATTAAAATAAAGGAAAGTTATATGAGCTCATAAAGGGCATCTACGAAAATCACACAGCTAATATCACAACTAATAGTGAAAAGACTGAGTGATTTCTCCTTAAGAATAACAAGAGTGGCACAGTAGATTAAGCGTCCAACTCTTGGTATTGGTTTCGCTCATGATCTCAGGGTCCTGAGGTGAAGCCTCCAAGTCAGATTCCATGCTCAGCAAGTAGTCTCTTTAAGACTCTCTCTGCCTCTGGTCCTACCCCCTCCCCCCAATCTCTCACACTCTCTCTCTCTCTCAAATAAATATATAAATATTAAGGGGGAAAAAAACAAGGAAAGAAGAAATTAACACCAAGAATATCTACTTTTACTAGTACTATTCAACATTCTACTAGAATTTCCCGACACAGAGATTGTGCAAGAAAATGAAATATATACAAGTCTTTTATATAAGAAACAAACAAATACAATGGTCTCTATTTGCAGATGACAAGATCTTGCATGTACTAAATCCTACAGAATTCACACCAAAATACTATTAGAAATAATATAGCAGGATACAAAAATCTATATAAGCAAATTAATTTAATTTCCATACAGTAGTAATGAATAACCCAAAAAATGAAACTAAGAAAGTAATTCAAGTTACAATAGCATCAATAAGAATAAAATACCCGGGAATAAACTCCGAAAACTATAAAAATTGCTGAAAGAAATGAAGAAGGATCAAAATACATGGAAAGACATCCCATGTTCATAGACCAGAAGACTTACAATTCCTAAGATGACAAAATTCAAATTGACCTAAAAATTCAGTACAATAAATAAAGATGCAAACTGTCTCTTTTTGGAAATCGACATGCTAATTCTAAAATTTACATGGAAATTAAAAGGAACCAAAACAGCAAAATCAATCTTGGAAAAGAATAAAGTGGGAGGACTTATGCTATAGATTTCAAAACTTACAACACAGCTATAATTATCAAGTAAAAGAGATGAAGGCATATAGACAATAACATACACCAATGGAACAGAATGTGTAGTACAGAAGTAACACCTATTTATTTATAGTCAACTAATTTTAGACAATAATGTCATGATAATTCCATGGGCAAAGAATAGATTTTAACAAATGGTTCTGGTATAAATTGATATCCACATAAAGGAGGAAATTAAGTGATTTCCTCACATTATAAAAAACCTAACTTGAAAATAGTCTGTAGTCCTAAATGTAAGAGCTCTAAGAAGTCTCTCTAAGAATAGAAGACTCTAAGAAGAAAATATAGGAGTAAATCTTAGCTATAACATCAAAAAGATAAGATAAAAAAATAAACTAAGATTACTATTTTCATGATTTCAATGGACAACATCAATAGGTTAAAAGGTACCATACTGGAACAGAATAAAAACCTCATAAATTCACCCACAATTATCTTGTCAATTAAATTTCAACAAAGGAGGAAAGGATATACAATTGGAAAAAAAGTCTCTTCAAGAAATGGTGTTTGGAAAATTAGACAGCAACATGCAAAAGAATGAAACTGGTACACTTTCTTTCACCACGCACAAAAATAAACTCAAAATGGATTTAAAACCTAAATATGAGACCCGAAACGACAAAAATCTTAGAAGAGAACATAGGCAATAATTTCTTTGAAATCAGCAATAGCAACATTTTTCTAGATATGTCTCCTGAGGCATGGGAAATAAAAACAAAAATGAATTATTGGGACTACATCAAAATAAAACGTATCTGCACAGGAAAGAAAACAAAAAACAAAAGTAAAGGGCAACACCACGTGCAGCTCCACACTGGGAGTAGAGCTTGCTTAAGTTTCTCTCTCTCCCTCTTCCTCTGCCACTCCTCCCCACCCCCATCTGCGGGGGTACTCTCTCTTTCTAAAAAGAAAAAAAATTACAAAGAGCCTACAAAAACCACTAAATGGCAATATACTGAATGGCAGAAGACATATGCAGATGACATATCAGATAAAGGTTTAGTAATAAAGAACATACTCAACACCCAAATAAATAAATAAATAAATAACACAGCCCTCCCTAAAGTGAGTAGTCAGGGTTCCATGAATTGAGGGCTTGAATAGCACAAACAGGCAGAAGAACAGAGAATTTCATCTTTCGAACTAAATGCACCGGTTCATTAGTCTTCTCACTTCAGACTGGGAATGCACAATCTGATTAGATTTTAAAACTCTAAGGACTCTATTTCCAGCAGGAAAGAAAACAATGACACTCCAGAGCATGATCTGCAAATATATATGTGCAAAATTGGATACTCCTAACCAACTATTTCATAAAAAAGAATATGATGCCTGCATATATAATTTCAAACATTTTTGGAAAATGAACAGATATAATGAGATTGGTTAGATGGTTGGTTGCTCTCTAAGATCACTGCACAAAGTGATGAAAGAAAAGGATGAGCTTAGGGATTTGAATTTCCAGGTAAAGTGCCACATAAATGCCCTAAAAGCTTCTATGTGCTCCATGAAGGACACATTTATTTTGTATAGCCACAGGGCTGAGAATACTAAAAATCAAACACAGAATTACAACCTGACTGGATGAATTACAACATAATTTGAACTCCCAGCCTCACAGGCTATCTATTATTAGAGCGAGTACACTGATTTAGAAAGAACAGGATACTATAAAATGGGATGGGAAAATGCATAAAGTTAAATGAAGCTGGGGTCCTTATGACCCTAAATTCCCTGATGAACCATTCTTACCAATGGAAGAGGCGTCCTTCTCTCTACTCATTGGAAACAGGTTTTAACGCTTCATTATGAGGAAACAATACTGGCCAGCCTTTAGGTAGCTGAGTCTCAAGATAACACCGATCCACCTCATGACCAAACCACAGCACCTCTCTTTGCCTCAGAAGGCCCTCCAAGTGGAGGTTCAAAGTGTGACCAGCAATGAGATATACTATATTACAAAATAATGGCTCGAGGGTTCAAATTTATATAGACAGAAATATAGGAAACTTAAGAATGTACATATAGAATGTGGAATAATACTGGCAGGAACATAAATCAGGATCAAGAGGAATTTATTGATATGGGCTAACTAAACAGACACTTCATTTGATATTGTAGCTCAGGCATTTTGAAGGGCTATAACAGTTTCTGTGGTTGGTTAGCTGGAAATATGAATAAAAAGGTGGCCCATGGAGAAGTTAAGTGGAAATATGGGACCTTCCTTGTTTTAATATAGAGAAAACGATTCAAAGCCTTAGCACTTGTTATTTAAGATTTATACACTCACACTAGGAAAATATGGAAGATATAACTTTCACTAACACTCTGAGAAATAAATTTGTAAAGGTGGTCCTGCCAACCTTGATGAGCTCCATAACTGTTTATCTCTACAGGCCAGACCTTAGAATAGGAACTAGAGACATTAAAATGAGAACCCTATAAGGATTGGGAGTAAATGGATCACAGGTTGGCACTGACCAAGTGGCAGCCATCAACTGCCAATAGCAAAATGGTTATGATTGCTATAATAGACAGCAGAATGAAATCAACGGTCAGAATAGCCTGCCTATGGCAGACCTATGGTATTGGCTAGTTGATCGTGTTTCTGGAAGTGAAATAGACAAGAAAATTATTAAATTCTTATTTAAATTGTTTAATCAGAAAAGTTTTATGTCAATTGACTGGTTCAGTAGGTAGAGCATGTGACCCTTGATCTCTAGGTTTTAAGTTTGAGCCCCACATTGGGTGAAGAGATTACTTAAAAGTAAAATCTTAAGAAAAAATAAACAGTTAGACAAATGAAACTAAGAAAGAACCCAGAAATAGACCCAGAGAAATATATTCAGTGGGTGTTTGACAAAAATCAAAGGCAGTAAAATGGAGCAAATATAGTCTTTTCAACAAATGATGAAGGCAAAGTTAAACATCCACATGCAAAAAAAAAAAAAATCCTTCAAAACCATAAACATATTAAGAGATCAAATTGAAGGGGCGCCTGGGTGGCTCAGTAGGTTGAAGCCTCTGCCTTCGGCTTGGGTCATGATCTCGGGGTCCAGGGGTAGAGCCCCGCATCGGGCTCTCTGCTCAGTGGGGAGCCTGCTTCCCCCTCTCTGCCTGCCTCTGCCTATTTGTGATCTCTCTCTGTCAAATAAAAAAATGAATCTTAAAAAAAAGAAATCAAATTGAAATATATCACAGAATACGAAATACAAAAGAATAAAATTAGGATAAAGCATAGCAGAAAACCCAAATGACCTTGGGTACTCTGAGGACTTTTTAGATACAAAAGCAAAGGGAAAATCCATGAAAGAAATAACCGATACTCTCCCCTTTTGAAAAAAACTTCTGTTCTATAAAAGACAATGCTGAGTGGCGCCTCAGTGGCTCAGTTGGATAAGCATATGCCTTCTGCTCAGGTCATGACCCCTGGGTCCTGGGATCCAGTCACAGGTCAGGCCCTGCTCAGCAGGAGTCGCCTTCTCCTTCTTATTCTGCTTTCCCCCAAGTGTTGTCTCTCACTCATATACATTAAAAAAAAATTAAGACAGTGTCGAAGAAATGAATAGGCAGATCACAAAGTATTAGGGGAATTAAAACAGTCTCCATATTACTATAATTATCAAAACATGTCACTATACATTTCTCGAAACTGAGAGAATGCACAACACTTAGAGTGAACTGTAAGGTAAACTGTGGACTTAGGTGACTATGATGTGTTAATGAAGGTTCATCATTGTAACAAATACACCACTCTGCTGGAAAAAGTTGATGACAGGGAAGGCTATTGAAGTATGGCAGCAGAGGGTATATTAAACATCTGTGTACCTTATACTCACTTTTACTACGAAATTAACCATCTCTAAAAAAAAGAAAATGAAGTCAATTTTAAATAAGAAAACAAGAGGCTCAAGAAGAAATAGAAAAACTGGATTGCAATGAACTTATAACAAGTAATAAAATTCAATCAGTAATCAAAAAGTTCACAACAATAAAATATCCCAGGACCATATAGTTTCATCAGTGAATTCTATAAGATATGCTAAGAAGAAATAACCCAAATATTTCAAAAACTCTGCCAAAATTAAGAAGTCAATGACTCCTACAACTTAATATAAGGCCAGCATAACCCTAATACTAAAGCATCATAAAAACTTAGAGCAACAATCAAAAATCTTCAAAAAATATTAAATAAAAATCCAGCAGGTTATTACACATATTGACAAAGCAGGATTTATCCCTGGAATGCAAGGACAAATCATTAAATGTAAATCAATGTAATACATCATGTTAATAGAATAAAGACAAAAAAATCAATTATCATTTTTATTGATCCATGAAGTGCATGTCCGAAATGTAACACAATTTCATTAAAAAAAAAATTTTTCACAAGCTAAAAATACAAGGGAGCATCCTCAAAATTATAAGTCATTTATGTAAAAACTCATACTTACTATCATTCTCCAAAGTGAAAGACTTTAAACTCCCCCTATGATCAGGAAGAAGAGAGTATCTTCTTTTAATATCAAGAGTCATTTATAATGTAAAATACGGACTATGAATAATTATTATAATAGGTATTTTAAGATAATATCTGTATATATTCCTTAAGTATCTGTACCAGAAAAAAAAAGTTAGATTCAAGATAGGATTTGGCAGAAATATTTGGATTCTCATGTTCATTACAACATTATTCATAAGAGTCAAGAGGTGAAACCCCCTAAATATCCATCAATGGATATATGGATAAAGAAAATGTGGTATATACACACAATGGGATAGTATTTGGCCATAAAAAGGAAGAAATCCTGTCACATGCCACAACATGGATGAACCTTGAAGATACGCTAACTGAAATAAGAAGGTCACAAAAATACAAATACTGACTGATACCACTTATATGATGTATCTAAAGAACTCAAATTCATTAAAGCAGAAAGCAAAATGGTGGCTAGTAAGGGCTGGAGGACAGGAGAAACAGAATTGCTAATGGATAAGTACAAAGTTTCAGCCATTCAAGGGGAAAAATTTCTAGATATCTACTATATAAGATTATGCTTAGAGTTAACAAGAATGTACTCTACCATTAAAAATTGAAGACTGTAGAGCTCATGTTATATGCTTTTATCATCACAAAAAAATTTAGAGCTAATAAGCAAATTCAGGATGGCTAAAATAATAATTATTTAAAAATCAAAAATTACAAGTGTTATAAGGATATAGAGAAATTAAAATGCCCATATATTCCTGCTATGTCAGTAAAATGGCGCAGTAGCTGAGGATATCAGTTTGGAGGCTCATCAATAAGTTAAACATAGAATTATATATGAGCAAGCTTGGCAAATAGACGAAAACAAATGAACAAACAAATGGGTTTTCAAATGGGTTTCATTTTTTTTTCTTTTTTTTTAAAGATTTTATTTATTTATTTGACAGAGAGAGAGAGATTACAAGTAGACAGAGAGGCAGGCAGAGAGAGGGAGAAGCAGGCCCCCCACTGAGCAGAGAGCCCAATGCGGGGCTCCATCCCAGGACCCGAGATCATGACCCGAGCCGAAGGCAGAGGTTTTAACCCACTGAGCCACCCAGGAGCCCTCAAATGGGTTTCAAACAAAAACTTGAACAAAAATGTTAATAGTATCACCATTCACAATTGCCAAAAAGTGGAAACAATACAAATGACCACCAAATGATGAATGAACAAGCAAAACGTGGTATATTCACACACCAGAATATTATTTAGTCATAAAGAGAAAGAGAAAATTGATATTGACAACACAATGGATGAACCTTGCAAAAACTATACTAAGTAAAAGTCAGATACTACAATAAGTCACATATTATATGACTCCATTTATAAGAAAAGTCCATAATAAGCAATTCCAGATAGACAGAAAGCAGATTACTAATTGCTGCGGCCCATGTGGAAATGAGATGGAGAGTTAGTTTTTAATGCGTATAGGATTTCCATTGGGGTGGTAAAAGTGTTTTGGAACAAGATAGTGGTGATTGCTGCACAACATTATGAATTTATTAAATATATCTGATTTGCATACATTAAGATTGTTAAAATGATAATTTTAACTTTTCTGTATTTTGCCATGATAAAGAAATAAGATAAGTATCAGAAAAAAAACAATGCTCCAAAGATGATATACAAATAGCCAATAAACCTATAAATAAGAGACTCAACATCATTAGTCATTAGGGAAATGCAAGTCAAAACCAAGAGATACCACTTTATACCCACAAGGATGCCTATCAACAAAAAGAGAGGTATCTTTTGAAGCCTTGTTTTGTACAAATGTAAAATGGTACAGACACTTTGAAAAAAGAGTTGACAGTTCTTTGAAAAGTTAAACACAACATTCCCTATGACCAGTAATATCCACATGTATTCAGGAGTGCATGGGTGGCACAGTTGCTTAAATATCTGACTCTTGACATCAGCTCACGTCATAATCTCAGGGTGGTGAGATCAAGCCCCACACTGGGCTCCAAAATGGGTATAGAGCTTGCTTAGGATTCTCTTTCCATTTCCTTCTGCCCCTCCCCCACCCCTGCTCCTGCATTCTCTCTCAAAAAATTAATTAATTAAAAGATAAATAAAATCATGTATTTACAAAAAATTTGTACATGGATATTCATAGCAGCATTATTTCTAATAGAAAAAAAATATTCATCCAAATGCCCCATCAAATGATAAATGAATAAACAAAATACCACATGGCCATTCAATGGAATATGACTGAAACAAAAAAAAAGGAATAAAGAGGAATGAAGTAGTGATACATGCTGTGTTGTGCATGAACCTTGAAAACATACTATGTTTTAGTAGTTTAAAACACCGGAATGCAAAAGGTGACAAATTATATAATTATCTTTATATGAAATGTCTAGAAGAATCAAATCCATACCTACAGAAAGTAGATAGTGGTTGGTGGCATGGGTGGGGAAATGAATGTATCGGCTTTCATTGATTGGGTGGTGAAAATATTCTACCTTTGAGAGTAATGATGACTGACAACCTTGCTGAGTCCACTAAAATCCACTGAATTTGTACACTTTTCAAAAGTGATACTTCCGGTATGTGTAGTATATCTCAATAAAGTTATGGACGACTGTGCCAGGCAAAATGGATCGTACAAATGGTAACATCTGTGATTGGCCCCCAAGGATTCTGAAGATGGAACATGTTGAAAGAGACAATGGACAGACTAGAGTAAATAAACCTAGGAAGTCCTTGAAAACAGAGAGGAATAATAGAAAAAAAAATCCTATGATTTTGGACTAGTGGTTCCTGTGAAGTCATAGTATTTTACTTAACTCTAAATAGTTTATATGAACTATGTCTGTAGGCGGGGCACGTGGGTGGCTCAGTTGGATAAGCATCCAACTCTTAATCTCAGCTGAGGTCTCGATCTCACAGTCATGGATTCCAGCCCTGTGTTTGGCTACACGATAGGTGAGGAGCGTGGTTTAAAAAAAAAAAAAAAAAAGATAAACTATGTCTGTACACATGGAGCTGAACAAGTCTCGAGAAACAAACAAAACAACAAATACAAAGCCACAAATCTCAAGAGGGCCTTTACTGCTGCACTGAAGGTCAGTCTTATGTTTCTGGTCCATTTATTCTCCTTTCTTTTTGGGAGAGGGAGAATGTACTTTTGTACTTTTTACTTTTGTACTCTAATGTACTTTTTCACAAGTACACAATGTACTTGTACTTTCACAAGTACTCTGATGTACTTTTTCACAATTTCTCATCTCTCTTCAAACTTTCAGCACCTTTCGCAACCTTATTCTCAGCTGATGAATCATTCCCATTGTTTAAAAGATCTTATTTAGTTATTTTTGAGAGAGAGAGAGAGTACATGAGCACAAGCAGGGGGAGGGGAAGAGGGAGAAGCAGGCTCCCCACTGAACACAGAGGTTCCATCCCAGGACCCCAAGATCAGGCCCATTTTTTTCTATACAGGCAAAAAACAAACCTCTGGACCACACTATTCCTTTGCCAGTAATATGCCATTTCACTACTTCTCCTACAAAGCAACACTCCTCACAAAAGTTGTTTTATACCGTCACCAATTCCTCTTTACTCCTTTACTCTTAAATTCACTCCATCTACGACTCTCCCCAGCTAACCTATTCAATGATTCCCATGTTGTACATTCTAACAGTCAATTCAAGGCCCTTATATTTTCAGACATTAACAGCAGCATTTTTAAAAAGGATGTCACTCTTATTCTGGAAAAACTTTAATTTTTAGTACATTTTTTATTTCGACTCTAATATAGTTAACACACAGTGTTATATAACTCTCAGGTGTACAATATAGTGATCCCACAATTCTGTACATCTATCATGATGAGTATATCTTTTAATCCTGATCACCTCTTTCACCCACCCCCATCCCCCACCTCCCCTCTTGTAACAATCAGTTTGTTCTCTATACTTAAGAGTCTGTTTCTTGGTTTCCCTCTTGCACTCTCTCTTCTCTCTCAGACTCTCACTCTCTCACCTTTGGAAATACTTTCTAAAAATTAGTTTCCAGGATACCATACTATCTTTTTTTTCCTCCTTCCTCTCTGACCATTCCAAATGAACTTTTTTTAGTTCTTTCTCTTCTCTCCATCATATTACCATTGCAGTGTACTAGGGTCCAATCCCTGAACTGCATCTTTCTCTATAATCACTTCTAGGAGATCGCATCTATTTTCATGTTTTCGATCCCACCTATATATTCTTTTTTTCCCACCTACATGTTCTTGATTCTCAAATTTATTTCCCTATCCCAGATTTCTCCCCTGAAACCCATATTTACATATACAACTCAGCTACCTCTCTGTTTAACAGATATTTTAAAACCAAAACTTTCAAAATTCAACACTTGCTCTTCAATTACACAAACCTACATCACTACCCGACTTTTCTTTCTCATTTTATCAGTTATATAATGACCCATAAAAATTTACAATATACTTAAGTGATTTAACATAACACACATTGCTGGGTGAAATAAGTCAAGCAGAGAGAGTCAATTATCATATGGTCTCACATGTGGAGCATAAGGAAAAACATGGAAGACATTGTGAGAAGGAAAGGAAATGTGAATGGGGGGAAATCGAAGGGGGAGATGAACCTTGAGAGACTGTGGACTCTGAGCAACAAACTGAAGGTTTTGGAGGGG
>CM052801.1:78523082-78640522 GCA_028533885.1 Nasua narica | reverse complement strand
TTTTTTACGTATAAAGAAATCCTTTATTTTTTTGCATATAAACAAATCTTGAAAAGGAAGTAAATTCTGCCATAAGCTACAAGTTGTATGAACATGAGGGAACTGTACTAAGTGAATCAAGCCAGTCACAAAACCACAAACACTGTATGATTCCATGTATATGAGGTATCTACAGTAGTCAGATTCACAGAAATAGATACAGAATACTGGTTGGCGAAGACTAGGATTGTTAAACTATAAATATACCTATTTAGGTATACTTAATAGACCTAATATAACCATAGTTTCAGATATACAACTTAAAAAAAATCTGAGATGTTTCATAACAATATAAATATACTGAATACTACTTAACTAAACACTTAAAAATGGTTATGAGTATAAATGTTGATATGCAACTTTTATGACAATAAAAAGAGAAAAGAAACACTCAAGCAATTCTAACCGAACATAGAACATACAAATCGAAATATGACCCATCAACAAGACTTACTGGTACTACATGTGTTTCTTTGACCACCAGGACTGTGGAAACTGTCCGATGAGAGGTGTAATGTCTAAGTGACCCAAATCAGGTCTGGTTCACTGTGGGCCACAATATAGTAAGATAATAAGTAGATGCAGTATGATATTGTTATTTTAGAAAGTTGAGTAATATTCTCAGGCTATTTTCATCCAAACAAAGAATGGCTCCTGAAAAACATTCACCAAAACCTGAAAAGAAAAGGAAATATCCTTTGAAAGCCTTTGAAAGCACTTTCTTTAATGACCATCTATCTATCTCTGTTATTTTATGCCAGAATGAGCTCATTTAAACATCAAAGTCCTTAGACTGATATTTAAAAAAATATGTAGCTAACATGAATATTGTAATTCTACATAAACTACAAATAGCACTCATTCCACAATTATTATAAATGGTTTAAAAACAAGTTGTACGTACATTTGGGTCTGTTTTCTTTCTGCATTTAGTTTCCTAATAGGATCTAATAGGGAAAAGCTTACGTGTTTGTCTTTGAGTTCTCCTCTTCTCTCTGATTTATACCATTATTAATTGTTTTGTTTCACAAAATTGATGCCCATATTGATTTTTTACGATAGAATACTCTTTCTTGGCACTAAAAATAGGCCTGAAGATAGGTATTTGTATTTGACAAAATGTTTCCCCAAAGTATCATGAAAATCAGGAAAATGTCATGTAAATTCAGTGCTTCACATATTTTCCTTCTTATGATTTTTTGGCACTGCTACAGAAGAGTGAAAGCCCCATGAAAGATAATAAATTTTCCTACCCACTTGATAATGAACTAAGTTGATATTCAGTCATTTGACTTTACTATGTAAAGCTCCGACATAATATGGGACATTTATAAGAATCACTCGTTGTTAGCCTGACACATGAAAATGTTTTTTCAAGTTTTATTCAATTGGCAAATTCATTCTCTAAGAAATATATCATTAGATTGATGTCAGATGGCATGATATTAATGTTCAGCTATTTTGGCATGTCACACTCCTGACAATATATTTTTTTAAAGCTGCCATAATTCAAATAACTTTAACTCCAACTCAGTTTCTGTGGGGAAAGTAGCAAGTTAGGAGAACAATTATTCAAAGACAAAACTCTCCCGCTATCAACCACTACAAATACAGTACATTTCACGCAAGTTAGTCTAATACATGTATGTTCATATGTCTAGCATTAAGAGAAAAAGAAGTGGGTGCCACTTTCTGGTTATTCTAGAACAAAAAATGTTCATCATTAAGAGAGAAAGAAAAGAAAACTAAAATCTTTCTTGGAACAAACATCAGGATATTGCTGGTTTGGCTTCTCTGAAACAGACAAATGAACAAAATCCAAAGGGTTATGAGCTTTCTACCCATACTAATTTGGATTACTGCACTGGTAGAGGTAAATGGGAAGAATGCTTGCAACTTTGAAATGAAGAAGAAACCTTTACAACTAGATGAGAATGACTATAGTTATCAATGAAGCAGAGGTCTTAAATTCACCTTTTTTGGCCTGTATCCTAAATTTTAAGTAAGTTCAAAGTTATGTTCACACTAATTAATCAATAAAGAAAAGAATTGACCTCATAACATTCTAAACTAGCAAAGTGGAAAAGAGTGGAGTGATATACTTATAAAGTATTTTTGTACCCTTCCTTATCATCTAACAATCACATGATAGCTGGAATATGGGGGAAAAATAAGTGTTATTTCTTTTGCTCTAAAACTAAATTCCCAGTTGAATGCTCATTCTTCCACATGACCCCAAACAGCTTCTTTTCAGAGCAAACTGATACCATACTTATTCAGATCATAAATTATTGATTAAAATTTAAATTTATGGCTCCCATTCTTCACTGATGCTGTCAATGTCTAAAACTGAGTCTTGCTTCCTTAGCAACACTCAAAAGATAAAGCTGCTTGTTAATTTTCTCACTACTCTGTATAATCAGATTTTGTAAATAAAATGACACGAATCTTAATCTCCAATGTAACTTTCAAACTAACACTCCTGTACCTTTACGGAAAAACAGTGGTTCCTTCAAAACAAAAGGCTGAACCATTTTCTTTCATCCTTAAGATATTTTCACATCTTGATAATAAATCTTTCCTTTTAGCACAAATATTTCCAGACTTTTGGGTAACTTCAATAATTATATAAATGAGCAAACCAAATCTGTGTATCCTAAAACTCGTCATCTGCAGGGATCTCTTCTATGTTATCTACACAACTCTGTCATGGCCTCATGCTTATCATAACTAGACATAACTCTTTAGATTTAAAATTTATATATTCTACTTCAGAGAATCATGTCCAGAAACTTGCTCACTCTTTGTTCTTGATGAGAAGGAAATATAACATCATAATTCACTGATTCGAATTCATTGATATCTATAGGACTCTTGAATCTGTCTTTCCTTCTTGAATCAGTTTGGGTAATTTTTATTTTCCCAGGAATTTGTCGATTTATTCTATGTCTTTCAATATATAAATTATATTATTTACCATAATATTCCCATCATTTTTAAATCCTTTCCCACATTTGGATTTATGATATAGTTATCAATCCTAATAATGATTGCCTTCTCCACTTTTTTTTAATTAATCTTGACAAATGCTTGTCCACGTTTCTTATCATTTCTATGAGGAATTTTTCATCTAATCTATTGTATTTGCCTATCTTTTTTTCCTTAAACTCTTCCAATAGGTTTTTTTACAATGCTTGTTAAAAAGATGCTGGCTTTAGGGGTGCCTGGGTGGCTCAGTCATTAAGCATCTGCCTTTGGGTCATGCCATGATCCTGGTGTCCTGGGATCAAACACACATTGGGTTCTTTGCTCTGTGGGAAGCCTGCTTCTCCAGCTCCCACTCCCCCTGCTTGTGTTCCCTCTCTCACTGTGTCTCTCTCTGTCAAATGAATGAATGAATGAATGAATAAATAAATAAATAAATAAATCCTTAAAATACACAGATAAATAAAAATTTAAAAATGCTGACTTTATATCCTTGACTCACTACTTTTCTGCCCTTTTTATTTAATAAAATAAACATTTCATACTATACTCCACTAAATACCACTTTAGCTACATTACACAAGTTTGACGTATAATATTTCACAATCTTCAGTCAAAATATTTATAAACTCAATTGTACTTTCTTCATTGATCATGAGTTATTTACATGTTTGCCTGTCACTTTCTACATATATATATTTTTTACAGACTTATCTGTTATTGATTTCTAATTTTACTGTGTTTTGGTCAAAAATGTGATCTTCGTAACACTTTGAAATTTGAACTAACTTGCTTGATAAAACATGGTAAATTCTCAAATATGTTCCATGCGACCTTAAAAAATAATGAATAGTCCTCACTTAATGTATGCAGTCTTTTCATTTTTATGAAGATCTTACTTGTTAACTTGACAGAGAAAGACACAGTGACAGAAGAAACACAAGCTGGGGAAGTGGAAGAGGGAGAAGCAGATTTCCTGCCAAACAGGGAGGCCGATGCAGGGCTTGATCCCAAGACCCTGGGACCATGACCAGAACCGAAAGCAAACACTGATTTAATGGGAGGCTGAAAATACAATTACTGCTACTACTCAGTGATATTCCATTGAAAAATACAAAAGTAATCCTTCTACAACTACTCCCATAAGCTGTAAGAATAGCTTTTTATCCTGTTGCCCCAGAGGGAAAATTTCAATGGCTCAAATATATTAGATGTTTTGCCATGCAAACACTTAACTGAGCCACCCAGGTGCCCCAATATATGCAGTCTTTTTAACAATGACACACATGAAAAATAGTCAATTAGATTAAGCTTGTTTATTTTGATATAAAATAAATACAGGAATATAGAAAATCTGTAATTTTACTATTTTTTAAATCTCTCTGAAATAAAAAATACTGCCAGGATTATATTAAAATCACTCTATATTTTCACCAAAATATATTTTTCTATTTCTTTCTATATATTTTTCTATTTCTTTCCATATTTTAAAAATTTTACATCAAAGTTACATTGTTCGATGAAATCAAGTTTAGAATGGCTCAATCTCCCTAAGGAAATTACCCTTTTATCTATGTATTCCCCTTCTGAATATTTAGCAATTTCTTTAAATGAAAATTTATTATGCCCAATATTAATACAGTCACCCTAGCAATATTTTGGTTAATACATAATAAAGGCCAGTCCTAGAAGTAGGAATTTTACATACACTGGGTCACTTAATCTTCATAAAAACCAAATGAATTAGGAAATATTAGTATTCACTATTCTTACAGATAAGTAAATAGAGACACTGAGTAATTAAAGGATTTGCCTGTGGTCAAAAAAAAAGGCAAAGTCATAGAACTAGAGCTTCAAATGTAAAGTCCCTGAACTCTTAGAATACTGTTTCTGCCAGTTATTTTGTTCATGAAGACAAAAGAGATTACACTAAAAGGAAACTTCCAATGAGTTTATAAAAACCATGGCCAAAATAACCACACATTATCTAGTACAGAGCCAAGCACACAACAGATATCCAATAAACTATATCATTATACTGTGGAGTGAATATATTATTCCCAATTTTTAAAAGGAGGCTTAGATATAGATAAGATATACATATACATAAGAAGTTAAGGTAGATAATATAACTTTGGTAGAGGGACACATTAAATTATAATTAGCAAAGGCAGGGAATAGACCCCAGTCAGGCTAATTCCATGTTCTTTCTAGTATGATATTAAAAAAAAAAAATCTCTCTTCTGGCTGTTACTTTCACTTAAACAAAAAAGTTATTGACAGTAGCATTAAAACATCCTCTGGGATTAAATAAGATTTGAATTTGGATCTCAGTTCGTCCAACATAAGAAGATAGATAATAATAGTATCTAATGTTGGGAGCTACTGTGGAAATTAAATGAAAAATTAATGGATATAAGGTGTCTTGTTCAATGCCTGATATATATTGATTAATTCAAAACCTTTATTTTTGTATATATTTTCTAAATAAGTTGACAAAACACACTGAGCTTCAAGAGCTTTAAATATCCACACTCATTCAATGCTAAGTTTTGTAGTGAATGTTCTCTTATGAATTCCCAGGAATAGTTTAAAGAAACAAATGCTAGCAGTAGGGAAGACTATGCCACCTGCTTTATACATTAAAATTAAGCACTGCCGTTATAGTTCAGTTTAATCAAGACTTATTTCATTAAATGGAAAAGTCCATCATTTCCTTAGTAGGCCACTGTTTCATGCTAGATGCAAGCACAGGTATTCAAAATTAAAAAAAAAAAAAAAAAAAGGAAAGAAGAAGGGCACCTGGGTGGCTCAGTGGGTTAAATCCTCTGCCTTCAGCTCAGGTCATGATCTCAGGGTCCTGGGATCCAGCCCTGCATCAGGCTCTCTGCTCAGCAGGGAGCCTGCTTCCTCCTCTCTGACTGCCTCTCTACCTACTTGTGATCTCTCTCGGTCAAATAAAATCTTTATAAATAAATAAATAAATAAAATTTTAAAAATTAAAAAAAGAAGACAGTCTCTCTAAATAATAGACTTAAGACTGAATTTTTTTAGGGAATAATAAATAGATCTTTTCAAAATAGAGTAAGAAAATGAATTCAATGAATCACTGAAATAACAGTCTACAACTTGAGAGTTGCTCTCTGTACTGTAATCATGATTGTGATACAATAAGCTCTTCAAAAGTTGAAGATAATAATATAATATAATAATAATAATAATATCATCTCTCTATCTCAAATAAATAAATAAAATCTTGAAAACAACAAAAAAAGAAATGGTTGCTTCAGAGCGAGGGACACTAATTGGAGTGACATTCTATGAAGTTTTACCAGTACAAGATAAATAAAATCTAACAGTTTTCTCTTGGAGTTGAAATTACTAACCTCTAAAGTAGTCTTTTTTTTTTTTTTTTGGAAAAAAAAATCCATTAAGAAAATAAAATGGGACTTCAGTAAGAAATAGGACTAAAGAAAATATAAATTCAAAGCACTCGTAATCTCACCAACCAAAGACTGTCAAGATAAACATTTTGATGAATTCTCTGATATTATACCTTCAAATTCTAGTTCTATTTCCTTGATGCAATGATTGGGGATATTGAAGCTTCCTATGTGAGTGTCTGGCAGCAACTCATTAGGCATAAAAATTTTCAACCCTGCCGAAGCATTACTAAATCACTAAGCCTGGGTGTGGAGACCAATAATCTGTGCTTTAATATGATCTCAAGGGGATACTGATAGACGCTGAAATTTTAGAACCACTATTCAAAGCAATTTTGCTACCTGGAAATGCACAGTCAGGTAAGAATGGTAACAGCTAACAATTAGGAGTACTCACTTTGATCCAAGTATTTTTTTTTCTTTTAATGCATATACATGTGGTAAATAAGTACTATTATCTCAACTTTACAAATAAATTAACTCGCCCAAGGTTACACAGATAACAAATTTTAAGATCATAATAAAAATCTAGGTAACCTATCTCAGGAAACCCTGCCTCTAGCTAACACAATAGATTACTTTCTACTCTAGATTATTAAGGCAAAATTAGCCTGAATAACCCTATTTATAATGCCATCTAGAATTAAAGAAACTTGTCTGAAAAATACTTCTCACACCGCATGGTATTCCGCATAAAGAACATTAATGGCAGAAGGAAAATTTCTTATTCTTTAGTTTTCTTCTTGATCAAGGCATCTGCAAGCTTACTAAATACCATGAAAATAAACTGCAATTATACTAGTTAAAATTTGGGGCCAATGGTTATGCAGTTGGAAGGTGGTTCACTTACTTTTTCTAAATTCTTAGTTACCTCCTCAGAAAAAATGTAATAATAACCGTATCTACCTAGAAATAAATACATGTGGATTAAATTAAGCTCTGTGTTTGTGTGTGTGTGCGTGTGCGTGCGCACTAGCACAAGCCTATAAGTGCAAAAGAGAAAGAGGTAAAGGATATACTGTAGCTTTTTTGTGGCATTTATACATTATAGGGTATCAAAAATTTTTCCTGCATTTTGAAAAGCTCTTCAGGGTTCTGAATGTAGAAATTCTTTGGAAGAATTTTGAGATGTGAACACTGCCTAAGGAAATTCAATCTCTACCCATCCAAGTCTGGTACTCCATATTTAACTCACACCAACTTTGTTGAATTTTCTTTCCTTAGGTTATTAGAAAATTACTTTTATTATTCTTCTTGGAAAATTACAGAAGTCACCTAAATGGAGCAGAATTTCATTATGAGATTACCTGGAAACTTTCAGTATTGGTAACTTCTAACATCCAGGCAAAGGTCTACTTTAGTTTTCGAGTTTAAGAGAGTTTCTACAAAACTTAACTCACTCCCTAGTGCCTTCAAAGTTCCCAGAACATGGTCAATCTGACAATGTTGAACATATTTATATAATAATTTACTTCAGTCATATGTGTTAGATTTCAATCTCCTACCATATTTGAGATTTTCCTATACGGCATATATGGCATATTACTACACATGAAAAGGCTCTAATTTCCTTTAATTGTCATAAATATTCCTCATTAAGCCAAGATAATACACACACATAACTGAAAAAGAGGCATTTAACAGAATGCCCAATACACATCCCATTCAGAAGTTCTTTATCTCCCCCAAAACTGCCTCCTTATATCAAAAGACTTATAAACAGAGATTGCTCTTAACCTCATAATTTAACATGCAGAATAAGCAATCTTAGTTTTCCAAACAAACTCCTCTCACATTACTGCAAATTGTCTTCATCTTCTTGGTCTTCTTTGTATCCTCAGGTCCATTAAATCGAATAAGTGTCCTACTGATTCACTGTCTTTACAATTTTCATGTCATGTAGATTATTTGTATTCACACTATTAAATTTTATTATTTCCTCTTAATCTGTGTCATGTAAATGGATTCTCATTCCAGGTAGAAGGACCTTGAAGGGTAGCAAAAATTCTTCTATGACACATGTAAATTAAAAAGTAAATGGTTTAAATTCAAACCTGTTGTCTTAAATATGAGCTGTTTTAGTAAATGATTTGAGGAGAAAACAAACCAACCTAAGGATTTAAATGAGAAGGATGATATGTGGATTCCAATTATCTTTTGGATCTTGCATAATCCTTCCACATAATTTTAAGTTAATTGGGCTTTCCTCTGTACACAAATTTACCCAAAATTAGCCAGTTATATTAATAAATGTGAAATTTTCAACAATGTAAAAAAATGTAGCTTTTCTGAAACATAGTTGTGAAAAAGTATCCAATTATTTAACTATCTCCATTTTGACCTTAGTCTGGACTTTCTTTTGAAAGTACTTTTTTTAAGATTTTATTATTCATTTGTTTGACAGAGAGAGAATGAGAGCACATAAACAGGGGGAATGGGAGAGGGAAAAGCAGACTCCAAACTGAGCAGGGAGTCCAACATAGGGCTTGATCCCAGGACCTCCAGATAATGACCTGAGCCAAAGGCACTTAGCCTACTGAGCCACCCAGTAAGTTCCTTTTTTTTTTTTTTTTTAATTTTATTTTCAAGTATGCTCTTCCTCCAACCTGGGGTTTGATCTCACTAAGCCAAGATCAGGAGTCACATGCTCTATGAATTTAGCAAGCCAGGCATCCCTGTACTTTCTGATTCAGTTCTTCTTTCCCACCTATCTTTTGACTCAAACAAAAGACCTAGAGGACAAAGAAACCTATGATGGTAATGCAAATTACATGCTAAAGCTATAAGGACTGCTCAGATGCCAGCAACACCCAGCATGATTGACCCCAAGACAATGATCAACCTGACCTTTACCACCTACCTGCATATACCCAAGGACCTTTGTTCCACAGTTTCCTTGTAGAAAATTATAAGTAGTTTCAGGACATTGGAAACAGTCTTTGAGACATTAGTCTCATTTCTTCCAAATGTTGGCCTCACGGAAATACTTTGCTTGTTTCCCCAACACTAGTATCTCTGTCTTTGGATTATGTCAGCAGCAAATAGCCAAACTTGGTCTATGAGGGGCTGCCAGAGCCAGGTGCTCTTGCACCCTTGGGCGCTGATTATAGTAGCACTTTTATATAGGTAAATTATAAGCCTTTCCTCATTCAAAATGAGAGTATGTAGAATTATACACTGGAGTTAGGGTCAAAATTTTTTCTGTATTTTTCATTTTATATTTACTGCTCTCGTTGTTACAGTAGAGAATGTAGAAAAGTGGCCCCTATGAATAATCAAAAAATATATATATATTTAGGACTAGCTTCCTTTTGAATGACTTAGATATTGCTCCAATTTCAGGCTCACTACACTTACCCATGCATATCAAGCCTTCTATTTTTTATTTTTTCTATGTCTCATACCCATTACAATGGATGTACATGCAAATGCATGTGTGTAACCTACTCTAATATATATTTATCATTCTGAAAGGTAAATTCAGAACAAGTGCTATACATTATGGCCCCGTGTTATACATTTACAAAAATCCTAATGAAAAGAGTAAATTATAGGGGAAGAAATTACCATCTACGAAAATATTCCCCAACACCGGGGTGTAACAAAATTACTTCCAGTGATTACAGCATCAGTGGGTAAAATGAAAAAAAAAAATGTACCTGAATGGAAAATAAATCTTCTGTTTGCTTTTGTTCATATAATAACGTGGTTATACAGACAATTAAGTGAATGAGGTAAATTGTTAGGTTGTTGTGAAACACCGGTGTTGTATGCTATTAGGGTTTATCCTGAATAGGGTGCAGTGCACAGCTTTGCCACCCAAGGAGGACAGGAGACCAATAGTTATGTGAAACACTAAGATATTTCAGGGACTTTGCCCTTGAAAGAAAGTCCTCTCCCCTTAAAGTGCCCAGAGACTACAAATAGTAAGTTGCCTCCCTATGATTTTAGAAGCATCAAAATACTTAACCGCCCAAAGTATTTCCCTTCAAAAGAACCAGAAACCTTCACATTGCTCATACATTTGAATAGAGTTTATAAAGATGCTGGTGATGACAACTTTATTATCCCATTGGATGATAAAAAGAATGGTCTGTTAACTAGGATCAGATCTACACATGTGTTGGCTTTGAACAAAAAGCAATTAAAAAAATTAATCAACATTTCAACACACCGAATTTTCACAGAAACATCTAGATTCTGCACTTCCTTTGAAAATGTGAAAACAGGTAAGATTAAACTCACCTTCTTAAACAGAAAACAATGACTTTGGGTAAGTCACGACTAGGGAAGTGAAAATTCCAGTTCCCTTCAAGGTCCTTCTAGCTGGACTAAGAACCAAATTAAGGCGACACAGATTAACAGAAGAAAACATAACTAATTCACATGTATGAGGAGTCCACAGAGATACAACATTACAAAGACAAACAAGCAAAATGAGGTAGGAATATCCTCATGATTTCTATGCAAGGAGCATCTTGTCTAATGAAAAGTGATAATTTAAAATTTACCTTCATTTAGAATTATTGTTGTTCTCACTTTATTTCAAAATGGTCATTCTAAATTTCAAAGTGTTAAGACATCAGAAAGTTCCCAAGATATCTGGGTAATGCACTAAAAACAAAGTTGTCATACTTTACTTTTAAAAATCTGTTTAAAGTCATGATGTGTTTAGGATAAAAAAGATGTTTTAACATATGAAAATATCATTCCTATTCTCTGTATGTCCTATCCAGTCTTGTCCAGATTCATTTCTACCTTTTTCTGATCTACTCTGTACTCTTGAAAGACTATTTCCTCTTAATGGAATTACTGAAACTCTCTTAATGGTTGCATTGATTTATTTATTACTGGTAGTTAATAGGCAACAGGAGAAGATTGGCAGGATGGAAAAGAAAAAGAGATAGAAGAGAGGTCAATGAGGAGAGATCCCTATACTTATGAAATCTACCCACACTTAATGGCTCTGTGTCTAACTGTGCTTCTTCCATGGACACAGTTCATTTAGTACAGGACTACTTACACAGCTGCAACCTGTCTCTAAACTCCAATAATGCCATATTCTCCATGTGGCCCTTAAAGCCTAAGGGTGGTAACGGCATCCCACTGTGATTGGTTCCTGTGAAACTCCACAATTCATATATAGTTATCGAATCCCTGAGTATTCCTCTCTAATAGATACCTTGAAATCAATTAGATTCTATCCCCTGACAGGACCCTGACAGATAAAGAAACCATCACCAAATCTGATATTTTGTTTAAAGCTTTTATATAGCCTTCATTTTTGAAGGATGCTTATTAAAGCAATAAAAATAAAACCAAAGAATAGCATAAAATAATGACTGCATTAAGTATACAATATATGTAATTAAGTAGATATATGACTAAATGTTTCTTTTAACATATTTTAGCATGGGAAAAAACACTGAATAAAGTAATCCTAGTGGCAACACTATCCTTGATTATGAGAGAATGTGAATTCTCAAATTAAACTCCTGAATAAATTGTTTGAGGAATTGTTGAGGAATATTATAATATACTGAGTATTAAAAATACTGACTATTTAATAAAGCGCTTTTTTAACACTGGCACTGAATATGCTTTGTAAATCTAAACACTAAAAAATAATTACTTTTAGTGAAATCAAGCCATTAGTATACTCAAATAAGTGTAATTTTAGCACCCTGGCAACTATGAAAGACAAGTAACAACTATACATGGTGATGATAAGGATTTACTACAAAACAAACGTGTCAGGGGCTATCCTGAACCAAAGATGAAATTACTTAATACCAGTTCATTTACAACTAAAATGCTGGACAGTTATCATTGCTATGAACTATGATATGATGGCCCTAGATTCTTAAAATATTCTAAAGTCCACATTGAATTACTTAAGAAACCAAAATATGCCATGTCTAGTTTTGGTTTATTTTGATATTATTGGTAATTGTTAATTACATATGTTTTACCTTTACTTAAGAAATACTGTTAGATATGTACTTAATGCAAAATGTATTCAGAACTATGGATGAAATGAAAGAGAATAATAATATCATCTAAATATTCTGGAAAACTGAAAATAATTTTGAGAACCAATAAATACTTTCTCTATGTCCCTATGTTGGATAGGAAGAATTCTGCTCTTCGTACCCAAATACATTAAATAAAAATGTAATATTAACAGGTTAAAATACATATTAATATTTTAACATTCTTACCAATTTCTAAATTCTCCTACCTCAGTTGTTACATTTGTAAAAATCAGCAGAATACTGCCTTATGAGTACTTAGGGTAAATATTTTTATTCCTTGTTTTTTTTATTTGATAATATATTCTGCTTTAGGCTGTCCTTAGACATCTGCGATCGTAAAAAGGAAATTCATCATCCTCAAAGATGATGCATCTAAACCATTTTAAGATTGAGTGGTTAAAGAGTAAGATGCTCCAAAATATAAGAAAAAGTAGGATACATTTACTAAAGAGATCTCTCAGGTGAAAGAGATTTTGAACATGAGAGTGTGGCTCATGTTATTCTGAAAAGGGGGAGGCCATCGCATTGCCAGGTATCCTTTATGTTTCTTATACCTGTGAGTAATGTAGGGAATATGCCAAAATGAGTTTAATTTTTTTAAAGCAGGATTTTTAACAATGGGATTTGGGGAAGAATGGACCAGTGGGCACCATACTTCCTCCCTCTGCCTCATCCTCTACCTCTAGGTCTGACCAAAACAAGTATTTTATGAATTGTGCCAGTGCGTCATATCAAGACGTCCCGCATGCAGTCTTTTAAGATTCAAAACTACTTTTCCTATGGCAGCACCACTGATCTTTCTAAATAAAGCACATTTTTGAAAATGCCATTCCATGTCTTGCCTTAAGACTTTCCAAAACTTGCTAAATTCAAATGCATTAACAGACATGTAAGTGCAAGTATCATCTCTTGTCACTAACCACTCCCAACCATATTTAGCTATATTTCAGGCTCTAATTGTACTACACGGGTTACAGCTCCACACATATTTATTTCCTCTCTCATATCCAGAATTTTGCACACGCCTGGCACACCCTTGACTACCTCACAATCACTTTTCCTAATGCTAACACTTCTCAGCCAAAACAACCTTCCTCCAGGAAAATTCCCGTGACTCTCAAAGACTATCAAATAGCCTTCCTTCATTTTACCAGAGCGCTCTGGAATTCCGTGATCATACCACTTGATCTTATTGTATTTTCACTGTCTGTCTAGCCTTGTCACTACATTAAAACTCCATGAAAACTTTCATTTTACTACTCATTAGATCCTCAACTTGTAAAATAATAGGCCCAAATAATTTACCGTTGTTAAGCTGCCACATCGAGTGTCTATCATATTGAGAAACACAATCTCTACAATGGTATGCTATATAAAAATATCTCCCTTCTAAGTTTTATTTTATTTATTTTTTCTGTGTGAGTAATCACTATAAGGCACCCACAGAAACGTTAAAATTACAAGGTTTTTCCGCTTCATTACCAATGATGGGAACTTTAAATAAACATCATGACAAGGCAGAGAATGCTCTCCACAAGACATAGAAAAGAGAGAAAACCATTTTATTATTGAATAAGTTCTAAAGCAGACTACAATGTGCATCATAAGCAATCTGCTGGGAGATTACAAGGGTGGAAAGAAATTCCACCATATATATCACCAAGCAGTTATAATATATTATATAGATATTGTTTTTAATTTTATTTATTTGACAGAGAGAAAGAGATCACAAGCAGGCAGAGATGCAGGCAGAAGAAGAGGGGGAAGCAGGCTCCCTGCTGAGCAGAGAGCCCAATTCAGGGCTCCATCCCAGGACCCTGAGATCATGACTTGAGCCAAAGGCAGAGGCTTAACCCACTGACCACCCAAGTGCCCCATTATATACATATTATCATGAGGAACCATACCTTGTCTTCCTGAAAGAGGACTTTACAATACCACTCGTTATGCATTCTTTCTTAGTTCATTCCAAATTTCCTGTCATTGTGGCAGCCATTTGTTTAGCTAACTGCCTATGTGTGAAGGAAAAATAAAATTTCAATCACTAGGACAAGCCTTTGGTTATACCTCAGAATAAGGCATCCCCACAGTGACAAGGAGATAGAGGCACTAATATAGTGCCTTGATATTTACATTTTCAAAGAGATATCTCCAAGACCCTTAAGAAAAATGCTCTGGGTTGTAAAGCTCAAAAGAGGCTTACCTAGACTTGAAAAACATCTAGAGATATCAAAGAGAAAAAAGGAGTCTCAAAAATTAGGTTTCTCACAGATATATACTGAAAAACAGAGGTGGGAAAGATTAGTTTCTCCCTTGGCAGCAGGAAAAAAATCATTTTTAAAAAATTTACCCACAGGGCGCCTGGGTGGCTGAGTCAGTTGCTCTGGTCATGGTCTCAGAGTCCAGGAATCAAGCCCAATGTCAGGTGATCTACTCAGCGGGGAGTCTGTTTCTCCCTCTCCCTCTGCCACTGGCCCTGCTTGTGCTCGCTCTCTGTGAAATGGATAAATAAAATCTTTAAAAAAAAATTACCCTCAACACGATTCAACTGAAATAGTTAGAGGTTTGCTATGCAGGCCTTGCTAGAAGACCCTACTTTCTCTATCACAATTCATATACTTTACATGTTACAGAATAAATCTATTGAGAAACATGCGTCCATGGCTTTAAAAAAACATGTAGTTCTGTGTTTGCTAATAAGATACATAAATCGTATCACTGATCTACACCTTGCACTTAAACTCAGGACTCACATCCAGAAGACATATTAAAATATATAAAGAATGGTATTGCCAGGGTATTAACAATCGTAAGAGATACCACTACGTATCCCACATAGGTATGCTGTATATATGCAACCACCTACTAAAATTTTGAAGAAATGACTAACAGGTATGTTGAAAGTAATGTGTTCAAACTTCCATGGCTAAGATGCTGGTACCAAAGACTTCCCTTTCTTGTTAAAGTTGACTCCATTCTTCAGTTACTTGGGCCAAAAATGTAGGAGTCAGCACTGACTTTCCGCTTCTTCTTATATTTCCCATCCAGCATATCAGGAATAGTTTTCTCAAGCTACAAACATGTCTACCCAAATCTAAACATTTCTTACACCCTCCACCATTAAGTCTAAACTAATATTTTTTTACCTGGATTATTGTAAAAGCGCCACTAATTAGTCTCCCTGCTTCACATCTTGTGTTCCTACACTCTCTTCTCCATAGAAACGTCAGAATGATTCTTAAAAACTTAAGCGAGATTTCTTTTCTATTTCTTTTTCTTTTTGAAGATATTTATTTATTATTTGATTGTCTATTTATTTATTCATTTATTTATGAGAGAGCATGTGAGCAGGGGGAGGTGGAGAGGGAGAGAGATAAGCAGACTTCCCGCTGGGTGGGGAGCCCTACAGGGGAACTCTACCTCAAGACTGGAGCTGAAACAAAGAGCTCGATGCTTAACCCACTGAGCCACCCAGATGCTCAGATTGTACTTTTCTTCTGTTCAAATCTCCAATGATACTGCACTTTACTACAGAAGTCAAAGTCTACGAAATGGTTACAAGTCCCACAAGGACCCCCGTTAATTCTGACATCACATCTCCTATGACTACTGTCCTTGCTGCTCACTCTACTACATCCACACTAGCCATGTGATATTCCTCAAATATGCTAGATGTGCTCTGGCTACGAAGCCTTCGAATGGCTTAGTTGTTCAGTGTTGAATTCTCTTTTCTCAGCTCTTGGTATGGCTCTGCCCTTTACTTCCTTCACCATTTTTACAAAGTTCATTTTGTAAATATATTTTTGATTAAGACAATTTATATAACATAATATTCACCTTTTAAAGTGTAAAATTCAGTATTTATATTATTTTTACAGATTTGCACAATAATCACTATTTTATAATTCCAGAAGTTGTTCAACATCTCAAAAGGATATTTAATATTCACTGTACTAGCACTTCCCATTGCCTCAACTTTTCAGCCCATAGCAACCATTTTTTGGCTTTCTGTCTCTGTGGATTTATCTATTCTAGTCATATCAAACAAATGGAATCATTTAATATGTGCCCTTTTATGTCAGACTTCTTTCACTTAACATGCTGTTTTTTAGGTTAATCCATATTTTACATGTAACAGTATTTCACATTCATTGTTATGGGTGAAGATATTGCATTGTATAAATACACTAAAATTTTGTTTGTCTATTCATCTGTTGAGAGACAAGAACATTAACTTACAAGTATTGATGTATAAATTCAACATTAGAGTATCCACAGTTATAATTTGTAGTATAGATTATACATGATATGAACACACTGCTGTATATAAGTGATACCAAAATTATTGCCAGCAATTAATTTTTAATAAACGCCCAACAAGCTCCTTTTCTATTAAATATATGAATACATGTTTGTATTCATTACATTAAATATATGAATGGCATATTTTTTAAAGATTTATTTATTATTTATTTGACAGAGAGAGAGAGAGAGAGACAGTGAGAGAGGGAACACAAGCAGCGGGAGAGAGAGAGGGAGAAGGAGACTTCCTGCTGAGCAGGGAGCCCAAGACTGGGCTGAATCCCAGGACACAGGGCTCGATCCCAGAACCCCGGGATCATGACCTCAGCCGAAAGGCAACCCCTTAATGACTGAGCCACCCAGGAGCCCCGAATGTTGTACTTTCATCAATCTATTACCTCTAAGAATTTATATTTGGATTGGTGTTAGCCAGATCTCTAAGATAACAATGGACTTTCCAGTCTGTACATTAAAGATTAGCTCCAATAGTTACAACTATGGATCTCACTTCAAATAATAGATTACCAAGGCATAGCTTTCTGGAATTCAACCATCAGAAAAACATCTGTGTTCAGAATATTTTTCCTTTCTTTTCTTTTCTTTGCAAGATACCATTCAGTTAGATATTCAACTCTGTCACAGATGTATGTACTGTGCTCAAAGATGGTTGGAATGTTCTGAGAGGTGTTTGTGACATCATGACCCCAAAGATCCACCCACCTAGGAAGGAACAGCACAATTCTCAAGAGAGTCAAGATTGCTGGCCTTTACTGTTGAAGAATGGGTACCAGCTTAAGAAGGGGCCTGGGTTTCTACCAGCTTTCATGTCCAAGGGCAGTTTGGATGTCCTTAAATTTAAAGTAACCACATATGGCCAAACTTACATGGACTGTGGCTAAATAAAATATTGTCTTGAGGTTTTTAAAATTAATAAAGGTTACATACTATAAAGTTCAGTACTTTATAGTGTATATCTTAGTACTTTTTAGTACTTAGTACATAATCAAAAGGTTGGGCAAGCAGCAGCACTATCTACATTCAGAATATTTTCATCATTTCAAAAATAAACCCCATTCACAAAAACAACCATTCCCCACTCTCCCTCCCCAGGCCCTGGCAACAACTAATGAACTAATGTACTTTCTGACTCTTTGGATTTTCGTATTCTCTGCATTTCATATAAACAGAACATACATCTGTGGCCTTTTGTGACCTTCTTTAACTAAGAACATTTTTGAAGTTCATTCACATTGTGGCATACATCAGAATGTATTCTTATTTATAACATCTTACCACATAGATATAAAGATTTTACTTACTCATTTATTCATTGATGGTCATTTGGTTATACACTACTTGAATATAATGAACGATAATGCTGTGTACATTGCCGTACATTGACACACAAGTGTGTGTGTGGACATATCCCTCAACTTTTTAAAACATAAATATCTCCTTCACATGATGGCCTGCCTTCACCAGACTACTTAAAATTATATCATCGCCTTCCCCTGGATTACATTCCCTGTTTCTACTCCCTGGTGTCTTTTCTCTATGACACTTGGAACAATTTGTTTGTTCATCTTTCTCCACTAGAATACAAATTACGTGATGGTAGAGAATCTCCTCTATTTTGTTTCATGTTCTGTCCTCAATGCTGGAAAATTGCCTTATACAGAGCAAATGCAAAATATGGATTTTTGGATACTTTCTGTGCTTTTTGTTCATAGCTATTGCTGTCCACATTACCCCCTGTACACCCAGGCTTTAAAAGGCCAGTCCCAGTAAGATCTCCATCATCTACGTTCTTTATGAAAGGAATTGGAATAGTGTGTGGACACCATCCAGATACGCTATTTTCTAGACGTCACCATGCTATCCACTAACACAGAGGACCTACATAACATTGCAGGGGGAGATGGGAAGATCGTAAATATCTCCCGTTTTCCTAAAGAAAAACAGTATGATAGAACAGTCAGGATTATATGAACAGAATCATAGGGGGGTGAAGCACACACATTGTGGAGGCAAAAGGCTGGGATAGGAATCCTAGTCTGTTGCTGTTTAGCTATATGACCTTGAGTAAGTTAGTTAGCATCTTTACCCTCCTTTTCTCATATATAAAATGGGTGTTAATTATAGCTACTCTGTGAGGCTGTCATGAAGATATATGCATTAAAAAATGTGAAGCGTTTGTACTATGTCTGGTACCTAGTAACTATTACTATCATCTTGTCATCACCGCCATAATATAAAATATAAAACAACTCTTAATTTTCATTATTCCACAGTGGCATGGAAATTATAAAATTTCCATCAATGTATAAGGAAAGACAAATCACACATGCTCTGATATCACCCAATTGACAATGGCATTTCCAGAATATGCATCATAAAAACAATTATATAAATGAACATTTAATTAGAGGCAGTACAGTATAATAATGAAGACAGTCTCTAGAACCACGTTACCTTAGCTCAAAACCTTACTATACAGCTTACTAGCAGAGTGAGGTTGAACAATTTATGTAATCTCTCTGTGTCTCATTTTCATTAAATGAATATAGTAGTATCAAGTTCTTTGGATTGCCAATGAGAATTAAGGACATTTATACATGTTAAGGGCTTAATTGAGTGCCTGGCACCTAATTAGTGCTCGCTATATTTTAGCTAGTACTACTGCTACTATATTCCATTCACTATGTATGAAGACCTATACCGTGACTACGTCCAAGGAACCCAAATCAATCCTAAACACTTTATGCTGTACCAATAATAGAAAACGTAACGTCACAGTGAATTTCTGTATTCCTGACTCAATTTTGTCTCCTTTAAAAGCATGTAACTCTTTAATTTCCATATCTAAAAAATCTAAGGGCTGGATTAAACAATAGTATGTGATATTACCTAAGATATTGTAAATAACTGATAAATGCCTGTGGATGGAAAGAAAAAGATGGCAGAAAATAATAAGCAGAGTAAAGCTAAATTGCTACCACTCTATCTCACAGTTACAATTTCTTCATTTTTTTAATATATTGCCCTTCTGACTCACATGCTTCCCCATTTTCTGCTCTCTTGAGCTTCTAAGCTTCAGGGCTAAAGAAAGAAACAGAGAGGTCTCAGAGGTTCCTATGTCATTAGCCATGCATATGCCCAGAATAGTTAAGTCCCAGTGTGAAAGTTACCCATCAATCATTACCGTTTGAAAAGATGGCCTAAATGGGCACATCTTCCTTCAGTTTGCAGTAAACTCATAAATAACTACACTGATCCTCAAGTCCTACTGCACCAAGAAACAGGAGGATCTGTGTATGAAATATTAAGTTAGGTTTTTAAATTACCAGGAGAATGTGGATTTCTCTGATAAAGAACAAATGAAGACAGGTCATTTTTTAATAAGCATGGCCAACATCTATCAGATGCATTGCAATCAGCACGAGAGGGCCTGCTTCATTTTAATAGGATGGACTAAAAAATATCTAACGGTGGAGGTCTTTTTTTTTTAAGATTTTATTTATTTATTTGACAAGAGAGATCACAAGTAGGCAGAGAGGCAGGCAGGGAGCCCGATGTGGGGCTTGATCCCAGGACCCTGAGGTCATGACCCGGGCTGAAGGCAGAGGCTTAACCCACTGAGCCACCCAGGCACCCCAAACGGTGGAGGTCTTAAATCCTTTATTTGTATTTACGCTTTTTCATTTGAAATGGGCTGTCAGTATCAATATTGGGTAATTGTCAGTTCCCAGAAAGTTGAACCTCACAAGCCAGCCAAAGAAATTATTCATTATCTTCTGAAGTTTCCCTCCCAAATTTGATACAGATTTTATTTAACTGAGATGTCATCTCAACTTTTAGTTAATACTAAAATACATCATCCAAAGAATTAAGTATCTTATATTTTATGAAAAAAATTATGCGTGTGACAAAATATTACTGATCAGGGAATTGTTTAAATTACAGGCTTCCAAACAAAATTTTGCTATTTTGAGAGGGTGAAAGGAGCAAAACAAAGAAGATTCTTTAACGTTATCCCCAGAGTTGACATTCATTCACTGGTTCCATGCAATGCCAGGTCATCTACTTCATATATAATAAAACAAGCAGGGCCCTGGGTGACTCAGTCGGTTAAGCGTTTGCCTTCAACCCAGGTCATGATCCTAGAATCTAGGGATGGAGCCCAATGTCAGGCTCTCTGCTCAGCAGGAAGCCTGCTTCTCCCTCTCTCTCTGCCTGCCACTTCCCCTGCTTCTGCTCTCTCTGGCAAATAAATAAATAAATAAAATCATAAAAGAAAAAAAAGCAAAACAAAAACAAAAATAGATTTGTTCCTATATTTGATTATATTAACATTCAGGGAATATGAACAGTAGTCCAATAGCTTCAGGAAAACAAACAATTTAACTTGTGAGCCGGAGGTGACAAACTACAAGTAGGAAATAATATATATATTCACTGGATACCCTCATAAATGCGGAGAACTTATTTTCCGGGCTCTCTTGGTCTTCCGAATCTAGTGTTATTATCATTGATTGGGGTATTCATCTAGTACTCTCCTTGCCTGATTAACCCTTTTTAAAGAACAAGGTCTAAACTGCCACCAATAGTTGTAATAAAATTGTAAAGTTGTAATACAAGATAGATAGTGATATAGGCTGTGAAATGGTATGGGAAAGGTATGGTGAAATTGTAAATTCCAAAAAGGACAGTTGAGACAGTGTTGGCTAGGTTTCTCCACTGTAAAGTTATATATGCCAAAGACACTTGGATCATCTTTCCACCCAAACAAATATCTCCTGATAGTTCAGAGACCAAGGTTGGGGTGTGGATAGTGGATAAAAAAACAAAAGCTGAATCAGCTAAGGCAGGGACACTACTCTTCTGGAGAGACTGTTTTATGCACACTCAAGCAAATGATATTTCTTGATTTGTACTGCAGCCATGGATAGTCAGTTCAATTTTCAACCCAAGAAGTACGAATCAAGCATTTAATAAGTGTTTAACCAAGTGTTAGATGCTAATGTGGAGAAAAGTATACAATACTGCTGTGCCTTGGAGGAATTCAAAACCTCATACTGGAATTAAGTAATCGCACCACGTAATAAGTGAATACATAGTCAATTGAGTAGTACAGGTTATACATACAAGAATAATTCAAAGGATGGATGAACTGGGGTAAACCCTGGTAAGTTGGACCCTTCATGAAAGACTTCAGAGAGGGGACAGAAGGAAAGTGGGGTCATTAAACTACAGTTGAAATTGAATCATGTACTACTTGAAAATATCACATCTGTGTATTAACTGAAGTGGCAGAATGGTTAAAAGCAGCCATGAACTAATATTTCTGATAACCGTTGTCTTAGAAATTAACTATAAAGACCTAAGCAAGTTGCTTAGAATCTCAGATTTTATATTCATAAATTAAGGGGATTTGGCAAGATAATTTCTTATTTTATTTTATTATTTTCTTTTCTTTTATTATTTTATTTTATTTTTTCAGTGTTTCCAGATTCATTCTTTATACACCACACCCAGTTCTCCATGCAATATGTGCCCTCCTTAATACCCGCCAGCAGGCTCACCCATCCCTTCCACACCCTCCCCTCCAAAAGGCAAGATAATTCCTAAGAACGAAGGAGCAATACTACATCAAGCTGTGATTCAGTGATTGGTTCCAGGATCTGAAAAATTATTTGCTTAAGGAGAACAATTGATTTTCCTTAAATATTAGTATAATTTTTCATCGTTCACTCAATTCAGGCTAGATTTTATCCAAATAGTGAGATGTGTAGGACTCTCGAACACAGTTGCTTAGAATGGCAAGAATGGTTAGATAAATACATGAAGTGGACTGGCTGTTAAAAATGGAAATTGGTGGAAGTTGTGGCAATTTTTAAAGTTCCTTCCCTTCCTGATGAAGGAAAGGTACATATTCCTAGCTCTAACTTACTATTGCCAACATGACTAAGAAACCACTGTGGCAATATCCTCTAGATATAAAGGAAGCCATAAATCTGGATTTTTAAGTGAAATCTATTTCCATTCCTTTGAAGCATATGGAAGTCGACATCCTCTTGCAAAAGCAATGTATTTGTATGTACATGCCAAAATAAACACAAAGATTGCCAAAATGAAACCTCTCTTATACTGAACACTCTCTATTATCCAGTATAAAATTAATACATAGGTGTATTGTCTGCAATGGTATTACCAATTCACACAGTTCAAGATAAAAACTGTCTTCCATACAAAGATGATATATTCTCGAGAGCAACAGGAAGGCCAAGAGACTTGGGTTGAATTTAACCCAAGCCACACTAAGTACATCCTCATACTAACTCCCGTTTGACCATTAGCACATATTTGTAAGATAGGGAGTTAAAGCCAATATAGAAGACTAAAGCGCCCTTTCTTTATGTAAATTATCCCATTCCATGAGGCAGAAATCCAAACAGCATATGTCATTCTAAATTCTAAAAGAGAAAAAACTCCATATTTCATCTCTGTTCCTTTTAGACATCAGTTTCACCTGCTTTCTGTTTATAGTTATTGTTAACGGGCAGCTAATGAGGAAGAATCCTTCCTACCCAGTCTATATTCTTTAATATTTCTCATCTCACTAATAGCTGCCTAAATAAAGCAAACTGATCAGAATTTTAGGGAAGTTTGTTTATTTGTTTTTTAACCTTCAAAAGGTAATCTATGCTTAGAAGCACATAAGTCAACTCAGATGCTTAAAACTATCATCACAGTTTCATTAGCTAGATATAATCAACAGCTCTCAAGGTTCCCTGAGGGAAAAACGTATACTAAAGCTAAATAAAGAACATCACATTAGAAATATTACTTCAAGTTCTAAGTTGTATTTATTTGATGAGACTGAGAGACAAGAGGATCCACTTCCGTTCTTTCCTAGAAAAGAATCTGTCTTTCCACCTCACAACCTGTCTTGATTCCCCCTGGGTTTTTCATTGCTGGGAGTTTAAAAAGAAAGATTTCAGCTCTAGAGTGGTGGTCGCCCTGGCATTTGTAAGAACTGTCACATGGAACATTCTTTAAGGGACATCCAAGGAGCTTAACTTCATGCTATCAGAGGCTAGGTTATTTGGAATATAAATCTTTGTGACATTATTGTGTTTTCACTAAAGCAACCCTTAGCCATCTAAAATGTTGGTTTAGCTTTATTGCTCATTGTTTATTAAAATTCATCTCACAAAGCACAAGGTACAACTATTATCAGAAAGGGGGAATATTTGAGAGCGAATTACAAAAAAGAGAAAGAACAAAAACAATGGTCCAGAGGAAATGGAAATTTTTAGTTTATCCCTAGGGAGAGAGATATATCTCTGTGGTCTATTCCAGACATCACTCTCTAAGAATTTGAGAAATAAACAGCTCTTCTGTGTTAGAACGAAAAGTCATGGAAAGACCGTATAATTTTTCCACATCAGTGAATGTGTAATCAAAACTCACCTAGTATCATAGTACTTCCAAGTTTTTTGAACCCGCTTCTACATGCCAACCTTAACACAATATATAATACATATATATTAACCTTTGTACAATACATGCTGTTGTCCCTTTATGGGATGCTTTATTTCTTCGATTAAGTCAACTTATATCATTGAGCACAGATTCCATACATTGCAGTGTTCTAGTCACTAAAAATCCCGTAATAAATAAGTGATTGGCTTTCCTGATAGAGACTCCAATCTCATATTGCCTGGTATATGTACTAAAACCAATGTGTCAGTATATTTAATACTTGGCTTTTAGATTCCTGTCTCTGAATAAAAAGCATTTGTTATTAACCCCAATGACATGTTCAGAACTAGGCATTATGAATCTCATTAACTTTCTTTTGTTTCCCAGGTACTCTGCCCTCCAATTGCCTCATATACTCATGTAAATCTACACAGCTCAATGTTAAGCTCTTTAGAGTTATTGACAAGTCAACGTATATACAGATAAAGGACAGAGTGAGTAGCATCAAGTGGTTAAATCCATGACTACTATAGAATTAATGAATCTCAGGCAATTCTGTTTCTACACTAAAATGCATATTTATATTGAATAAAATCATAATTTACATCTAAAAGAAGACAAATGGTTGGGAGTTAACAGCATGAACTTATGATGAGGAAAAATGCGTTCAGGGGCACTCTCTGATTTACAGGGTGACTTGGGGCGAGTAACTTCAAATCTGAGAACTCCAGTTCCCATCTGTGTGAAATTCAATATTAATATTGGTCTTCTCTTGTTATCGGGAATTGTGAGAATAAAGCTAGCAATCATGAAGTGAATATAAGTTGTTATTTTTGATTAAGTACTGTTACTACCGTTCAATAAAAAAATATTACATTTGATAATTTTCTCTCAAGGTTTCTCTGGTTTCTATTAAATAACTCGAATTTTTGTTTTAATATTTCATCGGATGCATTTATATCACATATATGTCCAAAAAAACTCTAAATAAAAAAGTAAGGAGATAATGCCTGTACATGTTTTTGCAATTAATCCATGATCTCACAGATCCTTTTCAATTATTCTTTAATAAAAACTCCTCTCAGGTCCCTGGGTGGCTAAGTTGGTTGAGCATCTGCCATAGGCTCAGGTCATGATCTCAGGATCTTGGGATCAAGACCTGCCTCAGTCCCCCTGCTCAGCAGGGAGTCTGCTACTCCCTATCCCTCTCTCTCCTTGTGCTTACTCTCTAAACCTCTCAAATAAATAAATACAATCTTTAAAAAATTAAAACAAAAACAAAAAGACTCAAGAAGAAAATAAAGCAAGGTACTCACATGTTCTGTTACCAAAGCTATAATATGTGATACATCGAGGTGACAGTTTTCAAAAATATATAGTGTAATAAATTATCCAGAAAACAATTTAATTCTTTATGATGGAGAAGGGCTTTAAGAAAGTTGGGGCACCTGGGTGGCTCAGTGGGTTAAGTCTCTGCCTTCTGCTCAGGTCATGATCTCAGGGTCCTGGGATCAAGCCCTGCATCTGGCTCTCTGCTCAGCAGGGAGCCTGCATCCCCCTCCTTCTGCCTGCCTCTCTGCCTACTTGTGATCTCTCTCTCTCTCTGTCATATAAATTAATAAAATCTTTAAAAAAAAAAAGAATTGATAAAATTATCCTAAAATTCATGTGAAATGCAAGGAACCCAGAATAGAAAAAACAATCTTGATGAAGAAGACCAAAGTTGGAAGACTCACATACACCATGATTTCAATATATATTACACAGCTAGGACAATCAAGACAGTGTAATACCACATCAGTATAGACCAATGTGGAAGAATTAGACCAATGGAATAGAACTGAGAGTCCCAAATTAAATCCTTGTTGATTTTCAATAGGGATATCATAACGATTCAATGGTGGAGAAATAGTTCCTTAAACAAACACTTCTGGGACAAACGGTTATCCACATGCAGAAGACTCTGGCTCCAGACCAAAATGTCATATATAATTTCTAAGCCCACACCATAAGCAATTACTATAAGACCTAATTTGCCAGGTTTCATAAAGGAAAGCTGCATTCCACCCACCAGACTTGTTGCACAGTCAATCCATTTCAAGATCTAAAGGGACTTAAGTCACCTAGCCAACAACAAAACCATGTTCCAAAGCCAATCTATATTCTTATTCAAAGTTCCGCAGTGGAGACTTCCTTATCAAGGGCTGGCTTTATGCTCCAGTATTTAGTACTTTTCTACTCCAAGCACTTCCTCCTCTCATTCTCCCCAGCCCTCAGGTCCATAAAACATCAAAAATCTTTTGACTAAGAGATGACCCAGCACACTAGACAACACCACACAGCCAACATTAGCTGAAAAATTTGACCACGTCCTGTGTATCTGTGAGGTAAAATAGAACACTGTGAGGAGCTGGCATCTCCTTTCTGGCCTCTTACTTATACTATCACAGTAAGTTAATAGTCTTTTTTTTTTAAAGATTTTATTTATTTATTTGACAGAGAGAAATCACAAGTAGGCAGAGAGGCAGGCAGAGAGAGAGGGGGAAGCAGGACCCCTGCTGAGCAGAGAGACCAACACAGGCTTGAACCCAGGACCTTGAGATCATGACCTAAGCCAAAGGCAGAGGCTTTAACCCACTGAGCCACCCAGGCACCCCAGTAAGTTAATAGTCTTGATTGTTATTTTCAGTTTGGTTTGCTATACTAATTTACCTACTCGACACCTTCCAATTTCTGATACATGCAAAATAAATTTGAACTCCTACCTCAAACCATACATAAACATTAACTCAAAATAGATCATGGACTTAAAAGAAGGATTTAAAAACTTAAAATTCAAGGTATAAAAAAATAGGAGACAATCACCAGACTTGGGATTAGACAAAGACTTCTTATGTATGATATCAAAAGCAAAGCAACGAAAGAGAAAACAGATAAATTTTACTTTGTCCACGTTAAACACTTTTGTGTTTCAAAATAAACCGTAAAGACATCATACAGAATGACAGAAGACACTCTGTGATGATATAATTCATTAGGCATGTGTTTCTAGAATATAATAAACACTTAAAATTCAAAAATAAAAAGATAAACCAATTTAAAGCAAGGAAGATATACAAGTGGCCATTGCTCAACATCATAAGCAACGAGATAAATGAAAGTGAAAAAAAGTAATAAAGACCATATGTTGTAAAATTGCGTTTACGTGAAATGACCAGAAGTTAAGTCCATAGAGATAGAAAGTAGATCAATCATTGCCAGGGGATGAGTGGGAAGAGGAAATAGGGAGTGACTATCAATGAGAACAAAGTTACTCTTGGGGAATGATGAAAATGTTCTAAACTTAGATGGATCAATAATTGTATTACTCTTTGAATGTACTGAAAACTGCTGAATTTTATAATTTAACAGAGTGGATTTTGTGGTATTTGAAGTAATTTATAAGACACTTTGACATCAATAAGAAGACAGCCAATAATTATGATATTTAACCAACAATAAATTGCAAGTTAAGAGAACTTGACAAATCATAGAATTCTAGACAAATCCTTCTTATTGTTCTTTTATTAATACACACAAGCCTCTTCTCCATAACCACAAATCACAAATACTTATTGCTCCGTTTCAAAAGGGGTATTGTCAGAGTAACAAAATGATATAATAAATAATGGGCTTCAATTGAAAAGAACAGGATACAAGTCCCACTTCGGTTAAACTGTGACAATATATAACCAAAAAACCTCTCTCATTCCAATATCAATCAGAGAAATTGGAACCCTTGTACATTGGAGGTGGGAATAAACAACTACTATTGAAAACAGGTGGTTTCAAAAAAAGTTTAACAAAGTATTACCATTTTATGTATATAATCAAATTCCACTTCTAGGTATATAATCAAAAGAACTTAAAAGTAAATACTAAAGAGATATACAATAATGTTTATACCAACATTATTCATAATAGCCCAAAGGTAGAAACAACACAAATATCCATCAACAAATGAACAGATAAACAAACTGTTGTATATATATATAATGAAATATTATTGAATATTGAAGTACACCCTAGAATATTGATATTATTCACCCGCATTCTAGGGTGAATATTGATACACCCTAGAATGTGGATGACCTTAAAAACATCTTGCTAAGTGAAAGAGGTCAGTGAAAGATACAATGTCACATGTTACATAATTCTATTTATATGAAATACCTAGCAGAGGTAAATTTCATATAAATAAAAACACCCCCACAAAAACACTGGGAAATTAGTGTCTAAAAGAATTCTTTTGCCTTGAAGATTATTTAAAAGAACATCTTCTGTGAAGATTATCTTAAAACACATGAATCCTTAGACTCACATACCCTAGGAATGAAGCTGCGTGTGGACTATTTGAAAAATTGGTATCTTAGAATAACTTCTAAAACTGCTTCTGTGAAAATCTCATCCAAACAGGGACTGGATTCATTGATGAAGGATGTGCGAAATTGCAAATAGCCACCTCCTTTCATGTACCATCTAAATTAGTCTAAAACACCTGGAAGTTTGACTCATTCTTTCCTTTTACATCCAGACATTTTTCCTTCTATAAATTCACTTTCCCTTCTTAATTCAAGCTCCATCATACCGAAGTCATCTTTTAGATAGTAGCGCTTATAGAAAGATTGAAATCTTTTTTATTCACTTCTTTCATTTGTGTATTAATTCATTAATGCAATCTCTCCATCTGTAATCTATCCTATCATTCACCTTTTAATATTCAAAGCAAAATCAGGAAAATAGAAACTCCCAGAATTTCTAGGAAATAGATCAGCTCATCAGCTTCTCACAGTGAATATAAACTGATTAGAAAAATTCTTCAGTCTCATGAGAAGTATCTTCTAAGCAAATTGTCAGTTTTTAAAATCAATGTAAACCCCAAAACGGACTGGTAAATATACAGCACTACCCTAATACCTGTTGGCACACCGGTTGATGTAAATAATTTGCTGTTTCTTATATGGAATTTAAGAATTAATATAAAATTAATCATTACTATTATAAATAAATTATAAATAATAGTAATTATTATAAGCATTATATCCATTGCCTAGTCATAACGACCTTCCCTATAACAGTCACCCAAGAAGTTATAATGAGAAGTCCTCAAAATCAATATGAAGTCCCTAACTGTGGTATAACTATTATTATAGTGTGTTGGAACATATTCCTAAATTACTCCCTCTCCACTCGCAGCAGGGTACTAACAACTTAGATCCAGTATGGCTACATAATTGAGAACCCTTAATACTAATACTAACCAGAATGCATAAATGTGTATGAATATTTGCATCTATACACTTATCCGATCACACAATTCCTGTATCCAGTACCATTCTAGCTACCTAGTCCTAGCAAAAGATTCAGGTACTGTGAATGAAAGTAGACTAGAATAGTTTCAGCTCTGAGATTTGCTCAGCAGAAAGAACTAAATAAACTTGCAGAATAACAAGCAATATGCCAAATGCTGGGTGTTAGCCCAACTACATAGCACCTACTTCTAAAAATCAAGTGGGAGAAAAGGCTTAAGGAAACGTTTTCCTGTCACTAGAAAAAGGATTTTAATGCTTTAGATACAAAGGCGAAATGCTCCTTAAAAACACAAAGGCGAAATGTTCCTTAAAAATGTTCCTTAAAAACAGGGAGATGATATCAACCTGAATATAAACATCCTAAGACTGTAATTATTCTAGTAGCCCATAGAAGAACACTCATTCTAAATTGTCTCTTTTGTGAAAACACAAGGAAAGTCTTCCTATCTGGCATCACATTTTTATTTCACTTATCTTGGTACTACACTTAATGAAGAGAGAAGATTTGGTTAAGTGTAAAATTATACTTATCCAATTGAAGAAAACCCTGCTACTTGTACGTATTTCTAATTCCTGAAAAATATGACCAATACCCAAGGAAGTGCCCTATATCCCACTATCACTTAGATGAAAGAAAATATAAACTTCCAATCACACACACACACACACACACACACACACACACAAATACAATTTGATATATACAGTGGAAAATAGGAATTACAATGGCAGCAAATGGAAGTTCTGATACAATTTTCTTTAAGATTTTTTTTAAAAGATTTTATTTATTTATTTGACAGAGAGAGAGAGAGAGAGATCACAAGTAGGCAGAGAGGCAGGCAGAGAGAGAGAGAGGGAAGCAGGCTCCCCGCTGACCAGAGAGCCCAATGTGGGGCTCGATCCCAGGACCCTGAGATCATGACCCGAGCTGAAGGCAGAGGCTTTAACCCACTGAGCCACCCAGGTGCCCCAATATTTTTTTTAATTTCATTAAGCAATCTCTACACCCAACATGGGGCTCAAACTTGCAACCCAGAGATCAAGAGAAATAGGCTCTACTTACTGAGTCAGCCAGCTGCCCCTTGAGATAACGTTCTTTAGTTCTCACACTACCATCTTCTACTAGTCATAAGACTATTCTTTTAGTTTGTCCATCCTTCATAACATTATGATCTCAGAAAAAGAAATAGAAGGAAAGAGAAGTTGTGATAATAGTACATATATGACATATACATTTTATTGATAAAATTCAAACATTTATAATTTCTGAACATGTTACGATGAAGGAAAACTGAGTTAAGTATACATGATATTTGTCTCTATAATTAATTAAAATTGCATGTTAATAGACAATGATCTCAAAAATGAAAACTTTAAATAAAAATCAATCTTATTTATCCTGAAACTTAACGAGAGGAAATTTAACTAAAAACAAAACTCTTAAAAGGCATGAAAAATATGAAGTCTTTAGGAATAAATATGATTTGTAAGACAGATACACTCAAGACAACATTGCTGAGATGAAATAAAGAATATATCACTAAGTGGTTTAGGCCTCTGCCTTCAGCTCAGGTCATGGTCTCAGGGTCCTGGGATCAAGCCCCTCATCAAGCTCTCTGCTCAGCAGGGAGCCTGCTTCCCTCCCCTCCGCCCCACCCCTCACCTCTCTGCCTACTTGTGATATCTCTCTCTCTCTGTGATCTTAAAAAAAAAAAAAGAAAGAAAATATCACTAAGTGAAGAGAGATTCTGTTCATGATTAAATTCAATCTTGTTAAGATGTCAAATCAACCCATTCATATATCATTAAAAAAATATCCAATCCAGGGATGCCCGGGTAGCTCAACTGGCTAAGTGTCTGCCTTTGGCTCAGGTCATGATCCCAGTGTCCTAGGATTCAGTCTCCCTTCTGGCTCCTTGCTCAGCGGGAAGCTTGCTTCTCCCACCGCCTGCTATTCCCCCAGTTTGTGCTCTCTCTATCTGACAAATAAATAAATAAAATCTTTTTAAAAAACTTCCAATCTAAACCTCTGTAGGTTTTTATACAGAAATGAACAAGTTGAATTTAAAATTCATATAAAATACAAATGCAGAGTAACTATAGTAGTCAAAACATCATATTATAAAGCTGGAATAATCAAAACAGTGTATTTACTGGCATAAAAGTGGACATATGAATGGAATGTAATAGAATGTACCAAAATAGACTCACACAAAAATGGGCAACTGATTTTCAACAAAGGAAGGCAATATAGGAAGAAAGAGTAGTCGTTTCAAGAAATAGTCCTGGAAGAATTGCCTATGCATAAGCATAAAAATTAAAAAAAAAAAACCTCACACCATGAATAAAAAATAATAAAAATGGATCGTAGACTTGAACATAAAATTAAAAAGATGAAGCTTCTAGAGAAAAACAAAGAAGAAAACTTCTGTGACTTTGATGTACGCAAATATTTCTTCAAGGGTAGGCAGAATTCGAGGACAAACCCGCCACCATCACCATTGACCACTGGTATACATATACCTTCCCCAGATATCCACTCAACCACTTCCTAAAATTCCACTTACTTTCCAATCTACTCCAATGTGCTTTCCATATTCTTCACTCTACTGAAACCACTCTTGCTCAAATCACAGATAACTTGGTTGTTGAATCTAATGGATCCTTTTGTAAAACTTATCCTAGAACTTCTTGATACAGTTGAAAGCCACTTCCTTTCCTAAGTATTCTCCATTGCTTTACATAAATCCATATTCTGCAGATTTTTCTTCTATTCAGTCACTTTTGATGGGTAATGTTAATAAGGACCATTCCTTAAGTATAAGTGCTCACTCCTCAGGGTTCTCTTCTAAGCTGTTACTCTCCATTCATACTTTCCATGTATGTTATCAATTCATATGATTTCAATCACCACCGATATATTGGTGCTTCTCAAATTTGTATCTGTATCCCAAATTTTCCTCTATATTTGACACACATATATCCAATAGCCTTATAAATAATTCCAAAAATATGACTCACTGGAAAAACTAAATTATCATCACTCCAACTCCATAATCCTTCTCCTACAGTGTTGCCCCTCAGGAAATGGTATTTACCATGTTGTCTAAGACAGAAAGCAAGATTCGTTACTAAATCACCCTCTTAACTCTTAATCCTCTGCCATAGCTGATGCGTCTTGTGAACTGTAACACCAAAATCTCCCAAATTCATCTTAACTGCTAAAACCTGAGTCATGCCTTCATTTATGTGTCACAGTGACTGTTTTAACACCTTTCTAAGAGGATTGTGCATGTTTTCTCTTGTCCTTCCAATCCATTTAGCAAGGCTATGTTGCACACAGTAGTAACGGTCAACTTCTAAAACATATGTCTGAAATACATACATACATGGACAGATACATCTTGTCCAGCCACTTCCTTGCTTAAAACAACTCAATAGTGATACATAGGTTGCTCAGTAGGTTAAGCATCTGCCTTGAGCTCAGGTCATGATCCCAGGATCCTTGGATCATGCTCCATGTCTGGCTCCCTGCTCAGCGGGGAGTTTGTTTCTCCCTCCTCTGCCCCTTCCTTTCTTGTGCTCTTTCTTTCAAATAAATAAATAAAATATTGTTTACAAAAATAAAACAACTCAATGGTTTCTTGTTTCAATCAGTCTAGAGTATCATGCATGCCTTTATAGTCTACTTTACCAAGTGTTATCTATTATTACCCCAAATTTTAATTTTTTTGATCCAGGACTGAATTTTCACTTCCTGAAAATTCTGTGCTTCCTTTCAATGCCAAACCGTTCACAGTCTGTTTATTCTACAAAATGGCACTCATTCCCACATTGTTCTCTTGGCTAATTACTACTTATCCTTCATATCTCATCTACATGTTAATTTCCTATGCAAAGCTTTCCCTGAAAATTCAGATGCTTTCTCTCTCTTTACATAGTACTCTGTACTTATATTTCAGCATATGTAACACTGTATTTGAAGTTATTTACTTGCCTGTATTCTATATTACACAATAACCTCCAAGATGGCATGTATTATGCTCTTATTTATCATGTGACACATAGTAGAGGTTAAACAATTTTTTTCTGAGAAAGATGGGGAAGGAATATGGGGAAGGAAAGAAAGTCTAAAGAGCCAGGTGAGAAGAGTTGTTCTTTTGTGAAAACTGCTAATTGGATAAAATTAGCTAAGAGGAAAATGTGAGATTTGCTTGAAATAAAAACTTAAGCTTTTTTTTTTTAACTTTTCCTATTGAAGGAAGGACTAATAGATCCCCACCCTCAAATTCTTCCCTCTACAAACCCTAATTAATTCCTGATCAAAAAATAAATTCTACCATCATCCTGGCATTTCCAAAAATAATATGTTGCAAAATCCTGATTATGGATTAAACATTGTGATTTTCTCAGAAGTCAAGACATTATTACCAGCAATACAGCTAATTCCACATAATAGGTCAATTGTATGGAGGTATGGGGTTATCTCTATTTAGATATCACTTGTTACTTTGGGACATTGTGTGTGTGTGTGTGTGTGTGTGTGTGTGTGTGTGTGTGTTTAAAAATGACAGTTACATGGGGGACTGGCTGTCACAGTCAGTAGACCATGGAACTCTTGATCTGGGGATCATGAGTTCAAGCCCCACATTGAGTATAGAACTTACTTTGAAGAAAAAAAAAAAAGAAAGAAAAATTTCCATTTTTTTCCTTAATAATTTTATTATACTTTCTAGTATTTTTATCGTTATTTTCCATTCATTAACTGCATTTATGAGTCTCACAAGTTAGTTTTATGTTTCTTAAAATATTTTCTTTAATCTATTTTTAAATTTATCACCACCAATTCCATTTTGAGGATTCCCATTAAACATACTAATGGAAAACATATTTATCCAAATAATAAACAAATAAGCATTTTTTCCACCCTTGTCTTAAATCGTTTTCCAGTGTGTATTATTAAGCATTATAACTGTACTTGATTCCATACAGCTTCTCCTCAGATATTCAATCCAGATTATTTGTGACTTTGACTCCATTCACAAAAATGCATTCTATTCCAGAGGATTCTATTTTTTGGGAATGTGTTAAGATCACTTTTCAGAGTCCAAGCTGTATCAGAAACATGATAACTCCATAGGAGACAAAACAATACTGGATCAACGTAGCTCACAACAGACATCAGAAACAGAGAAGCAGACTCCCCATGGAGCTGGGAGCCTGATGTGGGACTAGATCCCAGGACTCCAGGATCATGACCTGAGCAGAAGGCAGTTACTCAACCAACTGAGCCATCCAGGTGCCCCAGGGCTGACCTTGTTTGAGTTCAAAAATTTTGAGCTTTAGACCAAATGAAATGGATTCGGATAGATATGCCATCCATAAACTTACAATGTTTTACCATAAATGTTTAGAATCCTTCCTGTGTCTCTAAATGAAAGGAAGGCCCACATGTTAAGGATTCATTTACACCAACTAATCAAAATGTATTTCCTCCTCCTGTGACTCTTTATACACAAAGAGTCCTTGGATAACTCTGATGAGACAAATTAGCATTTTCCTCCTTGCATGAACAGGAAATCCCATTTTTTGCGAATGAACAAAACACAGATGATATCACTTTGGGATCATCTCAGGTTTCAGGGATGTAAGTAATTTTAAGAGAGTGATTTGAGGAGTAATGTGAAGCTCCCCACCCTAATCTATTCAATACGTGACATCATCCAGTGTAACTCAAAGATTGTTCCACAAGTTAGACCACAAAGGCAAATACTTATATTCCAAAGGACACTGTTAAAACCATGACACACCTCACTATATCAAATTCGATCATTTTTTCTATGAAAAGGTGAACAAATCTGCTATATCACTGAACTCTAAATCTGAAACTAATAATACATTGTATGTTGATTTAATTTAACTTAAATAATTAATTTAATTTAAATTTACTTTAAATTTAAAAAATAATAAGTGTTCCTAAAAAAAAAAAAAAAGATAAACAAAGTGCTACCCTTTGGCAAAGGCAAGAACATGAAGATAATTTTTCCCCCAAAAAATGAAGTGTGAAGGTGACTATGAAAAACAAAAAAAACTGTGAAGAACAAGACTTCATATAGTAGATAGATATGATTCCAATTTTCACATTTACTTATTATATATACTCAGGTCTATGGATTTCAAAAAGAATTACATGTGTGCAATCATCAGGGACTCGATTATTCTAATTATTCATGTAGTAAAATTGAAATTGTTGCACCCATTATAATCTACAATATCATAAATTTAAATATCTGTATATAGTGTTAATTTAATGTAAAACAGTGAAATGGAAGCTAATTTCCTTGTTTCTGAAAGAAATCTCAGCGAAGCTGTCACAATCCACATAATATTACTGTATTTAATGGGGTTGCCACTTTATTAGTTCTACTGAGGTCAGAATTCACCTGACGAAGTTCTTTATTTAAAAAAAAAAAAGATTTTATTTATTTACTGGACAGAGAAGGAGATCACAAGTAGTCAGAGAGGCAGGCAGAGAGAGAGGGGAAGCAGGCTCTCCGCTGAGCAGAGAGCCCAATGAGGGGCTCAATCCCAGGACCCTGAGATCATGACCTGAGCTGAAGGCAGAGGCTTTACCCCACTGAGCCACCCAGGCAACCCGACAAAGGTCTTTTTAAAACTGTTTTCTCTTGGGGCGCCTGGGTAGCTCAGTGGGGTAAAGCCTCTGCCTTTGGCTCAGGTCATGATCTCAGGGTCCTGGGATCCAGCCCCTCATTGGGCTCTCTGCTCAGCAGGGAGCCTGCTTCCCCCTCCCTCTCTCCCTGACTCTCTGCCTACTTGTGATCTTTCTCCTCTCTGTCAAATAAATAAATAAAATCTTTAAAAAAAAAAACTGTTTTCTTTTGGGGCACCTGGGTGGCTCAGTGGCTTAAGCTTCTGTCTTCAGCTCAGGTCCTGGGATCTAGTCCCATAATGGGCTTTCCGCACAGAGGGGAGCCTGCTTCTCCTGCCCCCTCTGCTGCTTACCCTACTTGTGCTCCTGCTCTGTTAAATAAATAAACCAAATCCCTAAGAAAAAATTGTTTTCTTCTCCTTTTTTTCAGATTATAAAAGTAAAGTGCACAGTTAAATAGTAAAATTTTTAAAATCTTCAATGAATACAATATGAAATTTCCTTACAATTCCATCCTAGCCCCACATCAAAAGATATTTCTTGCAATTTGATAGGAATAAATTTGAATGTTCATGAACATTTACACAACGGCAGATTTCTACAAGAGCACGATGTCATATACATAATTTCCATAAATTCCTTCAAACATGCAAACTGCACTGGTGATAAATATTAAAAGAAGTAAATAGATAGCATTTTTCCATTGATTCAGTGCACAATAAATATAGGTCTATATAGAGAGAGATCATGAGAGCATATAAATAAATAGAAAATGTTTATCTGTGTATACACAGATAAACACATGCATCTTTTTCATATAAATATGCATTTAAACGAATTCAGATCCTCAGTTAATCAGACATTTTCCCAAACTGCTCCCTCAGGTGTATCACGTCTCTATATTACATAAATATTCCAACGAAAGGAAACGAACAACTAGTCTAAATGTCATTTATATATATAGCACGTAAACAAAATAGTTCAAAAAATTCAACAAGAATTCAAAATTAAATAAGTTTATCCTTACTTTCTGGGATCCAGAGCTCTCCCAGGGAGTTGTGTGGTGTGTGTGTGTGTGTGTATAAGGCCAACTGATAAAACAGACTGAAACACGGTACACTTTCTGAAATTCTATTATCAGGTATATCACTATATATATAATAAATACCTAAACACTGTCAGTATTTAATGGATGACAAAAAAATGTTTCCCCCAGTTCCTATAGCCATATCCACTTGGATACCTTGATTTATAAATATCCTTTGCATATACTTATTTGAAGCCTTAAGGCCTAGAAACTCTGGACTTCCCTTGGCAATCTAACATTAGTTAGATAAATGCTTCTAATCAAATTGTCCTCTGATCACTCTTTACTAGTTCAATACCACAAATACGTAAATGAATAAGGTACAGTCCTTGCATTTAAAGAGCTTGCGGGGAGTGGGGGGCACCTGGGTGTCTTAGTTGTTAAGCATCTGCCTTTGACCCAGGTCAGGATCCCGGGATCCTGGGATCAAGCCACATATCTGGCTCCCTGCTCCTTGGGAAGTCTGCTATTCCCTCTCCCACTTCCCATGCTTATATTCCCTCTCCCGGCTATCTGTCTGTCTCTCTCACTCTCTCTCTCTCTGTCAAATAAATAAATAAAATTTTATAAAAGCTAAATAAATAAAGAGCATATGGAGTATTTTGAATATAAGTAAGTACATTGAAAATATAGCTTAAAGTACAAGCATAGAGACAAAAGGAGGTGTTATGGGATAACAAAAATTGTGAGGAAATTCAGACTAGGAATATAGTCAACTTATTGACTCATCAACTTATCAAGTTGACTGATCAACTTATCAACAAAAATGAAAACTTAATCAAAAGAACTGATCACACTCTAACTACAACTTGCTAGGACTGTGGCAGTATCATGGCTCAAGGCACATCATGCAGGATCTTGTATATCAGGCTCAAGTGGTTACACTTCATCTTGACAACAGCTAAATTAGGCTGATGTCCACCTGGTCTCAACAACCAGCACACAAACCTACGCATTCACACAGGATAGTACCAGGTTTTAAGAGAATTAGAATAAAACTACAAGGCCTGAGGCCAAGGTTCAAAAATCACCCAATATGATTTCCACCAAAAAGAGTCACAAGGCTAGCCCAGATTCAAAGGGTGGGGAAACAGACTACCTCTTGATGGGAAGAAATGCAAATAAATGTTAGTCTTTTATAATTCACCACAGTGGGACATAGGGAAAGGAAAAATTCAAATTACTTAATGAGTTCATGGATCGATAATGAGACTATTCATTGGTTAGAGCTTAGTATGAGAAATGTGGAACTGAGGGAAAGATAACAGGTGGTATTATCTTCATGTTTACCTTGAGAAGTTGAGAAAGCACCTGAATAGAAATATTCAGTCAGGAATTACACATATATATCTAGGCCTTTGACAAACTTCTGAAATGGAGATATAGATTTAGAAATCATCAACACACGAGTGGTAGACATGTAGTTGAAGCTATGTGAATAAATGAAATGCCCAAGGAGAGTAGATGTATTTAGAGGGGAATAAGTAGAACATGGGATTTTAGATAACACTAGCGTGTTTGAGATACGTGGAAGAAGATAAGAGAGAAAAAGAATACATAAAAAAGTAACAAAATCTGGAGTGTGAAAGATAGAAACCAATTGAACTTTTTAAGAAAGCAGGAAGAGTGAAAAGTTTCAAATCTCAGAGAGAAATTGAGGACTAAAATGTACTCATTACCATAATAACTAGGAAGAAGGAAACATGGATCTTCCAAAACAAATTACTCACTATGATTCTAGGGATTTCTCAATTAGCCTATAGTCTGATTTACAGATATCAATTTCTAGTATATAGAGAAGCCATGGAAACTTTAAGATCATTCTGATTATGAACCAACCTGACGTTACTACTGTTGAGCACAACTCATCACATTGTATACCATCATTTTAGCCCCATCGTGTGCATATTAAAAACAGATATTGTGGGGCAACTGGGTGGCTCAGACAGTTAAGCATCTGCCTTCAGCTCAGGTCACAATCCCAGGATCCAGGGATTAAGTCTAGCATCCAGCTCCCTGCTCAGGGGGGACCCTGCTTCTCCCTCTGTCTCTCTGCCCCTGCCAGCTTCTGTTGTAGAACTATAGAGCTCAAGGGGAGAGTGAGAAAACAAGGATTAAAAACTTCATTTTGGATTTTATGAAAACCCAGAAAGGCCTCAAAAAGAACCAAAAAGTAAAAATCTGAGATAGTAAGGAAGAAGAATCATGGGGAAAGTATATGTTTTACTATTAGAATAAATCAGGATAAAAGCTAAAAGAGGGAGGAAAGAAAGTGTTGAGAGCACACAATGTAACATAAAGGAGAAGCTCTGATTTAGAACCTCAGCATCTGAAACAACAACCCCAGACAACTCTTGGACTACCTGAAACAACCATGGGATAGGAATCCAAAGACAGGGGGGATGGGGGATAATTAATAGATTAAAAAGTTTGAACAGTCACCAAGAAGAAACTGGAAACCTGAGCAACACAAGAAAATTAAAAAAAAATATTTATCATCTTAAATGAAATTATGCCATCAGACCTAAGTGAATTATAGTCCAAAGAAATAAGAATAATAACAAATTCTGTTACATACTCTAAGAAATAACAGTAATAACAGAAATTCTTAGTATGAACTAGGTATGTTACATACAGCATTGCTAACTTTAAAAATTCTTCTTGCAAATTAAATAGTATTATTTACATTTCACAAAGGGAAATAGTGAAGCTGACATTTTATAACAAGAAGCAAATATTGGAGATAAAAACTGAACACAAATCTGATTCCAAGGTTACTCTCTTTCTCTTGTACACTGGGTTACCCTGTTTCAATATAAGAATAGTGATATTGGAATAAACTTGGGAAGGATTTTGGAAGACATGAGAAGTATCAGTTCTTTCTGATTTTTCATAAAGGGAAAAGATGAAAGAGATATTAATCTTGATTATTTCAGAGAGGATTTTATAAATACTTTTTTAGGATTCTACGTGTTTTCATAAGTAACAAGCTATACAAACGTAATACCATTTCCCTTTTCAAAAGCTAGGGTTTGCGTGACTGGTAGATTAGGGAAAATATTGTGAAGCATATAGCAACTTGCCACCAGCAGAACATTTGATGAAGCTAGCCTCATGACTCTTAATGCAAAAAAAGTAGCAAGACACAGATTAAGTACTGGGATAGTTTGACTGATTTGTATCTGAGACATTTATATGGATTTGGTTGTAGGCAAAGCAGTGTCAACTTAGAACATCGGTGGCATTCTCTAGTCTGGTCATTCAAAATAATCATGACTCATTTGGAAGAAAATTTTGAAGTTTGGCTTATCAACTTTGTCAATGACAGGGAACACAAAAGAGAGTGAGCACATTGGATGAACAAGAGAAGGACCTCTATCAACTCTATCAACAAGATGAATTATTCATATACTTATTATTCAGAATCTTACCCACCAGTCTACATAGTAAAGTATTCAAGCAAAGATGGGGGAAATCATGTACCTAAAGCTACATAAGTAAATAAAATCAGGTTTGGGTGGACTGACTGCACATTTACTATGAAGCAGATGTTTAATATAAATATTTAAGCATTAATGTGATCCTGGGATATAATCCAATAAATATAATCAGTAAAATAAAGTAGATAGGCTTGTTCTACTCTAGGAGAGATGGACAAAGGAGCCACTCGGGGCTGGGTCCTTCATGGATTCCACAGTGGCAAATCGCATATACAAAGGAGGATGAGCACGATAGCAAAGGAAGCAAAAACAGTAACATGTGAAGAACAGTTGAAAGAACCAAGGAGACTGAGTCTAGAAAACAAAAGAATTTTGAGCACCTTCAAATATAATAGACTGCGAATAAATAAGTAAACCAGATTTGTTCCAGTTTTCCTTTAGGATTAATAGATGAAAGTATGACAATAGAGATTTTGGACCTACATACAGAAAATATTTTCTAAAGAATACGGATGTCCACAAATGAAACCAGGTAACAGGGGCACCTGGGTGGCTCAGTGGGTTAAAGCCTCTGCCTTGGGTCAGGTCACGGTCCAAGGGTCCTAGAATCAAGCCTTGCATCAGGCTCTCTGCCTGCTTCCCCTCCTTCTCTGCCTGCATCTTTGCCAACTTGTGATGTCTCTCTCTGTCAAATAAATAAATAATGTCTTTAAAAAAAAAGGAGATTAGCTATTAAAAAACAAACAAACAAACAAAAACCAGGAAACTGCACAGATAATGAAATTCCACCACAGGTCAACCAGTAGAGACTGATTAACAACTTAGAATATTAAAGTTCAGAGTTTGTGTATTTATTTAAAAGTTCCTTAATATTTCACGGATCTACTTATTATCAGTTGTAATTCTCTGTAGTGTCATCCATCCTAAGGACGGATATATAATCAGTATGATAAATACCTTAAACAAAAAGTATATATAAAGGAAAAGACAAATATTTATATTAATCACGTTATGACTGGCTTCAAATGGATAGAGTTGTTATGATTCCTGAGACATGATTGGACCAAAAATACATTTGGGACTGCATAATAGTAAGCAACATAACCTCAAGGCTTTATTGTATTTGACTTAGACTTGATTGTGCAACAATAAATCTTTTAGAAGTAAGCATCTATATCAAAATTAGTCATGACATTATTCCTTTAGGGTTATATTTGCTGAGTCAATATTAAATTTTCAATCTTATTTCTGCCACTTTAATGTGAAAATTGTTATAGTAAATATTGGGTTTCACGGAGAGCTGTCTCTCTACCTGTATGAGTGAAATACATTTTTGCATCATGAAATTAATCCAGTGCTCCAGAACTTAATGTTCTCCACATTCCAGTTCCACAGTATCAGGGTCCATGACCCAAACCAAGTTTTCTGGTTCATTCATCTGTGTTTCCTAGCAGAGCATGAAAGTCAGAGGTTTAGCATCTTCCATTAACCAATTAGTATCCATGAACACAATAGCCTTAGCTGGCAATCATCTCTAAACAAAACCCAGGGCCAATAGAAAAGGGTAGCACAAACTGACAGATTAAAAAAAGGTGATGATTTGATAAACACATGGGGACATTCTCAAAAATTCAAGTTGTTTGATAGCAGTTTGATAAGAGTACAGGGACTGGCAACTTTTCTACACGTTCCAGGTATTAAACATTAGGCTTCGTGGACCATTACAACTCTGTCACCACTACTAAACTTGCCATTGTGGCATGAAATCAGCCATAGGCGGTTAGGGAATCCACAATGAAACGAGCATGGCCATGTGTCAACAAAACAGGTGATGGCTCAGTTTTGGTTCACGAACTAGTTTTCGAACCCCTGGTATACTGGAAAGATTCTGAGAGATGGGGGCTCAAACAGTGGTTATATCACTTATTAGACCAGTGACCCTAGGCAATTTATTTAACATCTTTCAGATTTTATTTTATCACGTAAAAAATATAGTTAATAATATTTTGTAGGGTTATCATGAGAGTTAACTGTGATGGCAAAGAACTGAACTGGGTCATGTGAAAATTAATGCATTAAGGTCATAATTCTCAATGAACCTTTTTTTTTTTTGAGATACACTTTAGGAGGTAAATAAGGTTAAAGGAGGTCATAAAAAAGGGACCCTTATCTGGTAGGGTTGTGGCCTTTTAAAAAGAGAACGAGCTCTCTCCCACTCTCTCCCTCTCTCTCTAGTTGTATACAGAGTAAAGGCCATGTGAGATCATAGTAAAAAGGCAGGTGTCTATAAGCCACAAAAACAGCATCTGGGACTTCTAGCCTTCAGAAGTGTAAGAAAAGAAATTTCTGTTGTTTACACAATCCAGTCTAGGTTATTTTGTTATGGCTGCTGGAGCAGACGAATACACTGCAATCAAGAAAAAAAAAAAAGATTTAGTCGGGGCTAGTCACATGGTATAGTGTTTCATATATGCAAGCTCAAATTTCTTTAACGAATTTTCATTTCCCCATAATCAAAAAGCAAACCCTAGACTAACAGAATAAAACTAAAGAGATTATAAATGCTATCTAAATATACCTGTGCCATAAATATTTAAAATTAATCCAGACTGAAATGCTGACATAAACTCTATATTGAACCTATGGCCTGAGGGACTTAAAACAACCCAATGCTAAAGGAGTTCATTAAAGACATTTCTATAGTATAGGATTAAGCACTACCTCAAATCCTACTCAACCCTGATAACCTTTTTGTGTTAACTTCTCAAAAACTTTTCAAATGTATCCCAACATTTCTACCCCAAATACTTTATTCAGGGTCCTCATCCTGGTTGCCTAGAGGACCCCAGCTTTACCTTATTTATTAGCTTACCTGCCTCTTGTCTTCCTCCCTTCTGTATTAGGCCAAACTGACATATGTAACTTACAAGTGTAACTGTCTTGAAATACTTCCCCATTAGTCATGAGTTAAATCTAACCTCCTAAATACACATGCAACCATTTTAAAAAGAATGAGACTTATTTGGATGTGTGCACATGATAAAATGCTCAATATATATTGTTGAAAAAGTGAGTTAAAAAAATACAACATAGGATCCTGTTTGTGAATGTGAATTAGTAAGGTTATCTCTCAGGTATAGCTAGACAAACAGAAAAGATAGGTAGGTGGATGCAACATAAACACATGCATTTTAAAAACATTTATACCATCCAGCTCGCTATCTCTGAATGTAGATCTGTAATCAATGACAGATAAACTCATGGGTTAGCACATAAATTTATGCAGTCAAATGGTGATGCTCTGAAGCTAAAGGAAACATTCAATAGGGTACGAGCACGTAGGAAATAAATTGACTAAAATATAGATTTTTCAAAGAAAAAAAGATCATCCAAAGATATACATGCTCTCTTTTCAATCAAATAAAATGTGTGTTGGGAATGCCAATCCTGACCATGATGGTATCATAACCTACACTTATCTCTCCCACTGATTACACCTATGATCTTTGAACAAATTACAAAAGTCTCCACTTAAGGGCTCTAGAAAGTAAACAGTAGGAGGCAGATTGGAGACTACAGTCACAACTTCATTAACAGTAAGCTTCATAGATCTTCCTCCCCTCCTCTTTATTCTGCATTTTACTTGAAGGGATATATAAATGTACAATAGTTATAAGTGAACAAAAAAGTCCAGAAGTAACTCCTTATTTATAGTCAGAGGACAAGTTTGGGACCCCAGTGAAACACGAAGAATGTGGAATAATCACATTCTTGTCTAAAAATACATTTTAAACAAACTGTCTATTATAGAACTATTTGGATAACAGAATTCATCTGAAGATAATAAAAAGAATACCCTTATACTGACACCCACCCAATTATTAACAACTTACATTGATAAGGGAAAAACTGTACTCAAAGATGGCCAAACCAGCAAGGGAATTCCACTGCCTATTTCAAAGCCTTTCCGGGTTCTTCTTCCCTACCCGGTCTCCCGACAGTGCTAAATAAACCTCCCATACCCAAGGTCTCTGAGTGCTGATTGGTTTTCCCCGCCAGGATCCAGGCCAGGTTCCATAACAACATTACTATGTAACACTTGCCGTAATAGTTAACCAGTATTGGTACATTATTATAACTTAAAGTCTATACTACTTAGATTTCCTCACTTTTCCCCCAAAGACTATTTCTATTCAAGGACCTCACACATGTTACTACATTTCATATAGATATCACTGTTAATATTAACCTTCATAATGTGGCTTGAAGTGTTCTTATCAGCTTTCTCAGTGGTAAACTAATTATTGATTCTCTCCCTTTCCATAAAGTACTCTTCGGAAAACAGTCACTATGTGTAGCCCAAACTTAATAAAGGAAGAATTATTCTCCACTTATTTAAGGATAGACTATACCTCTTTGAGGAAAGAATATCTACATAAATTATTTTGGATTTTTCTCCATGGGAGATTATTCTATTATTGCTCATTTATTTCTTCCTCCAATCATTTATTTATATCAGTTTTACTCATAAATATTTATCTTATACCTTAAGATATAATTGTAATGCTATTTTAGGTATTGTATTAAAATTTTTTTCAACATTCACAAAAAGCAGCTCTTTCACATGACTCCCAATATCCTTTGACATAACCCAACATTGCATTTTGGATCTTTAATTATGAGGAGAGGAGCACTTTCATATTTTCAGGCATTACAAGATGATCCAAGCTCATTTTATTTATTTTCTGCCCAACTACTACAATCATTGTCAGTCTTTTCTCAATGGATAATGGGTTTTTTTTATTAGAGAATGGTATTAGAAACTGAGATCTGAAATAAATAAATAGATAGATAGATAAATAAATATCTTGAAAGAAAGAAGAAAGAAGGAAGGAAGGAAAGAAAGAAAGAAAGAAAGGAAGGAAAGAAGGAAGGAAGGAAGGAAGGAAGGAAGGAAGGAAGGAAGGAAGGAAGGAAGGAAGGAAGGAAGGAAGGAAGAAAGAAGAAAGAAAGAAAGAAAGAAAGAAAGAAAGAAAGAAAGAAAGAAAGAAAGAAAGAAAGAAAGAAAGAAAGAAACCGAGATCTGATGCTAGGCAATGTCATTGATACTTGATTGTTCTTATTTCTTTGCTTTCTCCACTGAAAGAGGAAAAGAAAATGCATGTGTATATACTAATTCATGTATATAAATATGTCTCTCTATATATCTATAGATATAGAGACCCATTTATATCAATATTAAAGCAAAATATGAGTTCAAACTAATGTCTCCAACTATAAACCTTTAAAACATGAATTAATCCAGGCTAACCCCCCTTAACTTCTCTGTAACCTTCCATGGCAACATTGAGAAAACTGGCTTCTACCATCTGCAATCAATTTACTTACTTGTTTCATTCCAAAATACAGGTATAGTGGTTTCAACATGGTCAACCCACACGCCATAGAAAACAACTTAATCAACTAGAGTACAACGCTTATACACAGCTCTGTATGACTTTCGTCTTAGTCTCCAACCATTTTTAAAATTACTAGGTAAACACATTGTTCCCCCACTCTGTTCACTAGTTTCACATACTTGTGATATTCAGATTCTTTTGTCATATTCTTCAGTGCTATCTGAGATCCCCCAAGCTCCTAAATCATTTTTAAATTTCCATACACTAAGATTTGTTCTTTATTGTGAAGTTTTCTGGGATTTGATGAATGCAAACATTATAGCATCATATTGAATAGTTTCCCTCCTCTAAACAAATCTGGTGTTTTAACCCTTCAACTCTTCCCACAATCCTCTGGCAAAAACTATCTTTTACTGATTTGTTGCTTTTGACTTTTCCAGAAAAATCATATAATTGGAATCAAGCAATATATAATCTTTTCAAATTGGATTGATTCACATAACAATATGCATTTAAGGTTCCTCCATACCTTTTGTTGCTTGATTGCTCATTTTTTCATTACTGAATAATATTATATTTTTCCATTAATATAGAAAATAAATAAACTGTGGTCCATTAATATAGATGGACCACAGTTTATTTATTCTCCCACCTACTGAAGGATATTTTGGTGGCTTCCACATTTTGGCAATTATGAATAAGGCTGCTATAACATTCATGTGCAGTTTTGTATAGACATAAGCCTTCAATTCATTTGGGAAAATGCCAAGGAGCACGATTGCTGGAATACATGGTAAGGCTAAGTATAGTTTGAAAGAAACTGTCGACCTGTCTTCCACATTATTATCATTTAAAATCTTATGAGAAGGTCTAAAATCTGGGAAAAAAAAAACCCTGACTTTCTTTATAGAGGAATCGAGGGTAATGGTCCCCCAGGTGCTGGAAATATTTAAGAATCCTTGCGAAAGACACCCAGAACAAAAAATCCCACTGTAGGGGACAAAGGCAAGCTGCCCAAAGTTGTAATACAGATTATTTTCAGTTAAAAGTAATCAAAATCTCTGCCCTCTCCTCAACTGCCTAAATTTGCATTGCAAAGGAAATCGTATACATTAAAAACAGGTAATATCAGAGACTCCCCTTTACCAAAGAGGTTTATCTGCATAAAAGGACAACCTTGTTTTTCAAAACACCCTCCTGCTAATGGCATTCTCCCCTTTGTATCCTCAGACTCTACCCCTCTCATTAGTTCATATAAGCTTCATGTAGCCTCACTGTCTTTAGAAATTCTAGGTCCCCATGGATTTCCTGCAGGTAAGCCTAATACATTTGATTTTCTTCTATTAATCTGTCTCATAACAATTTGATTTTTAGTCAAGCTACAAGAATGATAGGGCAGAAATTTTTCCTCCCCAACAGTATGATTTGGCATAATAGTAGTACACTTTAATTCACTGGACACCACATATTCCAAACAATGCTACAGCTAAGAGAGTTTTGGGGTATCTAACAGGCAGGCACGAAAAGGTGAGATTTCTTACCATATCAACCTTAACATTGTCTCAGCAGAGAGAGTCCAGTGGAGCAAGAAAGTTGAGAGTCCTTTTTTCTCCCTTTCTACACTTAGATTAGCAGGAAAAATTATTTCTAAAACTACTCACAGGGGCCTAGCAAAGCTTAGCTCAAATTTGGTGAAGTACTCAGGTTATTGATCCATTTCATCTTAGATATGGTCTTTGTATTCTTTTCTCTATATCTTCTCTTGTACACATAAGGTAAAGGCCATTGCTAAGGGACCTCTGAGAAGCCAAAGCCACGAAATGACAAACAGTGGTGGAGAACTTAAAATACATTAGAGCACTCCCCACATCAAAAGGACTACCATGATATGGTTGAGTTGGACAGGGCAATGTTTAGATTGACACAAGGTCATCCGTCATCCTCACGAAAACTTCCATTCATCAAGGTACACGAAAAAACCAACATAATATAGAAGACCATAACATATCGCTCCTAAGTGTCAGTAGGCTCCAAGAGTTCCAAAGTTCGGCCAAGACTATTACTCTGTATACATTTTTCCTTTCATGCTGTTCTATGTCCTAAGTGCATGGCTTTATGATCAGTAGACTAATCTCTTTGGTCTCTACCATCAGAATGATTTTCTACACACTGCAACCTCCCACCTCCCACCTCCCACCCCCCGCGCCACACACACTCCAGGGTGGGATATGTGTGACATTCTTCCAGGAAGCTCCCAACTATCTTAATGTTGCTAGAGGGAAAAACAATCTTAACTTGACAAGGGCTGGACCTCTGGTATTTGGTAGGTCCTCTTTAGCATATGAAAGTTCTTTTGAAAATCTCCTTTTTACCTTACCTCCCCAAACCCCCCAGTATATAATCAATTGCTCCTCATAAGCCCAGTGCATCTCTTTCTGCCCAACAGTCCTGTCCCTCTTTTAATAAAACCACCATTTTGCACCAAACACATCTCAAGAATTCTTTCTTGGTCGTCAGCTACGGACGAAGCTACGGACGTCACCGCACTGAACCTCACCTGTATTGCAAAACCATATCAAAACCATATATACCAGGATGCACTTCAATGGCCAAATGGACAGGGGATCTGACTCTTGACCCTCTATCTCTGTCTAACCATGTCAGCTCTCAAGGGGTGTCATAGAAGTTTCTAGCCTGCAGAAAGCTGTCAACCTTTGTTGCTTGTTCCTGCTGTAAAATCCCATTCCAGTAAACCCTACCCAGTGTAAAAGGCTCAGAGGTTCTATGCCTGGACGTGTCTGCATCATGTGGATAGAGGTTTCTAGGAATCGTCCTGCATAACCCATAACCACCACCTGAACCTGCAGGTAAAAAGGCAGGTTAAGGAATGTTCTTTGAGAGACTCCGGAGTGGCACAAATGACTTCAAAAGCCTGGTTAGTTGACATAAGCTGGCCTCCAGGTCAGAATTGGCCTCTCCGGTCTGAAGACCAAGACCTAAAAATTTTGCCTAACACCCCCTCTTGCTCTAGGCTGGGCTGGCCCCCAAGAATAGAATCCATGCGGGGAGGAAAGCACAGATGGCCCAGGCCCTTTGAAGATGTAAAGACATTATAACTTGGAAAATAGCTTGCTGCAAACTACATACAGGCAAACAAATGTTTAACTTCAGAGCCCATCCTTTGCCCTATAAATAAGGCCTTTATGGTGATGATCAGATGACAGTCTCAGCTGAGGAGAGGATGCACCACCCAGGAAACTCAGAACCCCAGGCTGGCTGTCTCCACAGGGCTTCCCCAGCTCCTGAGGCTGGAAGTTGTAACTCCATGATTTCACGAAACTCCTTCCCATTTTCCTTCACTGCTTAATATTGCGCTCATCTTTGTGAACATTTCCCTTTTCTCCTTTCTGTTTCTACCAGATTTTTATAATATCAATAAAGTGTTTTTTCACCTTTGAAACTGAAAACACAGCTGTGGTGAATCTTTTCTTCAGAAAAGAAATCTCACAATTTTGTTAGAGACTGAAAAAGTGATTTCTTGACAACATCTTTACCACTTGTGAAACGAAGGTCTATGTATTCTTAGACTAAATTTGGGAGTAAATTTTTAAAACAGTCTTTGGGTACATCTTACATTTTTGGGTAACCCATTAAGGTTTCGTGATTTGAGTTGCTATTAGATCCTATTCCTCAATGGCCAGATGGTGGATCCTTCAAACTGGCTATACTGAAAAGAAAAATATTCTTTATACAGAGGTCTCAATTTTCTTACTATTTTAATGGCTAACCTAGAGACATGGTGGAAAAGATGAAATCACAGAACTTAGACTTCAGACATAAAAACAAATATCGACATACAATGCGATTTTCCATTAAAATGTGGCCTCATCTGCCTATTCTATTTTACCTTTTCCTATAAGACTTACAAAGAGAATTCAGGTTTAATCTCTAAGTTCAAAGTGTACACATTGCTAAAAGACAGGAATACATATAACAAAGCACCTGAAAATGAAAATAAAGCTTGCTATTCTCCTACCTTCTAGGGATTAATAATCAAGCTAGGCCAGTGTCAGAAATGCCCTTGTAATGTCCTTTGCAGGGGTACCTCTGACCCCCTACTAGTAACTCTGACCCCCTACTAAAAAAACAATTCATGTCTCCCAGATAACAGCAAAATCCTTAATAAAGCCCTTTTACATTCACATTTAAAAGATCCCAGAAAATTTAGAGAGAAATTCCAAAGGTTAATAAATTATTCACTACCTTCCATATACAGAGGAAAGGGAAACCAAAATTTCTCCTAGTCCATTCTATTAATGGAACCCAAGACTGAATAGGGAGGATTTTATTAACATGCTTTATACAGATAAAAACCTTTTGAATTACCATTTCAGTTAAAGATCACCATAATATAAAGAAGCTAATTTACTCAAAAATGCAGCTACTTGCTTAATATTTACGCTGTAATCTAGGTCTTTGGGGAATTAAAAACAACTCTTTGTCTGAAAATCTCTACAAAAGCAGAAATGCAACTCTAGAAACCAGGCAAAATCGGCCTCTGAAATTGTTTCTGGATATTGTAAGAAATCAAGTTATTGGAACATAGGGGCGCCTAGGTGGCTCAGTGTATTAAAGCCTCTGTCTTCAGCTAAGGTCATAACCTCAGGGTCCTGGGACAGAGCCCAGCATCTGGCTCTCTGCTCAGCGGGGATCCTACTTCCCCTTCTCTCTCTGCCTGCCTCTCTGCCTACTTGTGATCTCTCTCTCTCTGTTAAATAAATGAAATCTTAAAAAAAAAAAGTTACTGGAACATAAATTGTCCTGTACTTAGGAGAAAAGAAGTTTCAATTTTAAATTACAATAACGGTGAAACATTGAAAAAAATCATTTTGCATTCTTTCTTTCCCTTGAAATTATGAATCCCATGTCATTAAAATGAAAACACAGGTCACAATTGCCTGAAACTAAAAAAATAAAAAGGAAAAAGCAGTATTCTTTTTTAAAAACATAAACTGCTAAAATTGCTTTTGAGTCTAGACTCAAGCACCTTTCAGAACAGACAGATATGCCTCAAACATCCACTTTGGAGAAGTGCATACTTCTTCTGCCTTTGTGATGTAAATTTTCTAACAATAACATATTCTCTAAGACCTAAAAACCATTCTTACAAGCATCAAGAATTAGTGGTACCTACAAGGCTGGGTCCTTGAAGCACTTCCCTCCAAGCAATTCATTATGCCAGGGTCCAGGGATAGAACGCTACAATGAGCTCCCAGCTGAGCAGAGAGCTGGCTTCTCCACCTCCCTCTGACCCTATCTCTGTTTGTGCTCTCTCTAGCTCTCTCTCTAAAATAAATAAATAAAATCTTAAAAAAAGGTATTAAAAAATTAGGGAGGGGCGCCTGGTTCGCTCAATGAGTTCAACTGATGTGGAAAACAAAGGCAGAAGAAAAGTTATTAAATTTCCTTACTACCTAGAATCCAATGACAAGTCCTTGAAACAGGCAGAGTGACATTCCTCTAGGGACTCAACTGCCTCCACCTTAAAACTTTGTTAAAGACCAAAGTCAATCTTAGCCTGAACCCCCACCCCCACCATCCCCAACCAGGATCCTTTACATCCTGGTTGTAACTTTAACATATAGAAATTCCTTTGGAAACTTCATCTCTACACCATCCAAGATATATGCTGGCAATCATACCCAAGCATACAGCCCACCGATATACATCTGAAGGATCTCATGATTAAAGTTTTATTAGACAGTAATAAATGACCTTTTCCCAACAACAGCGAATCCCTGAAGGTCCTGGAAACCTTGCTTCCAAAATTCCTTGGAGACTTACACTATCCCTGACCCCCTCCCAACATGCAAGTATATAATGAGCCACTCCTCACAACCCTGATGCAGCAGCCTTTTCTGCCCATGGGTCCTGTCCCCATGCTTTAATAAACCACCATTTTGCAAAGATGTCTCAAGAATTCGTTCTCAGTTGTTAGCTCTGGACTCTACCCCATTGAACCTTACTTATATTCTAAAACTTCATTAAAAGGTCTGCCATCTGCTCAGGTCATGATGTCAGGGTCCCAGGATCTCCCTACATAAAGCTCCCTGTTCAGCGGGAAGCCTGCTTCCCCCCCCCTCTCTGCTGCTCTCTCTACCAATCCCCCTGCTTATACTCGCTCTCACGCTCTCTCAAATAAAAATAAAGAAAATCTTAAACACCAACAACAACAAAAGGAAGAACCTTAGGAAAAAGTTTTTCAAAAATAAGAAAACAGGAAGAAAAGTATTAGGAAAGGGGTTCTAATATCTTTTTCACAAATATTAGTAAGAACTAGGGCTAGAAGATTGTTTGCATCTTGTCTATGAATGTGTCTCATGCATCTTGTCTGTGTATATGTGTTTATCTATGTTATAAATAGGACATCTTTTTTCTACTGCAGATGGTATTGCTAAAATTCATTTGTGAAAGAGCTCTATTTACTTGGTTTGAAGATGAGTGCTTGTAAGAACTCAGCATTTCAAAGCTCTAAAAGATAAAAACTAGGGATATCTGGGTGGCTCAGAAGGTGAAGCATCTGCCTTCGGCTCAGGTCATGATCCCAGGGTCCTAGGATCTAGTCCTGCATTGGATTCTTTGCTTGGCAGCGGAACATGCTTCTCCCTCTGCCTCCCGATCCCCTGCTTGTGCTTTCTCTCTGACAAATAAATAAATAAATAATCTTTTAAAAATAAAAACAAAAAACCAATTTAAAAAAAAAGAGAGAGAAAAACTAACCAAAATCAGCCCATTTCTTGAGTGGATTTTTTGGATTTGGGGTTGATGAGGGATCAGAAGTCTAGCTGAAGACAAAGCACAAGCTTGACACCTTGTAACCAATGCCCCCCACCCCCACTCTTGGGTGGGACATATGTGACATTTCTATAGGATGGCTTGAATTGTCTTAAGGTTTAATACCTTGCTACAGGGAAAAACTACCTTAACTTGACAATGGCAAGGCCTCCAGTCCTCTTTAGTACAGGAAAGTTCTTATGGAAATCTCCATTTTCCTTACCTCCGCCAACTCCCAAGTATATAATCAGCCACCCTTAACAACCCCAGAGCAGTTCTTCCTATCCATGGATCCTATCCCCGTGCTTTAAGAAAACCACCTTTTTGCACCAAAGACATCTCAAGAATTCTTTCTTGGACATTAGCTCCAGACGGCACCCCACTATACCTGACCTACATTCCAAAACTACGTCAAGTTGGTGAGTTTGGTAAGTTCTTTATAGAGTTTGGATACCAGACCTTCTTTAGATATGTCATTTATGAATATCTTCTCCCATTCCAAAGGGTGTCTTTTAGTTTTGTTGGATTGTGTCCTTTGCTGTGCAAAAGCTTTTTACCCTGATTGACTCCCAAGAATTCATTTTTGCTCATGAAGACATTTTTCCAAAGAAGACATACAAATGGCTAACAGACACATGAAAAAATGCTGAACATCACTATCAGGGAAATACAAATCAAAACCACAAGGAGATACCACCTCACACAGGTCAGAATGGCTAAAACCAACAACTCAGGAAACAACAGGTGTTGGCGAGGTTGTGAAGAAAGAGGAACCCTCTTACACTTTTGGTGGGAAGGTAAACTGCCACTGTGGAAAACAAGATGGAGTTCCTGAAAAAATTAAAAATGAACCTTCCCTAGGACCCAGCAATTGAACTCCCCTGATCAGGGGAAAGCCTGCATCTCCCTCTCAATTGGCCCTGCCCCCGCAAAGCATAAAAAAGAGAAGGACAGACAATGAGAAAGAGAAGGACAGACAATGAGAGGGAACACAAGCAGGGTGAGGGGTAGGGGGAAAAGCAGATTCCTCACTGAGCAGGGAGCCAAGCAATGCAGGGCTCAATCCCAGGACTTTGGGATCACGACCTGAGCCAAAGGCAGATACTTAATGGATTGAGCCACCCAGGGGCAGAAAAATCTTAAAAAAAAAAAAAAAAAAAAAAAGGAAATAAGTGATATTAAACCTCATTAGATTAAATTTAGGTAGATCGTAATTAAGAGTTCTAAAACTATATACTACACCATAGTGAATGATAACCAAAACATTAACAATGGGCATTTTTAAGTCTTCTGATTTACAGTTACATTTTTATACTTAAAGCTATTGCAAATGTGTTTCCTCTTTAGTGAGACTCACAGAAAGAAATCTTGAGTACAGATTTCTGGTGACCATAGGATCATCAAACTTAATTAGCAAAAAACTTCAAAAACCAGTAGAAAAAACTGGATTAAAGAAAAATAAAATTTAATAACATGAGACTAAATGAAATGAGGATGATAATATTTTTTATAACCATCTTTGAACATTGCTGGATTTTTAAAATGCTTTGTTTATTGAAGGGTTCTGGATGGCTCACTTGGTTAAGAGACTGACTGCCTTGAGCTCAGGTCAAGACCTCAGGGTCCTAAGATTGAGCCCTGCATCAGGCAATCTGCTTAGCATATGGAGCCTGCTTCTCCCTCTACCCCATCCCTCACCCTGCTTATGCTATTTCTGTCTCTCTCTCACAAATAAATAAATAAAATCCTTAAAAAAAATTAAAATGATTTCTTATCTCAGATCTAAGGGTATCTTTTACCTAAGCCATTCTAATTTTGAAAAATTATACCATTATAAGCAGAATTGGAACATTTATCTGAACCCTCCAGAATTATAAAGCTCAGTAAGCATTGTTATATTTTTATGGCTATATATTTATTTACATAAGATCAATAAGAATTTGTTTTCTTTCTAACAGGATACAATTGGAATTGTTGATTATATTATCCAGGCTTTGATTGGAATGTCATCTTTGAAATATGCATAGACTCAGATATGATCAGATTTAAGGAACTAAGTAAGACTTTATGGAGCCAATAGAGTCCCTTTGAGATATTGGCCTCAAACCATCCTTACAGAGTTTCCAGTAGCCTTAACTGGTGAGAAAAGAAGGATAGTTCCTAGAAGGTTCCAGAAACTCAGGATATTGGGGGGATCTGGAGAAGAGACAAAATCACCCAAATCTAGAAGTATTACAAGCAATGTCTGGCAAGAATGTGCTGGGAGTTTTGGGTTGGATTATGGCCTGGAGAGGCTATTAAAAGTTCAATCTATAAATCCCTTATAGGAAGTTCCAGCAAAGCAGATTTAAAAGAACCTACTTGGCCAATCACTATTCTTGCTGTGCTTATGTAAATAATTAGAACGAGCTGTTAAGACTAAACTTATTTAGCAAACAACTTTTCATTTCACTACCTTTGTTAAAAATTAGGGTGATTATACAGAGCAGAAATTGCTTGAATAACACACCTGAGTGACTATTAGATTGTAATACACTTTATGATAAAGTAGACTACATCCTGATTTCTTCTAGTGCCTGTCACTCTCCAAACAATGTTTATTTCCTTTTCTCCTACCTTTCTGAGTTGGATTAATTCAAGAACCAAAACTGTTCTTCTTCCTGAAACACTGAAAAATAAATGTGAATAACTTGATTTAAACTTCAAAGACAGGGGTGCCTGGGTGGCTCAGTTGGTTAAGCAACTGCCTTCAGCTCAGGTCATGATCCCGGAGTCCCGGGATCAAGTCCCATATCGGACTCCCGGCTCTGCGGGAAGTCTCCTTCTCCCTTTGACCTTCTCTCCTCTCATTCTCAGTCTTTCTCTCTAATAAAAAAAAAAAGATCTTAAACTTCAGAGACATCCCAACAACAGCTCATGTAAAGATAGTCTTCATGCTTGTTGTTCTGTGGGCCATTGAGAGATCACCAGAGACATCTGAGCTACAAACTAGGAAAATCTATCAGACTAACACTGCCTGTTATTCCTCTATCTGAAAATACTTCTATCTTGAAATCCAGAAATCTTCTCCACAGGCAATTCTCAAAAATCAGAAATTGATTTATATGTTGACCTTATCTGAATCATTGTTTTCATTTCTCATTTTTTGTTTCCATGGAAATGCCTCTTGTTTAATACCTGATTTCATGAACCACAGGTCTATTGCTGCAAACACATCTGCATAACCACATACTGAAATGAGTTGAACTGAACTTACCCAACGTCAGGATTAAGACTGGTTCAATAAGATGGAACAACTTACTAGCTCAGCTTTTAATGTGTGACACTTGAGGGAAGATTCAGAGTTAGAAATTCCAAAGGCCCAGGACAGGCTTCACCAAGATGGGACACTTAAGACATAAAGATTATTTTGAGGTGAAAGTAATCAAAACCTAAGAGATTCAAGAGAAGTTCTCCAAAGTTTCCCTCAACTGCCTAAATAACAAAATCAAAGAAACACATTGACAATAATACAATAATAGTAGGGGACTTTAACACCCCCCCCTTACTGAAATGGACAGATCATTTAAGCAAAAGATCAACAAGGAAATAAAGGCTTTAAGTGACAAACGGGACCAGATGTACATCACAGATATATTCAGAACATTCCCATCCCAGAGAAAGAGAATACATATTCTACTCTAGTGCACATGGAATATTCTCCAGAACAGATCACATCCTGGGTCACAAATCAGGTCTCAACCAGTACCAAAACAATGGGATCATTCCCTGCATATTTTCAGACCACAATGCTTTGAAACTAGAACTCAATGACAAGAGGAAAGTTGGAAGGAACTCAAATACATGGAGGCTAAAGAACATTATTAAAGAATGAATGGGTTAAACAGGAGATTAAAGAAGAATTTAAAAATTCATGGAAACAAATTAAAGTGGAAATATAACTGTTCAAAATCCATGGGACAGGGGCACCTAGGTGGCTCAGTGGGTTAAGCCCCTGCCTTCAGCTCAGGTCATGATCTTAGGGTCCTGGGATAGAGCCCCACATCTGCCTCTCTGTTAAGCAGGGGAGCCTGCTTCCTCCCTCTCTCTCTCTCTGCCTGCCTCTCTGCCTACTTGTGATCTCTATCTCTCTGTCAAATAAATAAATAAAATCTTAAAAAAAAAATCCTTGGGACACAGCAAAGATGGTCATAAGAGAAAAGTACATAACAATACAAGTCTTTGTCAAGAAACAAGAAAGATCTCAAGTACATAACCTGAACCTACACCTAAAGTAGCTGGAGAAAGAACAACAAAGAAAGCCTAAATCCAGCAGGAGAAGAGAAATAACAAAGATCAGAGCAGAAATCAGTGAAATAGAAACCAAAAGAACAGTAGAACAAATCAATGAAACTAGGAGCTGGTTCTTTGAAAGAAATAATAATATTGATAATCCCTGGCCAGACTTATCAAAAAGAAAACAGAACTCAAATTAATAAAATCATGAATGAAAGAGGAGAGATCACAACCAACTCCAAAGAAATAAAATTATAAGAACATATTATGAGCAACTATACACCAGGAAACTGGACAATCTGTAAGAAATGGATGGAATTCGTAGAGACAAACTGAAAAAGGAAGAAATAGAAAACCTGAACCAGTAAGGAGATTGAAGCAGTCATTAAAAATCTTCCAACAGGGCCATCTGGGTGGCTCAGTGGGTTAAAGCCTCTGCCGTGGTCATAATCTCAGGGTTCTGAGATCCAGCTTGGTATCAGGCTTCCTGGTCAGCAGGGAGTCTGTTTCCCCCTCTCTCTCTGCCTGCCTCTCTGCCTACTTGTGATACCTCTCTGTCAAATAAATAAATAAAATCTTTAAAAAAAAATCTCCCAACAAACAAGACACCAGGGCCAGACAGCTTCCAGGGGAATTCTACCAAACATTTAAAGAAGAATTAATACTTATTCTCCTGAAATTCCTCCAAAAAATACAAATGGAAGGGAAACTTCCAAATTCATTTTATGAGGCCAGCATTACCTTGACCCCAAAAGCAGACAAAGACCCCAACGAAAAGGACAATTACAAACTAATATCTTTGATGAACGCGGATCCAAAAATTCTCACCAACACACTAGCCAAAGGGATCGAACAGTACATTAAAAGGATTAGTCACCATGACCAAATGGTATTTATTCTTGAGCTTCAAGGTTGGTTCAACATCTGCAAATTATTCAATGTGATACAATAAATTAATAAAACAAAGAACAAGAACCAAATGATACTCTCAATAGAAGCTGAAAAAGTACAGCACCCTTTCTTGATCAAAACTCTTCACAGTGTAGGCATAGAGGGTACATACATCAATATCATCAAAGCGATCTATGAAAAACCCACAGCGAATATCATTCTCAATGGGGAAAAAAATGAGAGCTTTTCCCCTAAGGTCAGGAACACATCAAGAATGTCCACTATCACCACTGGTATTCAACAAAGTACTAGAAGTCCTAGCCTCAGGAATCAGACAACCAAAAGAAATAAAAGGCATCCGAATCGGCAAAGAAGTCAAACATTCACTCTTTGCAGATGATATGATACTTTATGTGGAAAACCCAAAAGACTCCACCCCAAAACTGCTAGAACTCAAACAAGAATTCAGTAAAGTGTCAGGATATAAAAATGAATGCAAAGAAATCAGTTACATTTCTATACACCAACAGCAAGACATAAAAACAGAAATTAAGGAGTCAATCTCATTTACAATTGCACCCAAAACCCTAAGATACCTAGGAATAAACCTAACTAAAGAGGCAAAGAATCTGTACTCAGAAAACTATAGAATACTCATAAAAGAAATTGAGGAAGACATAAAGAAATGGAAAAATGTTCCATAGTCATGGATTGGAAGAACAAATAGTATGAAATGTCTATGCTACCTAAAGTAATCTACATATTTAATTCAATCTCTATCAAAATAGCATCAATTTATTTCAAAAAAAATGGAACAAAAAAATCCCAAAATTTATATGGAACCAGAAAAGACCCTGAATAGCCAGAGGAAGGTTGAAAAAGAAAACCAAAGTTAGTGGCATCAAAATTCCAAGCTTCAAGCTCTATTACAAAGCTGTAATCATTGAGACAGTATGGTACTGGCACAAAAACAGACATGTAGATCAATGGAACAGAATAGAGAGCCCAGAAATGGGCCCTCAACTCTATGGTCAATTAATCTTTGACAAAGCAGGAAAGAATGTCCAATGGAAAAAAGACAGTTTCTTCAACAAATCATGGGAAAATTCGACAGCCACATGCAGAAAACTCAAACTGGACCATTTTCTTATAGCACACACAAAAATAAACTCAAAATGGATGAAAGACCTCAATGTGAGACAGGAATCCATTAAAATCCTTGAGGAGGGGGCTCCTGAGTGGCTCAGTTGGTTGAGCGATGGCCTTCGGTTCAGGTCATGATCCCAGAGTCCTGGGATCGAGTCCCACATCAGGCTCCCAGCTCCACGGGAAGTCTGCTTCTCCCTCTGACCTTCTCCCCTCTCATGCTCTCTCTCACTGTCTCTATCTCAAATAAATAAAATCTTAAAAAAAAAAATCCTTGAGGAGAACACGGGCAGCAACCTCTTCAACCTCAGCCACAGCAAAACTTCCTAGAAACGTCATCAAAGGCAAGGGAAGCGAGGGCAAAAATGAACCATTGGGACTTCATCAAGATCAAAAGCTTTTGCAGAGCAAAAGAAACAGTCAACAACACCAAAAGAGAACTGACAGAATGGGAGAAGATACTTGCAAATGACCTCTAAGATAAATGGCTAGCATCCAAAATCTATAAAGAACTTCTCAAACTGAACACTCAAAGAACAAATAATCCAATCAAGAATGGGCAGAAGACACGAATAGACATTTCTATAAAGAAGACATCCAGATAGCCAACAGACACATGAAAAAGTGCTCAACATCACTCGGCATCAGAGAAATACAAATCAAAACCACAGTAAGATACCACCTCACACCAGTCAGAATGGCTAAAATTAACAAATCAGGAAAAGATGCTGTCGAATATGTTGGCAGAAAAAGGGGAACCCTCCTACATTGTTGGTGGGAATGTGAGCAGGTGCAGCCAGTCTGAAAAACATTATGGAGGCTCCTCAAAAAGTTGAAAAGAAAGCTACACTCTGACCCAGCAATCACACTACTGGGTATTTACCCTAAAGATACAAATGAAGTGATCCGAAGGGGCACGTGCACCCAAATGTTTATAGCAGCAATGTCCACAATAGCCCAACTATGGAAAGAACCTAGATGTCCATCAACAGATGAATGGATAAAGAAGAGTTGGTGTGTGTGTGTGTGTGTGTGTATGTATGTATATATATATATATATACACACACATACATACACAATGGAATACTATGCAGCCATCAAGAGAAATGAAATTTTGCTATTTGCAACAACGTGGATGGAACTAGAGGGTATTATGCTAAGCGAAATAAGTCAATCAGAGAAGGACAATTATCCTATGATCTCTCTAATACCAGGAATTTGAGAGGCAGGGCAGGGGTTGTGGGGGGTAGAGGGAGAATGAAAAAAGATGGGATTGGGAGGGACAGGAACCATAAGAGACTCTGAATCTCACAAAACAAACTGAGGGTTACTGGGGGTAGGGGAAGTACGGATAGGGTGGCTGGGTGATGGACATTGGGGAGGATATGTGCTATGGTGAGTGCTATGAAATGTGTAAGACTGATGATTCATAGACCTGTACCCCTGGGGCAAATAATATATGTTAATAATAAATTAAAAAATAATATAAAATGAAGAAAGATAAAGAACTCTGTATATTTATAAGGCTTCTACACTTTACTTGAAGTGGTAAAATATCAACTCAACTGTAAATAGACTGTAAAAACACAGACATGTATATCATAATCTGAGCAAGGTCTACAAATATGATTTTATATAGGGAAAAAATAAAATAGATTAATTAAAATAGAATACTAAAAGCTATTCAAGGGCACCTGGGTGAGTCAGTCAGTTGAGTGATTGATCTTGGTTTAGGCACTGGTCATGGTCTCATGGATCTTGGGATGGAGCTTGTGTCCAGCTCAGCATGGTGTCCAATTGACTCGCTCACTCTGCCCCTACCCCCACACTCAAATGGATGACTAAATCTTTAAAAAAAAAAAAAAGAATAAAAAACAAAAGGCAATTCAAATAATCAAAAAGAAGGCAAGATCTGAATCTAGGAGAAACAAAGAAAAGAAACAAACAGAAAAGAAAAAACAAAATTACAGACCCAATCCAAAAAAAAGTATTAAAATGTAAATGATGAAAACAGAGGCTGTCATACTGCATTAAAAAAAAACCTAAATGCCCTGTTTAAGATCCAACTATATGCTGTCTGTAAGACACCTATGTTAAATAAGTAGATATACATAATTAAAAATAAATGTCTAAAAAGAAGAAATATCCAGCAAACACAAATTCAAAGAGAGAAGGAGTGACTATATTGATATGAGACAAATCCAACTTATATATGAGAAAATTATCAGGAATAAGGAGGGACATTAGTTGCATAATGATAATAGGGTCACAAAATCATAAAGAAATAATAATCTTCAGAGTGCATGCACCTAACAACACAGCTTGGTTCTGGAACAATTTAACAGTCATATCGAAAAAGTTAAAATCTCAATCTGTTGTTTATATCTTATCCAGATTAACTCATTATAGATCATACCCCCAAATGTAAAATGAGACAGTATAAAACAAATAGAAAAAAACATAGGAGCAAAATTTTTCCGGGCTTAGATCTGGCAGAATTTTTGGATATAAAATAAAAATCACTACCAATTTAAAGTAATGATAATTTGGACTTCATCAAAATTAAAACTGTTCGCTCCAAAACAACTCCATTACTGGAGTTGAAAGGACAAGCTTCATGCTAGAAAAAACATACTTTCAAATCATATATCTAATAAAGGATTATATCCACAATATATAAATAACTGTCAAAAAATAAGAATAAGAAAAAATTTAATTTTAAAAATGAGTAAACCACATGAAGGGATATTCCACGAAAGGAGATATAGAAATGGCAAACAGGCACACAAAAATTTGCTCGTCTCATTAATCGTTAGGGAAATAAAGACTAATTAAGATTACAATGTGATTCTACTACATACCTATTATAATGAAAATGTTAAATCCTGGAGAGGATGTATATCAACTGGAAAACTCTTGCATTGCAAATGAAATGAGAAAGTGGTATAGGCACTCTAGAAAACAATTAGGTAGTTTCTGGTAACATTAAATACATACATCTCATTTGAAATAACAATCCTACTCTCTGGCATTCATGGGAAGAGAAATGAAATCTTATGTTCACATAAAAACCGGTATGAGAATGTTTATAGCAGCTTCATTCATAACCAACAAAAATGGGAAAACCAAATGTTCATCAACAGGTGAATGTATAAACAAACTAGTAAATTCATACTATGGGATACTGCTCAGCAATAAATAGGAATAATTTGCTCATAATTGTAAAAAGCAAGGACGCCTTGGTGGCTCAGCTAGGTAAACATCTGTCTTGGGCACAGATCAGGAAACCAGGGACCTGGGACAGAGCCCAGCTCCTTCCTTGGGGGTGGGAAGCCTGCTTCAACTTCTCCCTCTGTCTGCAACTACCCCTGCTTGTGCTCTCTGTCAGATAAATAAAGAAAAATCTTAAAAATTAATTAATTAATTAAAACAAAAATAAATGGAAAAAGTATACTAAAAGGCAGAACTAAAACACAGAGAATGGATTGACAGGAGTTATGAGGGGAAGTAGGGGCAACAGTCTTCTTAGGGTGTAAGGAGTATTCTGTATGTTGATCTTGTCAATGGTTACATGACTTTATGCATTTGAGAAAACTGACCTAACTGTGCATCATAAAGCACACATGTAAATTTAGTGCAAAAATATTTTCTTGAAAATTGGGTGGGACAAAAGATGGGATGATAATCATGTTCAGATTTACATTGCCGAACATATCTCCACAACTTTTGATCAAATATGATAGGATGTTTTGCTTTTTTGCTTTTATTTTCATTCTAGGTATACTACTAAACTTCCCATGCTACAAAACATTACTTGTGTTGATCATTAACAGGGATATCATAAACTAAAGATCTGGCCTTTCTATCTGTCCTCCTGCACTGAGTAGAGAATGCACTCCCACGTCTGATACAGTGCAATGGCCTTGAGCTCAACCTATGAGACAAAACTGTCTGTCAAGTGGGCCACAGCAGTATAGAATAGCTTTGTAAATAGGTATTATAAGGAGTTGATACAGAATTTATTTATTAAGAATAAAAGAGTCGGTCTTCAACTCACCTTAAACTCACCTCATTGTCGATTGGCAAGTCCATCGCCTTCATAATAAAATGAAAATACCTCTCATTCCCACTTTTATTATATAAATTCTTAAAATACATTCCACTATTGCAATAACTTTCTGATGAGACTCTTAATAAGCCTGCAGCTCAAGTACTAAGGCAGGCTTTTTCAGAGCCTAAGATACTAGCAAATAAAAGTTCCTTACATTTGTATATTGCTGAACAAATTTTTAAATACCCATACATTTAGCCAACTGAGCCACCCAGGTGCCCCCAAAATGCTAATACATTTCATATCACTGGAACTACTAACATAACCCCAAATGTTAAGCAAAGCCAAATACAGCATCCTGTTTCTGTAGATGGAAACTGCAGGTACAGGAAGTTACAAGATATACTCAAGATCACGCAATTCAGAAGTAATCCAGCTAGGACTGACTTTCAATTCGTGGGACCCTAATGCAGTTCTCAGAATGTTTTATTTCTATAAAGCAGAAACCATTTTTGGATTCACTTCTTCTTGAAGGGGTCGTTTATCTTGATCGGGGAAGAATAACTTACTGAAAACGATTTTTATCATTCCTGGGTGTTTAAAGACCTTAATGATTCAGGCAGGGTCTTCAATACTCTAACAACTCTCATAATGATATCAATAGTTATTGTCTGGGGAAAGATCAGAGTTGGAAGTTAAAGCACAGGTCATACAGATTGATTTCTCTATGGCTGGGAGACTTCTACTTGACTCTTACCTCAGATGATAGAAGGCTTCTTGACCTTTGCCTTAACCTAGTGGGATAGAGGCCTTGTCCTTAATTCCAGAAACATCTAATTCCCTGAAGTCTACATTCGAAGCCATTTCCCCATTCCTTGCATAATATTCATACTAAGGTGGAACAGCAGCCACCACTCAATTATTTATTAAGAGGCTGGAACCCCTACTGGTACCCTCTCAATCTAATACAAAGCCTAGTTCATAATAAGTTCAGTGTCGCACAAATTAAATACTATTGAGGTATAATTGACATATAAAGTATATGGAACCCCATTATGTCTTAAGGGCCTGCTAGAGTACTGAGATTATCTCACAATTTATATATGGATTTCTTGAGCAAATAAGTGGATGAATCAATGAATAAATCAATGAAATATAGAAGGATCTTATCTCATAGGGCAGCAAGCTGGTACTTAAAGATGTTTTGATAATTACTGCTCCTAAGGAGAAGGAAGAAGCGGCTATGGTATCAAGGATAGTGAGGAACATTTGTAGGTGGATCAGGCAGTTGAAATCAAACAAAACTATAGCTATAATTGTGCTCTGATCCAGATTAGAAGTGAGGTCAACAATCTAGCATCACAGCGCAGTAGACATTTTTAATGAACATAACCCTTGAATACTTTTGTATTTTCCTTATTTTTTTTAATGACACTCACATATCAATTTTCTTCTTAAAATCCTCTTGGAGGGACGCCTGGGTGGATCAGTTGGTTAAGCAGCTGCCTTCAGCTCAGGTCATGATCCCAGTGTCCTGGGATCGAGTCCCACATCGGGCTCCTTGCTTGGCAGGGAGCCTGCTTCTCTCTCTGCTTCTGCCTGCCTCTCTGCCTGCTTGTGTTCTCTCTCTCTCTCTCTGTCTTTGACAAATAAAAAAATAAAATCTTTAAAAAAAAAAGCCTCTTGGAAACTTAAGAAACTCACAATTGTCAATCTAAACAAACATCCGTGATTGAAATTTTCCTTCCTGAAAACTCATTGAGGTTTATGTGTTTAAGGGCTTTTTATAACTTAATCTGCATAACCTTGAAGAGTCTCTTCATCCTTTAGCTGATTAAAAATATTTTTCACAACCTGAAAAGCAAGATATGATTCTATGCTATGTGTATTTAATAGAGGAAATATGCTTTATGTGCTCCATTAAGTCGTTTGTGAAATTGCATTAGTGCTATGCCATTAGTACACCTCTTTCAGATACATCTGTGGCCCTCTCTTGACAGGAAAATTAACAGTTTCATCAATCTACTCGGATATTCATAATGACCTTATAATCTAAAGAAAAATACCCACCTTATCTGCAATTGCAAAAGAAATAACACATATTTTCCAATAGAATACCAGAGAAACGAATGTGACAGTGTATCTTACTTCTTGATAGATGACAATGGTGTATTTTAGAAACATTAAATTATATACCTTTATGAGGCTAAAAAAAAAATCAAAATATAATAAGAGACCGACACAGATAATAAGGATTATGTTTAAATTGTGATGATGTTTTTAAGATGCAAAAAATTATTATATGAAAATCATAACCTGTTCCATAACATTAAAAATTTTAAGTCACTGTCACATTATTAAATGTTGACAATACACACAAAGCAATTGTTGCTTTTTAAAAAATATAGCATTCTTAATTCTAATCATGATATGCTACAAAAAGATAGTATTGAAGCTAAATTGTATCATATATAACTCTCTTGTAAAATGTGTTTTAATATGATTTATTATTTAATATTTTAAAGATAAATTTCAGATATCATTTCCCACTTTCCTTCAGTCTTTGGTTCTTTGTTTTTTTAACATTTACTGTTAGTGTATACTGCTTCTATAACAACACATTACAGCAGAAGTAATGTTTATCAATTTGCCTTTGCCCTACCATGTGTCAACTATTTTTGCCAATGCCATCCCAATCCCACCTTGCCATTTGTGCTTTGGTAATTTTGGATTGACTACTATAAAAATTACCATCACTGTCATTCCCTCTGTCCATCCCAGCCCAAAATGCCCTTGCCTTCCTCTAAAATTGTAACAACACTTACTGTTGATATATTTTACAAATACCATAGGGCATTATTAGTCATAATTTCATATATACATCCCTTACTATCACAAACAAAAGGTAAATTATTTGGGGACAGTAAGTAAGATGATTAAACCTTGGGCTCTACCACTACACAGGTTTGAGGTCAAATCCTGGTCTGCCATTTGATTAGCTATGTGACCATGGACTAGTTGCTCCACCTCTTCAAATCTCGGTGTCCTTATTTGTGAAATGAGGATGACCTCAGTAAGTATATTTGAAGGCTATGATAACCCTCTACTCACAGTATTTATCACACTGTTCGATATGTAGACCAAAAATTATAGAAATTTGTGGGTGACAAAGAAATTGTCTTCCTTCAGTGTATCCTTTAAAATATATTGAAAAAAATTTATATTCTGGGAAATAGGTTAATACATATTTTTAAATTGTATAAAACTGAGTTTCCATTTCATGGAATCAGAGCTCCCCAGAAGATAATTTCAGAGTATTGTCTCAAGAGCAAAACTACCTGGGTTTAAATCTCACTTCTGCTACACACTATGTGTCAGACATAAGATAATTTGCCTAAATCTTTCAGCATTGATTCTCTCATCTGTAAAATGGGGATGGTAATAATGATATGTACAACACAAAGTTATGGCAGGAAGGAAATAAATGAGTTAGTGAATGTGAGTCCTTTGGAACATTACACTGCTGTGCCATTCTTTCAAATACCTGAATTCTAAATTTTATATATATATGAGAAAAAAAAAAGGCTTGGTGGACACCTAGGTGGCTCAGTTGGTTAAGCGTCTGCCTTTGACTCAGGTCATAATCCTGTGGTCCTGAGATCAAGTCCCAAATCCAGCTCCCTCCTCAGTAGGGAACCTAGTTCTCTCTCACCCTCTGCCTCTCCTCCTGCTTGCACTCTCTCTCTAAAATAAATAAAATCTTTCAAAAAGTAAATAAAAAAAGGCTATTTTATAGAAAAAAATAACTGTGTTGAAATTTCATAGGAGGGGAGACGTTCAAGGAATGCCATCCACATCAGTAGGTCCAGGAAACTCAGTGAGTGGCCAAACATTTAAAAGCCCATTTGGGGGGCGCCTGGGTGGCTCAGTTGGTTAAGCAACTGCCTTTGGCTCAGGTCATGATCCCAGGGTCCTGGAATCAAGTCCCACATTAGGTTTCCTGCTCAGGAGGGAGTCTGCTTCTCCCTCCGCCAGCCCTTCCCCCCTTTCTCGCATGCTCTCTGTCACTCTCTCAAACAAATAAATAAAATCTTCAGTTATTTCCAATCTCTACTCCATACAATTTTCAGAGTGATACTATGAGCAGTATTTTCATCAGTTTTTCTAAGAACATGAGAAGTACCATTGCAAATTATATTTATGGTCCATTCATTCTCTATTAGCCAAGTCAAGCACCACAACCTACAAGACGTTCAACATGCCAGCTAGTGTCCTTTTTGAGATTAAACAGAACTTTAACATCTATCACAGGGATTGGAAACCACAGTCTCTAGCTATATCCAGCTATAGGCCTATTTTTGTACCTGTTATGAGTTAAGAGTAGTTTATATATTTTTAAAGAGTTGTAAATAAGAATAATGAATTTGTGAGAAAGATCATATATGATCTACAAAATCTAAAATATATACTATGTATTCTTTTATACAAAAACTTTGCTGACCACTGATCTATCATCCTAATTTGGCACTTAATCAGATACTGTCTACAGACATACCTTATGTTTGCTATTATTGAAAAGTAATAAATTATCTCATTATTATTCTGTGCTTTCAGTATTTGAAACAATATGCTAAGTATTTACCTAAATTACATTCTTTTTCATTTATAGCCCTATGGGGTAGATAATATTAATTTCCTCATTTTATAGATGAGAAAACTAGGATTTATAGTATTATGTACCATGCCAAGGTTAAATGGCTAGTCAGTATTTCAATTTAAATCTATCTTACTCAAAATCTAATGCGTTTTCTCCTTTAGCCCATTGCTACTTTTTGTCCTATTAAATCAATTAAATTATGTGCATCTGCAATATAAGCTTAGATTAAACACAATTTAAAGGCAATGAACAGTGTATCTGACAACAGAGAATTGTACATAAAGAATGACTATTGAATAAATATTTATAAAATGCAAAAATAAATGGATGTACCTTCATGTTCACTATTTTAGAGGACCACTGAAGGATATGATATTAAAAAATATAATCACATATTCATAAATTAGGGATGTATCTAAAACTTCATCCTTTTTCCCAAATATCTAAATATATATCTTGTGTTTAGACCTTATGTGATGCTAAAGTGAAGCATTTTTCATTTATTTATTTCTTTAAAGATTTTCTTTATTTATTTGAGAAAGAGATACTGACAGAGTGCAAGAACATGGAGAGAGAGAAACAGGTTGCAGGCGAGCAGGTATGAAATTTGATCCCAGGATCCTGAGATAATGACCTGAGCCAAAGGCAGAGGCTTTAACCCACAGAGCCATCCAGGGGCCCATAAATTGAAGCACTTTTTAGAAAGTTGTTATTCACAAGTTCCCTTCATTCTCACCCTCCTTCCTTCTTTCCTTTTTTCTTTCCCTTCATTCTGAGGGTCCCTTTCCTCTTTACTTTTTCTTTTGCTCCATAAGAAAATATTTACCATGTTGCTCAATATATTAAAGTTACAGTGGTGAACAATATATGACTCATTTTCTCATGTAAACTATAGTCCAAGTTCTCGAATTCCTTTTTATATTTATCTTAGATAACTTTAAAGTTTTAAAGCATGTCACTTAGCTCTAATTAACATCTAGATGTCAATTGCAAGTACCTTTCACTTATGATCCAGGTAAATCTGGCTTAAAATACCATTTGCAATGTAAGTCTAACATCTCTAACAATGTCCGCATATCCTAGGAATTTTAGTTTTCACTGATCATGTCTGGCTCAGTCTTTTGAGAGAACAGAGATATATACTGAACTATCACTTGCAAAATTACAAAATGGTTAAAATAAATTTCCATCTTTAAGGAACGGGTTACAAAATTTTGCTACACCCATACAATGAAATATTCAAGAAGTTATTTAAAACAATTACATGAGTCTTGGGCAGATAGGTGAGTGGATATGTAGATATCATAAAAATAGTTTATGACACATTATTTCTGTATACCTAAAACAAAATTCTCTAAGTTATAAAACAAACTGTGCTAAGCTGGGATTTCAGGAGAGAGGGCTTCGGCAGAAGACGCAATAAATACGACCCTTTCATTTTTCATATACATACGTATCTGTATTTAAATATTTACAATGAACAAAATTTTATTTTTATTCTTTTAAAGACTTTATTTATTTACTTGAGAGAAAGAGAGAGAGCGTAGAGGGAGAAGGAGAAGCAGGACCCTGCTAAGCAGAGATCCTGATGCAAGACCCATCCCAGGACCCTGGGATCATAACCAGAGCCAAAGGCAGATGCTTAACCGACTAAGCCACCCAGGAACCCCTGAACAAAATTCTATAATGAAAACATAAATAGAACTGGATCAAAGCGTTATCCAATTGATTTAAACTGATTATAAAAGTACATTTTCACTCATTGGATTTTCACATAGTGGTTCTTTTTGTGCAAAGGGCAGTTTTGGAGTTTGGGGATAGTTTTAGCATATTAGAGAAATTTTAAATACTTCTCTCGAATTTCCTATCAACCATTCAAAATTACAAATTTGGACAGTTTAACTTGATATTTCAAGATGGAAAATTAATCCAGAAGTCGAAGTCTTAAACTTCAGAACAAATTCGGTCTTATTGAAGTTCGTCAAATTCCTCCATGTAAGAAATAAATTATTATGAAAAGTAATAACATTGAGTTAAAAATGAGTTTCAAATGTTCTGTCAACAAAGGATAAGGGACTAAGAGTAACTTATGTGTTCTGAAATAAGAATGCTAAGATGTAGCTCACCTAATGTTTATAACAAATGGAACAAAAAGTTATATTTTAGGCCAATAAATCTTCATCGCTAAAATTGTTTTTGACTAAGGAAAGGTAATGCTGCTTTACAACACTAGAGATGATCCCCTGCTGTCCAAGAGAAGCAATTAAAATGAGTAATTGCAGAAATCAATGGAAGAGGACAGTTTGCGATCATTGCTTGAATTCTAAAAATCCAAACAAATAACCAAAACATTTTATATAATATTTTCAGCTCCCTAGGATGAAATGGTTGAAAAGTTACAGAAAAAAAACCTCAAGAACGGGATAGCTTCAAGACCAAAATAACACTAGTATACTAGTGTCACTTGGAGCAGCTATCTTGTTTTATTTTCCATTTTTCTTCTCCGAAAGAGTAAAAAGAAATAAATTCTAACAAAACTCAGAAAATCAACACACATGCACAAAAACACACACACATGGACAAAGGTTATATTGGACAGCTAAGCTGGGGCACCACATAAACAGAAAATCCATCAAAAAATGTATTTGAATACCTACTTACTTTATATCTAAGAACTTTTCCTACACATGTCTGAGAATGCCTAAAAGTCAGAAATTCCTCCAAGGATTTCTTTGTCTGATAATACCATTCTTTGTTTGAAGGCAGATGCTGAATACATATCCAGAACAAAGGAGCATATGAAATTTTTCTTAATTATTATCACCTGAACTACTATGATGACAGTAAAAGTATAACAGTATTAATTTTTATAAGAGATACAACATTGGAAATACTAGGTACAGAAGACAGAAAGTATGAGAAGTTTATCTACATCTGGGAAATACAAACTGAATATAATACATATTGTAAACGTCTTGACTATTTTCTGTTAAACCTTCAATCACCGGTTCTCAATTAAGCAATGTCACCCTCACTCCACAAAGAGACAAGTGGCAATGAATGGAGAAATTTCTAGACCACAGGAACTCACGGTTGGGGGTCGAGTGGGGGGGGCAGTGAGGGAGGGGGAGAACACGATGGTGCAGCTACTGGCATCTAGTGGCTAGCAACCGAGTATGCTGGTAAACATCAAATAGCTCAGAGGAAATATCACAGGACAAAGAATTATCAGGTCCAAAATGACAAAAGTGCTGAGGTTCACAAGCACTGCTTTAAATTAAACTCAACATGACTGTGCCAATAGGTTTTAGGACAAAGGCAAAAATTTCGATACCACTCTTGGGGCCCCTGGGTGGCTAAGTGGATTAAAGCCTCTGCCTTTGGCTCAGGTCAGGATCTCAGGGTTCTGGGATCAAGCCCCGCATTGGGCTTTCTGCTCAGCAAGGAGCCTGCTTCCTCCTCTCTCTCTGCCTACCTCTCTGCCTACTTGTGATCTCTCTCTCTTTCAAATAAATAAATAAGGGCGCCTGGGTGGCTCAGTTGGTTGAGCAACTGCCTTCGGCTCAGGTCATGATCCTTGAGTTCTGGGATTGAGTCCCACATCGGGCTCCCAGCTTCATGGGGAGTCTGCTTCTTCCTCTGACCTTCTCTCATGCTCTCTCTCACTTTCTCTGTCTCTCAAATAAATAAATAAAATCTTTAAAATAAATAAATAAATAAATAAATAAATAAATAAATAAATAAAACCTTTTAAAAAAAGAATTTCTATACCACTTTAGGCTTCGTATCACAAATTACTCCAAATTCATCTGCCTTTCACTGCTTTGTACACCCTTACTTTTCCACTTACTTACTTCTTTTCTTATTTAACTTTACACTTCAAGACTCCATTGTCATAACTCCATTTGGATCTGGGATCTCATTTTAAACAGTTTCTTCTGTTACTGAATACACTTACAATGTGGTTTTCTTTGTTACTGTTGTTTCTGTTTTGCTTTGCTTTGTTTTGTTTTCCTGTTACCTATTCCTTGTATTCTAGATTTCAATCTCAGGGCAGAGATATTCTGCTTTTATATTTCAGGGCTCCAGATAGGCTATCCTGCTAAAACTGCAATCAACAGCAGAATATGGAATATCATATGTGAGCTAGAAAAACATTACAAACAACCAACATCTCCTAGGAACTCATGAAGTTGGGTTTCATTGGAGCGGACAGGAAAAAGAACAACAATAAAGACACATAAAATTAATCAGCATAATAAATCAGTCAAATCAATATAGCGAACTCTTTTATGATGCTGGAGTAGGGATACAGGAGAAATACGTATCTCTTGGCAAGCTTACTATATTATAGCAGGCTTTTACTACACAGAATCATGTTACATGGAAATAAGTCTTGACCTCTTATCATCCATTGGTCTGTAATGACAAGTTTTAAAATAAGTTTTCATTATGTTACTAGAATGCAGGGTACACTACCACTAAGGCCCAAATATAATCATGATTCATATGCATGTCAGGAAAATCCCACAGCAGAGAAGCAAAAAGTCGTGTCTTTCAGAAATAGGCAGAAAAAGATACAAAGTTGACACTGTATTGATGAATCTTGCCATCTTTTTAGAAATGTTTTAAGTTCTGGAGAAAGATTATTGACCAAGTTGTTCTAAGGAAGATAATAGGTGTTTTAGTGGAAAAATGTGTCTCCTACTGTCATGATTTTCCTAACCCCTAGTTCCTAATCAAAGTTTAATTGAGGGTTGCTATGGAGAATCTTTACATGTAAATGTCAATTCACATTAGAACCAACAAAGATATTCATCATGCCAATATTATAGACTGTATTATCTTCTGTGATGTAAATGTGATGTCAGCTTCCCAAACCTTCCAGGCTTCAGAGATGAATTCTTTATTTCTACCAGAAGAAAGGATTTTGTAAATTGGTTACATGTTAATCTAAACAAGTTAAAACTGTGTTTTTTATGCATTACCCAGATTATCTTCTATACTCTGAACTTGTGGTCACTTCTTGGAACTCTTAGATCAAGCCCCCGATTGAATTCCCCAGACTGCAAAAAAGCATCAGTGGAGTTTGTATATGAAAATAAAACAAAACGAAACAAAACAAAACAAAAAACCCAAAAAACAAAAAAACCATCCCTTTAGATTTGGACGAAGTCGTTCCTTTGCAACTGGATTGCACTAGATTACATGGGTATAATCAGACTTTATTGGAAATTTGAGAAGGGGAACTGATTTTCTATTATAGCTATCTAAACAAAAAAACATTCAATATTACTGATTTTTACTGTTAAAAGTCTGTCAACTATTCTATCATTGCTATTGTGTCACTGGAGACACCATTCTTGTGGCTCTGGACTCCTCCATATTGCTTTACTGTCTCCTGACTTAACATCCTGTCATTTCTACTGCAACACATCTTCTAGCTCTATATTGCTGTTACATATTCTTACACAAAGGAGTATAGTAATCAATAAATGCCAAATTTGCTCCCAAACTGCACTCACACAAGATTCAAACCTCACTACCAAGATGTTTATCAAGGAATTTCTGCAAAAAAAAAAAAAAAATACGTTTCCATAAGGAGAATCTACAGTTAGCTATCTAAGTATAGACTATTTCTATATCTATCACAAGAATAATTTTCAGGCAAAATGCCTATGCATTAAAGCACAATGCCTTGCACATAGCAGTAACATGATAGAAAAAACATTATTGATGGAAAAAAGCAATCTGCAGAATTAAAGGTTATAGAATTAAAAAGCCATGACTCCACTTCAAAAACTAAAGTAACATGTCAAAAAGTTAGCTAGTTATTTCTGGCTATGTACCATTATGGGTGATTCTTATTTTCCTCCGTACATATTCTGTGTCTTTAAAATGTAAAACAATTATTCTGAAAAAAAACGTTAGTTGTAAATAAAAATATTCTGATAAAACCAAAAGAGGGTACTCTCCAGAGGTGTTTTATCTAAAAATGAGGCAATGCGTAGATGAAGAGAAACCTGATTAGAAAGAAATAAAAGGGGGCACCCAGCTGGCTCAATCAGTTAAGCCTCCAACTCCTGGTTTGGGCTCAGCTCATGATCTCACAGTCCTGGGATAGTGCCCTGAGATGGGCTCCATGCTCAGCAGAGAGTCTGCTTGAGACTCTCTCACTCTCCCTGTCCCTTGGCCCCTCCCTGCGTGTGCGGGTGCCCAAGACTTTGAGCTTCCATTTTCTCATTCTATAACTTGCCCCAAACACTATTACTGTGTTATTTGTAATTGGGTCTTCAATGGACAGAGTACCTGTTACAGAACAGTCACACAACAAATCGAATTCAGGAAGTATAAAATGAAGAAATTGAATTTAATGATTCCTAGGGTATTTTCAGTACCTAATTTCAGCTATTTCTTGAAATATTTGTTTAAAACTTACTACTTACAATACACTGTGTTTCATATGCTAAGAGTACAAGCCATGGCATTGATTTTGAATGACCTGAGAATGTACCTGGAGAGACAACACTTTGTGGTTCTCTAGCATTCACTGACAATGCATTCAACTGTCTATGATAAAATCGTGTCTAGAAAGGATAGCCTACATCTGCTCCGGCCTAATGAATCTCTTTAGATAGACACAACTTGTGTCCTGTCTCACATCTTGTCACCTAATTGAATAATTCAGGATAATAATTTAGACACAAACTAGCTAACTCCCAACATCATTCACCTTGCTCTATAGCCAAAGTTGTACTCTAAAACAAAACCTCTGCATCTAAAGTAACTTCCATGCAAAAGTCACCTCAGTCCTACACTGTTTCCTCATATAAATCTAACAAGTCCAAATTGCTGCTCTTAGGAACGGAAGGGGAAGAAAAATGATAAAGAAAGATTCCACTATATGATGTTGTGAAGTCTTGACATTCCGAGGGATGAAGAGGAAAGGCATGTTTTTCTTCCTTCTACTTATGTAACGCCATAAATGGCTTCTTATTTTCCCCTTTGAAGTATTTCAAAACTTTTCAAAGAAATCTTTCCTTTGGCTAAATATAAAAAACTCATAAACTTAATATACTTAGTATAAAAAAACAAGTATATTTTAAGTTTTTTAAACATAAAGGTATTGATACACTTTCTTTAAAGCAGGCATGTTTCTCCCAAATTAGTGCTAGTGGGGGATAAAAATGAGCAAAGTCTAAAGAGAATAACAGATCCACGCAAAACCAAATTACTGTCAAATTAAGTATAACTAAGTAATAAGAGAATTGTGTGGCACACATATTAAGGGTTCTGGGAGTTTGAAAGGAAAACATCACCTTTACTGATCCTGAAAGGACTCAGGAAGAGGGAAGGATATGAACTGGTCTTTGACAGATGTGTGGAATATCAGTAGATACAAAACAGGGGCATGAGTAAGGATGCAGATGGAAAGAAATCCAAAATAGACATGGGGAACAGCAAGCAGAAAGATTCGGTTTCAGTAAAAGTTTCATCCAAAAGCATATGTTCATGAGGGAAGTAGTAGTCAGAAGCTTAAGATTCCTGCCCAGTCTTTGAGGGAGATGATAGACATCTATCCAGCAAAGAAATATATAGCAGTAATAGTGCCAGAGGAGTGTGGAAAGAGTGGGAAAGTATATGCCTTTGTATCTTTAAACTTTAAAAAACAATTTTTTTAAGATTTTATTTATTTAATTGACAGAGAGAGACACAGCAAGAGAGGGAACACAAGCAGGGGGAATGGGAGAGGGAGAAGCAGGCTTCCTGCTAAGCAGGGAGCCCGATGCGAGGCTCGATCCCAGGACCCCGGGATCATGACCTGAGCTGAAGGCTGATGCTCAACAACAGAGCCACCCAGGCATCCCTTAAATACTTGTTTCAAGAGTATATAGAGATACCTGAAATTGATATTCAGGTCATATTCACTGATCATTCATTCAACAAATGTATATAGAGGAACTACTACATGGCAGACATTTTACCAGATGCTAGGGTCAAGAAAGTAAACAAACAGACTAAATTCTAACTTGATGGGTCTTACAATATACTAACAGTGAGAGAAAGTAATTAAATAACTCCACAAATAAGTATTTTAGATTGGACCATATGAAACTACCAGTAGTTCATTGTTTTTAACCAATATGAATAGTAATTTAAAGTGGGTCAACTTAATATACTGACATATTCTGATAACCTACTTTAAGGAAAATGGGGGGACAGTTACAGTGTATACTAAGAGAAACTTATCTATTCTGGGTGACAGAGAAAGTTGCTGTGAGAAAATGATGCTTAATGTAAGATCTGATAATGGCCCTTAACTAGTTGAAGCAAGAGGGGTATGAGTAGTCAAAACCAAGTGAAGTCAGAATGATACAGGAAGAACTCTCATTCCCCAGATCTCGTTCTTTTCTTGTAGAAAACAGCAAGAGAGGTTGATAGGCTAAAGTACTCTGAGGACAACATCTGGTAGTAAATGGTAGCTAGCAATAGCCCTAAAGAACAAAAGCTATGAGAACCGTGATTCAAAACAAGGTGTAATACCTACACACAGTTTAAAGCAGCAAGTAATACTGAAAACAAGAGGACTCAAAAACAAAAAAAAGAAAGAAAGAAAGAAAGAAAAACAATAAAACAAAAAACTTCCAGAATTGACAGATAGTTCATTTCAATGGCTTTGAAAGGAGAAGTTTTCCTTCTTTTCAGTGACTATTAAAAAATATGATTAAATTCCAGCTAATCCAAAATGCAACAAGCTGTTCACATGAGAAGAGTCTGTTGATAGGTCTTGGGTTTGGGTTTTGTGTGTGTGTGTGTTTCATAGCTCTTATTCGATTCATTTGTCATCTTGACAGAATGCTTTTTTATTGAAGATCTAATACTAAAAGCAGGGATCAAAATTTAATTGTCAAGCATTCTCTGTCAAATGATTGTTTTAGAAAGTGTGCAGTAGCTACATTTTCATGACAAAAGAAACTCTTATTTTGCTGTGACTTTTTTTACCTTCCATCTCCTTCTTAAGCAGATTTATTTTTCTCTGGTAAAGATAACAATTTTGCTTCTTACAAAGAAGAATCCAGGATTAGATATGGCCTAGTTAGGAATTAGAGAAATTACTGAAAAGTTGAAATACTAAAAAGATCTTGTTACAAAGCAGTTTCCACAACACCACAGTTTCACGACAGAAATATAAGGTGGCCCCAGTGCCAATGGTGATTCTACACTGGTCAAGAGAGCATTTCTAAACATGTTCACATTGACTTAATTTACAAATAGCTAGTAATGGCACTCTTCTAAGCTCTTGATAGTTTATAATTTCTACGGACATATATACTCAAATGTGAATTGTATATTACTATATGTACCATGGTTCTAGATATTTCCTTCAACAAAGAATATTTAACATACATACACGCATATAAGCAATTATAAAAACATTTATTATTAATGATATGCCAGGGTATTTAAATTTGGATTATATTTATTCCTCAAAATGATAATGAAGGTTAGAGAAGTTAAGACACCTGACCAAGTTCACACACCCAATAAGTGTCTGAGCCAGGATGTGAATCCAGGCCCGGCTTTTTCTAATAAGCCATAAAGCTTAAAGATACTAGTCCAGGGGTGCCTGGGTGGCTCAGTGGGTTAAAGCTTCTGACTTCATTCAGCTAGGGTCCTGATCTCAGGGTCCTGGGATCTAGCCCCTAATCAGGCTCTCTGCTCAGAGGGGAGCCTGCTTCCCCCCCTCTCTCTGCCTACCTCTCTGCCTACTTGTGATCTCTCTCTCTTTCAAATAAATAAAATCTTAAAAAAAAAAAAAATACAAGGTAAAAGGGCAAATCCCCACAAGGGACATGACTGAAATATCACTGAGTAAGTGCTAAACTGTTTTCTAAGAAAGCCAGATTAGGTGACTATCATGTCTATTTTACGAATTGGAAAAGTACTTTTGGAAAGAACTGAAGTACTCAGGCAACAGGGAATATTTAAAAGCCTCAATGAGGGAAGAGGGCTAAAAAGTGAACTGAAGGAGGGGAGTGCCAGGTAGAAACTTTAGAAAGAGAACTGAAAGATCACATGGGTAATTGTGAACTAAATTCAGGGAAAAGTTTGAAATCTAATTTTATATTCATTAGTCCAGGCAACGGCAGTAATATTTAGTAATAATATTAGCCCTTCATCATTACAGATTGCAAACACTGCATCCAGCTCACAACATGAATTATGGGATTGTCGTTATTAGAATCCTACAAGATATGCACTTGTATTGTCTCCACATGACAATTAGGAAACTGAGGCCTACAAAGGTTGCATAACTGTGCCCAGTCATAATGAGGAAGGAGCTGACTCAGGATGCATGCTCTACTCAGCTTGTTTCTGAAGTCTATGCTACAAGGGAGAAAAAAAGCCAATTAATGAAAAGCAGAAACAGGCAGGAAGAAATCAATCCGTTTCTTCTTTCTTTTCTTTCCTGTAGGATCTAATTCTACTAAGAAATCTTGCAATGAAAACAAAAAGAAAACCCTTGCAACGCATGTTATTAGAGATTGATTTGTCTTACATTTTACAAAATACAAGTAATCCCACTTTGGAAAAGTTTGCTTAGAAGCCCCATATCAATCCCCAAATCTTATGATAAATCTCCACAAATGAAGCAAGCTCCCTTTTAGAAAAATCATAAACAAAAGGAAACAAAACTGAAGTTCAAAAATAAACTCTCACTTTCATATATGGAGTTCACTGGCATATTATTTTTTCTTCTGCATGAAAGGAACTAGATTTGGAGGTCTTATAGTTTCTATAACAGTTTACAAAACATTAACTCGGAAAAGGACAAGAAACAATCCTCAGCCCTTCAGAGTCTGTTAGTGTTTGTATACTTCAAAGCAACAAGACTTTGATTTAGCTAACAGAAAGGGAAAACTATGGAAGTCACCAGAACAATGAACACAATTTAAGTGAAGATGATATTGAAAATGATCATAGAAATTTATTTATCACCAAAGATTCAAACTTTGTGGATACTAAACTTTAAATTGAATTCTAATCTTTGATTTCAGGGTTTCCTAGCACTCGGTAAATAGCTCAGTATTTTTCTTAAACTTATAAAATTGGTGAGAGCAGACATAGCACTGATCTAAGAGAATTTAAATTAGTGTACAAAAGGAAAACATACATAGAATTTCTTCTCAAAATCTTTCTTAGTCTCAAAGTACAAAAAAGGCAAACAAGAAATTTAGGTCCTCCGGGACGCCTGGGTGCCTCACTAGGTTAAGTGTCTGCCTTAGGCTCGGGTCATAATCCCAAAGTACTGAGATCAAGCTCCACATAGGCTCCCTGCTCAGTGAAAAGTCTGCTTTCCCTCTCCCACTGTCCCCTACCCCCAGCTCATACTCTCTCACTTGCTTTCTCTAAAATAAATAAATATAATCTTTTTTAAAAGGGGGGGAGGGGTGCCTGGGTGGCTTTGGACCTATGCCCAAAGCAGCTGCCTTGGGCATAGGTCATAATCCCAAGGTCCTGGGATCTAGTCCTATGTCTGGCTCCCTGCTCAGCAGGGAGTCTGTTTCTCCCTCTGCCCCACCCCCTCCACTGGTGTGTAAGCATGCATTCTCTCACTCTCTCTCTAAAATATAAATGAATATAATCATTAAAAAAAAAACTCATAAAGACAGTACCATGGATGAATAAATGAAATGTCCATTGTGGATGGAGAGCTCCAGAAGATAGAACATAGCTGCAATCTACTAATGAGGTAGAAGGGGAGGTGTCAAAGAGGAAGCATAGTATGTAACATGAAATGGTTAAGCACACAGGCAATGGGTCCAAATAACTTGTGTTCAAATACTCATTTCATACTCATTGACTATTGGGCCATCCTGATTTGACTGAGCCAGCCAGGCGCCCCAAGTCATTATTTCTTTAACCATAGAGAAATGGTTAGTACAATATATTGAATGTAAATATCCAGGGGAATTAAGGTAAGAAAAGATTATTGAGTTTAATCAGTTAGCAAAATTTTACAAATGACAGCTATCCATATAATACAGAAGACAGAACAAACATCATAAAATAAGATGATCATCCAAAATGTAATTGTAGCAGAAAACTTGAACAAATATCACTACATACAAAAGCTACACAGAAAATGAACAAACAAGGGAGGATTCAATGGAGAAAAGGGGACAGATATATCCCAAGCAGAAGAAAAGAACTTAAAGGAAGATATAATTTAGGAGTTTCTGTAAACAATCTTGTCTTAGGCATTATTGTAACAAAAGAGAGATTGATACACAGTTATACTGTGCTAAGGGACCAGAGTTATCCCAAGTCTTGAATGATCCAGTTAATTATTCACTGGAGTTAAAATTAAAGTGAGGCTGAGAGCAGTTAAGGCATCATCACATTATGACACTGAACCAGACACTACAGAAAAGAACGACAGAATACCTAAGATGGGCACACAGATGTACTTCTCAGAACATAAGAACTGCCTCCCAGGATTATATAAAGTGCTTAGCTGCTGGTGATTCTCTAACAGGGGCAGCAAGGGAAAACAGACAAGCACTAACAAGTACAGTTGACACTTCAACAACAAAGATTTTAAATGCATGAGTCCACTTACATAAAAAATCAGTTGGAAAATTTTTTGGACATTCGTAACAATTTGGGAAACTCAGAGAAAAACCATTATCGAAATATCAAACTATCGAAAAAATTTAAGGAAAACTTAGATGAGTCATGAATAAATAAATATGTAGATACTAATTTATCATTTACTACCATAACATATACACAAATCTATTATAAAAAGTTAAAACTTCTGAAAATATAGAGGCACTTACAGACCATATATTGTTTTTCATTTATGATGTCTAGTCATAACATCCACACTGATCTGTATCACATAAGACAACACTGAGTAGGATCTGACAAATATATGATTCATCCAGTAAAGAGACAATAGAAACTAACTTTATTTAGAAATACAGTGCGATCCTGGAGATGTATTTTCTCATCCATGTTTTTCCTTTTTTAATATTGATTGATTGGTTGATTGATTGATTTGACAGAGAGAGAGAGATGACAAGTAGGCAGAGAGGCAGGCAGAGAGAGAGGGGGAAGCAGGCTCCCTGCTGAGCAGAGAGCCCCATGCAGGGCTGGATCCCAGGACCCTGAGATCATGACCTGAGCCAAAGGCAGAGGCTTTAACCCACTGAGCCACCCAGGCGCCCCTCTTCCGTGTTTTTCTTCATAACCTTTTCTTTTCTTTTTAAAATACAAGGGTATTGGTTTTTTTTTTTTTTTAAGATTTTATTTATTTCTCAGAGAGAGAGAGAGAAAGAGAGAGAGAGCACAAGCAGTGGGAGAGGCAGGCTCCCTGAAGAACAGGAAGCCCAAAGCTAGACTCCATCCCAGGATCCTATGATCATGACCAGAGCTGAAGGCAGAGAATTAACTGACTGAGCCAACCAGGAGTCCCAACATTTCCTTTTCTGTGGCTTACTTTATTGTATGAACACAGTATTGTAGAATGCCAAAGATAGGCCACTGCAAAGGGAAAAGCCAACTGACTATCCCAAAAAGGCCTAAATTTGCATTGGAAAGAGGAGCCTGAAAGGAGAAGACTGTTATTAACATAGACTCCTCTTTACCTGAGGAACTTATCTGCATAATAGGGCAACTGTGCTTTTCCAAATACTTCCTTTCATCTTCTTACTAATGGCCTTCCCTTTGAAGGACCCTAAGGCAAAGAAGAAAGGCCTTCCACCGCTACAGTATATCATACAAATAAGAAACAAAACATGTTTTAATCAACTGTCCATGTTATCAGTAAAGATTCCAGTCAACAGTAAGTTATTAGTAGTTAGGTTTTCATGGTGCCAAAAATGACAGATTTTTTCAATGGCATCTGTGAGGACAGATTGCTGTCCCTAACCCCAATGTTCAAGAGTCAACAACTACAGCAGTTGATACAATGTCACTTGTAAAAAATTACAGAGCTCCAAAAGCTTTAAATGTCTTTTCAAAGGCCTGTTAAAATCCAATACTTCAAAATAATCCATACATTAAGAAACTCCTTTGAACTTCAAGGAGTTCTAAGCATGGAGTTGGGGGGGGTGGGAAGAACCCTTCAGACAAGGATTCTAAACAGTAATGGTATCTGGTAAGAAGCCCCAAAAAAAAGAAAAAGAAAAAACTGACAATGTAACATTAAGAATAAAATACACCTACTACCAGTTTTAGGGAGGTATTGCCCTTCAATCATAGAATTAAGAAGACATGGATGAACCCAGGGGACATAATGCCAAGTAAGATAATTCACACAGAGAAACATAAATACTGTATAATATCACTCATATTATAAATACAATATATATTTATATAAATTATATATTATATATAATTACATAAATTGTATACATAAATTATATATAAATAATTTTACATAATATAAAATATTTTCTAAATATTATTTTATTTATTATATGTTAATAATATAAAATAAATTTATATAAGTTAATATAAGTTATATCCACTTACATTAAAATTATATAAAGTGGAATATAAAAAAGCCAAGCTTATGAAAACAGAGGTTAAAATTCTGAAACCAGGGGCTGGGGGGTAAGGAAAATAAAATAGATGTTATTTAAAAGTATACACTTGCACATACAAGATGAATAAATTCTGGAGATCCAAGGTATGGTACACTGGTTACAGACAACAGTATTACAATCACCAAATTGATAAAAAACTAGGTCTTCATTATCCCCCTCACAAAATTATGTGATACAATACATGTGCTACCACTATAGTATAAATCATATTATATTATATAAATATATCAAATTAACATATTGTATACTTTAAATATATATTATATACAGACAATATTATGCTTCAACTATCTTTCAGTAAAAAGAAAAAAATGGAAGATCATTCAAGAGGTAAAACAAGGAGAAACAAAATAAGGCACAAGACAGAATTCTCTTACATTCTCTCTCATTATTGACCCTAATCCATCATACCATTCACTCAGTAGGTGAACATGCCTTGCCTTTCACAGAAAATAGAAACCAATAGGATAGGGATTCTGTTACTTTCCAATCACTATTTTTTAAAAAGATTTTTATCTATTTATTTGAGAGAGAAACAGAGCATGAGCAGGAAGTTGAGGCAGAGGGGGAAGCAGGCTCCCTGCTGAGAGGGGAGCCTGACCCTGGGCTTAATTCCAGGACCCAGGGATCAAGACCTGAGCCAAAGGCAGAGACACCCAACTGACTGAGCCACCCAGGTGCTCCAACAATCAGTTTTTGCTTGTTTACTCCCTGGCATTCACACTCACCCATCTTTTTCTTCTATCATCCTATAAGAACAGCGTTACCTCTTCTTCTAAGACTAAGAAATTGATTTATCTTTTCTATCCTTTCATGGAAAAGAAGTCATATTAAATTGATTATCCCCTTTCTCTGTTTTATCAATCTCCATGTACTTGGTCCTTTCCATTTGCATTTAAGTAAGTTCAATTTCTCCTATCTTAAAAATGTAACTGCCTAACTCCCGTCCACCTGCTTTCTTATTTTTCTCCTCCAGATGAAAATCAACCTTCTTAAAAGAAACATGTTCAATTGTTATCCCCATCTCTAATCTGCAATGAATATCTGTCTCAACATTATTGGGTTTCTATCTCCAGGGAATGAACCAAGTATTTCTTACCACAGACTTCAAGGAGCACCTTGTATTAAACCCCAAAACAGTTCTCAATCATTATCAAACTGGAGCCACCAAAAACACATGATAGTGTTGAAATATCCTTACTACTAAAAATATACTCTTCCTTTGGTATTCCTCCTACCTTTTTCACCAGGGATTTTTTTTCCTCGTTCATTTCCTGGTGTTCCTTAAGAATCTATACTGGTTCTTCTTTCCTCTGTCCACCATGTTTTTGGCTGGTGTAAAATTGTTTCCACTGCAATGGTTTCAATTGCCATGGATATACTAATGGCTCCAAAATCTATACCCAAGCTCTTTCTCCTTAGTAAAAAATATATTCAACTTCCTACTAGACAAGGCTCTTTGGATTGGGTAGGATAGGATAGGATAGGATAAGATAGGATGGAAGAGAATGAGCATCTTATTCACCACATACTAAAAACACATGTTCCTTGATCTCCTCCCGAAATTTCCTACCTAAATTAATTTATATTCTTAATTGCTTACTCAGAACTTCCACATATTTCAGTATCTAGCAGGCATCTCAAACTCAACATATCCAAAACAGAACTTGCAATTCTTCCTCCCAAGCCACTTACTCTGGGTCTTACATAGCTTCGTGAATTGTTCCATCTATTCAATAACCCAACCCCAAAACATAGATTTCATCCTTAAGTCCTTGCCATCCCACAGGCACTCATGGAAGTCTAATTAAACTTACGATTATTCTTTTGGCAAATATTTTGTATAGAATCACACTTCTATTTATTCACATTTTTATTTTATTTTTTAAAGACTTTATTTGAGAAAGAGAGAGTTAGAGAGAAAGAACACAAGAAGGAGGAGGGTCACAGGGAAAAGCAAACTCCCCGCTGAGCAGGAGGCCTACACTGGGTTCAATTCTACAGGATCTGCAAGATCTACAGGATCAAGACCTGAGCTGAAGGAAGATGTTGAGTGACTGAGCCGCCCATGCATCCCTATATTTACAATTTTAAATAACTATCTTAAGCTTGCTAATTAACCTTATTACTCGATAATCATAAATAATAACCTGACAACTTGGCAACAAAAAGTTCTCCCAACTTCATTTAATCAAAGAAGTGGTCTTTGCAGAAAGTTAGCAATAATATTCTAATATTTCTGGGATATGTGACATTGAGACAGCTGAAATTGTAAAAAGCAATGCACGGCAAGATCAAAGACAAAAGACCTACCATCAGATTCATACTACTTATTCACACAACATTCTATATACTATTGCCAAGACAATAAACAGTTTGCTTATAGGCTCAATAATTACATAATTGCAGCTGCTCTAAGTCCAACATTTGCCAAATCTGTCCTGTCCTCCCCACTCCCACAGCCAACACCTTAACCCAAAAGACCATATTATTATTACCATTACTTTTTTGCTTGGACCACTGTAGAATTCTCTCCTCGGTGCTTTTTCTGCCATTAATTTTTAATCATAAAGTTTACTCTCCATAAAATACCCAGAGTAAATGTTCCCAAAGGGAAAAATAGATCACACTTCTTCCCTCTTAGAAACAACTGAATAATAAAAAAAAAAGAAACAACTGAATACCTTATGATTTCACTTGTAAAATTTTTCAAATTCCTTGACATAGCCTACAGAGTCTCTACGTATCAACTCACCTCTCTTATCACTGCCCTCCACCCGTTACATATAAACTGTAAGGGACTCAAAGAATTATTTAGAATTTGTAACAAAAGTGCTATGATAAGGATAACAAATGTCCTGATATCAATCTCCAAATTTTGACACAGAAATAAACAAAAAACTGACCATTACTGAAGGAGTTATAAAGTATTTTTACATCTATTGACTTCTTTGAACTTCACAGAATGTGAATTCTGTGGAAGAAATTTCATTATCTCTATTACATACTTTATAAAACTGAGAAAATAGAAAAAAATAACTAAAATTAGTTTTCCTGGGTACCTGATTGACTCAGTCAATAAGCATCTCTTTCAGATCAGGTCATGATCCCAGGGTCCTGGGATGGAGCCATGCATCGGGCTCCCTGCTTGGAGGAAACCCTGCTTCTCCTTCTCCTGCTCCCCTGCTTGTATTCCCCCTCTCACTGTTTCTCTCCGTGTAAAATAAATAAAAATCATAAATAAGTAAATAAGTAGATAGATAGATAGATAAATAAATAAATTAAATTAGTTTTCCTAACTCCCAAGTCCTACACCACAGTGCATTACAGGACCATGGAAATGTGAAAAGTAGTATTATTACATAGGACTATTAGGGATGTCTTCTGTTAACAAATTGCATGTTCTGTCTTCTTGAGATTTTCATTGTTTTATAGAGTTTTGAGAAATAGAAACATTATTAAAATAAATTAATAATTAATATATTACTTAATAATTAATTAAGGAAAATGGGTACCATTAAATCTTATTTAGGAAGAACCGCATACTAAGAGTAGAAATTTCTTCCCCACCAAAGAGTTCTGTGTTATTTTACTATTTTTGTTTTTAAAAAAAGAAAAAAGTGACTATGACTAAAATGCTGGTATTATGCAACAACATATATCTTTATGATACTATGGCCTTCTCCAAATCACTATCCATGTTTTATTCGTCATGTAATCTACAATACACAGTACAGTGCCTGACATAAAGTTCCTAATATTTAGTGTTTAATAAATATGCACAGTTTATTAAGATTATGTGGCTATCAATATAAAAGGGAAGGATAAATCATATGGTCATTCGTATTCAGTAAATATATGTGTGTAAATCTATATTATTATTCTCAAAAATGGCCAATTTTTTTTAAATAGACATTTATTGAATTTTCACTGAACTTCTAACCCACTACATTGTACCATGGTCATTAATTTTTCCTAGATATAAGAGAGCTGTTTAAATGTCACTGTGATATCCATTCATTCCTTCTCGGTTTCAACTGGGAACATGCCAACCCAGGTAGAAACTGTATTTCCAAGCCTCCCCACGGTTAGGAATATCCATGGTACTAAGTTCTAAACAATGGGATACAGTCAGAAATGCAGTGTGCAGGTCCTGGGTCATGTTTTTTTGAGATTAATTTATGTATTCTAGAAAGAACACAAGCAGGAGGGACTAAGGGAGAGAGAGAGAGAGAGAGAGAGAGAGAGAGAGAGAGAGGATCACAAGCAGAGTCCACACGGAGCATGGAGATCCCAACGTGACTTGAAACCAAGAGTCAGAGGCTTAACCGACTTTGCCACCCAGGTTCGCCAATGGGTCATCTTCTGAAGGACAAAGCTACTTGCCCTTGACAAATTTGGACAATTCTATGAGAGAGAAAATTATTTGTCTATTAGACAAATATTTGTCTATTGTCTATTTGTTCTATTAGAACCACTGTATTGGACTCATTTTTATTATAACAACTTAGCTCATTCCTTAATCAACACACTAGATCATAAAAACTGATGAGAAAAATTATAAAGCAAAAATTGTCACCTCACATGATGACTGATTTCAACTTGAAAGCCACTCTTTTCAGTTGGCTGTGGGATACAAAAGGACTGACAGCTCAAATATTTAGTGTTTCACAATATGGAAAGTCAGAGAATAAGAGCTATTACACAGCATCTAAGAGGAGTAAACTTTATTAAATTGATTGCTTGGTTTTTTTAAGATCCTTTTGAGTAGGCTTCCCTAAGAAAAGTATTTACTAAACTGCATCCCATGAAATAATTAAAATCCCACAAGAAAAAAATATACACTGTATGTTTGCCAAACTCCCACACTTGGAGGCACATACATAAAGGAGACGGGATAGTATTATTGAGAAAGGAGAGTCCTGTTGTCACATTTAAGAAACTCTTAGTTAATCAAATTTGTTGACTAAAATATATCTCTCAAAGGCTTTAATATGCTTTAATATCCTACTCATTTTGTTTTTTACTACCATAGTGTAACAAGCTGCCATTGGAGTACAGATATGACGCGAACTCCTTTAAAACAGTGTCACAAGCTCACTTGAATTTATCTAAAACTGGAATACAATCTCCAGTTCGTACTGTTCATATACTTCATATCTAACATTACTTAAATTGCCACATTTAGACTAATTACAAATTTATGCTACCTGCTTGGTTCCTAAAGGCATTTAAATTTGTAATCTCTGATTTGAACAATCTTCTAGATTTAAATCTAGATTTCTTAACCCGACTACTTAGGAAAATTTCCATTAGGGCATTTGCATGAACTTGGGTGCTCCCCTTTGAAGGTATTTGATAAAATATAGATAATCCTACATTTCAGCACTAAATATTCCATTGTTTGGTAATTTCACTGACTAAAATGAAAAGGGTATACCCTGAATAAAGTTTCTTCAAGTGGAAAAATGGTAAATTTACCTTGTTATGTTACCAAAGAAAAAAGGAAAGAGTTTCATGCTAAATTTTTCAATACTACCAAATTTGTTTTAGATTGTTGTAGCTTAAAATCATAAACCCCAATGCTGGAGCTTAAAATCATAAACCCCAATGAAGGAAACTAACTAGAATTTGCTAATACAATAAAGTTACCTTAAGGAAATGATGGAAAGAGGCTGGAGAGATAAAGGTGAATAGTCATTGAAGCAACAAATATCTTAGATATTTGTGATTTCCATTGCAGTTAATAAACTTTAAACAAAGATATGATGGTATCAGTTATCATTTATACTAAGCAGGCTAGAGAATTACATGTTCAAATTATATGCCTTGGAGCACAGTGGTTGCTGTGAATCTGTGCTCTTAGCCAGTATTGATCAGCAGTGCTTGCAAAAACACAAGACAACCAAAATCGCTCTATCAATGAGGCAGTTTACATGAGGTGGGAAAATGATACCACCTCTGTCACGCTTTTTATAGTTATGGAGGATAGTCCTACTTTATTCCTGTAAGGTATCTACATTTCTTTTATTTTTTAATTTTATTTTTTTTGAAAGAGAAAAACACAGAAAAAGAAGGAACACGAGCAAGGGGAGTGGGAGAGGGAAAACAGGCTTCCCACGAATCAGGGAGCCTGATGCAGGGCTGGATCCCAGGACACCAGGATCATGACCTGAGCCGAAGGCAGAAACTTAACAACTGAGCCACCCAGGGGCCCCAATATCCACATTTCATGAAAATGAAAACAAAACTAGTTTTCAAATTAATGGAGAGAAAAAGGCCTTTGGGTTTAGGACCCTTAAGTATATTTTGAACTTACAGTTGATAATGAAATGAAAAGGCACTGTAATAAGTCCATGATACATTGCTATAAACATCCTGGCATTCACAGAACTACAGGGTGCCTGTATCACCAAACATACCAATTTGGTTTTTTTTCAAATAATGTCTACATTTCAGAAATTTCATTTTTTAAAAGTGAACAAAAGGTTACTTACTCAGTTAGGAAATGTCTAGATTTCTCTCAAAACAGTTAATTGCAATAGAACAGTATTTGAAATATATAATGCATAAATAATGTGCTTTATCATGGCAACTGTTGGTATTCCTCTTCATGTTATCCTTGTGAAATAGCTTTTTTTAAAATGACCATACAGACAAAACCAAAAAAATTTTCACGTTCCAAATAGAATATAAACTATCGATTTTGTCCACCACTTTCAGTCAAAACTTTAAGTGAAATTGTACAAAGAATCTAGTTACTGTTCAGGCTGTATTCTCAGACCCTCTGTAGAAACACTCCCAATCTCCCAATACTGTATATGTATTTCAATTATAAAAGAATTAGTCTAGATTTGTTTCACTGCTATGATGGTATAAGTACAAAATAGTTTTAAGCAAACAATGCTTTAGCAACCAATGATATATAAAAATATATATAACTATTTAGTTGTATTTACACTCAAATGAAGAGAGTGAAAAAACAGAACCATGTCAACTAGCTAATTCACATACCCTTGAGTTTTGCAATTTTGTCATTATAACAACTTTTTTCTGTGCAATTTTGATGTTTTAAAAAAATTGCATTTGTAATCATCAACAGTAGTATTTAAACAGCAGGCATTAATAAGTGGTCCAAGAAGGCAGAAAATTGAGGTCAAGGTGGCCTGGCAAGAAATATTAGGCAAATATCCATGACATAGGAGGAATAAGGTGTTACAAAAGCAAGTTACAAAAGGAAGTAAGTATATCAGAAAAAACGGGTAAACATCTACTTAGGGCTACATCACTGTAGAGGTCCAGGGCCAATATTCACATCACAGGCTTCACAATGGTATCCCCAGCAGTTGCTAAGTGTTGGGCTTCATGGCCATATGTGAGAGCTATGGAGTCTAGGCAGATAAACAGGTAATACCAGAGAAATCAGGTAGCACTCCTTCAAGGGTTAAGACATAGGAAATTAAATTCTGAGTCTGGATTCTAATCTCTGGGAATATATAATGATACAGAAAATTTAAGAACATAATTACAAAGGAACTCGAATACTGGGCAAAGGATCAAGTGCAGGACGAAACGGAAACCTAGTTCGGGGTATTGTAGTAGACAGGGACCTAACTCCCTGATCTTAGGAAAGGAAGAAAAGAAAAAACACTTCAAAAAATAAAGTCAAACAAATATCAAAACGGCTGCACTAATATTTCACTGAAGCTAGATTTTATGTATTTATTTGTGTACTTTTTTTGGAAACTAGATTTTAAAGTAACCTTTTTCCTCTCCCTCAACTTCCCCTCTTCCATTGTTAGCCTTTTTTTTCAGGAACCCCATACCACCCAAAAGACAAGACTAAAGAGGCTAATAGTATATACACGGGGTTCCTATTAAAACCAGCTAGATCCTCTATTTCTCAAGAAAAATCCCCAACACCTTCAGTTGGGCTTGCAGTTTCAGAAAGACATGGACTTCTACAGCCTCCCTTGTTGAGAAAAACAATAAAGCTATTGTTCCTCTTTATCTCAAACTCTGTCTTCGTATTCTCTTTTGGCTCTGAAGCGCTAGGTCAGTTTTCGACAAGAACACAAGAAAGGGCTCAATTATTGTACAAAGTCAGAAAAGCTGGCTCAGCAAGAGAACATAGTGTTGAGCTATTGGCCAAAATTACTTAAATTCACTTTACCAGAGAAAAGGATTACTGCCAGAATTTGTGGTGATTTTGAAACTACTGATATACTGTAGAGTACCTCTAATTTGGAATTCAGATGTATTCCAGGGTAGATCTTGGTCAATCTTTTAATATATCAGCCCTCTACACGCCATTCTATGATGCCTTGCTCTGTATAGAATGTGAAAATAGAGAAGTGGTCGAAGTCTGCCGAACACCAGTCTGCACAAAAATGAAAAAGTCATCCAACTACAGAGATGGTTGATCCACACTATGCCACAGACACATGTGTTTCCAAACATGGTGAAAGGGAAATATAGGGATGATTAAAATAATATTTCTCACATAAATTGCTAGTATTCTCATTTGCGTACCCATATCTACTCCCGATCCCAACATTCAACTGGCTATCTATGTCTAGTTCAGCCTTGAGATATTCAAACCAGAAGCACTATCCAGTCACATAACTTTTTATCTGTTAAAAAGATGTTTGGGGCCTTTTTCTTCATACAAGTTACATGCTTGTTTACATGTCTGATGAAGCTGGAGGGGGTCATTAAAGGACGGCATAGGCAAAGATATTTTTGCCGAATAACGCATACCTGGCTAATAAGTGAAACTTGACCATTTTACTATTTAGTAACACCTATTTATTTTTATTATTATTTTTAATTGGGAACATTTCAGGAATTTGCATGTCATCCTTGCACGGGGGCCAAGCTAATCTTTCCCTGTATCATTCCAATTTTAGTATATGTGCTGCCAAAGTGAGCACCAGTTACACACATTTAAAAAAATTAACTCTCTGACTTCTTTAAAAAAATACGTGAAATTCACATTTATTTGTGGAGGAAAGCATTAAAATAAATGAATGCTATTTAGAAAAATAAATCTATACTCTTCAAAAGCTATGAAATAATTACATATAAGTTACTATATCAAACTATCCACATTCAACATAAAAAGGTGGGAAGTGGTTTTTTTTTTTTTTTAAATCTCCATCATGATTACCCATCCCCCTAACCCACCACCCATCTGGTAACCATCAGTTTGTTCTCTGTAGATAAAAGTCTGTTTCTTGGTTTGCCTCTCTTTTTTTCCCCTCCTTTTGTTCTTTTGTTTCTTAAAATTCCACATATGACTGAAATTATATTGTATTTGTCTTTCTCTGACTGACTTATTTCACTTAGCATAATACCCTATAGCTCTATAGGGTATCTTTGCAAATGGCAAGATTTCATTTGTTTTTATGGCTGAGTAATATTCCTGCATGCGTGTGTGTGTGTGTGTGTGTGTGTGTGTGTGTTTGTAAGGCTTCTTATTTGTCGGTCAATAGACACTTGTGTTGTTTCTGTAATTTGGCTATTGTAGATAATGCTGGTGTAAACAGTGCAGTACATTTATTCCTATAAACTAGTATTTTTGTAATCCTTGAGTAAATATTTAGTAGTACAATTGCTGGATCATGGGATAGGATATTTTTAACTTTTTGAGGAAATTCCATACTGTTATCCAGAGTGGCTGTACCATTTTGCATTCCCACTAACAATTCAAGAGGATTCCCCTTTCTCCACATCCTCACCAACACCTGTTTCTCATGTTGATTTTAGCCATTCTGACAGATATCAGGTGATATCTTCCTATAATTTTGATTTACATTTTCCCGATGACCAGTGATGTTGAGCATTTTTTCATGTGTCTGTTGGCCATCTATAGGTCTCCCTTGAACACGTGTCTGTTCTGCCATTGGTCCATATTTAAATTGGATTATTTGTTTTTAGCCATTGAGTTTGATAAGTTCTTCATATATTTTGGATACTAACCCTTTATCACATATGCCATTTGCAAATATCTTCCCCCAGTCCATCGGTTGCCTTTTAGTTTTGTGGATTGTTTCCTTTGCTGTGCAGAAGCTTTTTATTTTGATGAAGTCCCAATAGTTTATTTTCGTTTTTGTTTCCCTTGCCTCGGGAGACGTATATAGAAGGAAATTGCTATGGCCCATGTCAAAGAAATTACCGCCTGTGTTCTCTTTAAGGACTTTTATGGTTTCAGGTGTCACATTTTAGGTCTTTAATCCATTTTAGATTTATTTTTGTGTTTGGTGTAAGAAAATCATCCAGTTTCATTCTTTTGCATGGTCCTGTCCAGTTTTCCCAGCACTATTTCTTTGAGAGACTGCCTTTTTCCCACTGGCTATTCTTTCCTGCTTTGTCAAGGATTAACTGACCATATAGTTGTGGGAAAAGTTATAAAGATTTTTTATCAAAAGTTTCACATACTGGTAAACCAAAATGCTGAAATCTCCTTATTTGCCATTACCATTGCTTAAAGATGATGATGAAGGATTTGGGGAGGGATGCCTGGGTGGCTCAGTCATTAAGCTTCTGCCTTTGGCTCAGGTCATGATTCCCCTGGGATCAAGCCACACATAGGGTTCCGGTGATTTCATTAAAAGTGGAAAAAGTGAAAAGCCTCATTTAGGATTAGGAATGAATATTTAAGAGTTTGCTTTAAAATATGCCAAATATGAACTGGCAAGGTTCAGAAAGGTACAGAAAGCAAACATACAAGTAGTGAAGCACATAGAAGTCAAAGTACCAACGTTCAGCACTTAGCTCTATGATATACTAGTTTCTGTGACCTTGGGGGCAAGTCATGAATCCTCTCAAAACTTGTTACTTTATCTTTATAATGAAGTTAACAGAAGTACCTACCTCATAGACTCCAGAGAATCAAATGAGTTACTACATGTAAAGCACTTTAAACAGGGCCTGGCAGGGCTCAATAAATAATCTATCTTGTTATAAGTGATGCCTTTGCTCTTTTTGCTTTCATTGTGGTTATTTAGATGGAGAATCCACCAGATACTTGGAAAAGCAGAAATAGACTGAGAAAGAATTTGGGAACTGGAAATATAGCTTTGATATGACACTAATGAGAGTTAGGATTATAGATTTAGTACCACGGTGAGAAGAAATTTCACATTAAATGTATTTAAGTTTGGGGCTAAGGAGGTGTATATGGAGAGGACAGAAAGCCAAATTAGAAAGAGAAGTTTAGTTATGAAAGGAAGGAAGGAAATAAGGAGGAATCTAGAAAGGGCAATAGGGTGAAGTAAAGATGGTTTCTAGGAGAAGTGAAACCTGTGGAAGAAGCCATTATCTAATAATAACTATTTCATCCAGTTCCATCTACCCCCTTTACTCAGGTAACTTATTTTGTATCTCCCTCTCTTTCCTGGGGTTACACAATCAGTCATAATGACTCCACAGTTTTCAAACTCAATTATTTTCCTAACTCCTCCTCCTGATTTTGTGTTCCAATATCTCCCATACTTGTTTTGTTAATGGGTTTCTCTACCCATCAAACAGTGGAAGGAGGGGCGATGTAATTTTCACAGAGGGCACAATTGTCCTCAAAGAGAGAACAAACAAAGGTTCTAATTTCCTCAGCATCTGGACTCAGCAAGCTCTTTTTGATGACCTACTCTCAGAAGTAAATTTTCCACTGTGGCCTCTAATTTTGGGCATAAGATTGTTCTCAAGGTTACAATCTGCTTCCAGGTGCAAAAAAAATTACATTTGAGGGAAAATATTCTAAATGTAATCTATGGCTCATCAAGCTGTCTGCAATTTTTCTTATAGCCTTAAAAACTGATTTTTTTCTTTACAAACTGAAAGACATAATATGACAGGATCGAAGTTGTACTCATGACAAGGACAAAGCTAACTGATAGTTTCAGGGTGGTATTCATGAGATCAACATATATTTAGTTGCATCTTTCTTGCCCCATGGTATGGCCCTCAACTCTACAGGTTATAAAACTGTGATTCGCTAAAATTGAGAAGAATAATTAATGAATGAAGACTTAACTGTATAAGGTTATAACAGGGTATGTACTTCCAATGACATCCCTATCTGAGGATCAACGAATTTTAATATCAAATTTGTAAATTCTAATGAATGTAGATCAAAGTAAACATAAGCCTTTTAATTTAGAGTTAGATAAAAATGAATGAAATTCTCTTCTCCAGAATACAACCAAGGTAGAAGTAAATAGAAAATCTGTATACAATGATACAGAGTCTTTACTTCACAAATCTTTGGGGGTTTCATTCACATTGTAATTCATGTGAATGATGCCCCATGGAATTGTGCAGTAACTAATTTCTCAGGTTGTCCGCACTAACTTGAATATTGTTATGCCTCTCTTTCTTTCTTTTTTTTTTAAAAAAGATTTTATTTATTTATTCGACAGAGAGAGAGAGATCACTAGTAGGCAGAGAGGCAGGCAGAGAGACAGAAGCAGGCTCCGGGACAAGTAGAGAGGGCGATGCGGGGCTCAATCCCAGGACCCTGAGATCATGACCTGAGCAGAAGGCAGAGGCTTTAACCCACTGAGCCACCCAGGTGCCCCATATGCCTCTCTTTCTATATGAGCAGATGACTGCTCCTGATAATCTGGGCCTTTATATGCTAAGTCATCAGAAAAAGCATTCCATATATTAGAATACAGTTACTATTGTGTACATTACTACCCATTCATCACATTTCAGTGCTGATAACATAAAACAGTGGCTCTCAAAAGTTATTACATAAGAGGGGGGGAAAAAACCCACCACTTTTAAAATGCATATTCCTGGTATCCATATGTAATCACTCTGTTTGATGAGGTCAGGGGTAGAGCCCAGAATTCTGAATTTCAAAAAGCATTTCTGATAGTTCTAAAACAAGTGCTATTTCAGAAACCCCCACTAAAACACAAATTATTCTCATAATTTACCCTTCTCCAATGTGCTCTCTAAAAAGTGGAAGTACTGGTCAGGTTTTCCTTAATGAATGAGTTTCATTCATGCTATAGCAATTTTTCTCCTCTTCAGTAACAGGGAATGCTGGCTCGTCACCCAGATCTACAGCGACAATCTGTGACCTTTTGACCATGGCCTACATCGACTCTTAGAAAAACACTTCAAAGTTTAAAAAAATTTTTTTAGTGGAAAGTTGAAAATTCAGTGTGAATCTTTCCATTCCCTTCTTGAGAATTTTATTTAGCCCAATTCTATTCTAGTTACTGCCAAATGCTCACAGCATGGCTGATTTCCAGTTAGTACACTCCCTAGACGAAAATATCTTATTTTTGATCATTTTCCCTGCATGACTGCATCTACATGATAGGTTAAATCTGGCTTTCTAATCTGCATACATCCTGAACCTCTCCTGGAGAGGTTATTGTTTGGAATCTCATAATGTTCACAACATTTTCTCCTTTGCTATCATTTCAAAATTAATTAACATACATATATACACTATTCAAAGTCATTAATGAAGACATGACACAAACACAGTCATAACATACTCCCTCTACAACTAGAAAAATGTCATCCAGCAAACAAGACCCATTTTTGATTTGTGTGAGCTCCACTTCAATACTTCTAAAAATACAGGGCCATTCACTGATAATACAACCTTACAGAAAAATATTTATTCAAACCAAGACTGTAGATATAGAGTACATTCAACCAATAATCAATAAAGTAAAAATTCCAAAGACTAACACAAAACCAAGTAATTTATTTCTGTGGTGATTTTCGAGAGATGTGGTTTAATTATTGAACTTACTTCTTTCTACCGCATCCTACAATTCCCATAATAAGTGATGTTTGAATATAAAGGTTAAGTTTTCTCCAGGCTCTCAGAAAATATTCGTTTTATGTCTTAACTCTTTAAGGAGCCCTATTTATTCAGTGGATTCAATATTAAGACATATTTCTGAGACACTCTCGTAATTAGGGCTCCAGTTCAACTATTCCACTTTTCCCGCTACGATCAAGCTTTATAATAACTGAAATCTGCATTATCTCCAAATGTCCACATCTGCAGGACAACCTAACTTCAATAAGAAGAGGACACCCTATTCTTCTTTCTTAATGGTCCTCAACGGGCGTAATCATTATTACAAATGGTCAAGCTGTGATGATAAATTTCATTGGATACCAAATTTTTTATAATACCTAACAACATATATGAAGCCTCTGTTCAAATTCTAAATAAAGCCATAATGTTTTAATTTCTCCTTAGCATTACAGAAACTTTTAAAATCCGGTAAGGCAATGCCCTTCATTGCTTCCTCTTTTCTGAAGTTCTCAGGATATTTGAATATGTTTATTCATTAATGCAAACCATTTTCCATGATACAAAATCATACTATTTATATATTGATTGAGATTGCATTTATGTAATAGATAACTTCCAGAGAGTTTTCTATTTCAAATCTGAAAAAAGGACATATATTTAGGTAAATGTTACAGATTATTCCTACAGGTTTTATTCATTTTTCCGTATTTTATGTATTGTTAATGTTTTTGATGCTACTGTGAATGAGATCTGATTATGTGTGTATGTATTTTTTTTAAGATATTATTTATTTGACAGTGAGAGACCCAGCGAAAGAGAGAACACAAGCAAGGGGAGCAGGAGTGGGAGAGGGAGAAGCAGGCTCCCCACTAAGCAGGGAGCCTGATGCAGGGCTCAATCCCAGGACCCTAAGATCATGACCTGAGGCGAAGGTAGAGGCTTTAACCCACTGAGCCATGCAGGCGCCCCTATCCTTTTAGATTTTAATTGAACATAATAGTTACATAATTACAATGACAAATTATAATAATTTATAACCTGATTTTATTCAATAGTTTCATCAGTATTACTCCAATACACATTTAAGAAATAGGTAAGAAATTATTTCAGAGATATAAAGTCATATATGTAATATATATAAAGGGAGAGAAAACATACAACATACAAATATATACTTACGATATGAGAATCCTACTAGTTTTTTCTACTAAAACTGATAGCTATATTAGCTCAGAATATCATATTAAGTACCATAGCTTGGGTGGCAAAAATAACAGAAATCAATTTCTCACAAGTTCTGGAGTCTAGGAACTCCAAGACGAACATACTAGTAAAGTAGGGCTCATTCTAAAACCTCCACTCATGGCTTCCTGTATGTTATCATCCCACTGTCTGTTGCCATGACCACTTATTGGTGCACATGAGAGAAACAGAAATAGAGCATATCGAAGCTCTTTAGTGTCTCTACTAAAAAGAAAATTAATCCTATAATATCAGAGCCCTACTATTATGACCTTATATAACTCTAATTACATCGTTAAATCCTAAATCAAAATACATTCATCTTAGGGGTTTAGGCCTTCACAATATGCTCTCTTTTTTTTGGTAGTTACAATTCGTACTCCAAACCACTAAACAAATATTTTACTCAATTCTCATATTGCACATATTAATTTTTTTCAGATTCTCCTGGATGTTCTACATACACAATCATCTGAAAATAATTGTAAGTTTGCACATTCAAAAAATATTATTATTTTAGTGGTTTAGACAATACTGGTTTGTTCCAAGATCACGGTCTTATCCCTAATTATATTACAAACAGTTTCCGTGTTTGACCATTAAATACAATGCTAGATAATCCAATTAAGATGGGCGGCTTATCTAAATAGACATTTTACCAAAGAAAATTAATGGCAAACAGACAAATGAAAAGATGCTCATCATCATTAATCATGAAGGAAATGCAATTCAAAACTACAATGAGATATTACCTCATAACTGTCAGAATCTGGCTAAAATCCAAAACATAAAAAACAACAAATATTAGCAAGTATGTGGAAAAAAAGGAAAAACTCCTAAACTGTTGGTGGGAATGTAAACTGGAATAGACAATCAGAAAAAGGATGAGACAATAGGAAGATAGCTGTGGACAACTAGGATCCTAGGCTCATTTTGTCCCATGAATGCAATTACAAAACTATCAAATCAACCTAAATAACCCAGAAAGGAACCCAAAGAAAAACAGAGCAAACTCCACAACTAAATGGAGAAAAGAGGCCATATCAAAGAAGCAAAAATACAAAGCCCCCTGTGGGAAAGGAGTGAAGCAAAGACAGTAGTTGCCTAACAATCTTATAGCAAGCCCCACACCCCTGAACTATGGAAGGAATGAATGCCTCCTTAGACAAGCTTGCCTAAGTCCCTGAAGGATAGGACCTTCCTCCAACAGACTGGCAAAAACCCCTACCCACACCACATCTCTGAAGACTGGGGTTTTAAAGGTCAGCATCCTTGGTGGGATAGAGCCAGAAGCACACACAGGGGAGATTTTCCTGAAAGGCAAGTTTCACTATGAAGCGTCTCCCAAGACAAAAGAGTTGACTGGTACCATTTAGACGCCCTGTCCCTCAGCATAAATACAAATCCTCTTGAGAGACTCAGCTCAGCATGGACACTGGATACCTAACCTGCTTACACCATACCCAAACTCATTGTGCTCCAGCAGGAATGCCCTTCTAAGTCAAGCTTCTTCAGTCCCAATGATGTGGACCCTGTCCCCAGAAGACCAGCAGAAACCCCACCCCACACCTGAGTTCTGAAGGGCCTCAGATGTGCTGGAGTTGCTGTCAGATCTCATTTTACAAGCAGACAACAACATTTCTAGGTAAAACCGCACATTCAGGCAAATGATTAACCAATGCCTGCAGCAGGCAAGAAAAGGAACTGTGGATGACTGGACTGAAGGCTAGGAATGCTACAACTCAATATAAGAGCACACATGTCACACACCTGAGACACTCACAAAGGCACCAGATCCTTAGCTTTCATGAGTTATTCTTGATAAGGCCATTACTTTCAGGAACAGGAGACATAGATGGCTTTTCTAACAAACATAACAAGAATGGGACTTAGACAAAATGTCAAAAGGGAGGAATTTGTCCAAAATGAAAGACCAAGATAAGGCCACAGCCAGAGATCCAAGTGAAAGGAGACATTAGGGAGACCATTACCTCAAAGAAAAAGTAGTTAAAAATGAATCAATCAGAGGGCGCCTGGGTGGCTCAGTTGGTTGAGCAACTGCCTTTGGCTCAGGTCATGATCCCGGAGTCCTGGGATCGAGTCCCGCATTGGGCTCCAAGCTCCATGGGGAGTCTGTTTCTCCCTCTGACCTTCTCCCCTCTCATGCTCTCTCTCACTGTCTCTATCTCAAATAAATAAATAAAAATCTTTAAAAAAAAATGAATCAATCAGAAATAATGTTATAAATAAAATTGGAAAGAGGCTTATGCAATTAAATAGTAGGCTAGAAGAAGCACAGAAATGAATTAGTGACCTAGAAGACAAATTATGGAAAGTAATGAAGCAGGACAAAAGACAAAAAAAGAAGAATTATAGAACATGAGAAACAACATGGGGAATTCAATGATTCCATCAAATAAAATAACACACATATGATATGAGACCCAGAAGAACAAAAGAAAGAAAATGGGCACAAAATTTATAACAAGAAATAAGAATAGAAAACTTCCTAAATCTGAGTAAATAAACAGACATCTAGATGCAGGAGGCATGGAGATCGGCCATCAAAATAAACAAAAGCGGGTCAACACTAAGACATTTATAACTCAAGCTGCAAATACTGATGAAAAAAACCTTAGAAGCAGTAAGAAAAAACAAGTACTTAAAGTACAAGGGACAAGCCCCTAAAGCTAGGTGAGGATATCTCAAAACAAACATGGCAAGCCAGAAGAGTGTCATAATATATTCAAAATGTTGAATAGGAAAAATTTGCAGCCAAGAATACTCTCTAGAGCATGGCTATCATTCAGAATACAAGGTGAGATAAAGATTTTCCCACAAAATAAAAAATAAAAGAGTCCATGACAACTAAACCAGCCCTACAAGAAATGTTAAAGTGTACTTTTTAACTGCAAAGGAGAGATCAAAAGTGACAGAGAAAGGATCAGAGAAAGTCTCCAGAAAATAAGACCAAAAAAAATTAAGATGGCAAAAAATATAGGTATCTATCAATAATAACATTGAATGTAAATGGACTCCAATCAAAACAGAATGCCAGAATGGACACACAAAAAAACAAAACACAACAAAGGTCGCCTGTGTGGCTCAGTGGATTAAGTATCTGCCTTCAGCTGAGGTCATGATCACAGGGTACTGGTATCCAGTCCCCCATTGGGTTTCTGCCTCCCAATCCCCCTGCTTGTGCCTGGGCACTCTGTGAAATAAATAAATAAAATCTTTTTAAAAAAATAAACAAACAAAAAAACAATTCCCAACTATATGATGCCTCAAGAGACTACTTTTAACCCTAAAGACACCTGAATATTAAAACTAAGGAGATGGAGAAATATTTATCATGCAAATGGAAGTCAAAGGAAAACACCATTACTTGTATTGGACAAAATGGAGGTTTAAAAAAAGACTATAAAAACAGACAAAGAATTGAATTATGTAATCATAGAGCAGATAATCCAACAAGAAAATTTAAAATTGTGAATATTTATGTATCCAACATCAGAGCACTCAAATATATAAAACAATTAATAATGAACATAAAGGAACTAAGGGATAATAAAACAATAGTAAGGGACGTGAATACCCATTTATATCAATGAACAGATGATCTAAAAAGAAAAAAAAAGAAAGAAGGGGGTTGAATGACACACTAGAGCAGATGGACGTAACAGATATTTCAGAACATTTCATTCTAAAATACCACAAAACACATTCATTTCAAGTGTATATGGGACATTCTCCAGATTAGTCACATCAGGTCACAAAATATCCCTTAACAAATACAAAAGACTAAAATGATAATATGTATCTTTTGTGAGCACAAACACCATGAAATTAGAAGTCAACCACAAGAAAAAATCTGGAAAGACCACAAAAACATGGAAGGTAAAAAGCATGCTACAAAACAATGAATGGGTCAACCAGGAACTCAAAGAAAAAAATGAAAATACATGGAAACAAATGAAAAAATATCGCTACACAACCTTTGGGATGCAGAAAAAGTAGTCCAAAGAGGGAAGTACATAGAAATAGAGGCCTACCTCAAGAAGCGAGAAACTTCTCAAATAAGCAACCTAATGATATCCCTAAAGGAACCAGAAAAAGAACAATAAACAAAGCCTAAAGCCAGTAGAAGAAAGGAAATAATAAAGATTACAGCTGAAAAAAATAATATAGAAATTAAAAAATAGGTCAGATCGATGAAACCAGGAGCTGATTCATTGAAAAATTTTAAAAATTGATAAACCCCCAGCCAGACTTATCAAAAAGAAAAGAGAAAGAAAGCAAATAAATGAAATCACAAGTAACAAAGGAGGAATAACAACCAACACCACAGAAGTACAAATATAAGAGAATATTAGGAAAAACTACATGCCAACACACTAGACAACCTGGAAGAAATGAATAAATTCCTAGAAACAAAGAAACTTCCAAAACTGAAACAGGAAAAAATAGAAAACTTGAACAGATTAATAACCACCACTAAAATTGAATCAGTTAAGAAAAAAACTTGAATCAGTAATCAAAAAACACTCAAAAAACAAAAGTCAAGGGACAGACAGATTCACAGGTATATACTACCAAACATTTAAGGAAGAGTTAGGACCTATTTTCCTGTAAACTATTTCAAACAACAGAAATGGAGGCCAGCATTACACTAATACCAATAAGAGATAAAGACTACACTAAAAAAGAGAACGATAGGGAAAAATCTGTGATGAACATGGGTACAAATATTCTCAAAAAATTACTAGCAAATAATAGGCAACAGTACATTAAAAGAATGATTCACCATGATCAAGTGGAATTTATTGCTGGGCTACAAGGGTGGTTCATATTTGCAAATCAATCAACATGATACAGCAAATTAATAAAATATTAGGGTGCCTGAGTGGCTCAGTTGGCTAAGTGACTATCTTCGGCTCAAGTCATAATCCTGGAGTCTCAGGATCAAGTCCCACATGGGACTCCCTGCTTGGTGGGGAGTCAGCTTCTCCCTCTCCCTCTACCCGCCACTCCCCCTTCTTTTATTCTCTCTCTCTCTGTTAGATAAATAAAATCTTTAAAAAATATAAAAATAAATAAAAGAAAAGATAAAAATCATATGATCCTCTCAATAAATGCAGGAAAAGCATTTGAAACAATACAGCATCCATTAATTATAAAAATCCTCAGCAAAGTTGGGATACAGGGAACATACAGCAACACAATACAGGCCAAATATGAAAAACCCACAGCAAATATAATACTTAATGGGGAAAAACTAGTCAGGAGCAAGACAGTGATGTCCACTCTCACCACTTTTATTTAACATAGTATTAGAAGTCCTAGCCTCAGCAAAGAGACAACAAAAAGAAATAAAATGCATCCAAATCAGCAAGAAAGAAGTCCAATTCCACTATTTGCAGATGACGTTATACTTTAGCAAACCTAGAGGATCCACCAAAAAACTTCTAGAACTGATAGGCAAATTCAGTACAGTCACAGGATATAAAATTAATGTACAAAAATATGTTGCATTTCTATACATCAATAATAAAGCAACAAGGAAAAATTAAGAAAACCATCCCATTTATGATTCCACCAGAAGTTAATAAAATTCCTAGGAATAAACTTAACCAAAGAGGTAAAAGATCTGTACTCTGAAAAGTATAAAAAAATTGATGAAAGAAATAGAAGACAACACAATGAAATGAAAAAAAGATGGTCTCTTCAAAAAATGGTGCTGGGAAAACTGAACAGCCAAAGACAAAAATGAAACTGGACAACTAAGTGGGTGATGGGATTAAGGAGGGAACTTGTTAAAATCAACACTGGTGTTATATGTAAGTGATAAATCACAAAATTCTAAGGGTGAAAACAATATTACATTTTATGTTAACTAACTAGAATTTAAATAAAAATTGAAAAAAAAGAAAAATGTGAACTACCCTATGATCCAGTCATTGAAATACAAGTTATTTACCCAAAATATACAAAATTACTAATTTGAAGGGGAGCGCCTGAGTGGCACAGTAGGTTCCACATCTGACTCCTGGTTTCTGATCAAGTCCTGATCTCAGGGTCATGGTCATCACATCAAGCTCCACACTCAGCGTAGTATCTACTTAAGATTCTCTCTCTCCTCTCCCTCTGCTCCTCGACCGATGCTTTCTCTCTCTTAAATAAATCTTTAAAAAAAAAAACCCACAGTGGTATACATGCATGCTGATATTTGTATCAGCATTATCCACAATAGTTAACTAGATATCTACCAAATGATGAATGGTTAAAGAAGATGTGGTATATATACACAATGGAATTTTACTCAGCCATCAAAAAGAATGACCTCTTCCCATTTGCAACGACATGGATAGAAGTAGAGTATTATGCTAAGCAAAATATGTCAGTCAAAGAAAGACAAATATGATACAATTTCACTCTTTTGTGGAATTGAAGAGAAAAGAAAGAAAAAAACAGGGAGGCAAACCAAAAAATAGACTCTAACTATAGAGAACAAATTGTTGGTTACCATAGGGGAGGTCGGTGTGCGGATGGATAAAATGGTTTATGGGTATTAAGGAGTACTACCGAAATGATCAGCACAGGGTGCTGTATGGGAAGTGTTAAATCACTATACTGTACATGTGAAACTAATATTATAATGTATGTTAAATAACTGGAATTTAAATAGAAATGTCATGAAAACAAAAAGAAAGAAAACAGGATGGAGTTTCCTTCAAAAAACAGTAATTGAGAGGTGCCTGGGTGGCTCAGTGTGTTAAATCCCCTGCCTTCGGATCAGGTCATGATCTCAGGGTCCTGGGATTGGGCCCCGCATCAGGCTCTCTGTTCAGCGGTGAGCCTGCTTCCCCTCTCTATCTGCCTCCCTCTCTGCCTATTTGTGATCTCTCTCTCTCTCTGTCAAATAAATAAAAATCTTTTTTAAAAGTATTTTTAAAAAATAGTAATTGAATTATGACATGATCCAGTAATGCCACTACTGAGAATCTATACAAAGATGGTAACACTATTTTGAAAATAATGTTATTTCATTTATAATATAATAGTGTTATATAAACATACATGTTTAATATATATAATATAAAATAATATAATATACACACCCCTATATTTATTGCAATATTTAGAAAGGCAATGAAATGTGAAATGAATGTGAGGCAATGAATGTGAAAGTAACACAAGTGTACATTTACAAAAGAATGGATAAAGAAGTGATATACACACACACACACACACACAGACATATACAAACAATGGAATATTACAAAGCTGTAAAAGGGAATGAGATCCTGCCTTTAACAAGAACATGGATGGACCTCAAGGGTATGATACCAAGTGAAATAAGTCAGACAAATAAAGATAAATACCATATGATATGACTTACATGTGGAATGTAAAGAACAAAGTAAGTCAGAAACAGAAGAATAGATAAAGGGGATTAAGAGTACACTCAATGAGGGGCACCTGGGTGGCTCAATGGGTTAAGCCTCTGCCCTCAGCTCAGGTCATGATCTCAGGGTCCTGGGATCGAGCCCTGCATCAGACTCTCTGCTCAGCAGGGAGACTGCTTCCCTCTCTCTCTCTGCCTACTTGTGATCTCTTTCTCTCTGTCAAATAAATGAAATCTTTAAAAAAAAAAAAAAGAGTACACTCAATGAGATCAGCACTGGGTAATGAAACTGGTAGAATACCATGTGTTAAATATACTTCAACTAAACAATGATGCTAGATACTACTTTAATGAGGCATCTATTAGTATTTTATTATATTTTTATGTATAAGAAATATTGAATTTTATGATTTTTCACATCTCTCCAAATGACTATATACTTTATTTTTCTCTTTGTACTTGTTATTACTATTGCAAAGATCATTAGGTTGTATAATATTGAACTATCTTCAACTCCTAAATACAATATACTTGTTCAAGATCTTCCATTAACTATTATACTCTTAAATTCTATTTATCAAGAATCTGTCAGATGTACACCCATGTATTCGAATTGAAAATTGTCACTACTTTTGCATTTTTAACTACCATGTTTTGTTACTAAGAAAGTGTTGGTTTCAGAAGAAGAATTTCACTACTATCTTTACTGTCTGAAATAATATAAATAACAATAAGAACAATATTTTGTTTGAATGTATAAAAGAATTATCCAGGGAAACTAAATGGGCTCAATAAGTTATACTGACTTTCTAATTTCTGCCCATGTGTAATGTTTTCCATAACTTTTTATTTATTTATTAATGAGCCAATTTAGAAATTAATATTTACATATATTTACTCTGGTTTTAAATTTTATGAGAAAAAACAGAATATATAATTTTAAAACTTTTACCTGTGGTTATTTTCTCTTCTTTCATTCTTAATGTATACTTCTTTTCTTTTAGCCTTCTTCATTGATTATCAAAACTTTATTTTCTCTTTTTAAAATCTTTTTTTTAATTTAATTTTATTGGGGCACCTGGGTGACTCCGTGGGTTAAGCCTCTGCCTTCGGCTCAGGTCATGATCTCAGGGTCCTGGGATCGAGCCCCCCATTGGGCTCTCTGCTCAGCGGAGAGCTTACTTCCCCCTCTCTCTCTGAGTGCCTCTCTGCCTACTTGTGATCTCTCTCTCTGTCAAATAAATAAATAAAATCTTTTTTTAAAAATTTAATTTTATTTATTTATTTGACAGAGAGAGATCACAAGTAGGCAGAGAGGTGAGCAAAGAGAGAGGGGGAAGCAGGCTCCCCGATGAACAGAGAGCTGGACCCTGAGATCATGACCTGAGCCAAGGCAGAGGCTTTAACGCACTGAGCCACCTAGGAACCCCTGATTATCAAAACTTTAGATTTAATATTTATATTGCTAATTATTTAAAATCAACTTCTTCATATCTGTTCATTTTTCCCTTTCATATTTATTTATCCACTTTTATTGACATCTAATTCCTCTTTTATTGGTTTTCCACTTTCTTTGAGTCAGGATACTGATTCAATCTTTGATCCCCTCATGAAGAGGATTAGGGATTTTAATATGCATTTCATTAAAGATTTTTCAAGCCCCAAATTTATTAGCATGTAACATTCTCATTACCCAAAAACCTCCTTCCTCAATATACTTTTTTGCTTAAGATTTTATTTATTCATTTGACAGAGAGAGAGAGACAGTGAGAGACAGAAGACAAGCAGAGGGAGTGGGAGAGGGAGAACCAGGCTTCCCATTGAGCAGGAAGCCAGATGCTGGGCTCAATCCCAGGACCCTGGGATCACAACCTGAGCGAAAGGCAGACACTTAACTGAGCCACCCATGTGCCCCTCCTTCTTCAATATTCTTAAACAAAGTTTAGCTTCTCTCTTTGAACAACTTTAAGGACAGAGTTTTGTATATCATTATGAACATTTTCAAGGAATTGGGTATTTCCTATCTTAATTTTTTTTAAAGATTTTATTTATTTATTTGACAGAGAGGAGAGAGAACACAAGTAGGCAGAGAGGCAGGCAGAGGGAGTGAGAAGAAGCAGGCTCCCTGCTGAGCAGAGAGCCCTATGCTTGATCCCAGGACCCTGAGATCATGACCTGAGCCAAAGGCAGAGGCTTTAACCCACTGAGTCACCCAGGCGCCCCTTCTATATCTTAATTTAAAATTATCACTAGTTTTGGGGCGCCTGGGTGGCTCAGTGGGTCAAAGCCTCTGCCTTCAGCTTAGGTCATGATCTCAGGGTCCTGGGATCAAGGTCCCATATCAGGCTCTCTGCTCAGCAGGGAGCCTGCTTCCTCCTCTCTCTCTGCCTACTTGTGATCTCTCTCTCTGTCAAATAAATAAATAAAATCTTTAAAAAAAATAAATAAAATTATCACTAGTTTTATTGATTTCTGGTAGAGCATCTGATTTATGATGTTTTTACTCTGGAGAATTCATTGAGATTTACTTTGTGATCTATTCAATTTTGATAAAAATATCAGGGGACCGTATTAGTTTTCTGTTGATATGTAACAACATCTCACAAGTTTAGCGACTTAAAACATCAATTTATTATCTCTCCGTTTCCATGGGTCAGGAGATAATCAAATATAACTCAGTTACTTCTCCATTTAGAGTCACACAGTGCCAAATCAAAGAATTCAGCTTGGCTCCTACTTAGAGGCCCCAGGAAAAATTAGCTTCCAACCTCATTTAGATTGTTGGCTGGCAACACTGGTTCAAGGCAATGGTAAAACTGAGGTCCTAATTTCCCGGCTGACCATCAGCCTTGCCCCTATGCACCCAACTATCTTAAAATCAGCAAAGGCACTGTCAAGTCAATTGTAATACTCAAAATTTTCCTAAATTCTGCTACATGTCTCCGGCTCTTTTACCACATCTTTCTTACTCTACCCAGAGAATGTGGTCTACCTTTAAGGTCTCATGAATTCAGATTGCACATACCTGGATGATTCAGGATAATTTTCCTATCTCAAGCCCGATAACTTAATTACATTGGAAATCACGTTTACCATATACCATACAATAAAGGTTACAAAAAATAGATTACGGACATCTTTAGGAGTCCATTCTGCATACCTCAGGAACTAACATTAAAATTAAAAAAATAAAACTAGGCTTGTAAAATATAAATGAATTGATGTATAATATCAAAGTTATTGTGTTATTCAGAACATACACACACTTACTTATTATCTACTTGTTGTCTCATAGGCTACGATTTATTGGGATGAGTGTTTCTGCTTTTATTTTACTTCATATTTCTATCAGCATAAAACTGTAATCAGCTTTGAGACCTTGTGGTATTTCAGGTAACTTTTAAAGGGCATTACATGATAAAATTTACTTAATACTTATGAAAATAACATGAGGTAGGTATTTTGACTTTCCCATTTTACATCTGGGGAAATTCATCAATACAGATGTTAAGTAATTTCTTTAAGGTCATATACCTAACTTATAGTAAAACCAGGATTCAAACCTAAGATGTTCTTTGCAACAATATGGTGTTTTCTGTATTTTATATATTTCATATTTAACTATTATATTAACATTGAAGTTTCCAGAACATATTTTTTTATTTTAAAGCTTTTTATTTATTTGGGAGAGAACATGAACAGAAGACGAAGATGGAGAGGGAGAGAGAATCTCAAGCACATTCCATGTTGAGCACAGCGCCCAACACGGAGTTGGATCCCAAGACCATGAGATTATGACCTGAGCTGAAACCAAGAGTAAAACACTTAACAATGGCACCCACCCAAGTGCCCTTCCATAACATCTTGACAGTCATTATCAAATCTACATTTCCTCATTTCACAGTGACTTTTCTACCCACGCTTAATATTTTTACTTTGAAGACAACTTGTCCTGAAGTAAGACCACAGTCATTACTTCTTGAATACAACAAGCTGTATAAATAGTGGTAGAGCCTAGAAACTAGAAAGTAGCTCCTTCTTTACAACAGGTACGAAAGATAATCATTTCTACATTAATGTTTTTTGTGAAGACACTAAATGCTTATGCACAAGAATCTTCAGGTAGTAACTGGCATGTAAAAGTATTCAATAAATATTAGTGATAATGAAGATAATAATGATGATATAACCATGTGGTTTATAATAATAAAAATGTAAGCAATATCTAAAATCACAGGCACACACACACAAAAATATAGGAATATTGAATAAAATAAAATTAAACATTGTACGCAAGACTAAAGATTTCCATATACAGAATCAGATGTTCCTAACCAGGAATGAGAACACTAAACCAATAATCTGTTGGCCAAAATAAAATAAAGTCTACATATTTTTAAGTATCAGTTTACAAAAGAGCACATACCCTGTGATATCATTTTCGCATATGCATATACAAACAAAAATACAGAAAAATGTACATGCAAACACACATCCTGATGAAATGGGTATTTTTTTAAAGATTTTATTTATTTATTTGACAGAGAGAGAGCATAAGAAGAGGGAGCAGCACAAGGTGAGGGAGAAACAGGAGGCTGATGCGGGGCTCGATCCCAGGACTCTGGGACTCTGGAATCATGACCTAGGCCAAAAGCAAATGTTTAACTAAGCCACCCAGGTGCCTCAATAAAATTGGAATATAAAAATAATTGAGTTTGTAACTTAGATGAATCACATGGGTTTTCTTGGAGGTGGAGTGGTTATTTAGTTTGACTCTTTTAATTCTGATGCAATACTTTTACATGGCTTTTAAAATAAGACAACATTATAAAAGATACTTTATTTTTAAAGTTACACGTAAGAGGCAAATCATGTATCTCCTGAGAGGTAGTATCCAAAATATATAAACAACATATAAAACACAATAACAAATAGACCCACTTAAAAAAACAGGGGATTTAGACTAGATATTTTCCCAAAGAAGACATATAAATATCTAAGCTGTATGTGAAAAGGTGCTCAACAAGACTAACCAGGAGGGAAAGTAAAATCAAAATAACCATAAGACCCCTGATCTGTTAAAATTGCTATTATTCAAAAGACAAAAGATAACAAGGGTTGGTGAAGATATCTTAAAAAAAAAAAGAACCCTTCTACACTACTGGTGGGAATATAAATTGGTAAAGGAAGACAGAAAACAGTATGGAATCCTCAAAAAATTAAAACGAGAACCACCATATGATCTACTTTGGGTTATTTTTCAAAAAGAAATGAAATCACAGTCTAAAAAATAATCTGCACCACCATGATCATTGCAACGGTATAACAACAGATGAAAACAAACGAAGTATCTGAGGACAAATTAATGAATAAAGAAAATGGGGTATGCATTATGTATAATGGTATAATTACTCAACCATAAAAAGGAATGAAATCCTGTGATTTGTGTCAAAATGGATGGAAGGTGAGGGCATGGATTAAGTGGAAGAAGTCAGATAGCAAAACAAAAATACCATATGACCTCACATATCTATACTTAACAATAACAACAATAAGAAACAAACTCACAGAGAACAGATTGGCGGTTGCCATAGGTGGGATGGGTAAACTGGCTGAAGAAATCAAAAGGTACAAACTTCCAGTTATGAAATAAATAAATCTTGGGATGTAGAAAAATTACATCTGAAAGATCTATAATGATAAAATTGTAACATAAGCAAGCATTTGATCAATAGGCTTCAGAAGTGTATTATACAATGTAAAATCAAATATACAACTGATATATAGATCAGAACCATATTTGCACACTCTACGGACAATGTAAAAATCTCCTTCCCTCGCCTTTATCCCATTACGCATCCTGTTATGACACCTGCATAAAAATTTTGTCTCTCAGTAGATTGTAGGATACATTCCATCTATCTTTTAAATGCACAACAGCATCAAAACAGTTTGGTAAATAGAACTAGCTCAATACACTATATAATTTGGAAAATATAAATAATGTAGTGCATTATCCTGATTAGTGCTCAAACTGTATGAGAATATCAATGATCTCACAGAAAAAAAAGGAGCATTTCATATATGCATACATTATACTTGATATCGGCCTACACAGTTTTAACCTAAGTCAATTGATCTACAGAAGTAATGGTTGTTATTTTTGCTTTTGATAAGGAGAATCAATTTACAAAAAAATTCCATATATCCTGTCAACAGAATCACTTCTGCTTATATCACGTAATTCTGATTTCATGTCAGTGTTTGTCTAATAGTTTTCATGAATTCAAATACTTTCAGTATATTTTGCTCTGCCTCGTGGTGCCAAAGTGGTCCAAAAGAGCACATACCCTGTGATATCAGTTTACAAAAGAGCACATACCCTGTGATATGTGCTTCCCTGCAAGGGTGGAATGACCCTTAGGGGAAGAATATAAACATGGTTTTCTCTTCCATAAACACACGTCAACTTTATCATCAAATGTATTTTATTTAAGACATATGGATTTTTTTAACCAAAAGCATATGGATCTTTAAGTATTCATCTGAGAGTTCAATCAAGAACTATGTGCATCCTTGTCTTTGCCTTAAGCTTATTGCAAAAATTTGAAAAAGAAAAAAAAGAAAGATATTAACTATATTCCACATTGTAACAATATGCTTTTCCATACTACATTAAGGATTATTTAATCCATAAGGATTATTTAACACCAGAAATCAGGGTATAAGGACATATTTGAAATAAAATTCAATCGATTCATATAATTAACATCAAATTATTATCTACTATGAGTTCTGTGGTGGAGGATTGAAAAACTTTAGCTGACACAGATCCTAACCTTAAGGAATTGACAGGATGAGTGAGACCCTTCACATATTTATGGCACTATAAAGAAAATACAATGCAAAATAAGGAAATGTCATTCCAATGAGAGACGGGAAAGACTGCTTTGTGTTTTGAAACTCAAGGATGGCTACATACAAGGTGATATTTAATGTGGATCTTCACAAATAAGAGGAATTTTTTATTTTTAAGATTATTTTTATTTATTTATTTGACAGAGAGAGGGGGCACAGCAGGAGGAGCAGCAGGCAGAAGGAGAGAGAGATGCAGGCTCCCTGCAGAGCAGGGAGCCTGATGCAGGGCTCAATCCCAGGACCCCGGGATCATAACCTGAGACAAAGGGAGATGCTTAACTGACTGAACCACCCAGGTGCCCCAGATAAGAAGAATTTAGATACATTATGAAAGGAGATAAGAACATTCCACATAGAAAGAAGGCCACATGTATTAATTCAGGAAATGAGAAGGAATTTATGGGAAAATGTGAATAGCTCACTTTCGGTGAATCTTGCCATTTGTTAGGGCAGATACTCATGGGATTAAAAACCTTGATTCAAGCCTCCCTGAGGTGATCTGAAGATACAAGGATCAGAAATAAGGACTTTAGGGGGGGGGGGGGGAAAAAAAAAAAAAAAAAGAAATAAGGACTTTAGAATCAGGGACTTTACAAGCCAAAGAGACATTGTCTATTTCTAAGCAATGAAGGAAGATGATGACATAAACAATCCGTCAGCAGAATATAGTACAGACAGGACATAAGGAGATCATTGTTTAGGCGTAAATTGCTATTTTATTTCTATAGTTTTTGAAAGGGGGGCGTGAGGCAGAGGGAGAGGGTAAACAGTCTCCATGCAGAGTGTAGAGTCAACAGGAGGGTCATTCTCACAACCATGAGATCATGACCTCAGTTGAAATCAAGAGTGGGATGCTTAACCAACTCCCAGGCACCCCAGAGGTTAACTTGCTATGGGAATGAGGAATGATGATAAGAACTGGATTACAGTCAAAGGGATAGGAAAAACATAAAGATACGCTATTGCAGGGAGGCAACCAAAGGGATTTGTCCACTGATAATAATATTAGAAACCAGATATAAGAAAAATTAATTGTTATGAAAGCTTTAAATCTGACTGGGAAGATTCTAGTACCAGGAACAACAGGAAGGCATTCAAACAACGAAAAAGGATGGTAAAGAAAAAAATGGATTCCATCAATATCTGTCTTCTCCATGTTTTTTTTAACTGTTACTTGAAAAATATGTTCATTTATTTATTTATTGCATGCCTATTATTTATTGAGTACCTACTGAGTACCTATTCTTGCCAAACTAAACACTGCACAAATATCTCACGTTATTTGATTTGGTCCTCACAGCAAATCTTTGAGTAAAGACATGTTTGATATCAGTGTGACAATGCCGAATTGAGACTTTCAGCCACCCAAGAGGAATTGGAGAAAATAAAATTGCCCTCTGAGATTAACAAGGAAAGATAAATACCTAATGGGTGGGAGAGAATATACACAGATCCTAAAGAAAAAATTCCTAAGCCAAGATGAATTTATAAATCACAGAGAATTAACATACCTAGTGGATATAATGGAAGAAAATAATGACTTTCCAGGTCATTGAAATATGAACACTCCCATCCAAATCACAAGGGGACTTCTAAGAAAAAAATGTATCCCTTCTTGATACATTGAATGATGCAGTTCAATTAAATATCCTCGTGATTATTCCATAGTGACCAAGCAATGCTTTGCCTATGACTTTAGCATAATTGACATGTATAATTTTTATTTCTTCAGACATCTCAACCATTGATGAAGGATAATCTCCACCCCACCTCTTTCCACATCACCCCCACTCTCATTCCAAATACATGTAGTTTAAAGAGATTTATTCTAGCCCTTATTCCATGGATAGCCCCCTTGACTCATGCTTGCCTAGTGAAAGCATTCCCTTAATCGGGCTAGAGTGATTTATGCAAAGATTGGCACATAATACAAACTTGTAAAAACATCAAAATGTTCAGGGTATTGACTAGGCCCTTGGGGATGAGGTAATCTTTTCTGGTATCATTGTGAGACTAGAGTCGCCAGTGGGATCTCTCCCAGAGTATGAAGCCAATTCAAAAGGAAAAAGAAAGGGTGAGAGCTGAGGATATTATTTGAAGCTCTGGATGCATCTCTATAAATTGTTTTATGCCCCTATCTTAAACAATAGTATTACTACATGTAGACTGATCCTCATAACTTTTGATTCCCAGATAATTATTCCCAATTTGCAGATGAGAAAATCAAAATGGGGAAACTTATCTATATATTCTTTATAAATTAATTTTGAAGAAGTTTTCCGCTGAGTAATATTTCCAATGGACATATGTGGAAGAATCCAAGCAGTCAATTCTTTGTACAATTGTAATTTTAGTGTTAGAGAAGTTTCCTTCACAAGACAAAGATTGCTATATCACTTTATGTAACAATGAGATAAAAAATAACTCAATGGAATTCACTTTTCTCCTTGGCTTCCAGGATTCTCAGAACCAAATTCTATATTCAAATTGTGATATTCACTCAACCAAGAGTACTGAGACATGTATCTCACTTTGTGTTTTCCTATTTAAAATGTTATTTATCCTAATTTAAAGATATCATAATCTTACAAGTCTCTTTGAATATTTTTTAAAGTAAATGAAACATGATATATTTATTGAAGGTGAACTCCTCGATACTTTCTAGTGCTGGAGTTCTCAGTAATATATCACAAATACATACAGAATCTCATCTAAACCCATAGTTGCTTTGATAAAAATAGAATCAAAAATGCTATAGGAAAAACAGACTTTAAAGGCCATCTATGACAGACAAATTCCTTTATTTTGCATATAAAGATTAAAATATTTGCTCAAGTTTATATATCTAGTTACAAACAAGAGATTATAAATGAGATAATCTGAATCTCAATTTTGTTAAAGATTTATTTGTTTGTTTGTTTGTTTATTTGCCAGAAAGAAAGAGAGAAAGAGAGAGAGAGAACAGAAGCAGGGGGACGGGCAGAGGCAGAAGGAGAAGTAGGTTCACCACTGAGCAAGGAGCCCCATGCAGGGCTCCTCCCCAGGACCCTGGGATCATGACTTGAGCCAAAGGTAGATGCTTAACAACTAAGGCACCCAGGTGCCCATGAATTCCAATTTCAAATCCGCTTTTCTTTTTATCGACTCTATCATATCCAAAATAACTTAGAAAAATTTGATAGAAAATCCTAGTCAAGAAGCCTGCTTCCTCTCTTATTTTCTTTTCAGTAAATACTACCCTCCCTAGCAATCTATATAAATACACTCAATAAAATTCAATAGTGTAGGCCATCATATTCTCCTAGTCTCCACTTTAAATAATCTTACTGCTTTTGTTTATGTAGACTCCCTCACATGTCATGGCTAAAAATAATTCTGGGTGTTTTGTTTTGTTTTGTTTTGTTTTTCCTGCTCACGTTATCTTTCTATTGCAAGCATGCGCTGAATCAGAGAATCTTGTCAGGTGTATTAGTATGCCCTTCCCTTAGAGAAAGCTGAGGACTGCTTAGCATAATGAGGAGTGGGTTGTCTGCTTCTTGAGAGTTAATCAGAGAAGGCTGACCTAAATTTTGAAGCTTTCTTGTCTGACCTTTTCTTTTTCTTTTTTTTTTTTTTTCAAATTCTTTTTTTTTTTTTAAGATTTTATTTATTTATTTTAACAGAGAGAGAACACAAGCAGGCAGAGAGGTGTCTGACCTTTTCTTAAATGAACACAAAATCTCCAGCCTAGAGAGGAAAGGCAGGGGAAGACAGAAGGGAGTGCAACAACCTTCTACCAGGCTGTTCTCCCCGCATAGAAATCCACACATCAGCCACGCCTTCTGCTTGTACGGGGCTTCCTAGGTTCAACTGGCCACTGTATCCTTGCTATATTCTATAAACCTAAGTCAAAAATGATTGGCTCCATATTTTAATGATAAATAAACTGAGGCACAGAGGTCACAAAGGAATAGGTGACAGGCACAAAAAGGCAAAAGGCTTTTAAGTCCGGGTCTCTGGTAAAGGCTTGTCCCCCTCGACCCATAGGCCATTACCAATAGCTGAGAGGTAGGTGGGGCCCTCAATAATACAGCGAGCTCTTATTTCTGGGATAGTTACTCCCCAGTGGTGACAGGCACATTGAGTTACTCCCTCAGCCTTCTTTTTCATAGCATGAATGAAACAAAATACTGGCTTTTATTGAGCATGTAGTAGAGAATCCCCCTACGAGGCACTTTCAGATACACCATTTCAATTTGTCTCATTAACTAAGTAGGAGGCATGGTCAATTTACATCTCGAGGATAGAAAAAAGGACACTTCTCAGATGGAATACGTAAATTTGCCAAAAATTATACGGTAAGTAGCACCATCAGTGTAAAACGCCAAGTAGACTGAACTTCATTCCCTTCCTCTTGGCATTTTCCCATGTCGTGTGGCACTGACACTTTAAGTCAGGTCAGACACTTAAGTGCCAAAATTTGAAACAAAAATGATGGGAAAAGAAAATATGGCCAACATTGAATTTTGATGTACCATAATAATTTAGTAGAATAGATAACTTTGGAAGAGGCAATATTCTTCCCCTCTTCAAATCACAAAACCCGATCTTCAATTCCCACAACCAATTACTCTGCTTATGCATAAAAATAGAACATCTTGCTGAGGCTTTGAAATAGCAACAAATAGTCAAGGATACACAGTTAATATTTTTGCCCCGATTGGACTTGGAATAATAAAATATATGTGAATGACAGTTTGAGAATTTCAAGCATATCTGGCTCAGGTCTGTCTTTAATCCTTTAAATGCAGATGCATATAAATGGCGCGTGCATGCACACACACACACACACACACACACGAAACGTGATCATGTACACCTCAAAGGTCTATTAATTGTCTGGAAGATTGGTTCTCATGGATATAATATAGGCTATTCAGAGATCCGGCTCTCACTGGTATATCAAGAGGAGTTTAAAGTTGGTGAAGGTGAAGCCCAGTGTGTGCTGCATCTGCTGCCGGAAAAAGAGCTGCGGGCATACTGGAAGGTTCTCCTAATCCCTAATCCTCCCACCTAAACTTTTCTTTAAAAAAGAAAAAAAAAAAGATTTTATTTATTTATTTGAGAGACAGAACACAAAAGTGGATGTAGGGTCAGAGGGAGAGGGAGGAACAGACTCCCTGCTGAGCAGAGAGCCTGATGTGGGGCTCAGTACCAGGATCCTGGGATCAGGACCCGAGCCAAAGGCAGATGCCAACCAGGCAGGCGCCCCTCCATGTCCCCTTTTTATTGCCTACTTAGTTAATTCTTAATAGCTTGACACACATCCCAGAACATTCTAACTCACAACATAATTGATTTCACATCCGCAACTTAAAAAAAAAAAAAA
>CM052801.1:78491253-78522582 GCA_028533885.1 Nasua narica | reverse complement strand
AAAAAAGTATCTAAATTGTCATTTCATAATTTGAAAGACTGTGAATACATCTCTGACCTTTATGATTACTCACCAAAAAACATATCTTTATATTAAAAAGTGTCAATAAAACAGTGGCCAATATGATAGTATACACAGATGATGGTCTCCTTTGCTAGTCTCAATGTCTCGTATAGGAAATCAAATAAAATGGCCATAGTAGCAGATAGGGTAAATTGCCTAACACAGCTTGCTGAGTCAAATACTGGTTTGTTTAGATCTTATTGAAGTTATTGATTGCTGCATAAAAATTCACACTAAGGCTTAGTGAATTAAAATAACAATAATTTCGTTCATAAATTTGCAATTTGGGTGAGGATGTACACAGTAGCTTCCTTGTTGTTTGAACCAGTATCAGCTAAGGAAGCTCAAATAAGAAATGGCAGATTTAATTCCAATATGCCATACGCATGACTGACAATTACAACTGACTCCAAGCTGGAACCTCAGCAGAGCTGAATTGGAGGGCTTCAATTTCATAGACTGCTTGGCTTCCTCATAGCATGATTACTAGGTTCGAAAGTGAGCATTTGGCAAGCCCTCCTTATGGCATAATCTTAGAAGGGACATAATACCATTGTTGTAATACTCTACTAGTAAAGTCACTCAAGTAGTCACCCCGAATCAAGAAGAAGGAACACAGATTCTGTTTCTGGATGGAGGAGGAAGAAGGCCGTTATACTAAAAAGCAAACAGGATGAAAGATGTTATTATGGAAATCACTGAAGAAATATGCTCCAGTGACCAAACTGGCAGGGGTAGCTAACTACTCTGATTACCAAACATAGTGCTATATCATAAAACAACCGGAAGTGACTGCACTACCAACTGGAGAATATTCTATATCTTCTGTCACGGAGACAACAGCAGTATATCCCCACTAGACTGGATAATCTGGATAGGGATTTTTTTACGTTCATACTATGCTTCTACCAACACCATCCATGATCTCAGCAAGTGCCTTATGTAATATGAAGAAACGTGATCTGTTCTCATCCAAAGAAATAAGACCATGCAGGTAAAATTCTGGGAAATTACTCTTTCTACAATGAACTCCATTTCACAGAGGTAGCTGCCTAAGTGAAATTTTGGACTAACCTAAAGAGAAACTTACTATGGATACCTAGTAATATACTAGGTATAACTGGGCACCTAAAAAATAATAACCCAAATATGCTTTTCTTTCTTCCACTGCCAGACTTAGAATTACCTATGCCTTTTGGTTTACATTCTTCAAATCTTTGTGTCAACTCCATTATCTCAAAAGATACAGAGATGATCTTAGATGAAGATCTATACTGATTCATGGCAGTAGATGACTGTTTGGTCAGATGGTTAGACATTTGGAAAGAAGCTGACTTGGGTGAAGGGAAATCCGGAGAAGTCAAAAATATATTTTAAGCACAGTCTTCTCTGAAAATGTACTTTGAAGTTGAAGACTCTCAGGTTTCGCCCTAACAATTCTTTCTATCCTGCTTATTTTCTTCAGTTCTGTTCAAAGTTTGTCACCATCCAATATACTTTGGAGTAGTTTATTCTATTAGTTGCCTGCGCCATCACATTAGAAGGTTTCTTCCCTTATATTGTTCACTGATGTACTCTTTGCACCTAGCAATGGTATCTGGAATGTAGAAAATATTTAGTAAATATTTGCTATTTGAATTGTCAAGGAGAAACAGGTTATTTGCCATGAAGTACTGAAACAGAGAAGAATATTTTCAAAAGAAGTAATGAAAGATCGCAAAACTACCCATAGAAAGATGATACATATCTCATCTATCATGATAGATGCTAACAGCAGGTATTCTCACAATGAAAATTTGATCTACCCTAACTCTGTGGTAGGAATACCTTCCCCAAATTCAAATGCTTCCTCCTAACCACCAAAGATATTAGGAGGTGGGAACATGGGAGATGATTAGGTCCTGAGGGTCCAAGCTCAAGAGAAATCCCATGCGCCTTCCTCCATGTAAGGATACGAGAACTCTACAACCCAAAAGAGTGTCCACACTGGACGGTGCTCACACCTTGACCTCAGACGTTCAACCTCCACAACTGTAATACATAAATTTCTGTTGTTCAAAGAGTACACAGTCTGTGGTACCTTATTATGACAGGCCAGCAGACCAAAAGGCCTTGTGAAGTATGGGAACCAGCTGATCTGCTAGGCAAAGACAAAGAGAACATGGAGAGTTCAAGGAATAAAGTCAGCCATAAGAAATATCAACCAAATAGTGTATTTCTGCTTTTATTTTCATTTTTTAAAGATTTTATTCATTTATTTGACAGAGATAGACACAGTTAGAGAGGGAACAAAAGCAGGGAAGTGAGGGAGGGAGAAACAGGCTTTTCCCTGAACAGGCAGCCCGATGGGGGGGCCGATCCCAGGACCCTGGGATCAAGACCTAAGCCGAAGGCAGACGCTTAACTACTGAGCCACCCAGGGGCCCCGTATTTCTACTTTTACATTTAGAATTTAGTCCACACATTGTTTTAAATGCTCCTTTTTTTTTTTTAAGATCTCATGTATTTATTTGACAGAGAGAAAGAGAGAGCACAAGCAGGGATGGGGGCGGGAGGCAGTAGGAGAAGGAGAAGCAGGCTCCCAGCAGAACAGGGAGACCGATACTGGGCTTGATCCCAGAACCCTGGGATCAGGACCTGAACTGAAGGCAGACACTTTACCATCTGAGCCACCCAGGCGCCCCACAAATTTGTTTTAAAGGTTTTATTTATTTATTTGAGAGAGAGAAAGCACAAGCAGGGGTAGGGGCAGAGGGAGAAGCAGACTCCCTGCAGAGCAGGGAGCCTGAAGCAGAGCTCGATCCCAGGACCCTGGGATCATGACCTGAACCAATGGCAAATGCTTAACCAACTGAGCAACCCAGGCATCCTTTTTGTCCACGATTTAGAGAACTTTTTTTTTTTATGTGTCTGATCTAGAAAACAATTGACATCCAAACATCCTGAACTTAAAATGATGAGAATGTACGGTGTCTCCCTTTAGGGAAAGAGTGAAAGTATACTTACTTCTTCATCGGTTACTTGCATTATGCTAGGTAGAACCATATCACTGTTGCTTACAGCAAGAAAAATGTTGGAAAGGTACATGGTGTTTCCATGTGCCCAGTAAGGTAGACTGCAACAGGATAAAATGAACACATGCCATGCAGTGCTGCATCACACGCTCTTAGATACAGTTTTCCATGTAACTACAACCCTGACATGGTAATATACAGGAAATTCCCTTCTTTAGTATCTTGAGCAGCCACAGCACAAGCTAAGTGATGAAAGTTCTACTCATCAGACACAACAAGGCAAGACTTATAAATAATGTGTGGAAACAGGTTCTGGGTAGGGATCCATTTCTCTGCCTTGGATGGGACCATAACTGGGAACACTAACAGTTCCTTTATCAGACAAGTTTTGCAATGTCAGTGTCTAGCATACTTTCTACAGTTCTCCAAGAGCTTTTGTAAAATATAGATAAAAAAGATTTTAATTTTTCCAATGTAAATCTCTGCAATATATGTGACCCCACACTGATTTTGGAATTATTTGCTTATATCAATTTATCCTATAAATATTTACACTCTATGATGGTAGTATATAAAGATCAAAGCTATATCTTCATGGTAGTTTACACCTTTTAGCAATTTACATTAATCATAGTTACATTCAATCTATTTTCCATTGAAATTAATTTCAAATTAACATGCAGTCCTTGGCATATTTTATATTCTAGCATTTCAAATACTGTATCATTTTGTATTACACTTTTTCTTATTATACCTAATATTTCAAAATCGAGTATGAGCATATTTCTATTTTTGGAGCAATTTCACTCTTGCATGTATATTATTATCTCTACCAAAGTTGGACATATTCTTGTCATTTATATATATATATTTTTTAGGTAAATTGAATTCTTGCTTGAATTTTGTTGGTAATATTCTTCTCTAATATACGAATGTGATTTTTTCTTTGTTTATTTGGTTGGTTAAGATTGGCTATCTAGGGGCACCTGGGTGGCTCAGTGGGTTAAAGCCTCTGCCTTCGGCTCAGGTCATGGTCCCAGGGTCCTGGGATCGAGCCCCGCATAGGACTCTCTGCTCTGCAGGGAGCCTGCTTCCCCCCACCCCCTCTCTGCCTGCTTCTCTGCCTACTTGTGATTTCTCTCTCTGTCAAATAAATAAATAAATAAATAAAAATCTTAAAAAAAAAAAAAAAAAAAAGATTGGCTATCTAAAGTGAAAAGATTATTCCCTTTAAGTTTTTTAATTAACATAACTATCATTTCCTAGGACAGGGGTCAGATATACCCTATGGGTAAAGTTAAACTCTAGATCACCATCATTCTTTTTGTTTGTTTGTTTTTAAGCATCATTTTTTGAATACCAATAAATTTAAAATGGTTTTTACATTTTTAAGAGGCATCATTTAAATATTGTATATAGGGGCCCCTGGGTGGCGCAGTTGGTTGAGCGACTGCCTTCAGCTCAGGTCATGATCCCGGAGTCCAGGGATCGAGTCCCACATCGGGCTCCCAGCTCCATGGGGAGTCCGCTTCTCACTCTGACCTTCTCCCTTCTCATGCTCTCTCTCACTCTCTCTCTTTCCTAATAAATAAATAAATAAAATCTTAAAAATAAATAAATAAATAAATAAATAAATAAATATTGTATATAGTTACCTATAATACCCTTGATTGACCTTTGGCGTCCTTAAACAAAAATAAATTACTGTCATTTTCTTTAAAAGTTTCCTTACCATCTTTCTAGAGATAATCTATACCTTCACTCTAAATAAAACAGCACCTTTGGCTCACTTTCTCTTCCTTCTATCTGTCTCCTAATTCATTCAGCAAATATATGAATACAGAGGACCAACTATATATGAGCAAACATTCTGAATATTGATAGTAGTATATTTTAAAATCTGGGATTTTTATTTCTGATGGCTATGGATTTTAACATACATTATGAATTGACCCATGTTTAGACCAAATAAAGTCTTTCACTTGTATCAATGATAATTTCTACTTCATGAAACTATGTCATCTTTTATATACATACTTTATATCTTACCAGAATGAAATTCGGGAAATTTTTCAGAAGGACTGTATAAGAAAATGTTCTGATTCCTTACATGTTTCAATCATGTTTATTAACCTGTCTTCTCAAATGTTTATGTTCCTGTGTGTGTTTTCATTTATGGACTTGTCATAATTTCGGGTGCCTGGGTGGCTCAGTGGTTAGGCATCTGCCTTCAGTTCAGGTCATGATCCCAGGGGTCCTGGAATCCTGACCTGCATCAGTCCCCCTTCTCCAAGGAAGCCTGCTTCTCCCTCTCATACTGGTGTTCCCTCTCTCGCTATTTTTCTATGAAATAAATGAAATCTTTCAAAATAAATAAATAATAAAGAATAAAAATTTTAAAAATGACTGTAATAATTTACTTTCTTCGAAGATTTTAGGACTTTCTTTTCATCTTTGCAGTTCAAAAAACCTGCCAACATATATTTCAATGAGTACATGTTTAAACAATTATCCCTTAGAACAGAACTCTATCCTGTGAATATTTGGGTATTTTTGGTTGATAATAATTGATTTAAAAAGGCCAATAATTTCATTCTATTATAAATTAGATTATTTCTTTTATCCCATTTTTACTGTTCTCCTTTCCTGAAACTATTAAAAACACATTGGGAACTTTGCATAACATTCTATATGTCTCTAAAATTTTTCAATTTTGTTTTCAATCTCTTTTCATGGAAATAAAATTAAAAAGAGACAGATATGATCCCTGTACTCACAGAGCTTTTATCCAGTTGTTAAAAGGAAAGAAAACTTATACACAATGTTCTTTACGACAAAATATATCTCATCATCTGTTTACATGGTGTGTTCTTAAAAAAATCTCTAATAAAAACAAACAGCTCCAATTTCTACTTGGTTTAAAGAAATAGAGATAGAGAATCAATTGTGGAAAGATATTTTAATAAACAAACAAAGTAGTTTGATAGAAAATCTGATTTGATAGTGAAAGAGAGAACTGAAGAAGGAAGAGTCAGTCAACTAAGCCTGGGGCACATGAAAAGATAATTACTTGGTGGGCTCAAGACGCTTTAGGAAGGATACTGTGGCTGGATGAGGACAAGCAAAGAAGAAATTAGGCCAAGACAAAGCTGGAGTTTTAGGCAGGAGCTAGATTATTCTCAGCCTTAAGCACTGTGGTAAACAATTTAGAATTAATTTAAGTGCAACTGGTGGCCAAAGAGGGGCTAAACAATTTCAAGAACCATTCACGCTTTGGTCAAGGAAGAGTTTGGACTAGTAAATATCAGGAAAAAAATAAAGATGGCTGGGATCATAAAATGTAATAAGATAACACACACGCAAAAAGAACTTATAAAACGTTTGGGATTGGTACTGAGAGAAAAAAAATCAGATTCCTAACATTTTAAAATGTATTATTGTATAAGATTGGAAGGACATAAGCAAAGCAAGCATTAATGATAACAAACATAAGAAACGGTGAAGAGGAGAAATATTAAATTCAATAAAGTAAATAGAAAAGAAGGCTAATAAGAAATGTAAGAATAGGGGTGCCTGGGTGGCTCAGTCATTAAGCGTCTGCCTTCGGCTCAGGTCATGATCCCAGGGTCTTGGGATCGAGCACTGCATCAGGCTCCCTGCTCAGCGGGAAGCCTGCTTCTCTCTCTCCCACTCCTTCTGCTTGTATTCCCTCTCTTGCTGTGTCTCTCTCTGTCAAATAAATAAAATCTTTAAAAAAGAAAGAAAGAAGTAGAAGAATTGTACATTTTAGCAAACAGCAAATGAAAATTATAAACAATATTTTAATTTTTTATAGATTTCTTATTTTGAAGTAATCTCTACACCCAACATGGAACTCAAATTCATACCCCCGAGATCAAGAGTTACAAGCTCTACTGCCTCAGCCAGCCAGGAGGCCCCAAACTCTACTTTCCTACCAATTGCTTCACCCACCACCAGAATGGGTTTTGTCAATATATTCTCTTATCAATCTCCATCGTCCTGATATCTGCATACTTTTATCAACGGTTAGTGACAAAAAAATTTTTTTGCTGCCATAGATAAAAATTGCATGCTGTTCTTTTAATATGTAGTTATATAATAAAAACAATAAATACTTTTTCCATCTAAATTGGCCCTTCTAAATGATTCTTTGCTTAGATGACTATTTGTATCCCTTGTTTCTGTGATATTTGATGTTCCTATTACTTTACTACACTTTTTAATATTAGGGATATTACTCCTTTATGTATATAAAAGAAATATTTTTGAATGTTTTAAAACTTCGTTTTTACTAGCTTTTGAGATAAGAAGAAATTTTTTTATTGTCATTGGTTTTCCCTTGTGTCATTTTTTCAATGTGGATAACTCAAATTTTTCTGTTATAATTCACAGATTGGAGATAATACTCACAAACGTTTCCCTCATCATAAAAATTTTAAATAGCCTCCTCATCATTCACCTAGATCATTGCTTTTATTTACAAACAATTTACATAGGATTTATTTTGTGGTGAAAACTTAGGTAGAGGTACATTTTACTTCTCTCAAACTGGCTAAATAGTTTCCAAAACCAATTATTATATGCTCTCATTACTATGTGAAAAAAGAAATTTCTACAGCAGCATTTTCCACTATGTTATGAGAAATATGATAGGGAAAAACATCAATACATACTTTGATATTATCAAATACATCTAACAACCTTAGAATTACTGAATTAAATAGATTATTTTTATCAACAAAGGGGTAGACATGCCATAGAAACGTTTTTCTATATATGACTCCTGAGGCAAGGTAAACAAAACCAAAACTCAACTATTCAGACCATATCATAGTAAAAAGCTTCTACACAGCAAAGAAAAGAGTCGCCAAAACTAAAAGGCAAAGTATGGAATAGGAGAATATATTTGAAAATGAAATATCTGATAGTGTTAGTGTCTAAACTACAAGAAGAATTTACACAACCCAATACCCAAAAAACAAATAATCCAATATAAAAAAAATGGCCAAAGATATGAATAGACATTTATTCCAAGAAGACATTCAGATGGCCAGAAGACACAAATAGATGTTCATGATCACTTATCATCTGGGAAATGCAAATCAAAACTAAAATGAGAAATCACCTCATACCTGTCAGAGTGGCTAAAATTGACAAAACAAGAAACAACAGATATTGGTGAGGATGCAGAGAATAAGAAACACTCATGCACTGTTGATTGGAATGCAAACAGGTACAGCCATTGAGGAAAACTACATGGAGGTTCCTCAAAAAGTTAAAAATAGAACCACCCTAAGACCCAACAGTTACATAACTGGCTATTTATCCAAAGAATACAAAAACACTAAATCAAAGGGCTACGTGCACCCCTCTGTTTAGAGCAGCATTAATTACAGTAATCAAGAAGAAGCACAAGATTCTATCAATTGATGAATGGATTAAGAAGAATGGAATACATACTGGAATACTACTCAGCCAAACAAAGAATGAAACCTTGCCATTTAAAACAACATGGATAGAGCTAGAAAGTATTAGCCAAGGAAAATAAGTCAGAGAAGGACAACATACGATTTCACTCACGTGTGGAATTTTAGAATCAAAACAATCAAACGTAAGGGGGGAACAAAGAGAGAAAGAGAGACAAAATAAGAAATAGACTCTACCTACAGAGAACAAGCTGATGGATAAGAGAGGGGAGAAAGATCAGTGGATGAAACAGATGATGGGGATTAAGGCCTGCACTTGTACTGATGAACACGAGTGATGTACGGAATTGTTGAATCACAATATTGAACACCTAATACTAAAATAACACTGTATGTTAAATAATGTGATTTAAAATTAAAACTTAAATTAAAAAAGGGTGGACATAGCAATATGAAAGAATTATATTTAAAAGGACAGGCAATCCATAGAAAACATATTGGGGAACATTGCTTTATACTGATTTATTCTACAACTTAATACATTTTTGTTGTTGGAAATCTATAGCTGTATTTTTCTAGAAAAGTATTTTTATTTTGTTGACTTTTAAGCAAAACCAAATTCTCTATTTTTAATATTCATTAAAACAAAGATGGCTTTGGGGTACCTGGGTGGCTCAGTGGGTTAAAGCCTCCGCCTTTGGCTCGGGTCATGATCTCAGGGTCCTGGGATCGAGCCCCACATCGGGCTCTCTGCTCAGCAGGGAGCCTGCGTCTCCCTCTCTCTCTGCCTACCTCTCTGTCTACTTGTGAACTCTCATTCTCTCTGTCAAATAAATAAAATCTGTCAAAAAAATAAAAAAAATAAACAAAGATGGCTTTACTTTTTTTAACCTATTAATATTATGAAACAGGTTAACAAATTCTCTAACATGGCACTATCCTTGCATTACTGCACTGAATTTTACTGCATCATTGTGCATTAATTTTTTAGAATAGGTAAGATAAACCAATTGAAATTTAAATGTGTGTGTGTGTGAAAGAGAGAGAGAGAGTCAGAAAAACAGGAAGAGCATCTCCTAGCCATGATTTTGTATCGAGAATATGGATAAAAAATAACTAGGAAGTTTAACATCATTAGCTCTTAGAAATTTTGTTTGTTTTGTTTTTTTAAGGATTTTATTTATTTCAGAGAAAGAGAAAAACAGGAACACAAGCGTGGGGAGTGGAAGAGGGAGAGGCAGGCTTCCCGCCAAGCAGGGAACCCAATGGGTACTCAAACCCAGGACTCTGGGATCATGACCTAAGCCAAAGGAGACACTTAAGGACTGAGCCCCTCAGGCGCCCAGCTCTTAGAAGTTTTTAAATACTGTAGGAATTGCCTATTTACTGTTAGTTTAAAATAATTTTTGAAAAATAAATAAAATTCTATGTTTCCTATTATATTTCCTTTTAACTAGACATTAGGAATGCATAAAAGATAAGGTAAAATCGGGGTGACTGGGTGGCTCAGTTAGTTTAGCGTCTGCCTTCGGCTCAGGTCAAGATCCCAGGGTCCTGGGATTCAGCTCCATCCAAGTCAGGCTCCCTGCTCAGTGGGCAGCCTGCTCCTCTCTCTCACTTGTGCAATCTCTCACTCTCTCTCACATAAATAAAATCTTAAAAAAAAAAAATAAGGTAAAATCATTGATACTTTTTTTCATAACAGAAACATTTTTTAACTCTATCAAGAGGTAAAAGTCTCCAGCAACATCACCTTTCTCCTATGCTATTCCGCACATCCCAATAAGTAAACAAAAGTAAGCAAAATGATAGGATAAAAACTTCCAGATATTTTCTATACCTATATATGGTATCTAGTCTGCAAAGATGCTCCCATCCACAAGCCATATCTTATCACCATTCACAACCTTTGTGTAAACCCCATTCCTTGAATCTGTGCTCGTCCTATGATTTGCGTTTGACCTATAGAATGTAACAAAAATGAGGGTACATGGCTTTTTAAACCCAGTTCAAAAGATTTAGGACTTCCACATGGATTTCATATGTTTGCTTCTGTGAAACTCCATTTCTGTAACCAGCCACCATGCTTTGGAGAAGGTCAAAACTCAGAATTGCCATAGGTATGTGCTATATTTAACCATCACAATTGAGTCAAGATCATCTCCCAGCCACATATACACCATATTGGATTTCAAAGACCAAGACATACCCTCAAATGACTCTAATTGGAATCACCATTGACTACAAACACATGTGAGAAGATCAGGTGTGAACTGTGCAACTGAACAATGTTGACCAAGAGATTAAATGAGTTTTATGCCAATAAAATTAAAACTGATTTGTTTTAGAGCAACAGATTACCAGTTTGGCTCATAAATAGTTTAATATATTTACCTATTTTTGTATATGAAGAGGGTACACAGAAGAATTATGCTGTACACCCACCTTGTTGACTTACTTTTTACATTGACGCTATTTCAAATATATTTCCAAGTCTATGTACATATTTTACTTGTTAGAAGAATCATTTTTAATGATATCAATAACCAAACAAAAAGTACTCAGCATGATATTAACATTTTCAAAAAAGATATTTGCTTCATAGATTTTTTTAAGAATTTAGTTTAGCTCTGAGTTGAAAAATGATTCCCACATCATAATATTTTCAAACTAATGCCCCACTTTCTTCCCAAGAGGAAATACACTTACCTTCATTAGCCAACGACGCTTCTATCTACATGGCTCTGGCTACGAAGACAAAGCACATAGGTCCTCGCATTCTTTCCAAAATATTGGCAATGAAAATCACTCTGTGTATCAGCACTGGACTCTGATACCCTTTACATGCTGTGCTTATACCTATTTGTGAACAAAACAGATAGATACGATTACAATCTTTATATTGCATAAATCATAAAGAATTACTTCTCTTTAGTCTTCCTATGAACAAAAATCTACAATTAATGGCACAAAAAGGGTACTCTAAAGCACAGCTGCTTATTCTGTTTTATATTCTCACATTTTGTCTCTCTCAGACTGGTAGTAGCAGGTGCCATTTAAAAATTCAAGAACCAGAAATAGTCAACTTACCATACTAGTCTCCTAGTTCTAGGGCCAATATTTGCTCAAAAACCCTAAAACATTTATAATTAGTTTTTGTTTACTTATACTTCCCTTCCTCTGCATTGCTTACCAAAAATTGAAAACATTTCTGTTGCATACTGCCTAAAATTCAATAGATGCACAAATGGTGAAGTCAAAAATCAAGAGTCACAGATGAAGAATTTTGATATAATTGAATGTGAAACATCTCATCTCAGGAAAATGGCTTTCCTTTAACATACACAAATTTAATAGCCCAGGGTATTCTGAATTGCAAAAAGCAATCTTTACAAGTATGTGCAAAATTAGATACATTTTGTCATACTGTAACTTATTTCCATTCAAGAAAGAAATTTTTTCATTTTTTTACTGGTCTATGTGATATAATTTACACTGAAGAAGTTTATTCCAATGCACAAACACTAAGTTAATAGGCTTGGCTGTGAAACAACCACCATCCAAATAAAAGTGCAGTGTTCAAAACGGTGGCAAAAGAAAGTTTTAAGACAAAGGGAAAACTAAAAAAAGAAAATTGGTCACACATTTTAGAAAAGGGGATAGGTAAAACAAAACAAAACAAAACAAAACAAAACAAAACAAAACAAAAGATGCAAACACAAAAAAAGGAAACCATACCAGTATGAACCCTAGCAGGTTGCTTCTACAAAGCAGGCTGACACAATCTATGGCAATTTGGGGCAATACATAGAAGGTCGAGTTTCCACACAAGAGGTGAGACACAATATTTTACCATATCTTGGAACCACTCATTAGATCCCTTGACAAGTGTCTAATTTAATTCAAAGAAAGTCCAATTATGCCAAGTCATTTTATCTATATAACATTAAACATGTTAGAGCTTCTACTTTTATCACCAATAATATTTTCAAAACTAAGCAATTTTACACTCTTGTCATATAATACTGATCAAAAGTGATACAAAGTAATTTCAAATCGAATGCCCAAATATATCCATGACTAGAATATCTCCCTCTCACCTGCATAAATTCTAAAACAGAAATTTTGTTTGAAGAACCAAAAATTATTTTCAATTTTAATATATCTAGAAGTTTAAAAAAAAGATTCTCTTTTAATATTTATAATAACTCTTTTCTCAATATAGGATAAAGAAGTTTTATCCTAAAATCACATTACTCTCACTACCACCATATATGGCCCATAGTTCCAATTCCCCTTGAAATTGAACTTATCAGATGTTAAGCCTCAAGCCATTCCCTCTAGGTACTACTCTGACATCTGTTAATTTCAAGTTATGGAAATGTTAAGGACAAACGTTGACCAGTTAGTAGAGTCGATAGCACATGTGTTTTTTTTCTTTTCGTATTGTTTAGCTTTGTTTCTGATACACCCTCACATAATTAAATATATAAATTTAGAAAATGGAAAAGAAACGAAGTAGTCATCAAGGGGATGTGAGGGAGGCAGGAACTCTGAAAAATAGCCCACGGCAAAAATAAATATGAAAAATCATTTTTTTTGTCCAACCTGTTAGTCACTTTGCTACAGACTATTACCTTACTTATGTATATTTTTCAAAGTGCATTCACATACATTTTATAATGGACCTCTCTGACAAATTTTGCAATAGCGAGGAGACACCAAAAAGACCTAAGTAGCCTCCTCTAACTTTTGATACACAAGGTCATATTCCATTCTTCCAATTATAATTCAGTCATACACATTACTGTCACTATAACAGAGACTTAATTATACGACATACTTAAGTATATTACCTTGGTAGAGGGTACAGCTATATGGTTTCCCAATTCATTCCACAATATCGACACCACAGAGTCAGGCCAGAAATATAAATACCTGAATTCCCCTGGACTGGCTGTTATGACCAGAGGTAGCAAAATAATGTTAAAACATTCTTTTCCCTTTCAGGTCTGTTTCAGTAGAGCTCAATTTGAAACACGAGGAGAAGATATTGATTAGGCTCCTGGGAGAATAACACTGATTCTGCTCACTTTAGGTGTACAAATAACAGAATTCATTTTACCATATCCCAAACTCCAAAGGCCAATTCCATCATTATTATTTTCTAAACAATTCATATTTCTCTATCAAGGCAGTCCCAGGGAATAGTCAGTCAGTTGCAACTATCCCTTAGAAAAACAGCCAGTCTATAGAAGTCTTGAAAAATGGTCAGACATAAGGATCGCATTCAAATGTTGAGAAGGACTGACCCCTTAATGAGGAATGACACTTGCAGAGAACATCTTTTCCTGGTTCCCTGGAACACGGATTTCAGCTGCAAGGACATGTTTTTCTTCACTGGGTAGCCATTCCAAGGTAAGTAGCCTTACCACGCTTCTATCATCCAGGGTCTCTCTAGAGTTTTAGAAGTTCTACACAAAAATAGTTCTATTTGTTTTATTAAACACTGTCTCAGTATTCACCAAAAGAACAAATTAATGACAGAATAAATGTGTCTTGTATCCAATATTTTTCAGAAGTTACCCTCAAAATTTTTCCATCTAAGAGCCTTGTTTGATACAAAACTAGGAATTAGAAAATGAATCAGGAAACAAAGATGATTGGCATGTACTGAATTACAAGCTATATGCCAAGCACTGTGTAAGTCACTGTACTGGGGAAATTTAAATTAATCCTCGACCACCTCTATGAGGTAATTAATAGCATTATGCTACAGATGGTAAAAAAACAAAAATTAAAGGTATTTTATCAGGTTCTGCAATTCATTTACTGTTTTTCTACCTCTTCAATGAGAATAGAAATAACGAGGTTGGGTTACCTTTGGGAAAATGAAGACACATTTGGAAATGAATACATAAACATAATATCAATGTTGCCAGGCATTTTGTTCAACACTCAAAATGGCCATGAGAAAATATTAGCTTCATTTCACAGGTGAGCAAAGTAAGGTTCAGAGACTTTCTGTCACTTCTCTAGAATCATTCAGTTAGTAAGTGGTAAATCTAAAATTCAGAAACAGGTCAGTCTTACTCCACACGCCTTAACTCGATCTTGCAGTATCATCTGCAGCCTCTAAATTATCTCTAGTTCTACTATCTAGTCAGAATACATACTCTAAAAAAGCTTTATTAAGATTTAAATCATGAACCATACAAATTGCCCCTTTAAAGGGCGCCTGGGTGGCTCAGTGAGTTAAAGCGTCTGCCTTCGGCTCAGGTCATGATCTCAGGGTCCTGGGATCAAGCCCTGCATTGGGCTCTCTGCTCAGTGGGGAGCCTGCTTCCCCCTCTCTCTGCCTGCCTGTCTGCCTACTTGTGACCTCTCTCTCTCTCTCTCTGTCAAATAAATAAATAAAATATTAAAAAAAAAAAAAGAGGGCGCCTGGGTGGCTCAGTTGGTTGAGCAACTGCCTTTGGCTCAGGTCATGATCCTTGAGTTCCAGAATCAAGTCCCACATCGGGCTCCCAGCTCCACGGGGAGAATGCTTCTTCCTCTAACCATCTCTCCTCTCATGCTCTCTCTCACTTTCTCTGTCTCTCTAATAAATAAATAAAATCTTAAAAAAAAAAGAAATTGCCCATTTAAAGTGTATAATTCGATGATATTTAGTATATCAACAGGGTTGAATAATCAGGAACCACAATCTAATGTTAAAACACGTTTGTTCCCTTAAAAGGAAACCCCACATCCATTGGCAATCCCAAGCATCTTTGAATCCTATTCTAAAAAAATCATCATGCCATAATCAACTCTGAAATCAAACAACTTTGTAATTCTATATGGTGGAGGATGGATAGAGTAATATTGGGATAAATATTTTTTATACCCTTACTACTCTCAAGTCACCTGCCCTGTGTGTATGCATCATAAGCCTCTTATTAATCTACAACACTAAAAATAGTCATGGGACAATAAAGATATCATCTAACACTTTCTTAAACAGTTCTACTTCGACATATACTGCTGGGCCAAAAGGCTCATCTACAGTAATATATTAGAGAAAGAGTGAGAAATGCTTTTAAACCCTCCACAAATCATGGTCCGTGTTCTCTCTGAACACAAGCTTTCCTAGTTGACTTAGAAACTGTAGAACCCCAAAGAAGGAGATTTCGATGATGAAATTATGGAGTAGGAGGAGTGCAGAGACAGTAGATTCAATCCGCCCCAAAACATAGAGCATTGCATGAAAACAGAGAGGACTTTTGGACAACTGAGGTCAAGGGCACTGGGCACAGGAAAAAGTGAAAAGACAACCAAGAGTAGTAAGAGAATAACACTAAAAAGAAGCTGTGGTAACTTAACAATTATCCTTTTAGATGGCCCTGAACACAATTACCACTTAGAAAATCAAACTCCCTTTCACTCCACTGACAAATGTGGTCCACAAACTACATTTTTAGAAGCCCTGATTTAGAAGTCTCATCTAGGAAAGTCACGTTCTCATTTTTTTTTCCTTTCCCCAATTAGTTGGGGTAAATAAAGTTGATACTGTGGAATAATTAAGTAAGTACCACTTATTGCTTATTACATACTTGTAAACTGCAAAAGTAAACAAATAGTATAGAACAGAACCTGTCTGAGAATTGCTTATTCATCAAATGGAGTCTGTTTTCTCAGTTATTACTGCCAAGCCTACTCAATTTATAAGCACAGACCTTGGGACAATATTGGTAAATTTGCTTCTTTTTTCGCTGTGACATTCTGAGCTTACTCAACCCCTCAAAGTACAGATTATCTTCATAAAAAACATAGACCTATATTTATAAAATCCTGGTGATAGCCCATTAAAAGAACAGAGTAACAAGTTTTTCATTAAAATCAATAACACACAACACTGCAATTTGCCATCTTTGCAAAAACATACTGCATTACAATCAGAAAGTATAAAACATTGTAACTTCTACAAAGTCACAGAGGTAACCAAAATTGGAGCAGTAAACTAGTGAGTGGTATGAAATCAATAGAATTATTGAGATTCAAATCCTATGCACAGTTCTTTATAGTAAAAATATATAAAATATAAGAATATGTAACAACAGTCAGTGGTGACAACTCTTAAATTGACAAAGGAAATTCCAAAACATACTATTTCCTGTTTAATTGCAATCAATTAATGAACATGTTTATTTCAGAAAAAAATAATTCTAAGTGTTTTTCCTTTGCTAGCAGAGAAAACTTCCTTCTAATAGACCATCAGAAAAGATGAAAGATAGCTCTCTCCCTGGAACCTACTGTTGCTATGTAATCCCCAAAAGGTCTTCTCCTTCATCTAAATAATAAAAGTTAAAAGTAATTGAAGGAAAAAAAAATAAATCAATTTGCAGAGGGGCTGTTAAAAATGACATATACATAAAACTGGAGGGAACCTGGCTGGCTCAGTTGGTAGAACAATGTATTCATGATTTAGAAGTCCTGAGTTCCAGCCCCATTAAGGGCACAGAGATTACTTAAAAAAAAAAATAAAAGTAAACTTGGATGCATATGAAAAACTCCTACTAATCAATATGCTCTCCTGGGTTGTGAGATCAAGCCAAGCATTGGACTCCCCTGCTCAGTGCGAAGTCTACTTGAAGATTTTCTCCCTATGCGCTTTCCCCCGCTTACACATTGTCCATGCTCTCTCTCTTTCAAATAAATATATTTTTTTAAGATTTTATTTATTTATTTAACAGAGAGTGACAGAGAGGGAACACAAGCAGCCTCCCCGCTGAGCTGGGAGCCCAATGCAGGACTCTATCTCAGGACCCTGGGATCACGACCTGAGCTGAAGACAAAGACTGAGCCACCCATGCACTGCTGAAATAAATAAATTTTTAAAAACAAAACAAACAAACAAAACACGCAACCCTTGATCTCTGGGTTGCGAGTTTGAAACTAACATGGGGATAGAAGTTACTTTACAAAATACAGAAATAAATGCTTTGTAACTATCAAATGATGAAAAATAAATATAAATTGTGCTTATTATACTATTATTTCATAATTATATATAAATATGAACATTGTATTTAATGTAAATATAATTATATTTATATACTTATTCCTAAATATAATTATATAATACTAATATAATTGATACTAATATAATTTCTGTATTTAACATATATTTCATATAAATATATATTTGATTTTTATTTTCATAATAACAAAACAAAAAGCAACCTCTAGCATATACCTCCTGGATACTGGGGTACAGAATGACATGAGTTTTAAAACAGAAGAATCTGCTGATTCTAGAAAAAGCAATTAATACAGCAGAATGTTAATTTTCCATGTATACAACAGATTAAAACAATGAGGGACTCAATATAAAGTGTCAGCATAACCGAATTTCCTTTTCATTTAAATAAAATTCCTAGACACTGATATTCCTTAATTCTATTAGTATTCAAAAACATGTATGTCTGCCTTCATAGTCATACATATAACAGAGATATTTCCTTGTTTTGCTTTCCAAATTGCTTTAAGTTTTTATTTTTTTAATTTTTTTAAAGATTTTATGTATTTATTTGAGAAAGTGAGTGAGAGAGAGTGAGCATGAGTGGGAGAGAAGTGAGGGGCAGAGGAGATGGGAGAAGGTGGCGTCCCATCAAGCAGGGAGGCCCATGTGGGACTTGATCCTCGGATTCCAGGATCATGGCCTGAGCTGAAGGCAGATGCTTAACCAACTGAGTCACCCCTCAAATTGCTTTAAATTTTTATAGGACGGTAAATTAGTAGAGTACTTCAAAACATTTTAGTAATCCATAGTTCACAATAAACCCAAATACATATTATCATTTTTATAGATGTTTGGATGTAGTATAGAACCAGGAATACTCACAATATTCAAGGAGTCACATCCATGAGAATGAGCTCCCACTTAAATTCTGTACCATAGGGACCTCACTCATCTCACACAAGTCCTGGCCCCACAAGTAGGTAATTACAATTTAAAATTCCTGGAGATTTTTGGTGATTAACAAAGGGATGTGATCACAGGTGTTTTTTGCTCTTCTATGAGCATCACACCTGTAGATATTTCCACTAATTGACCAAAAGCAAAAATATGCTTTGAATACTTAAGTAGCAAAAGATGGGTTAAAGGTAGGCATTAATATCCTATTCACTTAGTCTCTAAATCGAAGAGAAAGTTGGAAAGAGAACTCCAGTAAGTGTGCAGCTATCGTTGGAGCAAGTAACTTTTTTCCTTCACATGACAACCAATAGTGTGTTGAAAAAAAACACAAATCATTAAAAAAAAATCATTAACATTATGAACAATTAATACCACGTTCCCCCCAAATAAGAAAACAAACTCAAACTAATTTCAAGTCTGACCCAGAGGATGAACACTCTTGGGCATGGTAACATCGGCAGAATTTGAGAGTGTTAAGCAGATTCTGCTTCTCAGAGCAGAATTTTATCAAAAGGTAACTGGCTTACTGAGTCTCTTACTCTATAAAAAAAAATGTCCCCACATGATCATACTCAAGGTCAGCAGTGATATATTAAAGGTGCCTACAATTCATTAGCTGGAGAATTTAGTTTTGAATTCAATTTTTTACATTCATGATTACACATATCAAAATTACTTGCAGAAATCAATTTTAGAAAATGAAATCAGGAGATATTATCATGAAGCACCCCTGACAATTCTGTTGCCCGTGTATGAACTTATCTTTTAAAAAAGGAGCATAAGGGAAAAAAAAAGTCCTATAAATGTATGTAACCAGTTTCCCGAAATAATGTTAGTAAATGCAAACTATGTCATTAAAATTAATAAACATAAATACTCATCTTTTTGCATTGGGGCACATACTGAGATGCGGTATAGAAGTGACATTCCTGAGAAATTTTACGGTGATCTAACGTCAAACTGGAATAAAAGGACTCAACTGCTTCTTGCCAAGAAGAGCTCTAAAGGGTTTGCTAAAGAGATTCAAATATTAGGGTATATATTATGATAAAAAATGTTTAGGTAATTTCAGGTAGTACAGAATGCCATTTTAAATATAAAACCTATTCCTTTAACATTAGATGCTAAAAATCTGTTTTAAATGTCCTACTTCCTTATTAACTGGAATCAAGTGAACATAACTATTAAATTTCAATGTTTTTTTTCTAAATTTCAGGATCATGTCAAAGCTACTTTTCCATTACCAAGGATTGCATGTAGAAACAGAGAAACATGTAATAATCATGCCTGGAAGATACAATGAGTTTATTTTGATTGTGGCTCTCTAATTAGTATTTCCTGATCATTTTACTTCTGTTAAAACTAAAGGCAACGTTGAAAATAGAGCTGCCCTATGACCCAGCAATCACACTACTGGGTATTTACCCTCAAGATACAAATGTAGTGATCCGAAGGGGCACATGCACCCGAATGTTTATAGCAGCAATGTCCACGAGAGCCAAACTATGGAAAGAACCTAGATGTCCATCAACAGATGAATGGATAAAGAAGACGTGGTGTATATATACAATGGAATACTATGCAGTCATCCAGAAAAATGAAATCTTGCCATTTGCAACGACGTGAATGGAACTAGAAGGTATTATGCTAAGCGAAATAAGTCAGTTAGAGAAAGACAATTATCATATGATCGCTCTGATACGAAGAATTTGAGAGGCAGGGCAAGGGTTTATGGGGGGGTGAGGAAGACAAATGAAACAAGATGGGATGGGGAAGGAGACAAACCATAAGAGGCTCCTGGACTCACGAAACAAACTAAGGGTTGCTAGGAGGTGGGGGGGTAGGGATATGGACATTGGGGAGGGTATGTGCTATGGCAAATGCTGTGAAATGTGTAAGCCTGATGATTCACAGACATGTACCCTGGGGCAAATAATACATTATATGTTAGTAAAAATTAAAAAAAAAAAAAAAAAAACTAAAGGCAACGTCAAAACAAGAGGTGATTCAGAGTCCTAGTTTGTCAAGCCCCCATTAAACTTTTGGGAAAAAGAACTTAATTTAGTGTTTTTATGTTACCAGAATATCTTAAGTAATTAACCACAAATATGTAATTGCCCCTTTTATGTTTACCAAGTACTTACCTAGGAGAGCAGAAAGAATCACTTTACAGACAGTAAAGTATTAACGTTAACTATCAATTTAAAACATGAGACATGTGGATTAGAAAGCTCCTGAAGATTGTATAGCCAAACTGCCTCATTGTACAGAGGAAATATGGAGCCAGAGAGAAACAAATACTAAAAAATATCTAGGACAAAACTCAGCACAACTGAGGGGCGCCTGGTTTGCTCAGTCCATTAAGCATCCAGCTCTTGGTTGTTGGCTCAGGTCATGATCTCATTAGTCATGGGATGGAGGCTGCATCAGGCTCCACACTGAGTGGAGAGTCTGCTATAAGGATTCTCTCTCTCTAACCCCAGTCACTCCTGATTTTTCTTGCTCTTGCTCACTCTCTATATATAAAATAAATAAATCTTTTTAAAAAATCAGTGGAATTGAAAATGACAATTGGCCATGTCGCTAGCAGGATCATGTACTATCACAGCCCACATCCAAAAACAGAAAGTACTTAGAACACCGAAATAGTCAAATAATAAGATGGGAAATTTATCAAGATCTGGACTCTAATATATGTGAAACAATAAACATTTTCTCAAGTTATTGATTCCTTCCCAATATCAACTCTCCTCTCACGTTGCAAATGGTATGTGACATTCAGTCATGATTTTCTGAACAAAACAGTCACATGAGAAAGTCTTCCTCCATTACATACAGAAAAACTGTACCATTAGTAAACTTCAGCAATCTTGTCTGTGTTTTCCCATTAAATAACCATAGAGTGCTTAAAGTATACTACAAAATAAATAAACAGATAATACAAAGTTTGCATTTATTATAACCCACAATTTCCTACTTACTTACATTATCTTATATTAGTTTGTTATATTTACTATAATAAGGAACCAATACTTACAGATTATTAACTAAGAAAATAATTTATATATACATTAAATTTCACTCTTTCTGTTCCATAGTTCTATGAGTTTTCACAAAAGCATAAATCAACTCTCCACCATTTCAATATCTTACAGGATAATTTCGGGACCCCCAAAAGTCTTCTGTGTAGCTTCTAATGAAACCTCTCCCCCCACCCTTTGATCTCTGTAATTTTGTCTCTTTCAGAATGTCACATTAGCTGGAATCATACAACATATATGTCACCTTTTCATGATGCCTTCTTTGACTCAGAAATACGCATTTAAGATCCCCCATATCTTTTTGTGGCTTAACAGGTGATTTCTTTTTATCACTGAATAATATTCCACCTTATGAATATACCATTGATCATTTATCCATTCACCTATTGAGGGATATCTCGATTGGTTTTTCTTTTTGCCAGTAATGAAAAAAACTATGAATATTGACAAACAGGTTTTTGTAAGGACATAAGTAATGGACATAAGGTAAATAGGGTAAATATCCAAGAGCGCAAATGACAGATCATAGGGTCAGATTTTTTGTAGTTTGAATGAAACTGCAAAATTCACTTCCCATGTGGCTGGACATGCTGCATTCTGATGAGTAATGACAGTTCCTGTTGCTTAAAATGCAGAACAGTGGGAATTATAAATTTTTGTATATTTGGCATTCTAAAAAGGATATAATGGTTGCACATTGTTACTTTCACTTGTAATACTCCAATTATTGCATGGATAATAACCATGATTTAACGTGCTTTTTGCTCCTAGAGATTTTCTTTGGTGAGTTATCTGTTCAGAATGACTGCTTATTTCCCCCTAGGATATTTAATTTATCATTCTTGAGATTTAAGAAGTCTTTTTATATTTTAGATACAAGTCCTTTAGCAGATAAATGCTTTCCAGATATTTTTCCTCAAAAATTTTTTTGTTTTCATTCTCATACTCTTTCATAAAATATAAACTCTTAATTTTCATAAAGTCCAATGTGCAATTTTTTCCTTAGATATATTTTGATTTTGGTGTTATATCTAAAATTCACTGCTAAACCAAAGGGCACATAATTCTCCTGTGCCATCTTCTAGAAAATCTGTAGATTTGCATTTTACGATAAAGTCTCTGATTCGTTTTGAGTTAAATTTTTTTAAGTGTAGTCTGTGTCAACATTTTAGTGGCATACAGACTTCCAATTTAGAAAAACATTACTCAAAAGAGTATCCATTCAACCTGATGAAGCCTTTGCTCTTTTCTTAAAGATCACTTGGCATTATTTAGATGGGTCCATTCTTGGACTGCACACAATAATTCATTCATTTACCAATCTTCAATATCGTGTTGGCTATTCTAGGTCTTTTCTTTTCCATATAAACTGTAAAATCAAATTGCTAATATCCCCAAAATAACTGGAACGTATTTGGATTGAGACTACACCAAATCTATACATCAAGTTGAGAAGAATTGACAACTTAATAATATTCAATCTTAAGATTTGTGGACATCAACAATTTCTGGATTTATATACATATAGCATGATATCATTCAGCAGAGTATTACAGATTTCCTCCCAAAGATGCCATAAACTCTGTCAGATTTATACCTAAGTATTTATTTTTGATTTCCTAATGTAAATTATATTGTGTTTTTAATTTCAAATTCCATCTCTTCATTTCCGACATGAAGAAAACCTCAAACTGACTTCTGGACATTTCCTTTGTACCTACAACATTGCTTATGCTTGTTTACTGGATCCAGGAAATTTTGGTTGTTCCTACTTCTTTGAGATTTCATACATAATCATATCATCATGAACAAAGACTTTTATTTCATCATTTGCAACATGTGAACTTTTTATGTCCCGTTCTTACTGCATTACCTAGGTCTCACAGCATGATGTGCAACAAGACTGAAAAGAGAGAACATGCATTTCTTGTTCCAAGACTTGCAGGGAATGGATCTAGTTTCTCGATATACACACATTAATAGAAAAAGTACAAAGAGAATACAAAGATATACTGTAAACACTTCACGCTGTTGTAAAAGATGACGATCTTACATTGCTACAGTACATCTCTCAAAATTTAGAAGGCAATGTTGGTATATCATTATTACAGAAACACCAGGTTTATTTGAATTTCATGAGTTATTCTATTAGCATCCTTTTCGGTCCCAGTAACCCATCTAAGTTATCACATTGCCCTTAGTTGCCTTAACTCTTCCAAGGTGTCCTCCAGTTGCCTCTTTCTTAGTCTTCCTGAACTTCGCATTTTTGAGGTATACGGTTCACACATGTTCTGAATTGTCCAACTCAGGATTTGATGCTATACATGGTATTTGCAGAGCATCGTATACTACCATATTAAGAGGTACAGAATATTCATATGACTTATGACTAATTACGATAATCTTCATTCAGAAGTAAGGTAAGTGCTCCCACTGAAAATTAAGATTTTCCCCTTTCTAAACTACAATGTTTGGGAAAAAGTCACTAAATCCAGTCCACATTCAGGGAAGTATAGTTGCACCTCAAAGAATGGATAGAATCTACAGATAATATTTATACTGGATGTATATAAAAGATTTGCTTCTTCTTCCTCATTTATTTCCTGAATATTTTCCTTACGTCAGTACAGACTCAAATATATTTATATTGTGCTTTAAATTATTCTCCAGTACCATGCTATTTATTTTGTTGCTCAAATATTCCAGTATTGACCATAGGTAAAACTATCAGGTTCGCTCACAAACACTTTTGACAGACCCCCACTTTCTCTTTGTCAGGCTCCCTACATCACCCCTAGAATCATTCATTTCTACAAGGAGCCTCAATACTTTAAAAGGAATATTGGTATCTAGAAACCGTGTTAACCAGGAAAATGATAAGATCATATCTGTGACTTTTAGATCACTATAATATTTCATTATGGAGAAAATACTTAGAGGGAATAAAAGTGGACATGAGATGACTCAATGGGGAAAAAAAATGAAGTATTTGAGTTGAGATGTCTCACTTCCCTGAATAAAAATTCATCTAAAAATTACACTTCATGAGCCCGTGTTCTATTTCACTGATCTGCCTGTTCATTCTTAAGGCAGATTCACAATATCTTAGTTAATGAATATTTAGTATATTATCAAATTTTTTTCTTTTTTTAAGATTTTATTTATTTATTTGGCAGAGACAGAGAGATCACAACTAGGCAGAGAGGCAGGCAGAGAGAGAGGGGGAAGCAGGCTGCCCGTTGAGCAGAGAGCCCGATGCAGGATTCGATCTCAGGACCCTGAGATCATGACCTGAGCCAAAGGCAGAGGCTTTGACCACTGAGCAACCCAGGTGCCCCTACTACATTATTAAGTTATATGATATGACACCTTTCTAATAACTGTTCCTTTTCCAAAATTTCGTGATCAATCCTGCATTCTTTTCATTTTTTTTTAAAGATTGTTTATTTATTCATTTGACGGAGAGAGAGATCTCAAGTAGGCAGAGAGGCAGATAGCAAGAGAGGAGGAAGCAGGGTCCCTGCTGAGCAGAGAGCCCAATGCAGGGCTCAATCCCAGGACCCTGAGATCATGACCCTAGCCAAAGGCAGAGGCTTTAAACCACTGAGCCATGCAGGTGCCCCCTGCATGTGTTTTCTTACACTTGAACTTCAAAATGCATTTTATGGACCTTAAATTCCAAATTCCAATTGTATTAATTTTAGAGCAAATCAGTAACCTGGCACAATTTAATCTGGGGACATAGATTTATTCTGACAGACAACATGACTCCAAGTAACAATCTGAAAGATGAGTTGGGCAAGGAAACAGAGGCAAACCATCAAGGCAGGATGCAATTTCTGCATCATATAGAGTTGAGGACATTGCTGGAATTATGAACAACCATAGAATCCGCTAATCCTAATGGAGTAATAAAGGCTAAAATTATCTCTCAAACTTGTTTTGAAGACCATCACTATGAAGTAGAAATTTCTGCTCACTCAGAAATCCAACATTACCACTGTCCACAAAAATTACATTCAAAAAACTATGAAAAATGCCTTAAAGTCGAGTAATAAAAATAAGGAAACAGAAAAAGATCGTGTATTTAACAATAAAACAAAGAAAGCAAGGAGCAGGAAAGGCAAATGTCAAATAACAAATACACACAAAAATGTTTCTATAGAACTGATAACATAATTAACTGAAACATCTTAATGAAAAACATTGGTATTTTTTCCAGGCATTGATTTATTCATTTATTAAGTAAATTCTATTTAGAATAGAAATATTTCTATTTAGAATAGAAAATGTGCAAGGATATTATAGATTTCCCATATATCTGCTACCCAAGTTCCCCGATTTTTAACATTATACAGTAGTAGGGTCAATTTGTCATGTTAATGAACAAATACTGATACATTATTATATTTAAAGTCCAGATTTTGGACAGTATAGGCTCACTGTTTAGCACCACTATAGTAGAGTATATTTGGGCAGAAAGTCACATGTACGTCTCTCACTTAACGAATGAGGATTTATGTTCCACCTACTTGAGCAGGGAAAATCTATATAAACTATCTGGATGGCAGATTCGAAGATTCTCCCCAATTATTTTCTAATTAAATCATTGATAACATCACATGCTCATGGATATTTCCTTTATATTTGAGACTAAAATCCAAAACTCATTTTAAATTTTTACTGATATTTTATTACTCAAATTATTGTAGATTTCAACATTGGGAATTCTTTCAGTAAGATCCAGTATCATATTAACATACATTGACCAAAGGTATTTGGAGACCTTCCTTAATCTAATAGTATAACATGCTACAGTACACATATATTATAAAGCACTATACTTAACCCCTTATTCAAAGGTTTCTGTTTCTAAATTGGATACTATTAGGAAACAAAAGCTGGGAAATGGAGGTGTTTACCCATCACAGTTATGCTTGCTTCTAGGCCCTTTTAATGGGGAGAACTAGGAAATATGTATATATATACTAACCCATGTATACTAGAATTTTTATATGTATCCCTCTATATCCATATTAAGCTAAACGAATCGATACTGATGTTTGTCACCATCTCTAAGGCAGCGAGGCATAGATCATCCTAGCTTTCTGTTCTATCCTGATCTGCACCCACTGTGAAAAACCTGGCTCCTACTGTATGTAATCCCATTATTTAATTCTTCAGTTCTCATTTAAAAGTATAATGATTTCTGAATTGTTGATCCAGAACCCCATGGGGAAAATTACCAACTAGAACACAGCGCTTAGGTATACTTTCTTTTCCTTTTAGTCCTAGAAATTACATTCAGTTCAAAGTAACAGTTTTCACCAGCCCCACTTAGTAAAGATTACATAATGTATATGTAAAGCATTTATTTTCTCATGGTGTCCCATGCAACATGGGATAAACTGACTTCCTAAAAGAATTTTAAATTTCTCCTAAGGTTCAACATTTGAGTGGTTAAGTTCTATGCATTTTAACAAATGCATACTGTGAGGTAACTACCAAAATTGTATCATACAGAAAAATTTCACTCTTCTAAATGTTGCTATCTACTATATCTACTTAAATTCCTCCCACCTTAAACATCTAGCAGCCAGGAATCTAGACTATGTAAAATTTTTGCTTTGAGAAAAATGTCACATAAATGGAATGGTGTAGTATGTAGTTATTGAGATGGTGTTCTTTCCCTAAGCAATATTCATTTATAATTTATCCACATCTTTGCATAGCTTTATATCCCATTGTTTCTACCACTGAAAAGTATTCTATTGTATGGATACACCACAGTTTAATTACACATTCATCAATGTAAGAATATCTTGGGCACATCCATTGTATTCCTTTGGTGAATAAACATATTACAAATATTCATGTGCAGCTTTTGAATGACCCTAGGTTTTAAAATCTGTTAAGAAAATACCTAGGATCATAATGGCTGTGTAAGACAAGAAACTAACAAATTATTTTACAGTTCCTTTTACCATTTTCCATTCTCACCAACAATGATTGACGCTCCATATCCTTACAATACACTGGCATAGTCAGTCTTATTATACTTTACCCAATCTAATATGTATGTAGCTAGAATACCTTGCTGTTTAATTTTCATTTTGCAATTGACTTACGAAGCTGAACATTTTTTAAATGGTTACTTGGCATCTCTATATCTTCTTTGATTAGTACTCTGGTAAGGTCTTTCATCCTTTAAATAGGATTTTTTGGGGCATCTGGGTGGCTCAGGCGATAAGCATCTGCCTTCAACTCAGGAAATGATCCCAGGGTCCTGGGAGACCCACGTAGGGCTCACTGCATAGAGGGAAGCCTGCTTCTCCCTCTTCCCCTCCCTCTCCCCCTGCTTGTGTTCCCTCTCTCACTGTGTCTCTCTCTGTCAAATAAATAAATGAAATCTTTTAAAAATGAATGAATAAATGAATGACTAAATAAAATAGGGTTCTCTTTTGATTACTGTTGAGTTAGTTAATTCAAAATGTGTACAAATATTTAATCATCATGTTATATATATAATTAGTATATATACAAAAATAATCAAATAAAAAATAATTCTTTGTATATTTTTGATAAGTCTATTATAAATTATGTGTTTTATATACATTTTCTCCTTAGTGGCTTTTCTTCTCATTCTTTAAATATTTTCCTTTACATAGAAGAAATTCTTCATTTTAAGATCTAAATTACACATTTTTTTGTTCCTGAATGATGCAGTTGGTATTGTATTCAAATCTTATCACCAAACTCAAGGTTATATAGATTTATTCATATCTTATCGTCTGAAAATATTATAGTTTTAGATTCTACATTAAAGTCTATGAACCACTTGGAGTTAACTTTTCTCAAAAGGATAATAAGATCTATTTTTAGTTTCATGTTTTCTCTATACTGATGTCACATTGTTACAGCAACAATTGTGAAAAATCTACTCGTTCTCCATCAAATAACCTTTGTGTCTTTGTCAAATATCATTTCACTCTATTTGCTTAAATCTCTTTTTAGACATTCAACACCATTATATTGGTGTAAATGTCTTACTATTTTTCACCAACACCATACTTTCTTGGTCACATGATTATTAAAGAAATCTTGGAATTGAGTTGTGACATTTTTACACTTTTGTTCTTTACTATTATATTATATATTCATTTTCCTGTTTATATATCTCTGAGAATCAGTTTTTCAGTATCTTGAAAATAGGTTGCAGAAATTTCATTTGGCACTGCATTAAAACTATAAACGTGGGAAGAACTGACATTAACAATAGTAAGTGTTCAAATACATGAACTGGAATTTTTTTAATCTCCTGTTTTTCTCTCATCACTGTCTTCTGATTTTCTGCATACAAATCCTGTATATTAATAATAGATTTATACTCAAGCACTTATTTCTCATATCATTGTTAATGTTACTTTTTTAACACTAATTCCAAATGTTAATTGCTGGGATACAGATAAGCAATTGGCTTTTATATATTTACTCTATATCCCCAAAACATGCTCTACATGCTTATTAGTTCCAGGAGGGTTTAACATATAATACTTGCATATTAATTCCATCAGCGAATTTTTGGTAGTTTTTTAGGTATAGTTTTTTATGTAGACAATAATATCATATGAAAATGAAGGTGGGAGTTTGGTGACTTGGTCAGTTAAGCATCTGCCTTTAGCTAGGGTCAAGATCCCAGGGTCCTGATCCTGAGCTCTGTCTCTGACTCCCAGCTCAGTGGGGAGACTGCTTCTCCCTCTGTCTCTGACCCTCCCCTTACTGGAGCTCTCGCTTTAAAATAAAATCTTTTTTTTATAAGATTTTATTTATTTATTTGCCAGAGAGAGACAGAGAGAGCACAGCAGACAGAGTGGAAGGCAGAGGCAGAGAGAGAAGCAAGCTCCCCGCTGAGCCAGGAGCCCAGGACCCTAGGATCATGACCTGAGCTGAAGGCAGCAGCTTAACTAACTGGGCCACCCAGGTGTCCCTAAAATAAAATCTTTAAAAAAAAAAGAAAGTAAGAAAAGAAAATGAAGGTTGTTTTATTTCAAACTTATAAAGTGTAAAACTTAAAAACAAAATACTATTGTAATAGCTGAGCTTCTCAATATGAAATCTGGTAAAAGTGGTAAAGGAGAACATCCACGATCTTAATAATAAAAGTGTCCAGTATATCAACATTTACAGTAATGTTAGATGGACATTATTTTAGGTGTTATTTATCAAGATGAGAATGTTCTCCTATTCCTACTATGCTGACAGTTTTAACATGAGTGAGTAAAATACTTTTCTTATATGAATTGATACGATTTTTTCTCTTTAGGTACTTGCTAAGATAGATTATACTCATTGAACTTTGAATGTTGAACAAGTCTTACATATCAGGAACACATCTGGTTATAATTAATTTTTAAAATTTTTACATTCAATTTACTAAAATTTTGTTGAGAATTTGTGCATCTGTGTCCATAATAAATACTGGCCTATAGTTTTCCTAATCTGAAATATCATTATTGGCTTTTATTAATCCTGGTTACACATAATATGTTAAGAGATTCTCTCTCTACTTGTTTCCTGCCTACATTGCTCAAAATTGCTGTAACTTCCTCCTGAAATTCCTTAAAACTTAACCAGTAAAAACATATATTCTAGTACTTCCCTTCTGGAAGGTTATTAATTATTCACTCAATTGCTCTTCCATATATAGCAATATTCAGTTTAGCAATTTCCCATCATGAAAATTATAGTACTTAGCCTATTATATAATTGGTCAATTTTGGTACCTATCAAATTTGTGAGTTTTTTTCTCAACCCTTAAATCTGTCTTCCATTGGTGTATTTAGACCATTCAAATTTAAAGTCACTATAGAATATAATTACATTAATACTTACTATATTTATAGCAGTTCTGTTTTTCTTTTGAAGATTTTATTTATTTCCTTGTCAGAGAGAAAACATGAGCACAAGCACAGACAGCAGCAGGTTGAGGGAGAAGCAAGCTCCTCACTGAGCAAGGAGCCTGATGCAGGGCTCAGTCCCAGGACCCTGAGATCATAACTCAAGCTGAAGGCAGTTGCTTAACTTACTGAGCAACCCAGGAACCCCTGTTTATAACAGTTTTCTAATAAATGCTTTTTTAAAATTTATTTTTCTTTCGATTTTTCTACCCTTTATATTTTCATTAAGCATTGTCTCTATTTTCACTTTATATTATACTTTTTAAAATTGTTTCCATAGTTGCCACGGAGTCGAAAATATAGGTTGTGAGATAATATAAATCTACTTTAAAATAACATCATACCACTTCACATATAGTATAGGTACCTTACACCAGTTTTCTAATTCTTCCTTTCTGTCTATCGTCACCTTGCTGCCATTCATTTCACTTGTACATGTTATAACGATCCAATACGCTACTTTAAGTAAAGAGTCATTGTTTAGGTCAATTTTAAATTTTAAAATATTTTAACTTCTCTAATTCTCTTCCTTAAGGAGATGCAAATCTAAATACCTAATGAATATGATTTTCTTTCCACATAAGGAACTTAAAACTTTTCCATCAGGAGAGCTCTGATGATGAATATTCTCAGATTTTGACAGCTAATTTCTTATTCTGTATTGAATAAATTTCTCTGCATGTATATGGCTACATGTTTTATTTCTGCTCCTAAATTCACTGTATTTCTTCTACTAATTTCCTTATAGCTGAGATTTCTGCTGTACCATTTATTTATTTATTTTTTGCATCATTTACCTCATTTATTGTAGGCTAGCAATGTTTCAAATGGTGGAACGTCTTATGC
>CM052801.1:78464302-78490753 GCA_028533885.1 Nasua narica | reverse complement strand
TCCCAAACAAATTAGGGCCGCTAATAAACTGATACTAAAATAGATTGATTATTCTGATTTATCTCCATTGGTCCATAAAAGTGTAAGAGGGGAACAAAAAGAAGTCAAAAGTAAAAGTGATGATGAAATTAATGCAAAATACGACTCAACTTATATTTGCTGACTTTGAATATGAAAACAGGGATTTAAAAATATATATACCCTCTAGAATGTATGACAATGCAAAAAAAAAAAAAAAAAAAAAGTATTACATCCTAGAACCTCCAGAAGTTAAAGCAGGCCTAAGGACAACTTGCCTTCATCCCAAAGAGACCATTATTGTACTTATTCTCCAAAACAGATGTCATGAAAAATTTGTGTATTTTATTTATTTGAGAGAGAGAGCGAGAGAGAGAGAGAGCATGAGGGTGGGGAGGGGCAGAGGGAGAGGGAGAGCTCAGGGAGCCTGATGCAGGGCTCGATCCCAGGACACTGGGATTATAACCTGAGCTGAAGGCAGATGCTTAACCAACTGAGCCACCAAGGTGCCCCTAAAATTTGTGTATTTTAAACTGAAAAGTTTCTGCTATATGGTTAAAGCCACCATACAAAAACATGTCACAACATACATTAATTCATAAACAATTTATTAATAAACTGCTTTACATAAATCACTGTTAGAAGCACAAGATGACACACTACTAAAAAGACATGATCCCCAAACCCAAAAAGGTTCTATCCTCAGTAGAAAAAAAGAAAGCTTAAAGGAACATCTCAAGATCATGAGTCAGTTTTTGATGACGCTATTCTCCAGATTTCTATTCCTGTTATTGTTCTCTGGTCTCTGTTCTCAGGCCCTGTTACTTCATGACTCTAACAACACTCCTAGGGTATCATTACTTCTACTAAGGGCTATATATCTGCTTCTTCTGCTGTTACCTGTGAGATTCTCTCCCAAGCTGGTACAGACCTTCACTGACAGAAATCCCTAATAGCAGATTCTTGGATTCTAAGACTGTCTCCAACTGGGGAGTAAACTATTGATAAGATGTCTTTTCTCTGCATGTCTCTAGTCTCAGTCAAGGATACTACTTCCTCACTATATATGCTCAATGTATCTTTATTCAATTTGCAAATAGCACCACTATCATTATTACAGCCAGTAGATGGGGTCCAAGAACAAAATGGACACCCTGACTTTGAGGTCGAAAAAACCTGAAAAGGTTTGAAATACTTAAAACAAAGCCTAATGATGGCTTCAAATCTCCAAAGCTTGAGGCTTGCTATACATTTTTTTAAAGATTTTATTTATTTATATATCAGAGAGAGAGAGAGAGAGAACTCACACAAGCAGGGGGAGCAGGAGGCAGAGGGAGAAGCCTGATAGGGGACTTGATCCCAGGACTCTGAGATCATGACCTGAGCGGAGGCAGACACTTAACCAACTGACCACCCAGGCATCCCACTTGCTACCATTCTTGATGGAGATATAAATTATTAACAGGGTTCATAGGCGATCTAAAAGGACATTGGTATGATTCAGAAGGAAACAAATTTAACTTGAGTTATGAATCATCAGTTAATTTTGTGGAGGTAGGTCACAGATTAGGAAACACAGAATGTGCAAATTTTTTTACAAGCACTCCAGTAGCTTCCCCAAAATAGGGTGAATCATATCCAATTCCTTGCCTCAGAAAAAGTTTAGGGGTTAACACATGTATCTAAATAAGAGTAACAAATGATATGGCTCCAAGAATGGGAATAAAAGACACTGATCAAGAGGTAAGGTGTTTTTTGCAATGAAGTCTCGAAAAGTGAATGTCACCCTGTAACCGTCCCTGAGAACAATGTACTGCTCAAAATATAACCTATGAGAAATTATACTAGTTACCGAGCATGCTTAGATATAGACTTAAGAAAAACATGTACTGGCAATGAGCCTCTGGGGGAGAGGACAATATGCGTCCTTGAGGCCAAGCAGCTGGGGATGCCCAGCCCGCTCAGGGCGGAACGCCACCTGCTTCATTTTTCCGTTACCTCCCCTTCCCCGGAGAGCACCTGCAGTTGGTTAGATGACCCTCTTGTTTGGGTTTGCTCAGTATAGGTCATGCACTACGTGACCAGACATATTTTGCCTTTCTTCTTACTTATCTGCAAAACTCAATGTGTGACCTACTCTGGCGTCTTTGTTGGTTCTTACCTACTTTCTAATAAATATGAGACTGAGGAGTGGTTCGGGACAACAGTCTTCTCTACTGTCGTCCCCTGCTCCCTCTCTCTTGCACCTGACTTGTTTGTGCCTCATTCTTCTCCCGTGCGCCGTCAGGAGGCGGCAACACCCAGTGTGCAGAGTAGTTTCATAAAAACATAAATTTTATTGTAGCTTCTAGTAATGTTTGTATACTTATTTCTAAGTATTCATTCAAGAGAAATACTTACATAGTATGTAAGAGCAAATGTAAATAGTTTGTCTTCATTGCAATTCTGGGAAAGTGACTATTTGGAGACTTGGTATTCATCTGTGGAGTAAATTTACTAAATGATATTATTTACCCACTCTGAAATAACACCCAGTAGTTGAAATCAATGGACTAAAGAATTTGACACATAGCAGATGGATATCATATTGATATAGACACTGGATGAAATTCATAGTTCAGATAATATGGTGGTTGAATCTGTGTTACAAAGACATACAAAAGTATAGAAATACGTGGGGGGCTGGATAAAATAGGAATAGCAAAATACTTATAACTGTTAAAGTAAGATAATGTGTACACAATAGTATACATTCTTAGAAAAACATTTATTCAAGTTATTTGAGAATTTTTTACTGTACTAAAATATATGGGAGATTAAATTCATCATTTTAACCATTTTTAACTATTCAGTACCATCAAATATATTCACAATGACGTGCATTAATAATTACTATTTCTAGAATATTTTCATCACTCAAACAGGAAAACCATAACAAGTAAATAGTGTGATTTCAAGCCAGGAAAATGTATTTAAAGAATGTAAAGGCAAAAGATAACCAACCAGGACTTCTACACCCTTGAGAATACTTCAGTGCTCATGGATTAGAAGAACAAATACTGTCAAAATGTCTATATTACCCAAAGCACTCTACACATGTAATTCACTCCCTATCAAAATACTACCAATATTAACTGCATGCTCAATTAAGCTTAAAATAAACAGGAAAAATATCCACTGGGGAAAAGAAATTCTCTTCAACAAATGGTGTTGGAATAACAAGACAACAATATGCAAAAGAATGAAAGTGGACCTCTTACACCATACACAAAAATAAATTTTAAATGCATAGAAAACGTAAATGCAAAACCTAAAAACATAAAAATCCTAGAGAACACTGGCAGTGACTGATGTGACATTGGCTGCTGCAACTTCTTTCTGTATATGTCTCTGGAGGCAAGGGAAACAAAAAATAAATAAATAAATAAACTGTAAGACGACATCAAAATAAAAAGCTTCTCCACAGCAAAGGAAACAATAAAGAAAATTAAAAGACAATTGATGGAATGGGAGATCTTTGCAAATGACATATCTGTCAAAGGGTTTGTATCCAAAAGATAGTATCCAAAGGTTAAAGAACTTACAAACCTCTACAACCAAAAAACAAATAATCCAATTAAAATGCGGGCAGAAGACATGAATAAAAGTTTTCCCAAAGAAGACATAGAGATGGCCAACAGACATATGAGAGGATGCTCAACATCACTGATCGTCAGGGAAATGCAAATCAAAATTATAATGAGATATCACCCCACACCCATCAGGATGGCTAAAATCAACAAAACAGGAAATAACAGGTGATGTCAAGGATGTAACAAAGGGGAATCTTCTTCATTTTTTTAAGATTTTATTTACTTATTTGGCAGAGAGAGAGGCAGTGAGAGAGGGAACACAAGCCAGGGGAGAGGGAGAGAGAGAGAAGCAGGCCACTCACTGAGCAGGGAGCCCAACGTGGGGCTTGATCCCAGGACCCTGAGACCATGACACTAGCCAAAGGCAGACGCCCAATGAATGAACCACCCAGGTGCCCAAAAGGGGAACCTTTTTGCATTGTCTTTGGGAATCCAAACTGGTACAGCCACTGTGGAAAACAGTACAGAATTTCCTCAAAAAGTTAAAAATAGATATACCCAATAATCCAACAATCATAATACTGGGTATTTACCCAATGGATACAAAAACACTAATTCAAAGGGATACACTTACCCCCATGTTTATACCAGCATTATTTATAATAGCAAATATATGGAAGCAGCCCAGGTGTGCATCAAATGATGAATGATAAAGAAGTGCATATATATGTGTACACACACACACACACACACACAATGGACTATTAGCCAGAAATGGATGAAATCTTGCCATTTGTAAGGAGATGGGTGAAGCTGGAGAGTATTATGCTAAACAAAATAAGTCAGTCAGAGAAAGTGATACTTGTAGAAACGCATATGATGAAATCTCAGATACTTACGCCAGCAGTTAAATTATTGTCATCGCTTAGGAGAAAACTCTTGCATAAACCATAAAAATGTTGAGTATTTTTTTTAAAAATTGATGCCTTGGGGTGCCTTGCTGACTGAGTCAGGGGAGAATACAATTCTCCATCTCCTGGTTGTGAGTTTGAGCCCCAATTGTGAGTAGAGATTACTTTAAAAATAAAGACTTAAAAAAAATTCATGTCTTGGGCAAATGTCAACGGGAAGTGACAATTAGCAATTAAAGGGAAAAGAATATATATCAAGCTAGATACATATGGTTACACATATATATGGCCTTAACTGAAATCTCATACTAACCGTGAAAGGCAAATTTCTCTGCTACAGTACATTCTGCATTATACTACTTCAATTATGCACTTGAGGAAACTGAGGTTCTAATGACTTAGGAATTTTCATCAAAATCACCCAGAAAATGGCAAAAACAGGATTTAAATTTTTTTTATTGTTTGACAGAGAGAGATCACAAGTAGGCAGAGAGGCAGACAGAGAGAGGGGGAAGCAGGCTCCCTGCTGAGCAGAGAGCCCGATGCGGGGCTTGATCCCAGGACCCTGAGATCATGACCTGAGCCAAAGGCAGAAGATTTAGCCCACTGAGCCGCCCAGGAGCCCCAAAAACAGAATTTAAATAAGTTTGTAAATTTCTATTTCATTATCAATCTAAAAGAACTATCTGGCTTCAGGAAAGTAGTTCGAAGTACAAACTGAACTGTTTGGGAAAAATATCAAAATCACGAAGAAATGCTCACTAATCCTTCAGCTTCAAATGCTTCACTAACCTTTTTGCGAAGTACAATCCTGCTGCACCTGTTGGCTTGGCTATAGGAAAGGCACACAGTCAGCATTTCCATTCTTAATGCTGTAGGGGCGCTTTGTAACTCAGCCATAATCAATTTGTGCTGGGCCAGTTTATCATTAAAGGTTATAACGAAACAGCAACTTTAAAATAAAAACTTTGTTTAGCCAACTTAAATAGGAACAGGTCTGTGAAAAAAGGCTGATGTTCCAACTGATTGTAATTCACAGCCAGGTGTCAGATGTAAGTATTTGCTTTATGCTTTTCAGAAGATTGTTGCTGTTTATTTGCACTTGCAAAAAATCAAACAGCAGGAGAAAATAATTACAGATACAGCTAACTCAGCCAATGCCCTTATCCAAAGGTACTATGAACATTCACTTCAATTTTCTTTTTTTTAAAGATTTTTTCTTTATTTGACAGAGAGAGAGAGAGAGAGAGATCACAAGTAGGCATAGGCGGGCAGAGAGAGAGGGGGAAGGAGGCTCCCTGCTGAGCAGAGAGCCAGATGCTCCCTGCTGAGCAGAGAGCCAGATGCTCCCTGCTGAGCCAAAAGCAGAGGCTTTAACCACTTAGCCACCCAGGCGCCCCTCACTTCAATTTTCAAAAGGTTTATTATACTAAACTCTCAAAACCATGAACACTGAAGAAAATGAAGGTGAGAACGTAGGATAAAAATAAGGAAATAGGGACGCCTGGGTGGCTCAGTTGGTTAAGCAACTGCCTTTGGCTCAGGTCATGATCCCAGCGTCTTGGGATCGGGTCCCGCATCGGGCTCCTTGCTCCGCAGGGAGCCTGCTCCTCTCTCTGCCTCTGCCTGCCTCTCTGCCTGCTTGTGTTCTCTCTCTGTTAAATGAATAAATAAAATCTTTAAAAAAAAAAAAAATAAGGAAATATTCCGACCCTGAAATTGAACACAACAAGTTGACTGTGATTTGGGAAATAGAGTAATTCCACAGCTGTCTAAGAACAAAATTGTAACTATGAATATCATCAAAATGAAGTCTGAAAAAAATTTCTAAATTGCAGGACTACTCCTAATGCCAAATATAAGGACATTAGTATAATTAGATGAATTAAAGAAAGTTAGCCATGAGTGGTATATTTGGAAAATGACTCCCTAATATATAGGGGGTATAGGATATACCCTTGATTTATATCATTTGCTAACTTCTGTAGTAGAAATACCCAAAGACATTAATTGGAAGGTATAAATGCAACACCATTAAATTCAGGGTTGAAAACAGATGTTTACAATTGGCTCTATTAATAAGATGTTACCTACCTATGTCAGAAAGATAGCTCAAACCAAAAATCTAATCTTCTGTCATGGGAAACATAATAAGAGCAAATTAAATCTAAAGCATACAAAGGGAAGAAATTAATAATGATTAGAAAGTAAATACATACAAAAGGAGGAAATTAATAAAGATTAGAAAGCAAATATATACAACAGCGAATAAAAACAATACAGAATGATCATTGTAAACAAAGTCTGACTCATTGAAGAAAAAAATAATTTAAAAATTGACTAGATTTGGATAGATTAAACATGAAAAAAGAGAAGAGAAATCTTATTAAAACAAGAAGTATTATAAGGAAATACTAAGATTAACTATTTGTCAAAAAATTAAATAATGGAAATGCACAAGTTCCTAGAAAGACACAAACTATTGAAAATGATTCAAAAAGAGAAATAAAAAGGAATGATCTTGGATCAGTAATTTTGTAAACATTCCATACTAAAGAAAAGTTCAGCACCAGAAGTTTTCATTGGGAAATGCTTCCAAATATTTTCTTCATAAAAATATTCCAGCAAAACAAGAAAAGAAGGGAACATTCCTAACATAGTCTATGAGATTAATTTTGCCCTTATACCTAAACCAGAAAAAGACATATGAAAAATAAAAATAAGATTTGTGAATATTGACACACAACTTTTAAAAAATATATTAGCAAACCAAACCCAGTAACATATAAAAATGATTACACATCATACGTAAGCAAGATGTGTTGAAAATAAAAGGTCAATGTAATACACCCTACTACAGAATTAAGGGCAAAACCGTATCATCAACTCATTAAGGGAAAAAAACGGATTTTGAAAGATCCAGAATATTTACATAATAAAAAAACTAAAAAATTAGGACTATAATTAACCTTGTTCAGCCTAATAAAGGGCACCTATGAAAACCAACTACTAAAATCATAATTCATGATGTAACACAGAAATCATACCCCTAAATTCAGGAACAAGACACAACTGCCTTCAAAACTTCTATTTAATATTGTACTGGAAACTCTACCTAAAGCAACTCAGCAAGAAAATATTATATAAAGACATTTAAATGTCTTTTTATGTCATTTTATTAAATATCTTGGAAAAGAAGAAATAAAACTCCCTCTTCTTTGCAGAGGATAGGATCTTGCATATAGAAAATAAAGAAACCACTAAAAAAAACCTGCCAGAATAAAAGAGTTCAGTGAGGTTGCATAATATAAAATTACTATACAGAAATGAAATGTATCTATACATTAGTAATGAACAATCCAAAAAGAAATTATTGAAATTATGTAAATTTCTTTTATAGTACCATAAAAATACTTACATATATACTTGTCAAAAGAACTGAAAGGTTTATACATTTAAAATATCAAAATATCATAGAGAAAAAGTAAGTAAATACAACCCAAATGGGAAGATACCTGTGATCATGAATTGGAAGATGTAATATATTGTTAAAATTGCAATATCACAAAAATTGATCTACAGATTCAATGTAATCTCTATCAAAATGTCAACTAGCCTTTTAGAAGAAACAGAAGATTATCCAAAATTATATGTGAAAATACAAGAGATCCAGAATGCTCAAAGTAATTTTCAAAAAGAACGAACTTAGAGGAGACATATTTCTCTAATCCAAAACATAGTTCAAAGTTACAGCAACAAAGGAGTGTGGTATTTGCATATAGATAGACATATTGATCGATGGAATGAAAATGAAACATAGGCATAAAGCCCATATAATTATAATCTATTCAATTTTGGCAAGGATGTCTTGATGATTCATTGACAATCTCTTCAACAAAATGATTATAGAACAAATGCATATCCACCTGCGAAAGCATGAATTAGGACCCCTACATCACGCCATGATCAAGAAGTACCTCAAAATACATCACAGACCAACACCCAGAATCTAAAACTATAAATTCTTTGAAGGAAATCAAGGACTAAATAACCATGATTTTAGATCAAGCAATCGTTTCTTAAATATGGTTTCAAAAGTGCAAAAGACAGAAATAAAATAAATTGGACTACATGAAAATTAAATCTTTTCTACTTAAAAAACTACTATTAAGGTAAGAGAAAAGACAACTAACAGAAAGGAAGAAAATTTTTGCAACTCATGTTTCATAACAGAGTTCTATACAGAATGTATAAAGAACTCATATAAGCAATAATAAAAAGATAACCCAACATTTAAATGGGAAATAAATTTTAAAGAAACTCTTTCTCTAGTCAAAATCCTTCTGACACCAAATCTTAGGGGTTTTTTCCCAACAATAACTGATTTTCCAACTCCCTGGACATCAATAGAGTGTCCTATAATGAAATTCATCATCACTCCAGGTACTTATTGTCAGACTCTATAAAGCTCAGTTTCACATGATTACCCTCACTTCAGATGCCAGTCGCATTTAATGGTCCCCAGGATATTCAAATTTCTGTTCAAGCTGCCTACGAACTTGAAGGTTCCCATAACCTCCCCACTTCTGATTTAATAATTTGTTAGAATGGCTAACAAAACTCAAGAGGAACATACTTATGTTTATCAATTTACTATAAAGTATATTATTGAAAAAATGCAGGTGAACAGTAAGATGAAGAAGTATATAGGAAAAGGTCTGGAAATACCCATAATACAGGAACTTAAGGTGCATTACCCACCAAAAACATGGATGCCTTTGACATCCTGGAATTTCTCTAAACTCCATACCTCCAGAATTGTTGTAAAGGGTTCATGACAAAGGCATGAACACATATTCATTACTTTAATCTACACCACCCTTTCCTCTCCTTCATGTTGGTGGTATTGAACTTTCCAAGCTCCTAATCATGGCTTGGTCTTTCTGATAATTAACTCCCATACTGGAGCTACTCAAGAGACTATGAAGAGTTGCTGGATTCCAGCAAAGGACACTCCTAACATCCAGGAAATTCAAAGGGATTTTGGAGCACTGTGTCAAAAACCAGGGACAGATATCAAATATACGTTCCTTTTTTTTCTTTAAGATTTTTATTTATTTATTTGCAGAGAGAGAGAGAGAGAAACAGACTCCCTGCTGAGTAGGAAGCCTGATGCAGGGTTCAATCCCAGGACCTGAAGATCAAGACCTGAGCTGAAGGCAGATGCTTAAACGACTTAGGTGCCCGTAGGAGCAATGATCTATTATACCACATAAACTATGCTCAAAATCATTAGTCCTCCAGGGAAAGTAAATCAAAACTGCAATGAGATAACACTTCACAGTTGCTAGGATAGGTAAAGTAAAAAAACAACCAAGCACAACACTACAAGTTTTAGAGAGAATGCTGAGCAATTAGAACTCTCAGACATTGCTGGTGGGAATGAAAAATGCTATGGCCGCTTTGGTTAACAGTTTCAGCATTTCCTTAAGTCTTCAAAATTGAGTAACCTTAAGACTCAGTAGGTATATTTCTATTCCTATGTATATAACCAATAGAAGTGAACATGTAAGTGCACAAAAACTTGTACAAAAATGTTCCTAGGAAAATTATTAATAACACCCACATAGTGGAAAAAATGTTTATCAAATATGGAATGTACAAATAACATGTGACATATTGACAAAATGGAATATTGCTCAATAATAAAAAGAACCACTGACATATGCTATAACATGGATGAACCTCAAAAATATTATTCTATATTGTATGATTCCATTCATCTAAATGTCTAGAATAGCAGAACCTGAAATACCATTTCCATTTCCTCAGGGTAGAGATGGGAGAAATGTGGAGTTAATGCCAATGGCAACTTTTTTATTTCTGGAAGAATAAAAAATGTTTCCAAAATTAATATGCTGATGGTTGTACATGAGTTTACAAAAAAACCACTAAATTTTATATATTAAAGGGGAGATTTTTATGACAATAAATGATAGTATCTCAATAAAGCTTTACTAACAAGAGTAAAATCAACTAACATTTACTGAGTTCCACAAACTATGGTATTTATTTATGTATGTATGTATGTAGTTGCCCAGAAAGAGAGAGAGAGAGAGAGAGAGACTGAGACCATGTGAGCAGGCTCCATGTCTATCAAGAAAACTGATGTGGGGCTCCAACTAGACTCTGAGATCCTGACCTGAACCAAAATCAAGAGTCAGACACTTAACCAACTAAACCACCAAGTCGCCCCCATGCTATTTATTTTATACTTATTATTTGACCAAATTCTCAGAATAACACTCTGAGTTTGGTACTAACATTAAACTCTTTTATCAGAAGGGGAACCGAAGGATCAAAGAAGATAAGTATTCCTAGGCTCTAGGTCTGATAGCTAGTCAGTGGTAAAACACAATTTCAATCTAGGTTTGTTTGATTTCAAAGGACATTCCAGCAAATGAACTTACTACCCTACCTACACTGCCTGGTCACTGGGAAACAGGCGACACAGGGAAAGTGTGTAGAAAGAGCAAGAAAGGGTCTATGGATGAAAAATTGGGAGACTATAAATTGAGGGGCCAAACAAAAGAAACAAAATAGAGAGGTTGAAAGCAATTCATAGAAAAGTAAGAAAGGAGTGGCTGGATGGAAGGATATTAATTATACACTGGGCGCTTATCTTATGTTAGCACACAGGTCCTGAGAATACAGCAATAAATAAGAACTAATTGTTATAGCAGAAAGAGCTTAGAGAAAATAGATGAGTGATTTTTTTAAAACTCAGAGCCAAAATTGAAGTTTGACATATTGCATGTAGGCTTCTGCTGATGCTTATTTTTTTTAAGATTTTATTCAATTATCCATGAAAGACTGAGAGGCAGAGGCAGAGGGCGCAACTCGATCCCAGGACCCTAGGATCTTGACCTGAGCTGAATGCAGACGCTAAACCTACTGAGTCACCCAGAAGCCAAGCTTGATGCTTTTTCAAGGATGTATTCATTTGGACTTCAAGAAAGACAGCAGAGGCAAAAGGATCCGTTTAGACAAAGTTGTCTTCAACATCCCATTATTGATCTTTTTGAATTAGTCCATTTCCCAAAATACATTCCCCTAAGCTCCCCTATCTTTCCAATGCTTAGCAATCTATTTTAACTTTTTCCCCATGTCTGCAAATAACCAGCTATCAGGCACTTAAATCACAGTGTGAGTGAGTAAGTACTTTGGTAGAAACTTTGGTAGAAACGAAGTGACATAAATCACAGGTCTTACAAAAATTTTCTGAAATGTAAAGTGCTCAGAATAATATATTATTTAGTCTGTACCATTTAGTGCTATACATATATATATGTATATATATATAACATATTTTTCAGAATATTCTATAAATACTTTGAGAGCAAGAACCATATTTTCTATATATCAAAGACATACTTTGTAGAGAGATGATGCAGGAATAAATATATGCTCAGTGCTTGGCTGATTGATTAGGAACTCTGTTAATTTTATCCTAATTATATTTCATGATGTTTTCAAGGGAGTCAGAAATAGGTTTGATTTATTTAGGCCCTTTACCAAACCCAGAAAAAATTATAATTCCCTTCCCATCACAGTAACGATTTCTAAAATCAGATTTTAATAATTGTAGATCTTTCCTTTTTATTATATCAATATTTTAACCCAAGTAGAGTAAAAATAATAAACTTTCAAATGCACTATACCATTCCCTCCTCAAAAAGGGCTTCGTATATTTTTGAAATTCTAGGCTGTTGAACTAGAACCAAATGAGTGATTTGTCCCTTAGAACATGCAGATGGCTGGAGCTATGTTAAGAAACCCCTCGGGGTGAGGCTGGAGGGAAACTATACTTGCTTCAAACCTATGTACCTTCAAAACGCTCCTGAATAAGGAATATCTATACACAGTAGGCCAAGTCCTACAGCTCCTTCTTAGGAAAAGTTCCCTTTGTACTCAGTAGGAGCTTTCTCTGCATGAGGATTCCTAGGCTAAGTAGAGCCTGAACAGAAAATACAATATTCTTCACCCCTGCAGGCAAATCCTCAGAATAAAGTATACGTAGAAAATTGGAAACCAGGAGTTTCTGATGAAAAATCCCCCAATCAGGTTTGAAAGCTACAGAAACCTACATCACCTTAAATTTGTATAAAAAGAAAAATACTTAATTCAAAGCTTGCCAGGAAGACCAAAGGGCCATGCACAAGAATCATCTCTTAGAAAGACATAGTAGGTAACCACCTTTGTTGCCTAATTTAAAGATCCTCAATTGGAACGCTTCCCTCCATAATTGCTTTCTTCCCTGTTCTCTCTGGTTCTGAAATGCTGAAGCCCCTGGAGTCATAGAAAGGAGAAACAGGTAAATGAGTATTAGTTGCAAATTTGCTATATTCAAGGCATCAACACGTCAGTCCTTCCAACAACCTAATGAGTCAAGGATCACTATCCCTATTTTTAAAATAAGTAAACTGAAGTACAAGACAAGTTCAACAACTGTCCAAGGCCACAAACGAGGAAGGGGCCAAATCAACATTTAAAGCAAAGTATCACGGTTCAGGATCCTATAGTCATAATGGGGAGACACCCAGCTTTCTTCCTTCAGTCTAGTAATGGGGGTCAAAGAGGAGAAACAATGACTTCTCCAGTAAGTTCAAAAGAGCTGATATGGCAGGGGAGAGTGGGAAAATGAAATACCGAACACAGACTTTTAATAAAAGTTCCCGTTCGGGTGCCTGAGTCTTAAAAAATAATTTAATGTAACCTGCTCTACAAAGGTCTCTCTGTACCGCAGAGAGTATTTACTCACATAACATCATGAGAATTTGTGCCTTCTGCAAATACTATAACCCTTACTGGCGTGTGAAGGAAATATTTATCCAATTTCCAACCTCCAATAAATATTGTTGTGAGAATCTTCTGGAGTTTTCTTTGAAAATAACTTCACAGCTAATACTAATTTCCCCTTCAAGTTCTATAAAATCATTGCAAAAAAAGCCATTTTCAGGAAATTTGCCTGCTCTCACTTGAGTAAATCTACAAGGCAGGTATTACTTCATGTCCCATAAAATATAATATCAACTCAAGGCAGACAAATAACATTTATCATCCATCAGTCAAGTGCTTTCATTTTGCAGGTTTATCTGCTACCCAAAAGCTACTTGTTTACTGGGCACTCTTATCTTTTCTCTGCATGAACTGCCCCGGCAATAAAGCAAGCCCAGGATTTTGACAGAACATGGAGATTTGGTTTTGATTTGAAACCAAGTCAAGATTTCACTTTGATTCCGTTCTCTTAGATGCTTGTATTTCATACAAAGCCATAATATCAAACCTGGCCTAAACTGTGAACATCTCTCTCTATTATAGGAAGAAGGAGAAATATCTCCTGAGCAGCTCACCAACAACAAATTAATCTCTAGGTTTGTCAAGGGATTTTCTCAGAGTAATAAATGATCTGATACGATTGGAATTGCTGACATCTAGTCAAAGCAACATAAAAAGGGAACAGTCTATTGACTCTTCTAAGTATTTCACTTCAGAAATAACACTCAATAGATGTCAAAGGATAAAATGAAAGCATCATCTTTTTCAATTGCCAAATGACAAAGATGCTCTATTTAGGAGGAATTGAAAGGCCCATCTTCCCACAAATCTCTCCCCCACCAGCATACAAGGTTTCTCGAACATACTGCCATAACAATTTCTTCTCAGACAACTGCTAGAGGGAGAGACAGCCATTTCACTCATTTAACAGATTGTATTAACAAGAATGTTACGTATCTCTCTTCCATGTCACCATTTTATACTGTGCCAACCTCTTTCATGACATTCGTCAATCTGTATCATGATTACTTCTATTCAGCCTCTCATGTAATCTCTTAGATCCTGGAGGAAAGGAACATATTAGGCAGTATTTGCAATGCCTACAAAAATAACCAAAGCCTACTAAGTCATATTTCCATAGTAAGGATTCCAAGAATGAATAACTGAATGGAAAGAGGAAGAAGTAATGACAATAAGAGTTACAAATTGCAATGACAAATTTCTAATATTAAGCCATTACCAGCCAGAACACAAAGCAAGTCCCTAAAAAGGAGGGTAAAACCTGGGGGCTTTTCAAGTTACTTGAAACCTACAGATGAGCTTAATGTGATACATAAAGTATAACCAAGAAGTGCTAAAAAAAATGCTTCCAGCACTGAAAACTAGGAGACTTCATATTTTCTTAAAGATTTTATTCATTTATTTGACAGAGAGCAAGAAAGCAAGAGAAGGAACACAAGTAAGGGGAGTGTGAAAGGGAGTAGCAGGCTTCCCGCTGAGAAGGGAGTGCGATATGGGACAATTTCATATTATTTTTAAAAAATCAATTATGCTTAGTAGTTCATGGGTAGTTGGAAGATAGTTCAATCAATCCATATAACTGTCAATATTCCTATGGGGCAATCATCTGAAGTCCCGATTAGTGGGGTTTGGGCTTTTCTTTTGTTTATGTTCCCTATGTGACCCACTTTTATTTCTTTATGTTAACTGCCTAGCCAATATAACTAATTGACATTGTGCACTAAAGGAAGAATATACACAAGACGTTATTATCTCTAAAGGATAGGAGAGAAGAGGTCACTGACTTTGAAGAAAATGAATAAATAGGAACCAAACTGAAAAAATACTACCACTGAACGGGTGCACGGGGAAAGGAATACCAGTGCTAAACAAAACCTTTACCTCTCTACATCATTTTTTCAAAAGATTTTATTTATTTATTTGACAGAGAGAGAGAGCACAAGCAGGGAGAGCAGCAGGCAGAGAAAGAGGGGGAAGTAGGCTCCTTGCTGAGGAGGGAGCCCAATGTGGGACTCCATCCCAGGACCCTGAGACCATTACCTGAACCAAAGGCCGACGCTTAACCTTCTGAGCAACCCAAGCGCCCCTCAATACATCATTTTTTTGAGAGTCAATCCTGTACACAGGAACAACCACAGGATCAAGTGTTATAACACACTCATCGTTTATAGATCATAATATAATATTTAGACTAACTTAAAACTTCATATGACAAACACTATTTTCACTGAAGAGAATGTCTCAGTTAATGTTGAGACTGAAAATAAATGGAGAAAGTGGTTCAGACGGTGTTTGCTCAATTAAAGAGCCAATCAATAATTTCTTTTCATGAACCTTGGAATATAATTTTGCTTTCTTCCATTCACATGCAAATGTATTATTTCAAGTGAACAAAAGAGGCACAAAGAAAGAAATGCAAACGTTATGTATCCTAATACTAGGGGTATTACATGCCAAGCCAATTTTTTTAAAAAGCATTTTTTCCAGCTTTTGTACAATAAGGCAGCTGTTTCTATTCATCCAGGGTTTCTTCCTTTCTTTCTGTCCGTCTGTCTTTCGTTTTTTTTTAAGGAAACTGGTGAATGTGATTATAGCAGAATCTCTTCCTACATCATATTCATAATAATAAAATTTTCCTTTCAAGTATCATTGACAAATGTAAAGTGTTTCTACAACAAAGCCAAAATACAAAAACCCAAACGTTTGTTAGAAACAAGAATCACTATGGAAACCATTTCTATGTATTAGGGTTTTGTACGCCTTTTGGGTAGAAAATTTCACAAAAAGATGGTAAACTAAAGATGCTAATAAGAAAGTATTAACGTGTGTAATCATCAGATTTTGTGATAATTCCCTCTATCAAAGGCACTAATATTTCTGTTTAAGAACTAAACACACTACTTCTGATATGAAATAATTTGATAAATTTTCTCATTACTATCAGTAGCTTTACAAAATACGTTAAGGAGAGGTAGGTTGATAAAAACACTTGAAAAACTACATATTCATATACAGAGAAAAATTCAACAGATGAAGTATATAAATGTGTTCTGAAATTACTATTTATTGCTTCTATCAAAAAAATTAATAAGCATTCCATAAATCACTGAATGAAAAGCTAGACTCCACAACTGTATTATTATGACTTAAATGAAGAAACAAGAACACCATTTTGACAATGTTATTGTCACTTTATGTTTTCATTTATAAGGAACAATTGATATCAGTGAATGTAACGCTACTTGTCATTGTTGAAGGAAGATTCTTTTAAAATATCAGATGTTTAAGGCACCTGAGTGACTCAGTAGGTTAACGCCTCTGCCTTCAGCTCAGGTCATGATCCCAACCAAGGTCCTGGGATTTAGCCCCACAATGGACTGGCTCTCTGCTCAGCAGGGAAGCTGCTTCCCCTTCTCTCTCTGCCTGCCTCTCTGCCTACTTGTGATTTCTCTCTCTCAAATAAATAAATAAAATCTTTAAAAAAATATTTTTAAAAATATCAGATGTTTATAGTCAATAAACAAGACAAGTAGTATTTATTGAGAACTTACTAGGTATCTAACTTTTTTCAACAAACTCTTATGTAAATTAAATCATACCAAAGATCAAGATACTGCACAGATTTTTTTCTCACCAATATATGAGAGACATCGAATATCATATCTACCTCATAACGTGGCTACATACTATATAACTCAATATGGATACATATCTCTACATATATAGTCCCATTTCATATATATAAAATGAGAATGAGTATAAGAATATCTATTTCTGGGGCACCTAGGGTGATCAATCCATACAGAATGCAACACTTGACTTCCAGGTCATGAGTTCAAACCCCACAAAGGGCACAGATAATTACTTAGAGAAATACAATATTTCATAATGTAACTATATATAAACATATGTATCTCAGAGAAAGACACAATATGATTTAGATATGATTATTTTCCTCATTCTACCTATAAAAAAATTGAGAAAGTGGCAAAGTAGGTAACTCAAGATCATGCAACTAATGGATGGTAAAATTAATATTCTGATCCCTCTTTCTTAAATTCCAAAGACCATCCACATTGCATTTGGTGACACAAACTCACACTGTGGTCAATGACTTCCTTATTTTAAATACGAAAATGCTCTTTTCCAGGTAGGAGATGGAATTTCCAGTAAGTTAAACACTCATCTGTTTGATTTCCATTGTGACAAAGAATACCAGTCTCTCTAAGGAACAGAAATAAACATAAGTTAATATCCACTACTAGATTAAGCCAGATGACCTGGATTAAAGTTGTGAATCTCATCTTTACTGTGCAAAGCAAAAAGAAAAGGATTAAAACATGGCCTTCCAGGAGGCAGAAACTCCTCACCACAAAAAACTTCAATTGACAGTAACCTGGACAAACCCCCAAATAGAAGGTTGACTTCATGAAATGTAACACGTCTCAATTATTATCTGTAAAGAAAATATACCAAACTCTGTATAATCTTACTGAAGTTGGCTTTTTCTTGGCAGGTAGGGCCTCAGACATGATCTCCTTTGTCTAACTTGAAGAAACAAATGGATGGTAATCACTGGGAAAAAGGAATTAAAATTACCTCAGGTAGATCTATCCACAAAGAGAGGTTTAATAAACATGATGATGAACCTACAAAAGAAGATTTCTTCTTTTTTCATCTTATTCTGGAGAATATCAATACATTCCCTCAGTTATAATCTCTAATCTAAAGCAACTCACTTCTAATTTAATAAAGTTTTATGGAGGTATAATATATAATATAAAATGCACCCATTATAAATTAACGATTCAATGATATAGTAAATTTATATATTAGTACAATTATCACCACAATTCAGTTTCAGAACATTTTCATAACTTCAAAAAGTTCCTTTGGTGCCTCTTTGCGATTAATTTCCGTTCTAATCCCAGTACTAAGCAACTAGTGATTTGCTTTCTGTCTCTCTAAATTTGTCTGTTCTGTAATTTCATATAAATTATGATTGGCTTTGTTCACATAACATATTATTGAGCTAAATTCACCCTGTAGCATTTTTTAAGAGTTCCTTCCTTTTTTATTTGAGTATAGATGACAATGTTACATTAGTTTCAGGTATACAACTTAGTGATTTGACAAGTTTATACATTTTGTTCTATTCACCACAAATATAGCAACTTTGTCACGTTATTTCACTTTAAAATTTCACTCACTGTATTCCTTATGTTGTGCCTTTTAATCCCTTATTTATTCCAAACCTGGAAGCCTGTATCTCCCTCTTTTCTTCACAAATATACTAAATGCACAATATTTATTTAGTATAAATATACTAAATATACAAGTGCACTCGCGCGCGCGCGCACACACACACACACACACACACAAAGGAATATTACAAATCCATAAAAAAGAATGACATTGTGCCATTTGGGTCAAACTGGGTGGATATAGAAGATATGATGCTAAGTTAAATAAGATAATTCTCTGAAGATTCCTATAAACTGCATTTCCTTGGGGCACCTGGCGGGCTTAGTCCATAAAGCATACAAGTCCTGATCTCAAGGTTATGAGTTCAGTCCCCATGTTGGGTGTAGAGATTATTTTAAAAAACTGCATTGCCTCAGTTTGGCAAAGTGATATGATGAATGACCACCACATCCTTTAGCATCTACCAAAGGAGTTCAAATTCCGTCTATTCTTTGAGGCTCAAAGGCACAGTTCACAATTTCATCATCTCTAAAACGAACATTATACTAACTTCACGGAGAAGTTATGACATGCAGTGACTTGCAAGTTATTTTTAAATAAGCCTCAGAAACTTTTATTCAAATTAAATCTTATGGGGAAACCCATCAATATACAACAGATAAATGCACAGCTTCTCATGAAGTGCCTGGTAGAGAAGGAATTCAAGAAGAAATTTGGAGGGGCGCCTGGATGGCTCAGTTGCTTGAGCGACTGCCTTTGGCTCAGGTCATGATCCTTGAGTTCCGGGATCGAGTCCCACATCGGGCTCCCAGCTCCACGGGGAATCTGCTTCTTCCTCTAACCTTCTCTCCTCTCTTGCTCTCTCTCACTTTCTCTGTCTCTCAAATAAATAAATAAAATCTTTAAAAAAAAAGAAGAAGAAATTTGGAAAACATTATGATTATGTATATAGCGCCTTTAGTGCTTTACATAAGAGAGCAGAAAATAAATGGCAGCAATTAATATTACATAATCACTGTTCATTAAATCAACACTTGAAAAGAAACTGTAGTCATGGGCCACTGGGAATAAGGTTGGAAGCCAATGATCTTTTGGCCCATTTATTTCACTATAATAAGTTTGTTCTGGGTAATGTTGACTTCAAACATAACATTGCCAAATCAAATTGTAACTTCAATGTGCTACAGCAGTTGATCATTTAACAGATTTATGTCCCAAATCTAGCATCAACACAAATAATCATTTCTCTGCTGAAGGAACTATCAGGTACAGTAACATACATTGGATTTAGGATTAAGAGATCTAATTTTTTAGTTAGTAATCTAATACTAACCACACAAAAAAAAATGATAACCTTGAATTACACTGCTTTCTTTCTAGCATGGGAGTCAGCACACTTTTTGTGTACAGGACTAGATACTAAGTGTTTGATGTTTTCTAAACCACAGAACCTCTATTTTAATGACTCAACTGAGTGACAAAGTTCCAGAATCCTTGATAGTCAATACATAAACCAATAGTTACAACTGAGTTTCAATGAAATTTTATATATAAAAACAGATGGGGGACAGAATCTGGCCCACTGGCCATAGATTTTCAAACCTTGCCAAGAAAATACCAGAGATGGACCAGATTAATTTCCAACCTGGCAAGGCATCATAAATTTGAGTAGCTTTCATAAAATACAGATTTCTGGCCCCAATCCCACCCCAACACAACCCACTGAATCAAAATACCAAGAGTAACACTCAACAATCTCTCAAACCCAGGCTCCTTACATAATTTAAATGCAGGTTCACCAATAATACCTAACAATCACTGAACTACATGATTTCTAAGGCCTCTTCCAACCTAATGTTCTTTGATGCATATGTATTCTTACCAGTTGTTTTGTCAATCTGAACACACTTATAAATACAAGACACCAAAATAATTTCATAGCTTTTCATAAAAGAAACTGTGGACACTATTTGTAATCAGGTAGAAGATATCAATAGATTATATTACAGATATGTGTATAAAATATGGAAAAGCTATAAAAATTATTACCATTAAAAAAAAAAACAGAATTCCTTGGATTTCACATTCTGAAGAATTTTTCTTAGAACAATGATTCTCAAACTTTTTGGTCTTTAAGAAGCCTTCACACTGTTTAAAATTATTAAGAACATTAAAGAACTTTTCCTTATGGGGCTGCAGGCATACTCTGCACGTATCTCTGTATATTTACCATACTAGAAATTGAAACTGATAATTTTAAATTAGCTATTATTTTAATAATAGTAAATCTTTACATGTTGATATTTTAAACCCATACTTTTTTTAAAAATCTTGACAAAAGAAGCACTGTTTTGCAGTTTTTCATATCTCTAAGACCTGGTTTAATAGAAGACAATTAGGTTTCCCTATGTGCCTCGGCAGTCTGTTACCATATATTGTATTGACTGAAGTGTATGATGAAAATTCAGCCTAACATAGATATGTAGTTCAAAAAATTGGTATTTTAAATCCATTTTCAGGTCCTCGTAGATATTCTGATTAGATACTAAACCAAAATTAAACAACTATCATTTCATGGTTAGTTAAAATGTGGAAAGTAAAATTTTAACAATATACATTTTACTCTGTTACATTGAAATCCAGTGGTTCATCTTGAACTCTGAATGACAGTGTGGCATTCATTTTCCCCATGCGTCATTTTGTAATATCAAACTTTGGTCATCTGAAAACTACTAGGGTTTAATGACTTATGCAGATTTTCCAAATGGTAACATCTTTCATTATATAATATCCAAAAATATGTATTCATAAAACCACCAATCTCATAAGTAAAGTTATTAATTATTGAGGAGCAGACACACTTTGTAAGATATTAAATTTTAACCAAAATCACAAATTTTATCATTGGCAACAAATACCTCTGTTGTTTTCCTTGGAGTAACAAGCTTGCTTCATTAATTTAAAAAAACGAAAATCTGCAAACACTTAAATGTGATTAACCATATGTTATAGGTCTTTCAATTACAACTGTTGTTGCATAGAAAATTGGGTCACTTCACCTAACAATTTGAACAATAACACAAATGAATTTCAAAAAATCAAACTTGGAAAATAAAAACAAAATACTTTAATTAACCAAAACTCAGATTAGATAGAGAGCCTGGAAGGATAAACAACCTGGTCCAATATCAAAAAGGGCCTGCTGATTAGAAACAAATTAATTCAGAATGAATTGAAAAAAGGGAAGAAAGGCTAATTTTTTTAATTTACTGATTCATAGTATAGTCATCTACCTACCTGGAAAAGAAAACAGCTATATGTACTGTTAACACAACAGCTTATAGTATATTCATATAACTCATTAATGGACTATACTTCAACCAATAATGGGTAGAAATTCAAAGAAACGAACAGAGTTTCTTTCAAATCAACAGCAAAGCAACACTGGTGTAGCCCTAAATACCTGTTATCAGGTATTCCCTTTAGGAGTAAAATTATTCTACTTTCAATCAAAATTGAAAAATGGACACTAAGAGTTTGTTGTGGTCAAGACATTATATGAAGCACTATTTAAAACAATGAAGGTATAAAAATATGGAGTCAAAAATAACAAACTACTTGCCATTCCCATTACTCAAAGGCTGTTCTACACTTCCCTGCTTTATTTTAAGTATTCTGCCTACAATGTTCTCTCCCCAAATCTGTATGTCAATAAAAATGCCCATCCACTACAATGACTTCCAACTCTTTCTCCCTCCAGAAATAACCCATTACCCTGTATTTTCATTGTATGTCATATGCATTTGTGGTAGGCAATCTCTAAGCCTGCCTACCAAGGAGTCCAACTTCCTGGCATACATTCATCTTTCTCCTTCATTTTGAAATAGAGCTTCTAACAAGTAGAATACAAAATGATCAGGACCACAAAATGATCCTGCTTTCACCCTGAGCACTAACTCATTTTTTGCTTACTTGCCCTTGAGAAGCCAGCTGCCATACTATTAGCACCAAAGGAAAGGTCCCCTTGTCCTGATAAGGAACTGAATTCCTAAGACTTTAAAGTCTATGAGAAAATACAAGTTTGCCAACAACCACTTGAATCAACTTGGAAGTGCATCTTTTAGTCCCAGCACTGTCTTGCAATGAGTGGAAACCCTGCCCACAGCTTAACTATAACCACAAAAAAAAAAAAAAAATACCTTGAAGTAGAGGCTAAAAACTGAGTTGCACATGAATTCCTGAACCACACAAACTATACGATAATAAATGTTTGCAATTTTAGGTGTCTAAGCTTCAGGGCAATTTGTTACACAGGGATACATTAACTAATACATCAACTATGTTTTCATAATTTTTACTATATTTGTATGTATACATTAACAATATACCGTTTTGTATTATGGATTTTAAAACATGTGCTACAAAATTATTTCCAACTTTTTTATTTCACAGTATTTTTTGAGCTTCGTCCATGCTTTTATATGTATACGTATACATAACTCATTTTAACTGCTGCATGGTATTCTGTATCATAATGAAATCATTTATTTTACAAGAACTCAACTGTAACGCCAAGCAATATTAATATCTCAGTACTTGTTCTAACTCTACATTCAACCTATTTCCTTATTCTGAACTACTCTTCATGGTTTGAAGAATGAATATATGTAAAATAGAAGCATAGTTCTGGGGTATTGTTTTTCAGAAAGGAATAAGGATCAGTCTCTACTAAAACTGAAGAGAAACAGGAACTTAAAATTCTCAGGAGCCCTCAGCAAACCAGTATGAAATCTGTCTTCTTTGGGCAACATCACCAAATAATTCAAGTTTTATTTTGAAGTGCCGTTTCACATACAGATGTTTCATGGACATATAAAACATAAAAGGAATATGTTCAATCATATGAGAGCCTAAACAGAGTAGTTGTTCAAGTAAAAGACCAATCTGAGGCTGTATGTAAATACTTTTACAGAGGCACAAGCAAATATTCCTAGCTTATTTTCATTACAAAACAACAATTGGCTTCTGGTTTAACAAGTTGACTGTAAATACTGACATACTGATGGGGGCAGATCCTTAAAAAAGCCTTTACACACAAATACTGGGAAGACATCAGGTAGAACAAACACATAAGAACTAGAGTAAAAATAACATGCAGATAAAATGGAGATTATCACGGAGAACCTAGCAGATACCCAGGGGTTAAATTGCAAAGAGAATGAAATTGTATCCTAACATTTCATATCGTCATTACTACAAATGCCAAAACACCATATTTTCTTTTGAGATTTCTTCAATGTTTATTGTAGTTATTGAATCTTCACAAAATTGGACATGTTTTATAACAATCTGTGTATCTTTCAGGGTCACATATAACCATGAGAAAAGGCTGATCATTAAAATACCAGTTATCTTGTTCCTAACAAAAACTGTACGAGCTGAAAAAAACCTCAACTCAACAGTTTAATCTAGGAATCTTATCTCCTTTTGAGTAGCATATTTATATGACAATATATTCCAGTTTTAGTCGCAATACTCAAATGAGTGATTGTGAAATTCTTTTTTAAATAGCTGTATATATACACGTTATTCTTCTGCTTAAACATATTGTTTCTTCATATGCGAATACTAATTTTCACACAGATGCAATGTTTTTGCAATAGAGATTTTAATGATAATCTAAATGAACTGAAATAACAGATTCTTAGGAAGAACTTATTATCAGAATAGACTTTAGAATTCATTTTGTTTACAACTTCATCACAGACCATAAAGGATACTTTCAGTGGTACCTTTCAAAGATGATCTAAGAAGCTTATTTCACAAAGTGACTTATCGTACCATCAAAGAAGTTGTTTCAAATGTATTGTCTCTATTAGAAAAAGAGCTTCCTCCCGCTTCCTCATACAACAGTTTTCTAAAAATGAGGTTACCATACTCCATAACATGTAAGAAATGATCATTTCCAATGAATTACTAAAACACATATATCTTTTAAAAAACATCATTAAGAGACTCTTAACTATAGCGAACAAACTGAGGGTTGCTGGAGGGAAGGTAAGTGGTAGGATGGAGTAACTTGGTGATGGGCATTAAGGAGGGCACTTAAAGTAATGAGCACTGGGAGTTATATGCAAGTGATGAATCACAAAATTCTACCTCTGAAACTAATATTACACTATATGTTAATTACACTGAATTTGAATAAAACATTTAAAAAGAAAAGAAAATGACAGATTATTACTGGGAATATCAGAGTAAGGACCTCACAAAATCAACACTTTATTAAAATAAAAAATAACCCTGCTAGAACTGTCACAGTAAATTTGTTGAGAATTACAGAAATAAAGCAAAGACTTGCAGAAATTCAAGAGAATATATTAACGAAAAGGCTGAATCTCAGTAATAACAGGGAGATTTCTGGCAAAATAACTTCCTGTATTCTCACCTCCCCTTCCCCAAAGGAATGTTAACCTTGAAAATAAAATAGCTTTCACTATGAAAACGAGTAGCTTGGTAACTAACTGAATGGGAACTTGGACGGACTAGGTTCAAAAATACATTACCAAAGAATGAAGATTACTTAATCAATCATTGGTTTCCTGAAGACCTCAATCCAAAGCCTCACTTTCTTTGCCCTGAGTCACATCTTCCCAAGAGAGAACAACTTTTACCTGGGATCATTTGTAAAATATAACGAGGAACAAGGTTTTGAACTATAACTGACTTAGGCAGAGAATAAGAATTGATATAAATGGGCTAAACAAAAAGCTTAAAATGAAGCCCTGGGGAAAGAGATGTCCATAGGGGATTTCTTGGTAGGAATATAAGACATTTGCTAAGAACAAAGCTAGATGAGTAGAACTGAGTGGGGAAAAAGACAGAAAAAATACATATTACACAACTATGAAAATTCTGAAAACTAATAACAAACAAAAATGACAAGAAACCGTGAAGACAAAAAATAACTTGATTGTCAGAGCTGCTAAATTATATAAAATGTACAGTTTCAAACAATAAAACTAAAATCCAAATGAGCAAGATGGCACATAGTATAAAAAAATTAAGAGAAACTGTCCCTGGGGAAAACAAGGTATGATTATTAGACAAATGCTAAATCAGCTTCTTCAAATTAGTTCAAAGAGCTAATGGAAAGCATGATTAAAGACCTAATGAAAAGCATAAAAATTTTGTCCCACCAAACAGAATATCAATGAAATATACACATTATAATTCTTAAAAGACTCAAAGAGAAATTCTGGAGTTGAACAATAACAACTGAAAAAACACAATTGCTTGACAACGGAATTCAAACAGGCAAGTGAAAGAAAAGGTGAATATGACGATAGGTCACTAGAGATCACTGTGTCATAAAAACAAAGAGAAAAAAAAACAATATTGAATAGCCCGAAAAACACGTGACACAAACAAGCATTTCAAAATAGGCACACTTGGAGACACAGCAGTAGAACAAGACAATGGGAAAAAATGTACATTTGGTGAAAAGATCACTAAAATCATTCTGAATTTGATAAAATACATGCATCTACTTATCTAAGAAGCTCAACAAAATACAAGTAGAATGAATTGAAACGCATCCTCACAATCTCACATTACAATCAGACTGATGAAGGATGAACAGACAATCTTAAAATCAGAATGAAAAGAGTACTCATCATCTACAAGGGGTCCTCAATAAGATTAACAGCTGATTGATAATCAGAAACCATAAAGACTAAAAAGCGGGAATATGACAAAGTTTTATTTTTATTTTTTAAGATTTTATTTATTTATTTCACAGAGAAAGACACAGCAAGAGAGAGGGAACACAGGCAGAGGGAATGGGAGAGGGAGAAGCAGGTTTCCTGCAGAGCAGGGAGCCATAT
>CM052801.1:78438753-78463802 GCA_028533885.1 Nasua narica | reverse complement strand
TGAGGGAAAGCAAAGTATCTGGAAAACGAAGTTAAAGCTGCTAATTAAGAAGAAACCCAACTTTTGTATCAACATGGACAGGATTGGAAGAGATTACGCTGAGTGAAATAAATCAAGCAGAGAGAGTCAATTATCATATGCTCTCACTTATGTGTGGAGCATAAGGAAAAACATGGAGGACATTTTGAGAAGGAAAGGAAGGGTGAATTGGGGGAAATCTGAGGGCGCGATGAACCAGGAGAGACTGTGGACTCTGAGCAGCAAACTGAGGGTTTTGGAGGGACGGGGGTGGAGGGTTGGGAGAGCCCGGTGGTGGATATTGAGGAGCGCACATATTGCATGGAGCACTGGATGTGGTGCATGAACAATCAATCTTGTAACACTGAAAAAATAAAAGTATTTGGGGGGGGGGAGAAGAAAACACTCACATTAAATGAAGGAAATTAGCTTTATGTATTTATTATTTTAAAATATTGTTTTCAACTGAAATTTATTTGAGCCACTTCTGACTCATTTCCATCTTTCAGATTCTGTGACATTCCTGAACTTGTGGGGATTGGTAGGGAAAGAATAAGGGAAGGCAATGTCAAAGTCTCACCAGTTCCAAGGCAGGTGAACTTCTAGTAAATGACCTTCTCTTTAGCAGAGTACATTCATGAGCCTTTGAATATATAAAGATATCCATGAGCCAATAGGAAACAAAACTCTATATTGTTCTGCCTAATAGGGTAAGGAGAATGAGGTTAGTTGTATTTTTATTAGATGAAGGTCAATATTAAGATAAAATAAAGAAGCTTGGTACAACACGATCATGGACAAGTCTAAGGGAGTAAGCAAGAAGACAGAAGGATTGTACCTGAGATAGAATATACAAGGTGATAATGATTACCAGACAAAGGTATGGACTTCTAGGAAGAAGGAAATTTGATATTCAAAACTGAGTTATTACCATTGCAACAAGCAAACTTCAAACTTCATGTTCATTACATGAAAACTTTCAGTCTGCAACTCATACAAAAAAGTGTGAGTGTGTGTGTGTGTGTGTGTGTGTGTGTGAATATGCGTAAGTAAGGCAAGCACAGCACTGAAAATATAGGATGTCCATGATAGGTGAAATACGACCAAGACTAAAATTGCAGTAAAGTAATGAAAAGTGTCAGAAGTTACCATGGGACCTATGACTGTGGAATTCTCAGTAAAATTATGAAAGATATATTTCTTTTAAAGGCACTTAATCTTATATCCCAAAGAAAAATTTATTCATAAATTAACTTTATCTCCCAAAGGAGAAGGTTTCTTCAAATACAAAAAGTCAACATTAGCTAATTGAATCCAGGAACACCCAAATTCAGAGTTAGTGGGTTTTTTGGTTTTTTGAGGGTTTTTTTTAAGATTTTATTTATGTATTTGTCAGCGTGAGAGAGTGCAAAAGCAGAGGGAGCAGCAGGCAGAGGGAGAAGCAGGCTCCCCCATGAGCAAGGAGCCAGATGTGGGGCTTGATCCCAGGACCCTGGGATCATGACCTGATCCGAACACAGACGCTTAACTGACTGAACTACCCAAGCATCCCTTAGTGTTAGTTTTTGACCTGGATTTAGTCATAAAAGAATGAAATTACTTTAACACATCTACAACTGTAACCTGATAATTTGAACTATATAAACCCATACATACAAATGTGTATACACATAGGTATATATCTAATTTCACAAAAAAGATCATACTTTTAATGTTTGTTTACTGAATTGCATGGCATAGGAGTTTTATAATTGAAAACCTAGTTCTAAACTATCATTATTAATAGCTCCCTGTTCTCGCCTCAGCAAAAAAAAAAAAATAGCTCCCTGTTCTCTATTATCAATTCGTAGGATATTCTAAGATGGATTCTAGTAATAGACCATCACTACACTTTTAATTCAATCAGTCAAAAACCTTTGTCCAATGCTTGCAATATGGCAGATGATGCTAGAACTACGAGAGACAAATTATCTCAGGAAGTTTACAAATCGAAGAAATAATTTTCCACATCAGGATCATAAGTAAATAAATTCCCACTCTCACACCTCTTAAAGACACTGTTTTAATCTTGAGTTTGTCTTTGATTAGTCTCCAGAAAATCCAAGTTACAGAAACCAAAAGATCCAAGTTAAAGAAAAATTAACTTAAAGGTCTTTTTAAAAATCTATATATTTATTTTTGAGAGAGAGAGTACATGCAAGTGGGGAGGGCAAGGCAGGGGGCATGCAGAGCAGAGGGAAAGGTCAAAAGGCCCAAGAAGGCTCCATCCTCAGCGCAGAGCCCAAAGGAGGGCTCAAACCCAGGAAACTGAGATCATGACCTGAGCCAAAATCAAAAGCCCGGTGCTTAACCAACTGAACCAATCAGGCGCCTAAGAAAAATCAAGTAACTTTTAAAATTCAAACCCAACATATTGTGAAACAGTGAACTAACAGAAAAGAAAAATGCTTATCACAAAATACTTACACAAAAGCTTGAACTTCTGGAAAATGTTGAATGAATTCAAAGTTCAGTCATTTCCCTGCAATGTTGTAAGACTACAGGATGCCTCAGTCTTAAGTAAGAAGAACGAATGTGGGAAAATGTTGCCTTAGTAATAAATCGAAATAATTATATTTGAGAGAAACGGTAGAAGAAAACAGTTTGAGAGTTATTACCTCTTACAATAAACTGAAGTTTTATACATTAAAAAAAAAGAACTGAAGTCTTTCTAACACAGAAATTTAAATAGTACCAACAACCTAATGGATGGTCAGCGACGATAACCTAACTCTGCAGCGGCCTTAGGTCTGGGTTAGATAATTACCGGTTTCTAAATGACTGTGTCATTGAGGTTAGTGTTAATCCCTCTTATAAACAATAGAGTATACAACATTTAATTAGAAATTTAAGGATCATACAAAATTTAAAAGTAGGGAGAGTCATTAATCTATCTGATTCTCAATCATATTATCTATAAATTAGAATGAGTATTTGAAAATACAACATTTTTTCTAACATTTCACAGTCATATTATACTTTTAGGAGAACTTCGGTCCAAACTTCAAATATTTAGAAGTTATTCATCATATACAATAAAATGTAGTCCCTGTCTTGAACACATTTGAAGACGACAAACATTGTACATAACTTTAAGCAATACAATAATAAAGTATATGATTAATTTCTAACTTGTATGATACAGGTGTAAAAGATCCAGTTCTTCAGGAAACCCAGAGAACAACAAAAACAAAAAAAGATTTACAGAGAAGGTGAAACACACCTCCCGAAAGTGGTTTTCAGATAGGCAGAAGGTTGGCTCCACCCTTCGAGTCCACTCAAAATAATGTAAGGTACCAAAAATTACTAGTGCTTTTCCTGTGATATAAGGAGATGGTTGACCAGGGTTCTGATCCAGAAAATGCCTTTGGTTGATTATAATCTATTGTTCTGCTTTCCTTGGCCTCATGCTCTGCAACCCATCTGTCTCCTAGAACTGACTCCACTTGCTCGTTCACCATGCATATCCACAGCTCAGGTCTCAGAGGAAAACCCATGATGAACCTTGTTGGGCTCCTATTGTGTGTGCACACACTAATGCCAAATGGAAAGATATAAACATACATTCTATGCCATCGCAGACTTTATACTTTTATTAAGGGCAAGAAGATATGTGGATAAAGCAACGGTGTTTTACATTTCATTTTTTTAAAGATTTTATTTATTTATTTGATGGAGAGAGAGCAAAAGCAGGGGGAACAGCAGAGGGAAAGGGAGAAACAGGCTCCCCAGTGAGCAGTGAGCCCGATGCGGGACTCAATCCCAGGACCCTGGGACCATGACCTGAGCCAGAAGGAAGAGGCCTAACCAACTCAGCCATCCAGGCGCCCAGGAGTTTCACATTTTAAATCAAAGAATTTAAACCATGGAACATATCCCCTTAGAGGTATATGAAAAACGTTTGAAACGGTTTGTACAAAACTGGAGATATTTAGGATAATTTGAAGTTTTCAACTTCTGTATAAATTCTTGCCTCGTAGCTATTTGCCTGAGCACATTTGCAATCTGCAGGTTCTCTTTTCCCAGCTCTTCATTCACAGCCCTATTTGTCCATGTCTCCAAGGGGAAAAAAAAAAGCAGCAAACCTTTTTAGGCCTCAGTTATTTTACAATAGTACATTGCCACGACATTGAAAAACCTGTGGTGTGCCAAACAAAGACAATTTCACATTACGTTAATGATGATGATAAAATGAATGACTAATCGTTGAGTAATAACCTTCTGTAATTTAGGTAATTTCTAATCTTGGCTTTTAACAAAATTGAAGGAAACCTAATTGCATTGTCAGCTAACAAATCATTAAAAATAATTTTCATTGAAAAATTAGTGTGTGATTTTTGGCACATAACTCAAAACAAGTGCAAAGAATTAAGAGACATCACTAAAACAAAATTCTTTCCAATTACATCTAATTTTATGAAAACAAGTTTCTCCATGCTTACATATTCTAACAATCAGAGAAAAAATTTTAAAACATGGTAAGTCATGTGTATGAAAAGCACAGCATAGGAAACTAGGTCAATAACATTGTAATAATACTATATAGTGAAAGATGTTAACCAAACCTATCATGCTCAGTGCAGAATATTTTACAGAATTCTCAAATCACTATGCTGTATGCCTCAAACGTTAAAACAATGCTGTATGGCACTTACACTTCATTTTTAAAAACGGTAAAAAAACCTATCACACTTCTGTTAAAAACACATTTCACCTACAAATCTTGAAAATAAATTCCAAAAAACAGATCCTATCACTGTGATAGCAGATGCATTTTGAATACCATTTGATTCTTTAGTTAGCAGTTAAAATATTGATACACTTCAGTTGTTTTGGTCAGTTGTGTACTAAAATCGTAAGGAGAGCTCATTCCAATAGAAAAAATTCAAAACCATGCACATTGTATACATACAGAAAAAACTGAGTTTCATTATGTATTTTACCAGAGAAATGTAATAGGTGACCAATATATTTTTTAAAGCATTAAGTCATATAAATTAAGATAAAATATTGTAGGAAGTAATAAAATGAAAAAACTGAGTTAAAAGAGAAAAAGGAAAGATGCAAATATTCCACAGGGAGCAAGTAGAGGCACCCAAAGATAGGTCTCTTTGGTACACTGATTATTTAAGCTATTTATTTTTAAGAAACTATAGGCACAAGATATAGAAGTTATCTTTGTAAAAGATACATTCACAAGAAAAGTCTCCATTAGTACGAGTGCCTAACTCACTGTCCCTGAAAGAGGATGGCTAAGTCCATTTTTGAAAACTCATTCCAGTAGTAAAACAAAACAGAAATATGCTTAATGAGCTTACCAGTTTTGATTGTGCTTTTCCTATTAAAATCCCCTAAGTGGCTACCCATCCACAAAACCCTTTGCCTTGAGCTAAAAATGATATTTAATGAAATGTCTTTGGCAATTGAGGACCGTTACTCATTTTTCCTTGGTCTCTTCCTGATAAATAGGAAGTAAATATATTATTAAACTTTTCTCTCATTTTCTCCTGTTAATCTATCTCATGTCACTTTAATACTTACACCAAATAAAAGAAGTTTGAGGAATAGATTAGATGATTTCCTCCCCAAAACTTCCAAGTGTTGATGTATTTTGAACGTCTTCATATACACTTTGAATAGATGATGGTAGGAATCAAATCACTATAATTAGATTCAATAGGAAACTTATAAAAGTGGGATACAACTGTTTTTTAAATATCAATACTTATCAAATCACTTCCGGTGCAATTATTTAATGTTACGATGAATACTTCCTAGTATTACACTAGGTATATTCCCATTGCCCACTCAGATCCATTTACTATTTCCACCCCCTTCTACAAGTACATTCTATACATAGGCACATCTTACAAAATAATTGTTACATTCATGACAAAGCCCTCTATCTGCACTGGCATAAAAAAGTAATTCACATGCACCCATGCATGTACAAACACACATATGCCCCCCCAACAAATTGATAATGACATAGGAACAAAAAATAATGAAATATTATTTTATTAGCTTAAATTAGTCATCATCTAATTTTTTAAAAGTAATATCCAGTTTAGAAAAATACATAGAAAAACTGGAGATCATACACTACCAGTGAGAATGTAACTTACTAATTATACCAGAAAGATAATCTGAAAAAATGAATCAGCAGCTTAAAAATATCCATTCAAGGAGCACCTGGTGGTTCAGTAAGTTAAGCATCTATCTTTGGCTCAGGTCCTGATCTCAGGGTCCTAGGATGGAGCCCACGGCATCAGGTTCCCTGCCAGGTGGGAAGCCTGCTTCTCCCTCTCCCAATCCCACTGCTCATGTTGGGTCTCTCGCTATGTCTCTCTCTGTCAAGTAAATAAATAAAATCTTTAAAATATATATATATTCTCTCATTTAGTTATTATAAAAATTTATATATATGTGTATATATATATATATATATATATATATATATATATATATATATGGTCTTACATACCATATATTTAAATAAATATATTTGCAGGCCCAAATTCAGAATCTATTCTCTCTCTGGTTTTCACCAATGGGTATGAATAGTGAAAGAACAGAAAAAAAGAGCAGAGTAAAGTCAGGTTATTTATTATCCTGGTTCCAGTATTATGAGCACTTAGTCTATGCCGGCTGTATTGCTCAAAAGAAAATCATTGTTCTTAATGCAGCCAGCTTTATGTGAAATATCAGCATTAGGAATGATAACCATATCAACATCCATGGATTCTCACATGCTCTCTTGTGGTTCCCATATGCTCAGATCTCATAATGGTAAAACACTCCTTTGTAAATAAGTGCTGCTCAAATTATTATAATATGAATTTTCCATCAGTTTCCTATTGAGGTCCCGAATGACCCAGAGATCATGCTGTGTTATATCATGAATACATATATTGTTATTATCTGATAATTTGAAGATTTCATATTAATAATGACATTTAAGCATGTATGAGGACTTGAAAATCACTTTGTGAGTACTTGTCCTAAATGAGAAAAACAAACAAGAGATTCACATGCACCCCCAAACAGAATCAGTTGAGGTTGGTGAAGTGATGGAGGGTGTGGACAATCTGAAATTGACAGGCCATTAATACCATGGCTTTGAGGATTTCACGAGACTCTTGCTGAGAGCTACCATAGGAAAACATCCCCACTAAATGGATTACTGGCCTTCTAATTACCTTGACCTTCTAAGCAATCAGAGACATTTCAAGATACTCCATTATGAAACTAAGGAAAAGCAGCTTGATTTTATACATCCTAGTTTCCTACAATTTTACTCCCCCTCTGTGGGAACTCTTTAGTTATTTCCATCCTTGTTGAAGTAATACCAAGAGCATGGAGTTAAAGGGGCTTCCTTAACATGGAATCTAAAAGTTCAAGTATACTCAGAGCTACTTTCAAGGAAAACCTCTCACCCTGTACCATTGATGTGGTACCAAGAGAAGAGAGCTTCCTTCATAATCAGGATTTTCACAACCTGCTGAGTTCATTAGTGACTTAAAATGCAGTAACAATTAGTAAACTCCAGTTTATCAAACTATCTTCTTTATATAAAATGTTTGTGTGGCAACCTTCTGCATATAGTATATAAGCTCCCCAAATACATATAATGGATCTCTCATTCTGTAGAGCATTCCGAAGATTTAATAATTGCAATATTCTGTGCAGGCAAGTAGCCTTAATGATGGATAAAAAGCCTTACATCCACTAAGACTCCTAATGGAGGTAAATGGAATCATCAACGAGCTTTTGTGCATCGGGAACGATTTTGCGATTTTCCCTGATTGATGCATTTCTGGACTTTACTAAAAACCAGGAACTCATGTAAGTAGATGTCTAAGGAAAATTTGACAGAAAACTGTTCATGCCAGGAAACATGAATGAGCACAAAGTATGTGTGGGGAGCATTTCAAAGGCAGCATTAAAGGGAAGGAAAAAGTTGAAGTCCTTTGACTTTTGTGCACATTGAATTAATATTCATGAGATATACTTTTGACAAATTCCCTCTTATAACAACTGCCAAATGGAATCATAAATGCAATGCTAAGCCTAAACAAAGAACAGTCCAGTGCATGATTCAGAGTATTGAACCCACAGTTAATACAATTCTCTTTAATGAATGATTAGTGAGCACCATATTAAAAATCATTACATTAAGGTACAGTTAAATGTACTTTTACAGAAAATTTCACTTCTGGATAACTTGTTTTTTCTTTTTATGATAACTGGATACCTCCAAAGTCAATAAAACAAGCACAAAACTATCCATTACTATGACTTAGAATTCTTAAGTATACAAATTATATCTTTACTTGTTATTTAGTAGACAAATTTTTTAGTGACTTTCAAGGGGGAAACTATATATTTCTACAAATATATGTTGGATTTCGTTATCCAAATGCTTCACTAGTTTGATGACACTTCTTAACTCTAATTAAACTGTGTCTCAAATCATACTACACCTGGAAATTGAACTATTCATGCTGTAAATTGAAAACCTCAATGAATCCTTTATAAATAATACACATTAACATAAAAAACTATCTAAATTAAATGAAGTCATTTCTATTTCTCAAAGGAAGTTTGATTTGCAACTCCAACAACCCCAATAAGACAGATCAGAAAAAGCAAATGGCAAGATGAACTTCAATCTTATGAAAATTAAAATCCAACTCCTTAAAGTGAAATAGTACTACAGAACTACTGTTTACCAAGTGTTAAACGGATAAAGGACTATAAAAGATATACAGATGGTATCCTCCCCCATTTTACATATCAAAAGACTGAAGACAGACTAAATCCAGGAATACAGAATTGTATAACAACTCCTACCCAATACCCACAAACACAAACACCAAGAAACAGAGACTAACAATACTAACTAAAGATAAAGTCCAGAAAGTTTACTGCCTCCTGTCAAGAATGGAATCAAAAAGTTTAAGATATGGACCTACTAGAGAAAGGAAACTGAAAAAAGATACAAAAATCCCACATTCACAATCACACCACCAACCTGGGCACCCAAACAGCTGGAGCTGGCACTGAAAACCATTAATTGCAATAAAAAAAGAAAGTATAGAGAGAGGGTTGCACCAACATGAAGCATTGAGATAACATGGAAACCCTACCCAAGGGAAAATACATATAACCGTGGGGTACAATGCTTATATTGAAAAATAAGCACCCGAGTATGAAAAAGAAAGGACAACTCCTAGATAAAGAAAACAGGTAGAACTGAAAACAGCAGCAATTAAATCCTAAGCAGAAGTTTTGACAGCCCAGGAAGTTAGCAGACAGTTAAAAGGTCCAAGGATTTAGGGTTGTAATTCGTACTGGGTAAGGGACATGAGGATGAGAACACTGTTATTACTATGCTCTGAGTAAAGTTAAACTACAAAAGCTCCAGTCATATGCTATGGAGAGGCAAAGTGAAATTTTGACTGATTTGGATTCATGGTGGGGACAAACTATTCCATTAAAGAATAAAAGTCCCCATGTATGTACCACACCAGTGTTGAATCTAAATTTTAAATACACAAGTAAAGGGGTAACAAAGAGTATGAAATTAACATAAATTGGATCTAAATTTTTTAGTTTTTTAATTTTTAAGTAATCTCCACACCCAATGTGGGGCTTGAACTCATGACCCCAAGCTCAAAAGTTGCGTGCTCTACCTACTAAGCAAGCCAGGTGCCTGGACATGAACTGGGTTTAAAAATGGAGAACCTAGGGCCCCTATGTGGCTCAGTCAGTTAAACATCTGACTCTTGATCTCAGGGAGGATGAGCTCAAGTCCCACACTGGGCTCCACGCTGAGCATGGAAGCTACTTAAAAAATAAAAATAAAAATAATATTTTTTAATTTAAGAAATGGAGAAACCGATACAGTTCTGGGCAGAAACAAATGTAAAACTTCTCTGATACAACCCAGCTACACCTGAGGACACAGGGAACCTCAATGCATCCCACAACAAAAAAATGAAAGATCAGTTCTGAATATAGCAATGAGAAACCACACGAAGAAAATATTAGAAAAGACATATCAGTTAAAGCACAAAAAAAGCACCCCAAGAATTTCAAATGGAACAATCTGAGATAAAACAGATATTATCTATATTTAATTAATGAAATAAAAGAAAGAATGGAAACCAGGATATTAGCAATAAACCAATCAGTTTGAAAAATAACCAAGGAGAATTCTACAAATAAAAAAAAGCCACTGCAAATGAAAACGTCATGAACAGGTTGAACAACTCATGAAAATGAGACAGAGGTTGTGAAATAATTTGTAATCTGAAAGGTTGATGCGAGAAAAGAATCCAAAATAAAACAAACACATAGAAATGAAAATACAGGGAGAATTATTAGAAACAATGTAAAAGAAGTAACAATTGAAAAGATAATGGTTAGGGATTTTCCAAAATTGAACAATGCATTTGAAGTGAATAAAGATGACTGAGTGGAAGGAATAAATATAATTGGATACCTAGACATTAAACGAACTTAGAGACACAGAAGTCCTCATTTTGCTACTTGTGGACCCTTCCTAGAAAAACTACAAAAGAATACAATTCAGTAAGAAAGCAAATGTGATGCAGAAAGGAGTACACTACAAAAGGCAATAGTCAGCAAAGATGGTGATGTAAAAGAGGAGCAAAGGTAAATACAATCCACTAGAAACAGGTAATATGCATATTAATGAATAAATAGAGTTAAAAATAAAGTGAAGCTAAAATATCAAGTAATTGTTATATGGGCAGTGGGAGGAGGTGATTGGAATGAAATGATATGAACTCATTAAATTGTTTTAAGATTTTATTTCTTTATTTGATACAGAGAGTAAGAGAGAGCAGGAACATGGGGGATGGAGAGGGACAAGCAGACTCCCCGCTGAGTAGGAAGCCTGAAGCTGGGCTTCATTCCTGGACCCAGGGATCAGGAAATGAGCCAAAGGCAGTCTTTGAACCAACTGAGGAACCCAGGTGCCCCAAATCATTAAATTGTTGAGGAGGAGGTAGGGCCCCTGGGTGGCTGAGTCAGATTAGTGTCTGCCTATATATAGTCATATACTTAGCAACCAGTTGGGACTCAGAGAAAAAGTATGGGATATGCCTACCAGGAATGGTGATAACCATGTCATTTTCCTATGTCACATCTAAGAAGAGAGATTCAACAAAGGATATTATAAAAATCGTAAGCCAAAACCATTGAGCTACTAAGGCCCATGTTGTACAGATATATGCATGTAATCTCAGAAAGGTCCCAAATATTCAGAATGACTTCTGTAGGCCTTGAATTAGCCAGATGGTTCAATTTGCACTAGTCCTTGTTTGGTTTATATTTGTTTATAAGGCCCATAATGAGTTTGTTTCTCCAACCACAGTAAAAAAAAAAACAACCTTGATGTGTTCTCTTCTGTTAAATAATATACCATCTTCATGGTGAGAGTTATTTTAAGTAACTCAGTAACAGCTTAATTTAACCATATTACCTCATTTATGTATTCAATAAGCACTTACTTCATGTCTCAACTACTATACTAAGAACTTCTCATCTGTTTATTGTTTCTATAATTCTTCTCATTTCCATTACTGGTTACAATTTCCTTATATATTCCTCTTGCAGTCAATCCAAGGACAAAGAAACTGTCCACATTTTATAGAACTCCTAAAACCACAGGACAGAGGACCATAAGAAGCAGCATGACATCTTAGAGAACAGTCACCATTCTAGTAGAAATCTATCACACTAACTGGAAATCAAAAATAAATATGAACTCATCAGAGATTACATTATATATAATAATTTTGTATTTTTCATATAATAATATTGTTTATTCCTTTTACTTTTTTCCCCAAATCCTCTAAATGCTCACAACATAGGCACCTTTTCCTCTCTGTACCATCATTCTGAACAAGATTAGAAAAGTTCAATTTGCAAAATACCAAATCCACAGCCAGAACATTAACATAATTGATACCTGGAACAGTAGGCTGAAAAAATACGGACTCCAAACTTAAACTTGATAAATAAACAAAACATTACGCTCCTCCTGGGGAGATTAGCAGAAACATTATGACAGGCTCTTCCACAGAGGCTTAAGTGTTTGATTCAAACAAGAGGAATATGAAATTCCTGAGGTAATTAATTAGCAGAGCAAGCAATGAAATTTGCAATGATTTCAAAGCAAGAACACCTTTAATTTATGTGTCTCAATAAACAGGAACACAGCAAAAATCCCACTGTCAACAGATCTCCTGCTAATATTTCTTGTCAGTACACAGTTATAGCAGCAGGATACCCTGATGCAGCAGCAGATAAGCACATTATGTACATATCTAAGCCTTCTAGATCTCTAGCCTACTAGGTATGACAATCACTGTTTACTGCTTTAGAACACAATGAGAACTACACTGAAATACATTATACACCATTATTCCAAGAGGTATTTCTCAAACTGGTCCCTGCTGTCCCTTAGATTGGGCACCACACAATGAAGACTGAAGACAATGTGAGATGATGCTTACCCACACTGCTATGCCAATGACCTCACACGTGCTGTATAGCTGAGTAAATTACTGCTCAGGCTTTGGGCCTGCCTTGATTTGCATTTCCTTAACATTTTAAAGGCTCAAGACGAAGGACACACAAAACAGGACCTAACAATACTCCGAAAACTTCCGTGTGAGGTGAACTCAATAATCTCAGTTATCCCTTCCAATTCTGAGAATAAGCACTCCACTGAGAGGGAGGTATTTTTAGGGCCAACCTTGGCATTTTGACAGCCTTGAGGATTTCATTTGGCACAAAATCAGAGACCCTCCAGAAATGACAAAAATCCTCCTACATTATATCAAGAGGAAAAATATTATTTTAGAACAGTCCTTTGAGCATAGGAGGTTCTTTCACCAAGAATAACCCAGGGCCAAATTTATGTCCTATTATTTGCCAGAGAGCTTTTAATATCCTTGTTATTCATAGACAGAAATTAGAAATGTAAATGAAGTTGTGGGTTCACTTTCTTGTCCCAAACACTAACAAAGGGGCAAGGCAGGCTCTAAGAAGAAAAGGAGGGGATGAAAAACAGACTTCAACTTTCTCTGCTTCTATTTTCAGCTCACTGCTCTGTCAGCAAGGGGCACAAAACAACCACCTCCAAAGACTAGTGCCCCCAGGATTAAACCTGGTCCAAGAGAAATAGAGGGAAACTGAAGCATTAACAGGAAGGAAATGATCATAGAGTAAAAACAGTCCAAAAAATACGAAAGTCAGAAAAAGAACTCTCAAAGTTTTATCTTCCTTTGGAGGTCTCAACTTACCACATACCCTCCATGATTATGACTCTTGTCAACACGTTATTCTTAGTTGGTAAATGTCGATTGACACTTATTTACAGAGATAATAAAGAGTATAACATTAAAAGAAAGCAAAATGCCATTTGTTCTGTGCATACCAAATACGATACCCTGTTAAACTTTAGCTTATTTTGAGGAACTTCTGCAGATGCACTCACTCATCTAACATGTATTGATTACCTCCTAAGATCCAGGTACTGTCCTAGATGCTGGTGATAATAGCATTAAAAAAAAAAACCCAAATCCATACAAAGTAGAACTTACACTCTGGTTGGCAGAGATAGACAATAAAAATAAAACTGAATACAGATAAATTATGCAGTATATTAGAAGGAGCAAATACTAACATGGAAAAATAAAATGCAGGTAAAGGGAATTAAGAGAGTGGAGAGGAGATTACTTATGATAATAAATGGGGTGGTAAAGGTAGGCCTTATTGAGATAGATTTCTGAAGAGTGTGAACAATATTTCTAAAGCATGGATCCCAAAGAAGAATAGCATAATGCTGACAACATAGTCAATGTACAATAAACATTCCTTGAATTAATAAAAATAATCATTCCTGATATTTATTGAGCATTTCTGTTCAGATATTATTCTATTCACAACAGTAGATTTATCTCATTTAATCCTAACCACAACCTAAAAAGGTAGGTACTATTTTCCTTCAATAGGATTTAAAGGACATGTAACAAAACTCAGTATTCATCATTATCATAATCAACCCCAATCCAGATGATAAAAATGAGATGCAGATAAGAAAACTAATTTGCCAAAAGTCACAGAGATAGTGACGTGGCAGAACCAGGATTGAAACCTGGCAAAGTAGATCCAATCCCCAGGTAATGAACCACTGTACATATACTACATGTTTATAAACAAATTAGTAGTATAAATGGAAAGACAGATGCAGAGATCTTTAGGGTTTGGCAACTCCAAAGTTAATGGATTTATAGTTAGAGAAGAGGCCGCAGCCGTTTTAAGAAAATGATGAAAAAATTCATTTCAGTTTGGCAAGGTAAAAAGTAGCAAAACATTATAGAGGGTGAAAGTTCGACATGAGATGTACCACAAACATATCAATTGAACAAGGAGTCAGATAGGAAATGGATAATCAATTGCTGGATTTTAGCGGACAAGGAAATATATACATGATATCAATGTACCTGTTGAGGATTTGAAGCATGCACCCATATGTGTCCATATGCTTGGGCAGCAGCTGGCTCTAACACTGAACCGGCCTGACAATCATAAAAAGAAAACACAAATTGAAAGTTGGAAACTGAATTAATACTAAGCTTTGCTCTTCAGACATCGGTGGGCTCTGTGCTTGTAAATGAACAGCAGAGTTACCTTTGTGAATAGGTAATACCCAGCAATAAATGAACATACATGTGACATATACACAGCGGGGTGACAATGATCACGTGTTGCATTTGTAGATTGCAGGGGATTTCGAACCGTGTCCATCTGAGTTCTACATGTTCTCTAAAAAACCCTCAAAGGTTGTCCAACTTGGGGGAGGGGGTGAGTGTGCAGAACATCAGCCTACCTACTTTCACATTAACCAAATCATAACCGCCTTAATTTTCTTATGCATTGGGCGGCTATGTGGCATTTCAATTGACTACAACAATCCCTCGATGGTTAAACTTATTTTAAAAATCATTTTGCTTCATTAACTAGGTACTTTCACATACCTCCCCCAGAAATTGTCTTCACTATTCCATTTTATAATTGAGAAAGCAAGCAAAAGATCAGAGAATTCAGTCATTTCACCTAGAATCGCAAAGTAGTAAATTGTCATACTAGGACTCAAACAAACTGTTTTTAATTCCCAATCTAGTTATCTTTCAATTGCAACAATGATGGCCACCTGTGTACAAATATAAATATTTTACATTAAGTACTTTTTCCGCCTTCAGTGGTTTAACTGACAAATTGTAATATACATCAAGTGTCCAATGTGATGATTTGATGTATGTATATGTCATGAAAGGATGCCCATCACCAAGTCAATCAACCCATACATCCATCACAGTTACCCTTTTATTTTTGCTTGAGAATGCTTAATACCTCTCTTAGCAAATGTCAGTTATACAATACAGCATTATCAATGATAGTCACAATGCCATAGACTAGATCTTCAAAAAGGCCTTATTTTATGGTGAAAACTTTTTTACCCTTTTACCAACTTCTCCCATTTTTCCCATCTCTCCATCGTTGACAAATTCCATCCTACATTGAATTTGACCAGTTTATTTTTCTACAAAACACCAGAGTGGAATAATATAGTCTGTGGTCAGAACCCTCATGTTCTCCTCTCACAGTAACTTTCAAGTATGTAGTATATATCATTAACTATAGTCACCCTGTTGTATATTAGACCCCCGGAACTTACTCATATTATGATTGCCAATTTATAGACTTTAACCAGAACCTCTCCACACACATAGCAGTACCACCAGTCTCCTGCACAACATGGCAAACACCCTCCCACTCACTATTTTTCTGGTTTGGCTTTTTTAGATTTCACATTTAAGTGGGACTATACATTATTGCTCTTCCTTTCCCTGACTTATGTCCCTTAGCATTATGCGATCAAGGTCTACACATGTTGTGGAAAATAGGTTATTTTATGTTTATAAGTGAAAGCTATTTCGTTGTATGTGTGGGAGAGGGCAGCATGTGTGTGTGTGTGTGTGTGTGTGTGTGTGTGCGCGCGCATTTCAAATATTCCTTACCTATTCTTTTATAGAAGGACACATACAGGGATTCCATGTCTTGGCTAATATGAATAATGCCACAATGAATATCGTACAATTTTCTATTCAAGATAACGTTTTCATATATTTAAATATATAACCAGTAGTGGGATGACAGACTTTATTTTTGGAGGAACCTCTATACTGTTTTCCACAGTGGCTGTACCACTTTATATTCCCAACAACAGTGAAAGACATTTCCTGTTTTTCCACATCCTCGCCAATAATTATTATTGCTTACCTTTTTCACACTAGACATTCTAACAGAAATGAGGTGGTATCTCACTGGGGTTTTAACTTGCATTTCCCAAACAATGAGTGATGTTCTTTATTTTATTTACCTACTGAACATTTCACCATCATCTGTGGAAATAATCTCTATTTAATTTTTGTGTGCTTTATTTGATGGGATTCTTTCTGGGGAATGTTTTTCCTATTAACTAACATAAGTTCCTTACCTGTAAAGCATATTGAGTACTTAACAGATATATGGTTTGCAAATGTATTCATATATCCTATACTTTCATTTTTTTATTCTGCTTATTCTTTTTGTACTGTATCTTTTTACTTTGATCCCAGTTTTTTATTTTTATTTTGTTCCTTATTTTTTAGTATCATATGTAAAAAATTGTTGCCAAGACAAAAGTCAAGAAATTTTCATCCACGCCTTCTTCTAGGATTTTTAAGGTTTCAGGATGTACATACAAGTCTTTAATACATTTCAAATTAATTTTTGTAAGTAGTGTAAGACAAGGGTCTAATTTAATTATTTTGCAAGTTAATATGCCATTTTCCCAATATCATTTATTAAGGAAATTATCCTTTCCCCAGTAAGTACTCTGGGCTCCCTTGTCAATTACTATTTAACTTTTTAAGTATGAGTTTATTTTTTTACCCTCAATTCTCTTCAGCTATACTCAGTTTACATTCTTTTGCCAGTACCATACTATTTCAATTACTATAGCTTTAAAATATAGTTTCAAATCACAAAGTAAGATGAATCCAGCTTTGTTTATAATAGATAGGAAACCTATTATCTGTCAGGACTTTCTGGAAGAGCTCTGTAGGGGAGATAACGTCTGAACTGACATTTCCAGCATAATTTGATGATCCTCAAGAAAGGAAGGGCATTCCAAAAAAAAAAACAAAAACAAAAATATGTACACAGGGAACAAAGTCTATAGAAGTTGAGGTAGTTAACGGAAAACTTTTACAATTCCAGTAAAAGTGGAGGGTGGAGTCCAAGGAGTGGAGGGGGAGAGGGAAATGGGAAATTAGAGGTATTACACATTATACAGCAATAGTTCCCCAAATTTCTAATCTTAGATGCCCCTTATTATTTTTTTTAATGATTTATTTATTTCAGAGACAGAGATAAACAGAGTGCAAGTTGGGGGAGGAAGGGTAGAGCGTCTTAAGCAGACTGGGAGCTAAGCACAGACCCGGATGCAGGGGTCAATCTCAGGACCCGAGATCATTACCTGAGCTGAAACTCTGAATCAGCCCCTTAACTGACTGCGCCACCTAGGTACCCCATTTTAAAGACTCTAAAAAGCTTTTGTTTATATGAGCTATAGTTAATGACATTTATTATACTAAAATTCTAAAAAGAAATTTTGCAAACTCTAAACTCCTAGAATATATAAGCACACTTTCCTTTGGCTGACAAATTGATGATGCCATCACATATTACATATTTCCTACAAAACTTCACTGTATAATTTGGAAATAATGAATATGGAAAAGATATTCTCCATAGCGTGAAAAGGTGACATTTCAAGGAGATAGAGGTGAATGGTAACAGCACTATATCATAAATGTTAGTTAAGCATCTATGTTGGTTTATAAAAACACAATTTCAATACGGCGCCTTGACCTATAATCACATGGAAAATAACATCTATATTTTTACGTCTGTCATGGAATAATATTCCAAGATTTAGCTGAACCCACCCCTACAAGACATTTCTCAGTGGATATATCATGCCTAACCTGAGTTAGGTTAAGATCAGGGTACGACATGAAGGTACTAGGACATGAAGGTCAATTAGATTTCATTGACAAAACGTTCCTTGAGAACCTCTTATGTGTCAGTAATTACTTTAGGGCTTGAGTAAACAGCTGTAAATTTCACAAACAAAACTATTCGATCTCATGAAACTGGCATTCTACTGAGAATAAAAGACACTTTAATCAATATATGGAAAATACCTGAATGTGATAACTGCATACTTTTTAGTTGACCCAACTACAAAACATAGTCTCATTAGCATATAAATTAAACTGTATCTTTGCCTGTACTTATAGAATTAATTCATTTTCACTATGACAGCAAAAGAATACATCGAAGAATCTAGACCATTGAGAGTCTATGCTTAGTTTAGCTGGTTATAGAACAGAGGAAATGAATTCATACATAAGAGCAAATCTTATTTGAGCATATTATTATTGAATTTCCTACATAACAAACTACATTTTAACTCCAGCATCCCATCTGAAAATTAGGTTTCCTTGATTAAAAGGAATACTTTGTAAGAGACTATGAAAATATAATGAAACAATCCATCCTCAAACCTGAAGTTACAATTATAAGGTCATACTTTACTGAAAACAGATCAAGAATGGTATTTTCACTCAGTAACTACAGAAGAAACAAACAGATGATGTACACATAAATGTAGTACATTGAAAACAGCACATATTCTATATTTAAATCAAAGGGTAAAATAAACCGAACTTAGATCATGCACCTAAGGACAGCTACTTTCATTCCAAGGAGATGCTTTGAAGTAAAATGTTTAGGAATGACCACCAAAAACATGGATATGAACACAGACATATATGACTAGTTATTTGTACATTTAGTGTAAGATCCCAAATATGAATTACAAGATTAAGAACATATGCTGAATCCCTTGGTAGCAATCTATATGCAATTTTCTTTTTCTTAAGAAGCATTTATAAAAAATGAAATAGATGAAATACTTTGCAGAAAGAATATACAGGTATGCCTTTGAAATATAGGTACTTCCATAAAGAATCACCGAATTTAAAATTGTAAGCTGTATCCATGAATAAAGGAGGTTGGTCTATTTGAGTAGGTTTCAATCAACAGAGGAAGAATAAACTACTTCTAAAAATTACATTATTTTTATGTACAATTTTGAATTTAAAAACAATTAGCAATCAGGGCTTGATAATTGGCTTACAGCCATTCTTCAAAATCCAGGTGAAGGTAAAAAATCATATAATACCAAGAATTATATGTAAAGTACTGTGCTTAGCATTTTAGATATCATACCATTTAATCTTTACAACATTAGGAAGAAAGCATGATGGTAATAGATTACAACAGATACTTTTTAATAGATTCCTTAAAAACTGAGCCTCCCAAAGATACATTGATTTATAAAACATTTGAGCACCTGCCACTCAGGTTTAAGAAATCTGATATATTTATCAGATTTCTTAAGAAATCTGATATATTTGGGGGCGCCTAGGTGGCTCAGTCAGTTAAGCATCTGCCTTCTGCTACGGTCATGATCTTGGAATTCTAGGATCAAGCCCCATGTCAGACTCCCTGCACTGTGGGGAGCCTATTTCTCCTTCTCCCTCTGCCTGCTGCTCTACTGTCTTGTGCTCTATCTCTGTCAAATAAATAAATAAAATACTAAGAAAGAAAGAAAGAAAGAAAGAAAGAAAGAAAGAAAGAAAGAAAGAAAGAAAGAAATCTATTGTAGTTATTATAGTTGACATCTGCTGCTTCTCCTTGATCTAGACTTATCTTTTGACAACAGCACTTCTATTGCTCTATAGAGGACTACTGTTCTTCATTCTCTGACCACATATCTCTGGGACCAACACCACTCCACTCTCAGTTCCAGGCACAAGCAGAAACCCAATCTTGGCTAATTGACATATTCCATCTGTCTAGTCTCAGAGACAGGTTCAAGGGGAGACAGCTGGCCCAACGAGAGACAATAGCAGGAAATTATATAAAAATTATGATAATCACAACTCTTTTTCACTGAAACTGCAAACTCTGAGGTTTAGTCAGTGAGGATTAAACTCACTTCCAAAACCACAAAGAGAATGTCATCTGGATAGTGAAGTCATCCAAAATTGGAATAGTCACTATATTGGGGTGGGGATATGGAAGAATAGAAGGAAGGGCAGAGACTCTAGACTTCCTCATTTGATCATCTAGATCAGACTATTCCTGAACCCAATAATACCAATGGATTTCCCACATAAATAAAGCAATAAATACCCTTTTTACCCAAATATTTTTGAACTTGGTTTCTTTTGCTGAAGCTAAATGAATCCTAATGGATTAAACCTACATCAGATAGAAATGTATCAAATAACAGTGACTAGAATTGATCCAAAATAACTGGCTTTAAAATGTGTGGTTTTCTCCATTTTGTAATAATGACTTCCTAACATACATACCAATATGTATCGATTTAATTATTAGTAAACTCCAAGAAATATCCTTGTATTATACCTCATAAGGCTTAACAAAATACCATAGGTGACCTAAGTATATGTGTTACTGATGCTTAAAGCAGTTTGAGAAGTCAAGAAGAGAAAAAAAAGAAGAATTCATGAAGAGAAAATTTTGAGAAAGTCAAAACATTTCAAAAAAACACAGGAAATATACAGAACAGGTGACAAACACAAGGACTAGAAGATACAGAATAAAAGAGTAGTACAAATATTGGGCATGGAAAATCAAATGGAAAAAGAGCTACCATTTAACACTGCAAAATTCAAACCCACAAGTACACAATGTATGGATATTCACTGGCAAATGCCATCCAATGTGAAATTAATATCATCGCACAATGTCTAAGTCAAGTTATGTTATTTTCTGTAAAATCTTCCCCGAAATCAATGCTTCTGTTATTGCTCTGCCATAAGCCCCACTTGTCACCCATTTTCTTAGAAATGAAACTATTACCATCAATTCTCAAGAACTGTAATTGTGCACTAGCTCTTATTAGCCTCTTTTTATAGTCCATTATAGATCCTTCATTTTTCCTTTTTTTTATTAAGAGAAATAATTTCCATCACTTGAGAGTTTATAAAGCAATAAACTCTTCGTGATTACTCAGCACTTTTACAGAAAACCATTTCCTGGTAATTACGTGCTATTCAAAAATAAGTAAGTGAAACTGTCACCATTACATGAAATTTAACTTAAAACACTCATTTCCCTCTGTATTTTGTTAAAATTTGAATTATCATGGAAATTTAGTAAGAAACACTTAGCTGATTGTTATCTCCATCAATTAATTAGTCCCTTAGTCTTAAAACTAAACTCACTGGAAAGAAAAGCTGTAGATGAATTTAAGAAGGAAAAGCACCATACCTTTGTGAACAACTGAAAGAAACTGATTTTAATAATCCTTGAATCACGGGGGACTTTTGCACCTGGTTTCTCTGTGTGACATCTTTCCCCAGACAGTCACATGCCTTACTCCATTAGTTCATTCAAGGCTCTGTTCAAAGATTACTTCCTCATTAGGACCTTCTTGGACTACCCTGACTGAAATAGATTTCATCACTATTTATCTTCTGACCAGTCTTATTTTCCTTCTTAACACTAATCATTAAGAGATTTTATATTATTATTTCATTAATTTTGGCATGAGGGTGGCAGGAAATACATCATCCTCAACACCCACAAAGTGCCTGCCAAACAGAAACTACTAAATAAATATGTATTGAATAAATACATAAATTCAGGCACCTGCTTTATGGATTATTGAGCTTCATAGCTTCTACTAATCCTCTAGTCTCTTCACTTAGTCTTAAAATCCCTATTTGAGACTTAAGTAAAGGAACTAAAGAAAAATAAAATAAGCTCTTCACCAGGACGGAAATAGGGATTTTAAAAACAAAATGCCAAGAAAAATTTTCAAATGTCTCATCTCAATGGACATCACGTGAGTGATTAATTTTATGACTTACAATTTTTCATGTAGCATATAACTGAAGCCCTTTTGGGGAGTATTAGGGTTATTATCAAAATTCCTAGTGTCTTTTAATATATGAGAAAATGGACAGACATATGTACTAGTGTGAAGTATATAAACAATGTGATCTTCCTTGAAAGCACTTTGGCAGTATGTATCAAAACGTTAAGTGCAAACAATCTGATATATCATATGTATTATTTTAAAAGTTTTCCAAAGGAAATTATTTTTTATTTGTTAAAAGATCACACTATGTGGTTGTTAATTCCAGTATAATTTATAAAAGTAAAAAAGAGAGAGAGAGAGAAAGAGAAACTACCCAAATATCAGAAACCAAGGACAGCTTAGAAAAAGCTATGATACATTATTAAAACATTTTATACAACCATTAAAGACTATATTTGTTAACAATGTTAAGTGTCATGGAAATATAATCACAATAAAGTTGTAAAATGTTATTAAATAATATTTACAGCATGATTTAATTTTTAAATATCCCTTAAATTGTGCAATAGGACTCTATAATATGTATTAATATAATAATATATATTAATGCAATAGAATTCTTATTTCTCATTCTTCTATGACCTAAAAGCTACAAATCACAAAGGAAATGACAGGTGCATTTGAGATCATAAAGACATAAAACTTCAAAATAGTAGGTAGGGGCACCTGGGTGGCTCAGTGGATTAAAGCCTCTGCTTTCAGCTCCATTCAGGATCTCAGGGTCCTAGGATGGAGCCCCGCCTCCTTCCCCCTTTCCCTCTGCCTGTCTCTCTGCCTAATTGTGATCTCTCTCTGCCAAATAAATAAATAAAATCTAAAAAAAAAAAACTTGTAAATAGTAAATAATTAGGACGAAAATAAAATACAATAGAAAATTAAAACACATGGGGGCGCCCGGGTGGCTCAGAGGGGTAAGCCTCTGCCTTCTGCTCAGGTCATGATTGAAGAGTCCTATGATCAAGCCCCACATCAGCCTCTCTGCTCTGTGGGGAGCCTGCTTTCCCCTCTCTCTCTGCCTGCCTCTCTGCCTACTTGTGATCTCTGCTTACTTGTGATCTCTGTCAAATAAATAAAATCTTGAAAAAAAATTAAAACACGTGGGCAACATGAGAAATAATTTCTAACATTAAAAATGTGTAGGAGGACTATGTGTAGTTGTATAAATATTTTAATGACAACTGTACAAAAGATATAAACTAAAATGCTATCAATGGCTATCCATGTATGTAATACATTACAAACTAATCTTATTTTTCTTGTTTTTTTCTAAACTTTAATTTTAAAAAAAAAACACTGTTTGAGGTGATATTTTTATTTGTTTCAAGATGTTATTTATTTCTGTAAGAGAGAGAACACATGAGATTGTGGGGGAGAGAGACTGCCAGAGGGAGAGGGAGAAGCAGACTCCCCAGTGAGCCGGGAGCCTAAAGGGAGGAAAAACCTCAGGACCCTGAGAATTACACATTTGACAATATTGCCTCATATTTTAATTTATAAAAACAGCTATTACATATCCTTAAAAACCTTCCCTCTGACAAACAACTATAAGTGCTGGTTACAAATACTTATGTTTCCGCGAAGAGAAAAGAATGAAAAGGAATCCTCACATGCCTTGGGAAACAGGTAAATAAGAGAACACTGCAGTCCCAGGCACTGTGAATGCCTGATGATTCCACATCCACAGGATGATTCCTGTGGATCCTTATCCAGTTTTGAAAGCTATTACAGGGCAACGATCAGGAAACACAAGGAAAGTCCTCAAAGGCAGCCCAGTAAGTGATTCCTGAACAAAGCAAAAACTGCAAAGTATTACATCTCCTACAAAAAAATTGAACTAGAGGAAAAATCCATCCCAGAGAAACCCAGAGTAAGGACACCTGCCTATCTCAATCTTGATGCAGGACAGTTGGAAAAGTATCTCCCATGAGAATCTAACAACAAAGATCTCACATGGAGATATGCTCCTAATTTCAAGTATCTCTTGCCCGAAAATCCACATATTGAAAACATCGTGTAAACTGTACGAGGTTAACAGAAAGCCCAGGTGTTTGATAAAAGCAAAACAAAGTCCTCTCTGGAGGAAAGCTCTTTGAACATAGGTGTCTGCAAATTCCCACCAACGCAGTTCCATTTAACATAACGTAGACTCAACACCAAAAATTACAGAAACACAAGAAAGCAAAACACTAGGATCAAAAGCCAGTGTGCACAGACACATGCACAAACACTGCAAAAAAACAGAGTTCACAAATGGGCTTATCAGATACATAACACATAATTTAAATGGGTATCAACAGTATTAGGGAAAACAAAAGACTTTTTAAATGACCAGAAATAGGGGCGCCTGGGTGGTCGTAGTCAATTAAACAGCTGCCTTTGGCCCAGGTCATGATCTCAGGGTCCTGAGATCCCTGTACTAAGTCAGGATCCCTGCTCAGAAAAGAGTCAGCTTCTCCGTCTCCCTCTGCTCCCACCCCCTCTTCTTGCTCTCTCCCTCCCATCAAATAAATAAACAAAATCTTTAAAATATAAAATAATAATACCAGAAAGAACCAAATAGAATATCTACAACTGACAATCATTAAAATTTTATAAATGAATCTATCAACAGTATAAAAACAGAAAAGGTGTAGCCGAAGGTAAAATCAGCAAACTAGAAAATAACTGAATCTGACAGACTGTAGCCAAAACAAAAGGTAGAAAATCTGAAAGGTTAAAAAAAAATCAAAGATAGAATAGAGATACTGAATATATATCTATTGTATTAAGGAAAGGAAAAAGAATCACGGAGCAGCAATAATCAGACACAATAGCTGTGAATATTCTACAACTGTTACATAAATGTATCATCAGATATAGGAAG
>CM052801.1:78363562-78438253 GCA_028533885.1 Nasua narica | reverse complement strand
AAAAAATTGTTCACAAAAACGCCCTGGTGTCTTTCACACCAAAACAACAGAATTTACTTGAAAAAAGCCCTGGATCCTTGCCTATCTCTTAAATATCATTCAAAAACCTACTGTGCCAAGATAGTCAAACCTTAGCTGTCAACTAGAAGATATTTATCACTGACAAATAAGATTTCATACCCTTTGATCGAAATGCATTCACAACAAAGCATCGCTAATCACAGTTTCAAAAAAGAACTAAGCCCAAGATAGTTAACATCTGATTCCTTTCTTATGTTTCAAATATTATTGATTAGAAATACAAAAAATCAAAATCTCATTAATACATGTTTCACTTGTGATCAATCACTAAATCCAATAAAACAGTTTTTAATACAAAAATAACCATGTTCCAAATCCTGTGATTAAGCAAGGAGGGGGGGAAATTAATCTTGAAAGGACCTGCTTTCTCGAGCACCTCGCAAAGCAATCTGACAGGCAAATGATTATTTCATTTTAGGAATCCTACAATCAAGATATTATCTTCTATTACTCATGGCACAATTTTTCTTTCCTAGTCTCTTAGTCTCAAAGACACAAGAGGAAAATAAAATGCTGTATATATTTTAAAGCAATCAACAGGCTAATTAGACCTAATTCCAAGTTGTACCCCAGCAAGAAAATCAATCAATATTTGTATGAGTCCCAAATCCTCCTTCAACACTGAAAGGCAGGATTTCTCCCTAGATTTACAGCAGTATTGAAAAAACAGACGTTGAATATGGTGGCGTTTTTTGGTTTTTTTGTTTTAATTTTCAAGGACAATTACTCAGAACAACAACAAAAACAATATGCAGAATTTTTCCCTAAAACTAAATAGCTGGTAGGGTTACCAGAATCACAGGAAAATTCCTCAAGTTATTTACTGGTAGCTCAACCAAGACAATGGGAGTTGGATAACCCATATTCTTTTAGCACCTCTCAGCCACAAGACCATCTGCTTCCCTGCATCAGCCTCTTATTGTAAAACTCCATCTCTCTTTCCGCCCCTAGAACACCCTGAGTTCCGCATCCTCAAAGGGCACACATGTTCTCATGTGTAATTCCTTCCCCTCCATGCTGACAAATTTTTCTTTAGCATCACCACACTTTTCAAATGACCTCTTCACTTCCTTTGCTTATCACCAAGCCCAAACCCTATCACTGTCCTCTTCTGCAAAACGCTTCCGGGATCCAAATTCCAAGCCCTCAGTGTTCTAAGAGCTAGTCAAAGAACACACACTAGGAGGATAAAATGGCAAGGACCCTTTGGCTCATTCATAACCGATCTTCCTCCACACAGAGAGTACAGCAGCCAGTGCTTTTCTGGCAGGAGTGGGGCTCTGGATTAAGTCTCCATTTGATTCCTCCCACCCGCCCTCTATGGGTGGAAAGGTGCATATATATGTATTATTGTGACAACTGTCTCAGTTTTGAGATCAAGAAAAAAAATCCCTAAATGCTGGCTTTGCCTCCTTGCTCCAACAACTGAAATACTACCGAAATAGGTAAAGCAATACCATCAGAGCAACCATCATAAAAACCTGGCTTCAGTCATTCAGCAGCGCTTAATAAAGCCTCCACATGCTATGCACTGGAGGTAGGAGTTATCGAGGCGAAATGTCCAAGATATGAGCTGTACCCGGCAGGTTTCTGCTGCAACGATGCCACAGAACCAAGTACGAAATCGGAGTGACTTCTAGCAAATGTTTATTTTTCACAGTCATGAGTCAGTGGGTTAGCTGCATTTGGCTGATGTCAGCTGGGCTAAATTCTAGACTGGATTCTACACGTCAGGTGCAGATCCCCTCCAGTCTTCATCCCGGGACTTAGTGTGAAGGAGCAATGAGGGGTATGCGGCGACTCATGATGCCACTTCAGGTTGTGCCCCGTACACGATGGGCTGTGATATCTACTCATGGTCTCTGCGCCAAAATCATAAGACCAAGGCCGGAAACCAGAGGTATAGGGAAGCAGATTGTGCCACACAGAGTTCCACCCAGGCTAATAATGAAAGGAAGCACTGTGAGCAAATAAGACAATTTACTCATTTATCATGAACAACTCCCGACCCAGCAAGGGAGATACATAGGCTTAAAAAAAGAAAGAAAGAAAGAAAGAAAGAAAAAAAAAAAAAAACCAGATAAAACTCATCTTACCATCTCATACATTTCTCTGACTCCATCAGCATGTCCTTTCTAGAACTCCAGATGGGATTCTCTTTTCCCTACAGTTCCACTCAAAAGAGTTCCGTAACCTTGCTGGCTATGTCAAATGACTCTCCAGTCTAGTATTCTCAGCTACCATGTGGTCTCTAACATTTTCTTCTGTCCCACTGCAGCTAGGCAACCCAATGCCTGATTGTGGCCCTGGACCAAAGCGGCAGTCACATGACTGGTGCCCGCCAAAGATACCACTCCTCCTCACCAGGGACTTTGCCACAGTTGTGGCCGTAATGTCTCTACCATGGACAGCTATACGCCACGCCAAACATATGTGAAAAGCACTATTGCTTGGGGAATAGGGGTTGCTCAGTCAGTTGAACGTCGCACTCTTGGTATCAGCTCAAGTCATGATCTCAGGGTCTTGGGATCCAGCCCCAGGAGAGGCTCTATGCACAGCGGGGAGTCTGCTGGAGGTCCTCTCCCTCTGTCCTTCCCCCCACTGGTGTGCTCTCACTCTCGCTCTCTCTCTCTCATTAAAATAAATGAATAAATCGTCTTTTTTTTTTTTTAAAGGCACTATTGCCACCAATGCTGTTTATGTTTTAAACCCTCAAGAACTCATTTCATTGCCTTAGTGGGAAAAAAAACACAGTTTTTCAGAATTCCAGTCACGCTTATTTCAGGCACGTAATAAGAAGATCTGAGTAAGAATGTTAGGACATTGAATATGTACCCCCTAAATTCCTAGGGCTGTGGAACTGCCTTTATCACCTATACTCTTTTGACTTCTATGATAAACTATTTCCCAAAGGTTCTTACTCACACAAGCAATAGATCTCTAGGGGGCCAAATTTTTTCTGAATGCTTTGGTGAACACAACATAAGGCTAGGATCTGAACTCCACAAACTTAACTACATGATGATGAATTTCATAATAGATTTGGGTTTTCAAAATGCTACAAAATAAAAGAGAGAGTGTTTATTTTGGCTGAAATGGCCAGAGAAAACTTTACTCACGGGATAACAATGAGCATTGGTTCGCCAGGTAAACAAGGGAAAAAAGGCATTGACAAAGGGAAGGGTGCAATTAGCTAGCAATAGTCAGTGGGAAATCCTCACCTTTTCTTCGCCTGCATAAAAATCAAATGGAAAAAAAAAAAAATCAAATGGCAGGTGAAATAGCCAAATACATGCTTGCTCTTGCCAATTCGTCTGGCTACTGGGTAAATCTCTGTTTGCAGAAGGAAGAAGTTATGCCGTAGCACTATTCATTACCAAGAAAAAATAAATATAAAAAGTATTATTTAATCAAGGTGGAAAATTTCCTATTTATAGCTACAGGTGTCATGTCTGGAAATTCTTACAAGAATATCTGGAGTTATTAGTAAAAATTCTGCAAAAAAGAAAAAGGTACTTCTGGAAAGCCCAACAAAATCAAAGGTTCCGTTTTATGAGAAAACACCAAATATCAAGAACTAAATCTCTTTGGAAACTTCCATGTTCCCAAGGGTCCCTGGCTACACTGCTGAGAACAATACCTCTTCCTCCTCTTTCATTTACACCCCCATATCCACTCGGATCAAACAAAAGGGACTAAGAACAACACTATTCCTTCTTTCTGTTATGTGTGGCTGATGTTCATCAATGCTTGCTGGAGGAACTTATTGGGGTCCTTGATCAAAGGAATGAGACTGACACAAAGCGAAGGTCAAGCAAAGCTTTATTTTGCGCCAAGCATTGAGAATCACACTGACTAGTCAGGGCCATCTCTATGCAGAGCGCGACCACGCCTAGTCTCACAGGCTAACTTTTATAGGGCAAAACCGCAAACCACAAGCTGACTGAGAGCAATTAGCTGCCAGGAGCTAATCTTTATCTTTATTGGTCAGAAATAGGGAGGCTACATATGTGCTTTTTACTGATTGGATGTCTCCACCTGGCCTGACTCGCTCTTGTTTTTCTGGGATCTGTTATCAGGAACTAGCAGACCACATTCTACTACTGGTGTCCTGGACTTATTTTTCTGAGTAAGTTCCTCTGGGCTGACTCAGTTCTTTTAAGGCAGGGTCAGCTTGTGTTCACTGCATAAAAAACAAAATGGCTGCTTGGACAAAATGGAGTCACTTAGGCTAAGCAGGTCCTAACAGAATTTGCAGCTTTTCCCTGAACCACCAAATCCAGCTTAAAATCTTAATGCCAATTTCTCCGTGCACATTCTGTAACAATGGACATAATACGTGATTAAGACTTATGTTCTCTTTGCTTTTTTCCTGTATAATAATATGCTTTCAGGCCCTTACTGCTTCATATTTGAATTTCCCTAGTCACTTGCTAAACAAATGCCAGCATATTCATTCTCTCCCATCTCCAGAATGGGGAAAGCATGCAGATGCCCATCAAGAACAAAATGGATAAATTGCAGTATATTAACATAATGGAATGCTAAACAGCTAAAAGAATGAAGAAACTACAAGTAAAAACAAAAATGTAGATGATGCTTAGAAACATAATATTAAGTAAAAGAAGGCCAGGAGTCTAGATTGAATGATTCCATTGGAATAAAGTACAAAAACCCAAAAAGAAACTCAGGTGTCAGGGCACCCAGGTGGCTCAGTGGTTAAAGCGTCTGCCTACAGCTCAGGTCATGATCTCAGGGTCCTGGGATCGAGCCCCATTAGGCTCTCTGCCTATTTGTGATGTCTCTCTCTGTCAAATAAATAAATGAACTCTTTATTTAAAAAAAAGAGTGAAATACATATGCATGCATCAGCAATAAAATACCAACTGCATAATTTTGATGATCCTGCATAAATACTTATATATTTATTTGAATCTGGCATTGAACAATACAAGGATAAGTGGTAAAATCCATGCTAATAACTTAAAGTTTTCATTGATCTTTACTTAGATGGTATTAAATAGTAAATAAGAACCCTGTAATGAGATAGAGACAGAGAGGGATAGAAAGATACAGAGAGTTTAATAGACAACAAGGAACAAAGAAAGGGAAAACTTTATTTCAGTAATTTTTAATAGCATTTATTTCTTCCATTTTGAACAAGAGGTCCCATATTTTCATTTTGTACTGGATCCCTCAAAATGAGCAGCTAGTCTTCATCTGTAATGCAATCAATCCCTCAGGATGACTGCAGAAATAATGCAAGTTATGAGTAAACTCTCTCCTTTCTTTTCCTTATTCCGAAATGTTCCCTTCCACATGCCAGATCACTGCAAAGAGGTTATTATTCATGAGTAGGTCTTACAGATTGTGAATGTGACAGATTATTCTCCCTTTTGATAAAATTCCCATAGAACTAAATACATTGCTCTAATGAATAAACATAACTAATAATAATTTCCTTCAAGGGAAAACAGAGGAAACTGAAGAATACATTCCTTTCAATATTTCTATGGTGCTGGTATGAACAAATTACCACAGTAGACATAAACCATTTACCTTCCTCCTGTAACAGCTAAAACTTCTTAATTACCACAGGATAAATAAAAGTTAAAAATACTTTTTATTGGAGACTTAAAGTGCTGAAAGGTTGGTAGGAAAAGGAAGACGCCAGGCAGAGTAACTGGGCATTTTTTACCATATTTGTACCATACTTATTCCATTACCCACAAAAGCAAGCCTGAAAAGAGACCAATACAAAAGAAATCCAGTTTGTACTTCCTCAACACATTGCTTATTAGACAAACTATAGACTATTCAAGGTAGAAAGCAACCACACGACCATATATTTCATGCTTCTGATTTTGGACAGAGAAATGATGGTACATAGAAGTGAAATGACTGAAAATGGAGTATCACGATTGAAATGTGCCTTAAGGGTCTTGTTACGTAATTCTCCATCAGATATTCGAACTCCCTCTACGAAAATCATTCTGCTGTGTCTAGCTGACTCAGTAGGTTGAGCATACAACTCTTAATCTCAGGGTCCTGAGTTCAAGCACCATACTGGGCATAGAGCTTACATAATTAAAAAAAGAAAAATCTCAGTTATGGGAAGCTCTTTGAGAGGGATATTTATTTCCCTTTTTAAAACCACCTTCCCAGGGACGCCTGGGTGGCTCAGTTGGTTAAGCAGCTGCCTTCCACTCAGGTCATGATTCCGAGGTCTTGGGATCAAGTCCCGCATTGGGTTCCTTGCTCGGCAGGAAGCCTGCTTCTCCCTCTGCCTCTGCCTGCCACTCTGCCTGCTTGTGCTCTCTCTCTCTCTGACAAATAAATAAATAAAATCTTTTTAAAAAATAAAAAAAAAAATTAAAACCACCTTCCCATATTAAAATCTGTATTTGCTTAGCTTCTATCAATTGGTCCTTGCTTTTATAACTTGAGACCACTTACTAAAAGTTACACGTTGAAATCCACCTATCATTTCCCAACTGAATCTTCCTGTTCACTAAACCAAATATCCAATTATTCCTGAATGTCAAACATGAAATCATATAAACTAGTCACTGACAAATAATGAAAATTCAATATCTTAATTTCTTTTATTGTTCAATGACTCTATCCCATGACTTTAAATCACGATGGTTAGAAATGTATAATCAACTAGAATTTACCTAATCAAGCAAACTTAGTTTTCCACCTAAGCAGAAACTATGCAAAAGCCCCTATAAAACTTGAATGATACAAACTACCACCCATCCTTACTTCCCATTCCTACATCTCATTGAAATCCTTCAAATTCCAAAAACCAGGTATCACCAAAGACTTCCTGGGCCACTAAGTTTCTCTTGGGATGCTGCTTAACTTATTTCAACAACTCAGTACCTGCATCGTTTTGCATCAAAATAGCCATAACAGGATAAAAGAAATCCAAGTTACCTCCCTATGACTCATCACTAAGATAAAGGGATGTGAAGGCCAGAAAATCCAGAAATTGGTGTGAAAGGGGAGAAAGGATCAAAGGGAAGACTGCATTAACTGGCATGTGTAGTACCCCATGCTGTCTGAATATATCAAGCCTTAAAATCATTATTGTCTCCTAGGATATATTCATTAACATCATAAAAACAGACAACAGTTGTAGAGGACTATATACTAGGCATCTTACTTGCAAAACAACATCAAAATTCCTCACACCTCCCTTCTAATGGGATTGATGTTTTCCTCATTTTACTGATAAGTAAACTAATGTTCAGAAAGATTAACTTGCTCAAGGTCATACACCCAATAACGACACAGCCAATATTTACATGTTTCCAGAATCCAGGATTTTACCATCCATCCGCCACTCCCCTACATAAAGGCTTCGGTGAAAGCCTGACTGTATAAACCATAGGGAGGAGGAATGAACGAAAATAATGTGAATTCCTTAGGGAAAATTACAGAATAGGGACTGCAATCCTGGATTCTGACTCCACGACAGGCCAGTTTCAGACGGCTTCTGGAACAAAGTAGGAAGAAACTGAGAGCTCAGTAAGTCTGGTAGATCAATGCTGAAGCAACAGCCTTAGCAAGAAGGCAAAGGTAAGCTTGAACCAGTTTGTGATACCTGGAGCAGGGATAGATTCTTACCATTTCCTTTGCTGGTTTTTAACCTAGAACAGTGCATGGCACATAGTAATTGCTATGAAGGCACAAAGTAGCCCTACTTGTAATGACTGAATTATAATCAAGTTCTTACAACTCGCGAATATTTCAAAGCAATGAAAGGGATGAAATAACTCGGACCTAGGAATGATCCGATGGGCAAAACTAATTCCAGGAATGCTTCTAGGAAATGATCCCTTGAGAACAGTAATAAAACGCTGGGAACAACTTATATGAGGTGTTATCTGAGACTAGCCCTTTTCACAACTAAGCACTCCAAACTTGCCCTCTGGGAAGGATTTACTTTTCTCTGTTCCTTTTTAAGGATGAATGCCTTTATCAATTGTGAAATAGGAGTAACCACAAATCCAAGGGTATCACATCACGTTCAATGGAAACAAGAAGCTTGCACCACTAAAGCAAGGCTTATGGGTACATAATTCCTCACTGATTTCTTAGAACTCAGCAAAGAATATTTTCTGTCATCAATAGACTAAGCCCAAATAATATGTAGAGAAAGTAATACTACTTGAAATAAATTACACTCTATTTGAGTGAGTACGAACTTTATTATTTCTTTTTTTTAGTAGGGACGTTCATTTACCACCATGCTTCTTCACATTCACATTAATTCCTACGAGTTAATGACTGGCATTGGCTGCCTTGTCATTTATTTTCATTCAGTTCACAGTGATGTTTCTAACAGATACTAAATAAGATTGTGCCAGGATGACTGTTACATTATCATACACACATACCATAAAATATCAATTAATTAGAATCCAACCAACAGACCTTTCAATTAAGCTGCATCCCCCCTGTGTTCACATTTGAGTAAAAAGATGATTATCACAAGACAAGCTTGTGTCAGATGTTTATTAAACACAGCAGCCGCAACAAGCTCAAGTCCAATAAAAGCCCTCAGGTCAATACAGATCCAGATTTAGACCAATCTTCTGCTTGTAAACTCAGCAGTGCCCCCTTGCCTTAGGTTTTGCCTTTCCTCGTTTCAGTTATCCTCCTTCTGCCTGTCAGAAGGCCCACGGTAGGGACACATGGGTGGCTCAGTGGGTTGGGCATCTGCCTTTGGCTGGGGTCATAATCTCTGGGTCCTGGGATCGAGCCCAGCATCTGGCCTCCTGCTCAGCGGGAAGTCTGCTTCTCTCTTCCTCTGCCCCTCCCCACTGCTCATTCTCTCTCTCTCTCTCTCTCAAATAAACAAACAAAATGTTAAAAAAAAAAAAAAGACGACAGTAGCCTAACATAATGTCACAAGGCCTATGTCACTCAACTCACTTCATCTCATCGCATAGGCATTTTATCATCCCACATCCCCATTATATAAAATATGTTGAAAGAGACTGACCACATTCAAATAATTTGTATTGCAGTGTATTATTATAATTGTTCTATTTTATTATTGTTGATAATCTCTTACTCTAATTTATAAATTAAGCTTTATAATTGGTATGTATGTACATAGAAAAAAAAAAGTGTAGATGGCTTCAGCACTATCTGCAGTTTACGGGATATATTGAGTCTAGGAATATACCCCTCAAGACTACGCGAGGCCTGCTATACTTACTGGACCATGATCACTGATTTCCAACATGATATCCTGAAGACCCTGAACTGGGGTTTCAGTTAGAAAAGGAGGCTCTAAGAAATCCTGGGTCCTGGAATCGAGGAACAAGAAAAGCCAAACATCTGAACCAGGGAACAATAATCAGGTAGTACTACATTTGACGGCATAAAGAGATCTAAAACCCGCTATTTCTGTGAGGAAGGAGAGTTAGGGCAGTGTAAAGTAACAAGATACCAACATTCTGGTGTTCAGTGAAGCGTTAGGCCAAACATGCAGTCAGCTGGAACAGTGGGATCATAAAGCACAGACTGGGATTCAGGAAGTAAAAAATTCAGTTACGTGGGGGTTGATTTTACAGACTCAATCGAAATTTTGTATATATGTATTTGCATATATCTTTGCAAAGCAGACACTCAAAAGAAATAGGACAGGATCCCAGTGTTAATAAAGAGAGGCTTTACGGACAGTCAATAAAAGGATTCACATTCCATTTTGACTACATACTTCTAGTGATGGTCAGTTTTGGATCAACCTGGTTGGGCTAAGTACTCACCTAGTTTACTAATCAGAGTGTTGCTGTGAAGCTCTTTTGTAGATGTAATTAATATCTACAATCAGTTGACTTTAAGTGGCACAGATTATCACTGACAATGTAGGCGGGGTTTCTCTAATCACTGAAAATCCTTAAGAGCCAAAACTGTGGCTTGCCAAAGAGGAACAAATTCTGTCCACAAGACTTCAGTATCAACTCCTGCCTGAGTGTCAACCTTGCCAGTCTGTTCTACAAATTTCAGATTTGCCATCCCCTCCAATCTAATGAGACAATTCCTTAAAAGATAATTAATGAATTCATTCATAGGTATATCCCCTATTGGTTCTGTTTTAAGGCAAATGCTGAATGATACACACTATTCATGTGACCTTAAGCAACTTATTTAACCACTCTGAGCCTCAGTTTCCTCATGTATAAAATGGATGTAATAGCAAACTCGTAGAGATGTTGAGATTACTAAAACAATGGTCAAATACTTGTACACGATCTTCCATGCAGTGTCAATAAATGCTACATTCCTTATTCTTTTTTTTTAAAGATTTTATTCATTTACCAGAGACAGGTAGCACGCACAAGCAGGGGAAGCAGCAGAGGCAGGAGAAGCAAGATCCACGCTGAGCAGGGAGCAAGATGCAGGACTTGATCTCAGGACCCTGGGATCATGAGCTGAGCCGAAGGCAGACACTTAACCGACTGAGGCACCCAGGCGTCCCACCAGATACCTTATTCTTAAGATAGACCTGACAGCATAGTTTTTACCTTATGCTTGTTCTGACAATGGATAACTTCCTAATTCATCCAGGTAATTCAGAGAACTATTTATTCTACATATGTAGAAATCCTTAGAATGATTATAGAAATGGTCCAAATGGAAACGAAGACTAAACACCTGTTGTTTGCAGTATATGAACCAGAAGGCACAAACAGGTATAAGGATAGAGGACCCAGGTATTAAGAGAGAGGATGTTGGGAAAAAGAAAAAGAAAAAAAAAATCTTAAGTATTCTTGAACCAAACATACCAGAAACTTAAGAAACAAATTAACTGCCCTAACCTTAGATACATACATGTGTATCCACAAGAAAATGCACACGCGTATACTAAAGCCAAATATACTAGAGCCTTAAAAGTTAAAATAAATCAATAAGAAAAGCCTATCAAAATACTAGAAAAGAAATTCTTATGAGCTTGAGGTAAAGGTTTAAGATGTTGTTTTAAAATAATTCACACCAAAAAAAGCCCACGAGGTTAGAAAGGTGACAAATTTGATAATACCAAAATATAAAACTGGTGTGGAAAAAATTACCAAGCCAAAAAAGCAAGTAACTGACTAGGAGAAAATACTTGCAACAGATTAAATGAACCAAGAATAATCAAAACACTCCTACAAATCCATACATAAAAAACAACCCAGAAGAAAAGTAAGCAAATACTGTGCACATGCAATTTACAGAAACACAAATACAAATGATGAAAAAAGATGTGAAAAAGTAGTCAACTTATTATTTGTAAGGGAAGTACAAATCAGAAATATAAGCTATAACTTAACACTTTTTGTTTGCAAAAATTAAAAAGTTTCCTCTAAACAAGGTTTGGTTCAGTTGTGGAGAAAAATGCCACACCGAGTTTTAGAGGTTAATTTGAAAATATATTGTTGTTAAATTGCTTGTACCCAAAGATACAGTAAGTTCAATCCTCTCCAAATCCCTGGCAGAAATACCTGCACCTGTACATAAGTGCCATATACAAAATTGTTCATGGTAGCCGGATTTTTTTTTACCAGTGACAATTTAGAAACAACCCAAATATCAATGAATAAGACGACCGCTAAGAATACTAATTATGTGATCACACATGCAGGCATATACTGGTGTGTGTGCATGCATTTCACATACACACACACACACCCATTAGAAATATACATAATACATGAGTATGTCTGGCAAATTTTTGGAAAGATAAAAAACAAACTCATGGAAGTAGTTCATTATGAGAAGAAAGAATGGACTGTAGTAGGGACTATGGATTGATGAGGACTTTGGTCCAATGTATAATGTCTTACTTTTGAAAAAGAAGAATGTAACTATGATATCACTCAAAATTAGGTCACCTGGGTAACTCAGCCAGTTAATCATCTGCCTTCAGCTCAGGTCATGATTTCAGGGTCCTGGGATCGAGCCCCACATTTGGCTCTCTGCTCAGCAGGGGGCCTGCTTCTCCCTCTCTCTCTGCCTGCCTCTCTGCCTACTTGTGATCTCTCTGTCAAATAAATAAAATATATATATATATATATATATATATATATATATATATATATGTATATATAACTTAAAATTAGAAAGAAAAGAAACCCTGAAGTTCTGGAATGACAAGACATAAAATGCTACAGACTTATCTCTGTCATAACATAAGTCCCTTTATTCACATCCACCAACTAGTTGGTCTTACGCACCTACGTTGACTCACACCATGCCACAAGTCCCTCCAACTGAGACAACAACTGGTTCCTTGGGCTCACAAGCACTAAACTATATACAGAAATTTAACTGGTCTTGGATCAGATCTATTTGAAATGAAAGCCCATCCAAACTTGCCAAACTATCCAAAGTCCTCCATGTTCTAATGGCCTGCAGGGCGGAAAGCCAAAACAAACAAGAGAAAAAGGTCAAAACATGCATATTTAGAGAGCTAACACTTCTCTGCTAGTGACACTGTGCTCATTTGGCCTTTCGTCAACGATTTCAATAGGGACTTTTCCATTTAAAATTTGAAAACTTGTAAATAGCAAAAACTCCTGCCTCTCCATCAATGAGTTAGCTAGAACCGACTTCTCAGTTGTCAAAGCCCAAATATATATAACTTATTATACTTTTTGAAATTGAGTGGCCTTTGAAGTTTTGTCCCAGAATTTTAACTGGTGAGTGTGCACACACGAGCATCCCATGCTGCATCTAAAATAAGGAAGCCCTAACAACGGTAAAATGACTAGAAAGTTCTTAATAAAAGAACTTAATAAAATAGACAATTACATTTAATGCAGATTGCATTTTGCAACAAAGGAACCATTTCGTGGTTATACAAGGCAAGAAAACTGCGACAGTGCTACAAAGTGTTAGGGAAGGTCATAGAGGGGAATTTACCACCAATTGATCTAAGAGACGCACCAGGCAATTGGTGGCTCCTCAACCCTTCCCCTGTCCTTGGAATGTATTCTCTGGCCACTGGTCCCACAGTCAGAGCAATTTTCAAGGATCTAGCCTTGCAAGAGTAAAGTGTTGAGTCCGTGTGCGCTCAATTGGTGACAGAATCCCACTATGGCCTTTATGTAAAGTTCTGAGAGACCGGTTGGTACACACGGAGATCTACGTGTCTTTCAGCCGCCCAAGACAAGACATTTGCTTAAGTTTCCTTGCTTATTAAATCTGCCGCGTACCAATCGGGTACAGTCTGACTGTTCTTTGGCCTCTCCGTTCACTTTACATAGAGGGGCTGGTTGCATTTATCACCTGCAGAAGCTAGCAAAGCAATACAATAGTAGAATATTTATGTACACGTCATATCTTTACTACTAGATTATAAATTATAAATGTCACAGAAATGATTCTTTAAAGCTACCAATCTGGAGCACTTACTGTGTCAGGCCACCACCACTCTACAGTCTTGGATTTACATTGTAATCCTCATAGCGCAATATAATGCAAGTATTATTTAGCCATTTTCTAGACAGAGAAAGCAATGCTTACAGACTTTAAGCAAATTGCTCTCAAGGTCACTCAACTAGGAGTAGAAGAGCCAGAGTTTGAATGTGGGCTCGGTACATTTCAAAGACAGCACTGGCTGCACACATAGTATAACCTTTTCTTTATCAAATGGAAAACCTAGGTCTGGGAAAGAGATTCACAGAGTGACCCCACAGGATTTTGCTTGGTATCAAGGACTCTATGTCCTTCATTTTGGCTCTCCCACCACACATAGCACCATTATTTGCACATAGGAAGGACTCAATAAAAATTTTCTAAATAAATTAAATGTGCATTTAACCTTAGAGAAAAATGAAACAAAAGGTTTTCAATATGCTATTCCACTCAGAAATAAACCATTTTGAATTCATTGTCAATGTACCATTACTTCCTAAAGGACAATTGTCAAAGCATAATAGAAGTAGCTTAGACCTCATTACTTATTAGAAGCAGGATGAGCCCAAAACAAAATTGTTAGATTAAAATGAAATCAATTAGGGACCCCTGGGTGGCTCAGTTGGTTAAGCAGCTGCCTGTGGCTCAGGTCATGATCCCAGCATCTTGGGATCGAGTCCCGCATCGGGCTCCTTGCTCCGCAGGGAGCCTGCTCCTCTCTCTGCCTCTGCCTGCCTCTCTGCCTGCTTGTGTTCTCTCTCTGTTAAATATTTATTATTTAATTAATAAATAATTAAATATTAATTAATTATTATAAATATTAAATAAATTAATTAAAAATAAATAAAATGAAATCAATTAATGGATGTGGCATTTTATGACATCAAAATAAAAATTCCACCTGTGCCATGTTTTTAGTTTCTGTTTTGAAAACTATAGCTAATTTTATTTTATTTTTTTACTTATTTATTTATTTGACAGAAAGAAAGACACAGCAAGAGAGGGAACAAAGCAGGGGGAGTGGGAGAGGGAGAAGCAGGCCTCCCGCTGAGCAGGGAATCAGCCACAGGGCTCCAGGACCCTAGGACCATGACTTAAGCTGAAGACAGACACTTAACCAACTGAGCCACCCAGGTGCCTCACTCTAAGGTATTTAAGTAAATGAAATGAAACTTAATGTTCTCACAAAAACATGCAAGTGAGGATATAAGACTTATTCTTAACCACAAAATCTGGCAAAAACCAACTGACCTAACACCTAGTGCATAAATTTGTGGTGCATGGTATAATGCCATCTCAGTTTACTTAGCAATTAATGGAATGCACCTACAGATATATAACAACATGGATGAATGTCAAATTATGATAACTCAGAAAGGCCAATGAAAAAGGCTAAGCGCTGTATGATTCCATTTACATGACATTCTGGAGAAGGGAAAACAATAGGTGAGGAAAACAGATCAGTCAGAGGCTGGGAGGTAGGACTGAATACAAAAAGGTACAGAAGGATTGGGAGAGATAGTGGAACTGTACTTGATCTTTATTTGATTGGTATATACCTGTCAAAACTATGTCCTAAATAGGAAGAATTGTACTGTGGGCAATCTCTACCCTAATACTTTTAATTTTAAAAAAAGTATCACTTAAAAAAACTTGTAACTATTTGCATTTTTGTGTTTCATTTTATTTCCAAGAGTAGGAGCTGTGGCTACAAATATACCTAATGCAAAAGGTAAAAATTAAATGTAATCATTTATAATCATATGAAATAACAATATAGTAAATTGTGATGACCAAAAATCTCAAAAAACTGTGAGGAAATCAATGGAAACAAAACACAAGGGCAGTCCAATTCAGATTCAACTAGAGGTGAGGTTAATCCAAAAATACACTCTGTAACGTCTTTTAATTCACTAAACGATGGTTACAGATTTAGTTCAGGGTTTCCTAGCAATTGAGACAAGTAGAGAGAACCACTAAGTTACATGATTCCTTGTTGCTCACTAAAGAAAGAACAATCCAATTGTTTAGAAATAGAGTTTTATAGTCCCCCAAAAAAGGAAAAAAATAGCAAAAGGAAAATGAGAAAACTAAGATGAGACAGAAACAAGATACAGAAAGAAAAATGTATTGGTGTTAATAAATAAAGCCAGTGATTGTAATAAGGGAAAAAAATAATACAATTGAAACGTAAATTATTACACCATGAAAAATGCAAACCACAGGCAGACCAGGCTCTATCTCGACTCAGAGTCTTTGCTCTTTCTTTCCCCCTTCTGAGACTCCTCCAGCCCCATGGCGCACTGGCTCTCTTCCTCAGGTCTCACCTTCGGAGCAGACTACCCAGAGAGGCCTTATCTGACAACCCAGTCTAAAAGGGACCACCCAACTCCCATGACCAAGCACCTTTTATTACACCTGTTTTATTTACTTCCTTCATAGCAGTTATGACAGTATTTATTTGCTTCCTTCCTTTAGGTCTCTCTCATCGACTAGACTACAAGCTCCATAAATAAGGATAAAAGACTTTTTAGGCAGCTTTTTTACTGCTTTATGATTCATGACCACATCAGTGCTTAGCCCACAGTAAGTGCTCAAAAAAAAAAAAAAGATTAAAAAACGTTTTTTAATTAGCATGAAAAGAAAACTTCAATGCTCTAGAGTATTTTCAAATAAACTTGGCCCTAACTAAAAAAACAAAAAACAATGAATTCCTATTGAAACACAATAAAAACCAGTACCATAAGAAATAGAGAAGGCATGTACTCCAATAACAGAAAAATAAATTTTTGAAGACAAATCTCTTAAGTCACCTGAAACTGATGGATTCAATAGAAATTGATTCAAACCTGATTGGAGTACACATTCTTTTCCTTCAAATGATGTTTAAACATCAAAAACAGTGTTTATACCCAGGTCATGGTATAAGGTGAATATATTTCCTTCCAAAAATTAAGAAGGAAAATATTCTAGGAATTCAAGGCTGATCTCACTTCTGAAAAACAATGTGTTTGTATTTAATACACATGTATGATATATTAATATGTATTATATTATTCAAGCTATAGGTGCACCTGTTTGTGTATGCATGTCATGAATAAAATCTTAGTAATTTAAGAAATTGTACACTAGAACATAATTTTTTAAAGTATCAACTATGACTGTTATTATTTATTCCATAAATACAGGCTAGTATAATGTGTTAATTGGGAAATATTTTTAAATGATTGAATAACTGCCAAAAAAATCAGATAACTTTCAACATATTTTCTTGATTAACAGAATTAAATGTTCTCATCTCTACAATGAAAGGGGCACATTTAAGAAATAGCATCAAAGGGGCGCCTGGGTGGCCCAGTAGGTTAAAGCCTCTGCCTTCGGCTCAGGTCCTGATCTCAGGGTCCTGGGATCGAGCCCCACATAAGGCTCTCTGCTCAGCGGGAAGCCTGCCTCCTCTCTCTCTGTCTGCCTCTCTGCCTGCTTGTGATCTCTCTCTCTCTCTCTCTAAGAAAGAAAGAAAAAAATTCAAAATAAGAAAAAAGAAATAGCATCAAAAATACAGTTAATGGAGAAGTATGACTGGAATTACTCTCCATAAAATCAAATACAGTTTTGAAAAAAAAAAAAAAAAAAACAACTCCACAAACACTAGCTTTTTTTCTATAACAGATTGCCACTCTCTTTTAATGGAATATTGACCATGGTTATCTGAGAGGGATGGGAAAAGGAATTGAAGGTATATTTAGGAAAGGAAGACACTAAAAATCATTTTTTACTTATGACATGAATATAAACTCAGAAAATCCAAAGAAGTCAACCAAAAAATTACCAGAGGTAATAAATGAGTTCATCAGAGTTGTGGAGTGAAGTAAATCCACAAAAATAAATTAAACGCTTCCCTATACACTCATAATACAGAAAATACAATGAATAACTCAAAGAAATGAGATAGCATTCACAACAGTTATTAGAAACATTAAATGCCTGTGCATTAATTTTGTGACACAAAAGAAAATTGAGAACCTAAATGAGTAAAATGTGGAAGATTTAAATAAATAGAGAAATATACCTTTCTCATTGTTAGAAAGGCTGAATAAAGATGAGCATACACAAACTTACAAATACATAATGTAACAGTTGCCAGAATGTGCTCTTTCAACTAAATGAGGGGCAGAGTATCCAGAAATAGATTCAAATTATTATTATAAGGACTAAAATTAATGCAAAAAATATAAGTAATGTGGTAATGAAAAACAGAATCCTTAATGGATGTTGGGTCATCTGGTTATGTATATGGTAAAATAAATAAGGAACTTAGACCCACGCCTTACAATACATATTTGCAACAGATTCCAGATACTATTCAAGCTTTTAAATGAGAGTGTATGTTGTTAAATTATAAAAATAAATTGTATTTTAAAAATTGAAAGTAATTGTCAGGAGCGGTCAGACAAACAAAACTAGTGTCTGAGAACAAAAGGCACTCACTACGTTGGGACAAGGCATATAGCTGAAGCCAATGGGGAAGAAATCCCCTAGAGAACTGGGGGCGGGGGTGAGGTATGGACAGGATAGAAGTCCAGGTAAACGGTGAGCATTAGGGAAAGCTAGGGCAAGGGGAAGGTACGCATGATCTGGTAGACAAGTCAATAAGAGAAACATGGGGCAATGGCGCTCAGGCAGTTAAGGTCTGCTTTGGCTCAGGTCATGATCTCAGGGTCCTGGGATCCCCTACTCTCTCTCTCTCTTTCGCCTCCCTTCAATTAAATAAAATCTGAAAAAACTAAAATCAAATAAAAAATTTTTTAAAACCAGAGGAAAGTGGCAATGGCGCTAGGCACTATTGCAATAAGCAGGTCACGTCCTCAGTTGCGGTGGCGTATCCTGCAGCCCCAGGTGCCATTCTGGGACTTAAAACCAGAAGCCAAAATCCTGAAAGACAGAAGAGGGAAATGCACAGTCCCGGTCATAGAAGAATCAAAATACCAGGCAGATTATCAAAGCAGAGGCCCTATCACAGAACTGCTGTGCCAGGTACAAGCACAATCATGGGAATGAAGCAGAAACTAAGTTAGTAGAAAACAGATTTATCCACTTCAGGCTTAGCGTACCAGCAGAGGTTAAGTGATTCCGACGGTGAGGATTTAAAGAGATTGGATATAGTGAACCAGGGAGCTCACTATGAAATGGCTTTTGAATTCCAGGTGTGGGAAGGGAGATCTATTTCTGACATTTAAGAAATAGAATACACCATTTAATACAAGATAAATGTATTCAAATGCCTTAAAAATAAAAAGGCCGTTGAGCTATAAAATGTAATAAAATGAACATCAAAAGGAAGCATCATAATGGAAAAAATTCATGAGAAAAATGTAACTGATAAAGGCTGACTATCCAACTTGAATAAAAAAAAATCAATGCACATATATCAAGCTACTACAGAGATTCTACTTGATAACAGAGAAAATGAACAGGTAGTTTATGTAAAAAGAAATTGAAATAGGACATCATCATGTGGAAAAAGATAAAGTCTCAATAGCAATTAAATGAATACAAATTAAAACAACTTAAAAGTTCCACTGCTCATCTTGTAAACTAACATAAACACACATAGTTTATAAAGTTAGCCACTAACGGGAATTTGGGGAAACGGGCATGCTTCTACTTTGCTGCTGGCTCTGTAAATGGATTGTTTTGAAGGAGGGTAATTTGCCTATATATGAAAAGAAAAAAGAAACCATTCGTAATTTTTCTCCTAGTAATTCCATCAAAGGGAATATACCCCCAAGGAAATAACCAACGGGAAAAACTGATTTGTGCTACGATTCTCATGGCAGTGCTCTGCACAACTATAAAAATTAGGAAAGAGTCCAAAATGCCCTTTCTTACTGATAATGGCAACGAACAGGTTTTTTAATAGCCTTTAAAAGTGACAAATGTGAGGAATTTGTTGTTACATATAATCGTAGATGTGTTATGTCATAAAAAAAATCAGAGCACAAAATAATAAGTACACAACAAAACAACCATGTTCATAGGTTTAAGACAATTTATATTTTATATTTCTTCTGTCAGCATTGGCAAGTTGTATTTTCCTAAGAATTTGTCCATAACATCTAAATTGCTAAATTAAATTTGCTGGCATAAAGTCGTGCGTAACTTTTTTTACATTTAAAAATCTATTGGGGGGGGGCACCACCCGGATGGCTCTGTTTGAGGAGCGTGCAACCCTTGATCTTGAGGTTGTGGAATTAAGTTCCACACTGGGTGCAGAGACTACCTGAAAATAAAGTCTTTTAAAAAATAAATTAATAAAAATAAAAATCTCACAGGATGTTCATCTTTCCATAACTAATACTGGTTATTGGTGCTTTCCTTGGTTTTTTCTTAGACAATCTTGGTAGAAGTCTCTGCATCTTATTAGTCTTTTCAAACAAACAAATGTTGGCATTCTTGAGTTTCCCTACCATATGTTTGATTTCTGCTTCATTTCTGCCCTTACCCTTATATTCTTTCTTTCTTGAGTTTAATATGCTGCTCTTTTTCTACCTTCATGAAATGGATGTTTACCTCATTGCTTTTCAGCCTGTCTTCTTTCTAATGTATTTGTGGCTAGAAATATCCCTCTAACTAAAGCTATATCACATACGTGTTGCTATATATTTTCATTGTAATTAAATTCAAAATATTTGGTAATTCCCGTAATTTTTGTTATTGACTCGTGGGTTGTACAGAAGTATACTGTTAACTTTGAAAATATATCATGATTTACTGGTTAGGATTTTGATATTAAGGTCTAGCTTGATTCCATTATGGCCAAACATAGTTCATATAATTTGAATTCACTGAAATTTACTCAAACTTGCTTTGTGGCCCAGGTGTCGATTGATTTGGGAAAGCAATCTATATGTAATTGTAAAGAATATACAGTCTGGGGGCAGGCACCTGGGTGGCTCAGTCAGTTAAGCAGCTGCCTTCAGCTCAGGCCATGATCCTAGGGCCCTGGGATCGAGTCCCGCTTCAGGCTCCCTGCTCAATGGGGAGCCTGCTTCTTCCTCTCTCTCTCTGCCTGCTTCTCCCCCTATTTGTGCATTTGTGCATGGGCTCACTCTCTCTCTCTCTGAAATAAATAAATAAAATCTTTACAATAAAAAAAAGAATATATAGTCTGCAAGTTTTCAATGCAGTACTCTGTACATGCAGTGGTAATATTCGTTACTGTCAAACAGGCTCTCAAAAAAATAGATTCCCAGATGCATATTGTTGGCCAATTTCAACTGAGTAAATAATCCTACCATGGTGACTTACAAGCTATCAACATGAGATCATTGAATGAGGAACTGGAAAGACATAGGACTCTCACAAGTCAGTATGGGCTCTCTCCAGTACACCACAGTATATATATGCCTTATTAGGTAAAATTGCATGGTTTATTATTAATTGCATTGTTCAATATTCTTTATCTGTTCTGTTTCAATTGCTATGGATTGAATAGCAACTCATATGTTGAAATCTAATGCCCAATGTGATAGTATTACAAGTATTACAAAGTGGTAACTTTGGAGGTGCCTGCGTTCTGAGGATGGACTCTTCATGAATTTAATTAGTGGTCTTAAAAAGGAGACCTCAAAAAAATCCCTAGTCTCCTTCTACCAAGTGAGGTTATAGCAAAAAGATGCTGATCTATGAGGATGTGGGCCCGCACCAAATGCCAAAACTCCCAGTGCCCTCACGTTTGCTTTCAAGATTATAGGAACTAAGTGTTGTTTATACGCCACCCAGTGTATGGTATTTTCTTACAGCATCCAAAACACGCCCTAAGACATTTACCTTCCTATTCTATTAATTATCAAGAAAAGTATAAAAGACTTTTCACTATGATGTGGATTTACCAAATTTTTCCTTGTACATTATTAATTTTTGCTTTATAGATTTTGAGGCTATGTTATTACTGGAATACAAATTTAGAATTATTATTTCCATCTTCACAAGTGGTTGACGCTTTATTATACTTATCTGGTTTACACTCTAGTAATTCTTCTCATCTTCAAGTCTACTTGGTCAAAGAGGGAGAAATCTTGGAAGAGGGCCAAGGTTGCTACATTTCCTAAACACAACCATACAATCTAGAACTGATGTGACCATGTTTCTCACTGTCTTTAAATGCCTCAGGAGATATTTATTCAAATGAAAAATCTTTTTATAATTATCTGAACCAAGAGCAGAGCTTCGTTTCTTATCAAATGCTCTTGCATGCCTTTATAATATACTGAGTTTTCCGGGAAAATGATTACTATATAAACATAAGATTATACTTCGTTCTGTTCATAACTTAAGCAAGATTGTTTAACAGTTAAGATAATTATATCACCAATGGCAATAAAGCTCAGTGTACTTCAGTGATCAATATGACACACTATATATGTTGTACTTATAGATGGTGTATTCACAGTGGTTCCACATGGAGGTGGAAATGTTTATTTTATTATAACTCAAAGTGCAGTAATACCTGAAAATTTATATGTTCAAATACATATTTTATAAAAAAAATTTTTTTCCTTTATCCTTTGTTTTACATCTAGGAATGTATACATATTCCTGAGTAAAGAAAGGTTATATTGGGCACCTGGGTGGCTCAGTTGGTTGAACAACTGCCTTTGGCTCAGGTCGTGATCCCGGAGTCCAGGGATCGAGTCCCATGTCGGACTCCCGGCTCTGCGGGAAGTCTGCTTCTCCCTCTGACTTTCTCCCCTCTCATTGTCAGTCTCTCGCTCTCTAATAAATAAATAAAAATCTTTAAAAAAAAAAAAAGAAAGGTTATATTATCTGGAGGTTTCATTCTAGCATATTTAAAAGATAATTATAAAATATGTCATAATTTAAAATACTTTAGCTGAATATATAGGAGAAAGGGGACTGTTTGAATATAGGCATTTTTATAGACATAGCAAATAATTCTGAGGACAAATGGCTTTGAAACTTCTAGGAAGTAAAATCTGAACCAAGATAATTATATTCACAAAAGAGATAGCAGATAACCATTTTAATTTTGCTATTCGTTGTAAACACCAGGGCATTTCTCATCTCTGTGAAACTCAAACAAACCAGGTAATCAAATGCCAGTCAGCCAAGTCCAAGGATATTCCAGCCATCTGAAAACATTCACAAGGTGAAAGAAAGGTCAGGTGACTTCTCCAGGGCCAAAAGCTTTTGCTGACCACCAATCCAACAAGTCTGGCCAAAAAGGGGTGAATAAAAAAATAGATATCCATTTATCTTACAATGTGCACCTCTCTCGTGCAGACTTCTCTGATTCTCCTAGCCCTTGAGATCATCTTCTCTAATGCATACAGCCATTATAATCTGTACCTGACAACCTAATCCTTATGCTGTCGAAGCAACATTATATAAGTGACTCGGAGTACAGGCTCGTAGAATATGACTGCTTAGACAAAAAACTCACTTATTCTACTTTTTAAATGTGTGACATTAGACAAGTTACTTAGCCTCCCGCTGCCCTGATTTCCTGGTTTGGAAAGTGGCAACAACAAATATCATCTGTTTCATAGGGGTTGTTGCAAAACATAAGGTAATATGCATAAAAGAGCCACGACTCTCTAGGTAGCACCTCCCCAGGGACCACACCCACAAACCTTGAACACATTTGCATGAGAACTAACTGAAAGCTTTCTAAGATGTGTCCAAAAGACATTTCACCATACATCACTGAGGATCTATTATATGACAAGCACTACACTAAATCTTTAGAGATATAATAATGAATACAACATATATGATCTCTTCCCTCCTTGCACTGGAAGAGAGAAACAAGAAAGCAAACCATCTGAATAGAAGCTTAAAAGCTATATGATGAAGGTGTAAAGAAATTGAGAAAAAATATTGCCCTAAATTCTAGAGGAGTTGAGAAAAGCAGATAGGCCTTAAAGGACCACTCTTCATGAAAGACATTCATGGCAGCGGGAAGGTTGGACAGCGGTGGTAACTCACATTTTCCACAGAGCTAAAGGATGCCTGGAGGATCACAGGTTAGAGGGGCAGGGTTCAGAAGGTAGGTGAGCGGGACAAGGGTGCCTAGCGATATGAAACACTGTTGCACAGTTAGACACATCTTTCCACCTCACCTTCTTCTGAATATTTAATAAACCTCGAAAAGTTCACCAATTACTTGGTGTGAATACCTTTTTGTAAAAAACATCAAATGAGGAGAGTTTGGTTTTCTTGTTCGGCATTGAACAAAACCCAGGAATCTCTGGACCACCAGAGATAAGAACCATCACGAAGAAGTAATGCGGAGAATTTACAAGACCATGGGGAGGCCACTAAACTGGGCAAAGCTGTAAAAATGGGAATTTGAGTCAAGTTTAAATTTCTGAGAGAGAGCTGCCAGATAGGAGTATAAAGCGATATGAGAACAGAAAGGGAGGCTATGTAAGTCCATTTGTGGAAAAAAGGGTAAAGAAAGGCTGGCTAGAGGAATTGGTAATTGAGCTACATCTTGCGAAAGGAATGGATTAATCAAAGTTGCAGTGGAAGAATATTCCAAGCGTGAAGAGCAGTCTAGGTTAAGGCTCAGAAACCTGAAACAATGCTATGTGTTAGAGGAATTAGAAGTAGTATAGTCTTGATGGAGCTTAAAATACAAGACAGAGTTTGTTGTTTTGTAAAGTGAGGTTGGAAAGTCAAGCGAGGGTCAGACCACACAGAGCTCTCTGCACCAAAGAAAACCGTGCTAATTAGCCTAGCTGTAATGGAAATGAGAGAGCACATGCTAAGGAAAATAAAGCATGCATCATTATCTGTACTAGCAAAGCAGACAGTCGACTGGGGAAGGTGGAGCTCCACTATTCCGAGAACCTAAGCTAGGTTCACCTGCAATTTAGAATTCGGACTGTCCAGCATAGCAGAATTCTGCTCAGGATTACAAAAGATTAAAGAGCCCACGAACGTGGATTCTCTCAGTAGTTTAAAACTCCCTACCATGGACGTGGGCGCAGTGTTCGTGGCCACCCCCCAACCCCGCTTCTTCCATTTTTTAAACACAGTAATCTCTGAACATTTTACATTCTTTCAGTCTCCCATGTTCTTCCTTGGCAAAAACATCACATTTAACGGCAAAATTAAAGTCCAGAAACCTCTCTGTGAACTGGAGCACAGTTTGAAAGTGTCTTGTGGCAATTTCAGATTGTTTTTCTTCCCCAGATTCTTAAGACAATGTGAGAACTCCCAGACCCAAAGACTTTTCAGATCTTTAGGATTTACTTCTGGGATGAGAGCTTTAGGAAGTGACAGCAGTTATCTCTCAGATTCTCTCCAAGAGAGGTTAAAGATCACTTTAGCAAATCCGGTTAAAACAAACACTAATATGTGTGTGTTCCCACACTGAATGTGCATCGTCATCTTGAAACCTGGTATTACACTTATTGTTGTAGATGTCTGTCCTATTATTACAGTCAAAGATTTCTGAAAGCTAGACCATGTCTTTATGATCTTTATAATCCACAGCAACTAACACAGGACCTATCAGTCCTATTAAATACACTGATATAAATATTATAATATAATAGTTATAATAATAAATATACTGATTTGTTGGTTGATTGATTAAATAAATGAAAGTTTTGGTGAAGAGACTTCCTATCTGTATTTTAAAACCCACGTAAATTTCCATTTAAATATGGTTCTTAAAATGCTTTGTTTTGAAAGAGATTGTAGCCCACTTTGCCATTTTGCTAATAAAAGAAGATTGGGTAACTACAAGGTATTTCAAAAGAGGAACCGATTCTGAAAGCAGATGTATTTGATTATGTGTGATGGTTGCTAAGGAAACGGCTGAATGTAAATTTCATTTTACATAAGACTCAGCTAAAATATTGATCAGAAGAAAGAGAAGCTTAAACTAAGTAATACAGTGATGAGAAACTGCTTTATGATTGGAAAGGGAAAAAAAGCTGATGCTTTATGTAATCAATCTCTCTATTTCAGCCATTGTGCACAGATACAGACAGGAAAGTTGGTAACAAGAAAGCAGAGAGGAAATGCCTTCCTGCGCTTACTCCTTCCCGACTTCTGTCTTGGGCCCTGATTCAGAACAAGAGAAAAGGCAAAATTGCTAAATGCTACAAATGTCATTCGTTCAGCCCTTGATGACGTAGCTTTCAAGTGAAATCTCACATCTTACAGCCAACCTCGCGCGTCTTCAGGAGGCTGAGGCGCTGTAATACGTGTTCTCACAGTACATGGCAACCCTTAGTCAACGCACGTATTATACCGCATCATGATTTATTATTTCTCAGTCTTTTCCTCTTTACTGTAAATTCTAGGAGAATGGGGTTCTATCGCTCAGGCCTCTACCCCTAGGACCTGGCCCAAAGACCTCCTTCCCTTTTAAGCCTCTTATCCTCTCATCTGCCCCTTTGCACTCTATGCACTCTACTCGCAACGTGCAATGTGCATTTCTACAACAGGGCACTCTCTAGCACTTTAGGGCCTTTTCACTTACTGTGCTCTCTACCTTGAGTTCCTAAGCTGCATCATTCCCTGGCAAAATCTTTCTCATCTTTGACTTCTCTGCTTAGAAATCACTTCCTTCCAGACACGCCACCCTCCCCTAGCTTTCCAAGTCTGAGTTAGGGACGCCTCTAAGGAGTTCTAGGTCGACCCTGAGGATGCACTCCTCTCATTGTATTGTAATGATTTCATTCATGGCCAGGAGTTCCTTGTCTCAACCCCAGCACCTAGCACAGTGCCTGCCGCCTCATATGAGCTTAATAAACAGTCAATGACTGCCTAAAAAAAATGAATGCCTGCCCTAGACAAAGGAATCTGACAGGTGTGGGGTGATCCAGGGATGCACGAGGCACAATTCTCGCTCGCATCAGGAAGGAAACAAATACATAATTAACGCCAACACAAGGCAGTTGTAATGAATGCTACAATTAAGGCAAACATGCACTCTGAAATTTCTAGAACCATCATGATTTCAAATAATCTATCACATTGTTCCTACAAGTATACTTGGAGTTGTCAAAGCATGTGTCCTGATTTTAGAGTTCAGCAAATGCACTTGCTATATAGTTCTAACTATGAGGCAATGGAAGCCGGAAAAGAGGAGTTCTAAGGGAGACTTGTTAGAGGAAGTGTGATTTGCATGGTGCTTTGAATAGGGAGAAATGAGTGGAGGGAAGCGGAATTTCAGGCCAAGGGAATGAGCCCAAGCTAAGGCTCTGAAGCAGGAAGGCACAGGATGGTGCCGCCAGGGTTACACTAATGAGTGAAACAGTATGACTAGGGGAGGGAATGGGAGGTCCTCTTAGAGCAGAAGGAACATCAGAAATGGCAAAGGAATTACTGACCTTTCATTAGTTGTAAGCAGGTACTTATTCTCGCAAGGGAGCTAAATTGATGGTCTACATAAGTGAAGTTGCAGGAGCTGCAATGCTTGGTTAAGGTTCCAGAGGATGGAGAGCAATTTTACAGCTAAGAGGGGTCATAAAAAAGCCTAGTAGGGCAGAAGGATGGGAGAGTAAGAATGCTGTGCTTATTGTTCAAATTTACTTTCACAGCATGTCTCTAATGGTGATGTAAAACTGTTTATTAAAAAAGGGCCGCCTGGGTGGCTCACTGGGTTGCGTGTCCAACTCTTGATCTCAGCTCAGGTCTTGGTCTCAGGGCCGTGACTTTGAGCCCCACTTTGGGCTCCACGCAGGGTGTGCAGCCTGCTTACCGAAGAAACCCAAAAAACAATTTATTAAAGAAGTCTATTTAAGGGTGGAATCCAATTGAGTAAAAGAACATGCTAATCGATTTTTCAGTAAAGCTTGCCTATAGAAAACATTTAACATTCAGGAGCCAAAGTATCTGGGAGGGAATACTTGTGAGTTGATAATAATATCCCAGTACCTAAATTTATCTGTAGAAACTGAGTTTATATATATATATACACACATACATGCACATATGTGTAGTTTCTCTGCATATATGTGTAGATTCACATCATCACACAAATTATGCCTTTGATTTACGGATGGGTAGTACATAAAATAATTGCTTAATTAACTCCTTCATTAAAATGAGTTTTGGTGGACAACACCTAATTTCCTTGAATATCTGCTTTTGAATCTATGGCGCTGGTTACACTAAATTTTTATGCAGGTTACATCAGAGCAAAGAAAGCCGTCAAATTCCCTCGCTTAAACATACCCCAACTTGTAGGGATATTTGAGAAAGGGACTTTTTGTTCCAACTGTTCAGTGCGTGAGCTGCAGTTATGACCTGATTCTTCAGGGCCTAGAGAGACTGAGCAGGGAGGGGAGCACGATGGCAAGACTCGGCAGTTCCCTTAACCCTCTGGCTCCAGATGTTCCCACCGCCATATCTTCTTTGGTTTAGTCTATGAATTTAGTTCCTCAAGTAAGCACAAAACCAAGTACATGTTTAAAACTCTCCAAAACCGAATATGAATTGGTTTTGAATTACTGATACATTTATACTAGACCTTCACCGAGATGACGCCCACCCAGTGACCACATACTTTAAATGTTTTCCATTAGGAACAAAGAAAATAAAACCCAGACAGGTTAACAAACTTCCTAGGACCACTCGTATGATTGTGCACAATACTCACTGCATATAGCCGGATGAGTGGAACACACCTTGAGTTGTGCAGTGAGTAACATGAGCAATCATAGGAGCACCACGTACATGCATGGTCATAGAGCTAGCTAACTCCAGAACTGGGAAGGCGTATGAGCTCATGGTTAAGCATAGTCTCTGGAGTCAAGCTGCATAAGTTCAAATGCCACCGCTACCCCTGGCTACCTGTGTTACCTTATGCAAGTAGCCAAATGTTCGTAAACATCAGTTCACCCATATTTAAGACAGGGACAATGACATTACCTACTCGGGACTACTGTGATGACTAAACCCATAGTAAAGGCCTAGTAAGTATTAACTTTTTCATGCTATTGTCATTATTCTTACTAATCAGACCAAAGACCAAGTCAGACAAGTCTCTTAAATTCCATTCATAATTCCTTTCCATATCTTCTTTTATATGGGTAGGTAGAAATTCACCATATAATGAAATATTTACTAGCTTTGCAATGTTATTCAGGAGAATTTCACTCAGGTTTCATACTAATAATAAAAATGATGAACATGTAGAGTAGTTTTATCAGGTCCAGTGATAAACACATTTTATTACACCTCGTTCAATCTGCACAACAATCCCATCAAGGAAGTAGTTTTATTATCACCATTTTACAAATGAGGAAAGCAAAGGTCAATAGGAATAAGTAACCTTATTAAGATAGCTCAGCCAGTAAATGGCAGCACCAGAATTCAAAACCAAGTCAATCTGATCCTGGAGTGCACAACCCTAGTCACTGTGCTTCCCTACTCCATAGGAGGAGGACATTGGCGTCTCCTCCCTATTTCATCAAAGTGAGCCTTTGAACTGGCCCATTCAGTCTAAAATTCTGCTCCCTTGTTCACCCGGCCAGCACGCAGACCAGCTCAGAAGAAGATGTACAACAACCTGCTTTTTTTGCTAAATTATTCCACAACAAATGGTAAAATCTCAATCTGCAATGTTATACAAGGGCTACCATGAAGGGTAAATATTTCTTAGGGGCTCATTTCCTATTCCTCTCATGTTTCTTCTAGTGCTCCTTTGCTGTTTAATGTTTTGAAAAATTAATAGTTTAATTTCCAGTGTTGATTTATTAAAACAACTCTGATAGGAATATCTTAACTGAATATTTTTCAGCTCATCATTTACTGCATAGCAGGTAATGGTACTGCAGGGGGGAGAAAAGCCCATGAGCAGAGAGAGCAGAGGAGAAAAACTTCCCTCTCTTTCCTTTAGAGGAAAAATTAGGGCCGCAGTTCTGAGAAACAGATAGCAAAAAGTAAATGCCATCTTTACTTTTCATTTGAGTCAGTGGCTTCTCCAGGGTCAACATCAATCATAGCAAAGACTGAATGCCAACTCAAATGAAAAGAGTCTGATAAAATATATATATGTACTGTATGTATGTATGTATGTATGTATGTATCCTAGATACTAGATAGGCAAATGTCAGCTGAAATATGAATCTTCACATAAATGTTTGTAGCTTCTAATTATCAGTGATCAACGACTACTAATCATGGTCAAGATAATGAGAAGTTTTAAGAAGTATATAGAAAAACTTTGATAAGAGATATCATGTAAGGTTTTTTTGTAACTTTTAAAGGCTCTCTATGACTTGCAATTATCAGATATGGCACTAATGAGTTACTTTTCCCATCGATGGTAAGCTTTTTCATGTGAGAGTGCTCTATACACTGGGTTAGCTCCTTTCTCTAGGGCAGCGGTCGGCATATTTCTTTCTTAAAGAATAAAATAGTAAATTGTTTAGCCCTTGTGGGCCACACAGTCTCTGGAGCAACTACACAGCCGTGGCACGGCATCAGGACCTCAGCCGTAAGTCATATAAATAAAGGTATGAGCATGGTTTGGTTCCATGTAGAGCATATTTATAAACACTGAAATCTCTCTTTTCTACAATTTTCACATGGCACAAAGTATTATTCTTTGTTTTTTCACCAAAGGAAAAAAAAATGTGAAAACTAATCTCAGCTCACAGATGGTACAAAAAAGCCAGTCGACTGGATTTGGACTTTAGGCCATCATTTCCAAGTCCTAACTTGGGTGTGGACCAAGGTGATCCTAAAAGGAGATAATACATATTTGAATGTTTCTATTTGTCCTGTAGAGTCAGAAATAGATAATGACAGGACTTAACAGGAAACACTAATCATCAGGGTCACCTCGTGTGTTATGTCTCATAATATTGTAAGGCTCAGATTGGGGGAGGCACAAACCCCTCCACGACTGCTCGAAATCTGAGTAAATATTAACTGTGACAGTTACTGATGAAAGGGGAAAAAAACCTTGGAACTGGCAGGAGATTCATGTTAATAGATATCTTTCAGCTCCAAAGAAACACCATGAATAAATGTGTTTCAATCATTTCCTTTGTGTTTGATATATAATAGGAAATTGATCGAGAACAATCACCTTCCCTTTCCTATTTCATCAGCAGCTGCTCTTCTTGGCATCCTTAATTTAGCTTCCTAAAACAAGGGCCTCATCCCCCTAGGACTAGTCAATAGCTGGTCTACTCCCTTCCTATAATTGCTTAGACATGAACATCAAAAATAACACATCTCTCTCCCTCTCTCACTCATGTAATCACTCGCTCCGGAATTCTGGTTCACTAAGATAGCAGTGATATGCATGCAAACATAATGATTTATAAATGAAAGACTCCAATTTTCATTGTGGCCATTCTAACATACACTGAAGCACCATGACAGTAAAAATCCTACATGCTTTCCTCACTGCTCTATCACAGAGACCTAGGACAGTGCCTAGAATATAGGAAGTTCTCAATAAGTCAGGCAATATCATCTGGGGGTTAAATGTGTGTACCGTGGAGTTCGACATGCATTTGAAACCAGACTGAACTTGACCTCGCTAGTCACAGAGGCTCAGAGCCTCAATTTTCTCATCCATAAAATGAAGATAATAATGCTCAATTGATTTCGGTGTTATCTATAAAACAACAGCATGGGCACTGGCATATAGAAAACGTTAAATAAATACTAGCTGTGATTCCTTTTCCTCTTCCTCCTATTCTACTTGTCCTTCCTCCTCTTCATCATCAATATTATTTCCTCTCCAATCAGTGTATTCCAGTGTGTTCCAGCTTATTCGCTGAGTCTCAAGAACTTTGTTTCACCATGAACTAGGGGATCGATTGATAGGGAGACACTGCCTTCAGGCTGCCAAGGTTTCTCAATGGAGAAAAAACCCAGGGTTTCCTGAATGATGTTTCCTCATAAGTTCAGTAAGAGTGTCAATCCTGCTTTGCCCAGAACTGAGGAGGTTTCCAGGCCTTTCCGTGCTAAAACTAGAATGGACAACTTGGGAAGGATGTCCTTGTACCCTTAATTTTCCATTCCTTGTCATCCTAATATTAAGGTGCCACCCATTTAAAAAAAAATCAATTTGCACATGGGAGTGGGTGGAGGTATAAGAGAGAAGAGAAGATGAGACTAAATGCCTCTGGTGTGGGCAGGAAACATAATGCCAAACTGAGTGTCTGTTTTCCCCCCTCTCTCAAACTGAAGATTTTAGCACTTCATACAATGGATAATCAACTGGCTCCAGCCCTACAGCAGAATTGGTATTTACATTCAGCCCCCTCAAAAATGCTAATTGAAATTATTCCCAGCTAAGGGAAGTTTAAAAACTCCTTTCATTACATAAACAAAGCCTGGGAAGGTAGTTCTCTCCAGTTTATTTTATGATGAGTTCTTGTGTCAGATCAAGGAGTAGCCAGGCCTTAAGCAGCTGGCCACTCTATTCATATGAAAATCAAAACCTAAGCTGCAGGGAGGCCAGAATCCTCTCTTTAACCTGTTTCCACTGCACTCCTGCTGCAAACAGGACCTCCTGACTTGCTTTCTGACAGGACAGGGATGGCCTCAGAGAGGGATGCCTCTCTGAAAGAGAGATTACCGCTTTTCCTATTGCCCAGCAGAAATCCTCCAGAATTAACTAGAGACTGTAGGCAACTGCTGTCAGGGGAACTGTGAAAACCCGCTGCAACCAAAGTGACCCGGCATCTCAGGCACTGGTTTATAGTAACAACAACATATTACATACATATCATTGATATATGATAAAATATAGTAACAAGGGCTGATATTTGTTCATGGTTTACAAGAAGCCAGGAATATTGCTAACGATAGTTTGTTTAATCTTTTCAATGAACCTATGTGGTAAAGGGCATTATTATCCACAATTTACTGTGAAGAAAACTCAGATCCTAAGAAGTAATCTGTCCAAAAATCACACCTCTACTGAGAAGCTGAGCCTAATTCCCTCCTCTAAATTAGGCGCCTATAGAACCTGCAATCATTAACAGAAAACAATGACAATTGCTCCATTTCTTTTCATTAAAGAAAATGAAACTGGAGGGAGAAAGAGTTGCAAGATGATGGAGGGTGGGGAACGCAACATAATCACAAAGAGACTTCAGAATGTGGTTGTTCCCCCCTCCCCCACACCTCCAGGCACCACTTAAAGGTCAAGACTGACATCTGGGCAATAAGACACTCCTTGAGACAGAAGCTTAGCTAACAAGGTTGTATTTTCATTGGCAATGCAAATAATTTTGCAGAAAAATCAAAGATATGCCAGGATTGGGATGGATTCTGTAAATCTTCTAAATCAACTTCGCAGTTTATGCTTCAATCTCTGTATGACACGAATTGTCGGTTAGTCTAGATCTGAACAATTCTGGGTTGGGGAAAGCACTACCATATTAAGATCACTTTTTTATTATGTCTATGAGACAAATTATCATTACACTTAAGGAAAATCTATGTCTTAGAGCTTTTATCCACTGAACTAGATTTAACTGCTTCAGGACACATAGACCCACTCAAATCTCTCTACCATGCCCCTCCTCACTCATAAATTATATGACATTTACTATGTACCAAGCACTACTTTAATTGCTTTGAATATTAAATTAATTCCCATAGCAATCCTATGAGGTAGATGCTGATTATTATACCCAATTTGACAAATGAGGGAACTGAAGCAAACAAAACTTGCCAAAGTGAACCAATGGAGTCTGGAGGACAAAAGTGAGAGCTCTTGTGCCCTGTAACTCCTGGAGCCCTTTGCAGGCCCAAAAGGAGGAGATGTCCTTACATTCTCAACAGAAAGGAGCCTACTTACTAATCCCAGCAGGAGGAAGTAAGGTTTGCTCCTCACCCTAAAAAGCCCAGACACAGAGAGACTGTCCCAACTCAGTCAACGAGAACCCACTGGACTTGGAACTCAGATTTCTCCAATGGAACTATTATAAACAGCCAAAGCCTCTCCCACACAACCCCTTTCCTCCGTAGGCCTGGTTGTCTCCTCTCCTTTGTTCTCTGGATGGGCCCTTGGCTTCTGTGATAGCATGCTCTTCCTGAGCTGCAATTCCTCTGCTGTTCTAAAATAAATCCATTTTACGGGTGAAAATAACCACCTGCTTTACTTTTAAGGTTAATAAAGTTAAGTGGCTTCCTCAATGTCATGCGGATAATAAATTTAGAGCTGACTCAAGCCTCTACTCTTACCCATAGCATTTGGTTGACCCTCAAAATCATTCCTTTCCTAGAGGTAACATTCCTACTTCTTTTTTTTTTTTTTTTAAAGATTTTATCCATTCATTTGAGAAACAGAGAAAGCGAGAGAGAGCACGGGAGGAGAGAAGGCCAGAGGAAGAAGCAGACTCCCTGTGGAGCCGGAAGCCCAATGCGGAACTCGATCCCAGAACTCAAGGATCATGACCTGAGCCAAAGGCAGTTGCTCAACCAACTGAGCCACCCAGGTGCCCCATAACATTCCTACTTCTTAGAAACATTTTTACATGGAATATGTTTGATTCCTCTCATTATACTGGCTTGCTTTCTTCGAACACTTTTTCTTGACTATAGCCCTGTTCATTCAGAACTAATTACTGGACTTTGGACATCATCCAAAGGAGAAAGGAGACATCATCTCCATGCTGAATATCTTGTTTACCTTTTCCAATCTACCCTCTACCCCGCTGTGTAACATACAAGACTGAGCTCCATATACATTAACTGTGTTTTCAAGCTTAGTGGCTTTCAGTTGGTTTTGGCTGTGGAAATCACTGGAAAGATAATGGAGGAATAACTTAAAGGACAAAGGGGTATTTTATTCCCCTAGTACTCACCCCTGCTGGACCTCAGGCTGGCTATAGTTGCATTTCTCAAGTCAAAGCCACAGTTCCTATTGGTAGACACTCTCTCTAAGCCAACCTTTTGAAATTTCAGGAAATTCTCTCTATCCTTTTGCTCCTTCAGGTCTAGGAAAGGTATAGGTTCTTAAGTGGAGCATAAAATGCCACCCCCCAAAAAAACCCTCCTTAGCATAAACATTATTTCAGGCTGATTATTTTTAAGTAACAGCAGACATAGGAAAAGCTCTGCAAACTGAATCCAAGTTACCCGCTTGTAAGAGACATTTACATTTGCGGGGAAAATCTCAATTTGTAAGAGTGTCTACTTCTATGTAGCAGGAAGGGGGGGATGATTCTGAAACTCTAGAAAATCTTACCCAAGGAGAAGGCAAGGACTTAAACATGCATAACAATCTTACCCTTGTTTACTAGGCTTATCCTGATAAATTCCCATGTCTCTCACCCCCACAAACTGCCAACATCCTTTGTCCTTAGCAGATGTTTCATAAGGTGGCAGCTTGGCCCATGTAGGGGAGTTATTCAGTTTTCCTGGATCTCTCCCATGTACACAAGAGGTGTATACTGTGAAGCTGAAGAAAGGAAACCTCATTTAAAACTCTCTCATTTCATGAAGAAATGAAAAAGTTGGGGCACCTGGGTGGCTGAGTGGGTTAAATCCTCTGCCTTCTGCTCAGGTCATGATCTCAGGGTCCCGGGATCAAGCCCCACATCGGGCTCTCTGCTCAGTGGGGAGCCAGCTTCCCTCTCTCCCTCTGCCTGCCTCTCTGCCTACTTGTGATCTCTCTCTCTCTCTGTCAAATAAATTTAAAAAAAAAGAAAAGAAAAGAAATGAAAAAGTTGTCCTGCTTGGAGAACATGTTCTGCCAATGGCATGTTCTCCAAGGCCAGAAAACTACAGTCACCCTTATCCCACTGGAGATGGTGCAGATGCAGAAAACACCCCCCCCCCCCGAGGATTCCTGATCTAGCTTCACCCATAACATCTGGCTTCACTCAACACTAGAAGGGGTGGAGAATTCATCAATAATTTCATAGAGGGTTCTGATTTCTAGATTCCAAATTGGCCAAATATTCTTTAAATGTGATATTCCAGCTCTGTATTCAAATAATGGCATCTCTTGGGCATTGTGAAAATAGTTTACTCAAAATGAAAAATACTGGCAAAAATAAAAGCAACATTCCTTGGGGGAAATAATAAAATAAAATAAAATAAAATAAAAATAAAATAAAATGAGTCAGAAAACAAAAAAAACGGAGACAGGACAGGGGGTTGGTGGTTCAGTCAGTTAAGTGTCCAGCTCTTAATGTCGACGTAGGTCATGATCTCAGAGTCATAGGATCGAGCTCTGCATCGGGCTCTCCTGCTCAAAGCGGTATCTGCTCGGAATTCTCTCTCCCTCCTCCCTCTCTCCCTCTCCCCTGTCCTGCTGGCACTTTCTCTCTCTCTCTCTAAACAAACAAACAAATAAATAAATAAAATCTTTTTTAAAATAAAATGAAGACAGGAGGCAAGAAGAGAGAGCTCTTAATCCCTAACACATACCCAAGACTTATATTGAATGCCCAATAGGAAGAAGCCTATTTTGCTGTTCCAGAAGGAACAAAGAATTTCTCCTTGTCCTGCAACATGATCAGCCAATAAGAAAATACTACAATACTCCCAAGCATAAAGCGCCACTGCCCTGAACTCTCACTTCTCTCCAATTAAGTTTCCTTTAAAGCATCCCTCTCAACTTCCTCCTTTTGTCTATTAAGTAACATTCCTCTCTTCTGATATTCAAACTTACCCACGGTTTGCCAAACCTTCCAAGTCGAAAGTGCAATTCCTCTGCTATTTCAGAATAAACCCATTTTCCTGATAAAATAACTAGCTGTTACACTTTTAAGGTTAAAAACATTTCATAAACTTTGTGTCTGTTTTGCTCCAGTTAATCTGTTTTTTTCTTGAGGGGGCAAAGAGTGGCAGCCAAGAACGTATTTTTCCTCCCCCACAGTTCCCTATTATTGCTAGCCTCAATGTACTTAATTACTTCTTGATCTTATCTATATATGTCCCCATGCCTCGGTAAATACCCCTTAATTAAACTTCTCAAATTTGTCTTCAAAGGATATCATCTGTTTCCTGCCAGGTATCATAATGATACAACCTCATTCCCTCTACATTTTATGCTTGATTTAATCCAACCTAAATTTGAATTAGCTTGCTGGGGCTATTGTACGGGAGACCGATCCAAGCCTCACATAAGAGATTAAAACATATACCTTGAGGGTTTTCTCCAACCCTGAAATGCAATAATGCTATGGCTTAAAATTTGTTTTTAAACATTCAGCAGAGAATCCATTAATTCCCTAAGTCCGGTGTACATTGAAACTAAAATGAGTAAGCAGCAATCAATAAAACACAATACAGCTGAAACCTGTTATTACATGATTTTGGACACACATAGGCCAAATTAAGCCCTTTGAAATGTAAAACATTATACATTAAAAGTCCCTTAAGAGAATTTACCTTGACAATAGTATTATAAAAAGGCTTCACTAAAACAGAAATAAATCAACATCCAAAAAAACAAAAGGGTAAACTTTTACTCTGAAAACTACTTCTGGGCAGTCTGTATTTGTAGTTACAGGTTCTGAAACACTAGCATCTAATGATCTGTTACCAAAAGTGAAGTGTGGAGACGGTATTGATTTAGCTTTAGTTACTTAGAAACAATATCGATCCTTAAGAGATACATTTCAACATTTTGCATTCAGGGCATAAAGTAGTTTCATCCAATTGATTAATAGACACTGTATATCATTTTTGTTTTTAATGAGATCTTTTTCTCCTGGCCACGAAAGTAGTACCCCAGCGGAAGATTAAAAGTGGATTTTATAGCTGAAAAGTTAACATAAATGAGTTCCCATTCCATCTTGTAAGAAGGAGGGGGGGAATACAAGGCAGATTCATTTTTAGAAAATGGTGAAAAGCTGATAAGATGGTATAATGTCCATGGGGAAATAGCTACCTCTCTGTTTCCCAGACAATCATACGAGTTTCCATGCACATTTGAAATTCATAGATGGAGCGATCCGAACTGTACTTCCCAAAATCTCCTCAAGTGTACAACAGAAAAGATTGAAAGCATTATAAGAATTTCAAGGTTTTTACATTAGACAAGTGTCAAATGGGGTTTAGTGTCCACTTTTTCCCAGTTATAATAATTATGGTTACTTTCTCACATTGCTAACTAACAAAGAGATTCTGGGTCACTTCTCCGTTAACTGAAACACAGGGAATGGACATACACTCCCAAACCTTGGGAGAAATCACAGAGCCAGATAAAAAGGAAAAAGGGACACCAAAAATGAAAACGCAGTGCCGCGTAATGGAAATACCTGGCTTGGAATCCCAACGCAGCACAGGCTCGGGGTGTGACCTTGCGTGTGTTGGCTTCAACTCTCAGCACGCCACCGATAAAAACAGTGATAAAAATTCCATTTCACATGAATGCTCTGAGAAGTCAGTGAGAGAATGTTTGTCAAAGAGACTAGGAAAATAGTCATCACATAGGACTTGATTCGGTAAATGACAGTTTCATTTCATAAAAAAGATTTGTTTTTACGTCATATAATCTAGTTAAAGCAATAAACCACGTGTCTTGGAAAGAAATGGAGAACGTGAGGAAGCAATATGGACGGAGGTGTCACGTGGAATGATCTCAGGCCTCCCGACTCAGAATTTTGATGAGAAATAATCCACTCTGTAGATCACTTGGAGTTGTATTTAATTACTAAACTATCATTTCTCCATATCCTGCATATCTGTACTCAGAGATAGACAACTGGTAATTTCGATCGTTTTCAGTAAGACACAAAAGTAAATCTGTAAATCCCTGACTCAAGTATCAAGGATGTCTAAATTACCTGCAGCTCTAGGATTCATTATGCCGCTGGTGTCCTCCAGTGAGAATAGCCAAGAGGAAATTTGCTCTTTTGTCTCTGCGCTTAGCTCAGCCTGCTAATGAAGAATTTTCAGGGGCTATGCAGGGTATTTTGGTATTTGTTAGCATCCTTTCACTTTATAGAGTGGTTTACAGTTTTCCAAGTGATTTGACACGCATCTGAGTTTCCTAATGAGTACTGCTAGGACTTACAGATTTGGTTTTACTAGACTATTTGAGTCTACAGAGAAACATTTGCACAAGCTGCCTCCCACCCGCAAAGGCACACACACAAACTATAACAAGTGAGCAAAAATAGACATTCGCATCCAACACGCACATCTTGGGGTCATTCAGAGCAGATAGCACATTCATTGACCTTAAATCTAAGGAGTCTAACTTAAGAATGGCCATAGAGCAGGAATTAGGGAGCATCGAAAATCACACAAAACCACAGAAGCCTCTCTTGTTCCCACAGATGCCTCCAATTCTTAGAAGTGTTAACAGTAATCTGAATTCAGGAAGAGACGTGCAATATACCTACTGTACACAAACAAACAAAGAATGAGGCTTTCTAAACACTCAGAAGGTCAGGTTAGGGGAGGAAGTATGCATCTTCCCTTCCTACCTCAATGTAGGAGAGTTAGGAATACACTGAACCAATCTTCACTGCCCTTTTCCTCGTGTACTTTTTGCTGCTGATAGAAATCATTCACACTCCCAGACTTTTCTACGCTTTCATTTCCTTTAAGATACATTTTATTCACATAGCGACCAAATGCTAAGTGAAGGAGCAGAGCAGGGCTGGCTCCTTTTGCTTACACCCGCCTTCTCGTGCGTGCCCCCCCCCCCCCCAGGACCTGCCTCTGGGAGGGTCTGAGTGTGGCTCAGCCCTCCCTTGAGCTAATTAGCCCAGAGGGCCTATGGGTTGGGTTTGGGTTAGTCAATAGGAACGCGGAACCCCTGCCTGGGAAAGAATATAAACCCCGCCTTTTACCCCCCAAACTTGTGCGCCAATTCTGGCCAGGGTGATAGGCTAGTTCAAACAGTTACTAAGCAACTTTCTGTGTGTTACAAACTCATTGGCCACTGGCCCCTCTAAAACTGTTGCGTTTTTGAAACTCCCTCTCTCTACACCACGCCGCTGTGTTGGTGAGTGTGAGAGACTGAGCTCAAGCTAGCTTGAATAAAGGGCTCTTCTGCTTTTGCATCAGACTCGGCTCCCTGGTGGTATTTGGGGATCTCAAAATCTGGGCATAACACTAAGGATTCAGAGATCAGACCAAGATTCCTTTGGTTCCGGAGTCAGCTCTGAACAGGGCGTGGACAAAGGGAAAGTGGATCTTCCTGTTCTCTGTCAGGAACTGTCCTAGGAGCCCACAGCTCTCCTGCACCCACCGTCACCCAGATCCGCTCCTAGAGCACGGAAAAGCCTTCCCTTTCCTTACTGAAACTTGGCGTGGGCTCTGACTCATCACTCTCCAAAATAACTGAAAAACCTAATTCGTTCGTGCTAAATGATGCCAGAGGGCAGGGAAGAGGATACATATCCTGTGGTTACAGGTATTTTTCACAGGAGTTTCTTTCCGGTATGCATTATGCCTTGAGCACAACAAAAGACCTCTGGTAATAGGTAATGAAGCTGCTTGTGGCAGGTCCGTGGGAGAAAGACTTTGGGTCACATCTTCAACCCACTCTGAGCTCTTTGGCACTCGCCTTGTGCGCAACGGCCCTGATGTTTAAGCACTGGCTTTCCCCCATGGATTGGGGCTCTGCCTGGTCCCCGGGTACTAACACTACCACTGCCTTCTCCAGTATTGGTCCCTCAAAACTCACACTTCCACCAACACTGCAAGGTGGGAATGAGACCGAAACGAAAACTGAACATAGAAGAAACAGCCCTCTTGCTAAGGAAAATAGTTCGGTGGGGTGAAATAGATGCTTTCTTATTTACATCCTTAATGTGACAAGTTCCTTTGGACCTAGCAATTTAAGGAGGCTTGATGTGGGAAGAAACATTTACTATATCTTTAATGGCACTGGGGAGTTTGAGAATGTGTGAAGAAAAGGGCATTTCAGACAATGAATAGGAAAAAGCCCATTGTGTTAAGAAAAAAGCAAGAAGTTTGATGATACTGGAGGACGCCTGACACTTAGTAAGGACTCAATGAAATTTTTTGTATCTCAATGATACAAAACATACATTTTATCATTTTATTTTTTGAAAGATTTTACTTCTTTATTTGACAGAGAGACAGCGAGAGCAGGAACACAAGCAGGGGGGTGGGAGAGGGAAAGCAGGCTTCCCACCGAGCAGGGAGCCCGACGTGGGGCTCCAACCCAGGACCCCGAGATCAGGACCTGAGCTGAACGCCGGCGCTTAACAACTGAGCCACCCTGGCACTTCAAATTTTATAGTTTTAACCATGTCTAAGTGGGAAGTTAAGTGGCATGAGGACATTCCCATTATTATGCAATGACCAACATCCACAGATTTTTTTTTCTGAAAGAATGAATGAATATAATGAGACTGTAAAGGACCTCGTAAGCCATGTTAAGGAGTACTGCCTATATTCTGTAGACAGTGGGAAAACACCGATGGGGTTCAGGGTAAGCATCCCCAGAATGTGCTACTTTGGCATATGAATTATTTCAACATAAAGACAATTAAGGCCAAACAGACTCAAGAAGGGCTTTTTAGCATCCCTTGAACAGCCTAAAAAAATTAGGGAGTGCAATTACCAAAAAATAACCTTTTTTAAAAGACATCAGAAGAAAATAAACAAAAACTAAAACCTCAGAAGGACATTTCCAAAAGGAATGGCAAATATTTGTGGACCAAACATTTATTCTTCCAGTCTCCTTCTATGTTGTCTTCCTCCCCTTTGAAGCCCAACCTCCTACTCTCTTCCCCTCAAAGCTCAGGACTTCAAAGAAGCCTCAACTACCTGTCAGTGGGTCTCATATCCTTGAGGGCCCCATACATAGAAAACTAATTTTGTGTTACTCCGAACCTGCCCAGTTACTCTGATCATTACACCGGCCAAAACACCAAAAGGGGGAGCAGGAAACTTTACCATTTCTGACAACTTTTTTAAAAAATAAATAAATAATGGGCATGAAAGAAAACACAAATCGATTATCGGCGAGACAAAATTTATAGTTATTCTCAATCCGAATGACACTTTAAGAGAGTTTAAAAATCACAAGCATTGTCGTCTTATTTAAGGTGGCCCCTGCCACCTTAACCTTGAGCAACCAACACCTCCATCAGTCGGCAGCCATGGACATCAAGGGCAAGACCACGATGACTCACTGAAAGCTCAGATGACAGTGAATTTTTAGCAATGAAGCCTTTTTTCATTGAGGTACATACTTTTTCCCCCCAGACATAATGCTATTATAAACATAATAGGCTACAATATACTGTAAAAATAATTCTTATGTATGCTGGGAAACTAGAAAGTTTCTAGTTAAAAAAAGAGAGAAAGTTTCTACAAAGTTTCTCAATACTCACGTTATTGAGAAATTCACTTCATTGTGGCAGTATGGAACCGAACCTGCAAATTCTCAGAGTTATGCCTGTATTAAACACCAAGATTGAATGCTCATCGGATTTCTCCAATGAGAGCAGCAAGTTCTAGTAAATTTCTCAAAGAGCAGTTCACAGTTCTCTAGGGGTTCAATCTTCAATTACTTCACCAAAGATTTAACAGCAAGGCTTCAGACAAACTTTCTGCTTGAAGTGTACTTCAATATGTGTATGTTGTAATCAATCAAATTGACTGACAAAGGTGTTTGCAATCGCTTTACCTATAAAAGCTTCAGTAGTTCTTTGGTTGTGGAAATTCCTGTTGTACTTGCGATGTGATTCGGGAAACCAGAATATTTATTAATAAAGCAATTTCCTCTTTCCAAGCACAAAACTGACAACTTTGATTTTGCCACAGGAGAGTTCAAATCTCCTCTTAATGAGTAAATGTAAGCTCTGTGGAAATTGATCAATGTAATATGAGCAAAATGAATTCAACAAGTCTGAAGTGAGTACATCCTATGAGCAAAGCTACAAGCCAAATTTCAGGGCACTGGTTCTCAAGTGCGACTGCACAGTGGGGTCACCTGGGAAGTTTAACACATGACTAATCGCTGCACCCCAACCCTAGAGATTCTGATAGAATCCGCTGGGTAGGGCGCAGGGATTTTTATAAACTCCCTAGGCCATTCTAAAGTATAGCCAAGGTTGGAAAACTTTATAATAGAATTTTTAGAAATGATACATAGGTACCTACAGAGAGCAATACAAGGTAGTTTATCAAAAAATCTGTTTGAAGATGAAGAGACACCAAAATGTAGGGTCCGGAAAAGCACCACATAGGTTCTCAGATAGGACAAATGATGGAGACAGTTTTAGGAAAGGTAGTCTAGCTCTGCTACTCAAGATGGATTGAAAAGGAGAATGAATGGAAGTATAGAGACAAATGAAGAAGCTATTAAAGGAGAAAAAAAGCTAAATAACAACCCACTACTTATATAATGAATTTGAATCCTCTTAGCATAGTATTAGGAAGTGTAGTACGTTCCCAGTGTATGTCTCTAATCGTGTCTCTTACTCTGCCTCTGTAGGCAAGCTATTGTCTACCCATGTCCCCTAAAAGGGGTCTGATAAGCTAACAAGTGTTGTGTGTAGAAAAGAGTGCCATGATCACAAAAGTTCAGAAAAGCCGATTTTTGAAAAGCTAAAGAAGGCTTTTTCTTTTTTTTATTTTTGAAAAGCTAAAGAAGGCTTTTTCTTTTTTTTTAAACGGCAAGATTTCTCAGAAACTTTAATAACTACTTCTTTTATAACCCGAGCTTTAGAATCCAGATTTTCTAACTAAACCACATTTCTAGGAAGAGTCTCTCCTTAGCAATACTCTTCAATTCTATCTTACTCATAAAGAAAAGGTAAAGAATAATGGTGCTATGATCCATGATGCTTCATTTTTCTTTATTTAAATGGGCAACATAAACCTTCAGAGACCATGGGAAACAATGAGTGAGACCTGCATGCTCTTAAGACACTGTGAATTTGGGGCACCTGGGTGGCTCAGTTGGTTGGGCTGCTGCCTTCGGCTCGGGTCATGATCTCGGAGTCCTAGGATCGAGCCCCGCATCGGGCTCTCTGCTCAGCGGGGAGCCTGCTTCCTCCTCTCTCTCTGCCTGCTTCTCTGCCTACTTGTGATCTCTCTCTGTGTATCAAATAAATAAATAAAATCTTTAAAAAAAAAAAAAGACACTGTGAATTTTCTGGGCACCTGGGTGGCTCAGTCAGTTAAGCATCTGCCTTCAGCTCAGGTCCTGATCTTGGGGTTCTGGGATGGAGCCCCACGTCAGGATCTCTGATCAGCAGGGAGTCTGCTTCTCCATCTCCCTCCGTGATCTCTCTCACTCCTGCTCTCTCTCAAATAAATAAAATCTTTAAAAAAAAAAAAAGATACTATGAATTTTCTGTTCTACCACCCATTAATATATCATGAACTCGCACTGAAAATAAGCTCCACATGACTCCCCTGAAAACACACACACTTCATTATGTGTTTTTCAAAAGACAAATTCAGTCTGTCATTATGTAGAAACCAGAGTAAAACAGTGCACTGAAACATACACAATACTTTTAAAAACCAGACTCTATAATGTCTTGCTTGAAGAGGCAGCAACTAACAGTTAAAGGGATACATCCATTTCTAGCTCTAAATATTCCACGTGAAGCTAAGTCCTGGCAGCAACCTGGTTCTAAAACAGGATTTTCAGAACTTTTTGCCTAGATCCATTTTTTCCTAATGTAGTTGGCATTCAAAGTTTCACCCCAGGGACAATTTTGTTTTTTAAACGTTGAGATAGAAAGCGCCAAATTGAGCCACATAATGGATGATGTCTCCACTGGCAGCAGCTTCAGAGAGGTGAGGTAAGGAGAGTGTTGTCAGAGGCAGGACCGGCTGTGTGCTCTCTGGCAGAGGCACAAGGGGACAATACACTGCCTCCCTTCTCGGGAGTGAGCTCAAATGGGAAGATTGGAGAGGACTCGATCAAGGCACTTGCTTTTGTTAGGTTTCTTCAGGGCACTCATGTCTATTACAAGACCAGGGGCTTTTTTTGTATCATTTCTGCCTGGAATCAGCCATCCCCATGTCGATTTGTCTATGGATCGACAGATAATCATCGGGGGTCTAGGAAGTGCCCAGCACAAGGCACAGGAACCAGAAGACGAAAGTTTCGGGTGTGGCTATCTCTCTACTTCGCTGTTTAACTTCGGGCAAGCCCCTTTCCCCTTTGAGGCCTAAGTTTCCCTAGCTCTGAAAGCAACTGTCATTCCCAACCTACTTCTGACAGGGAGTTGTTACAGGGAACAAGAGAGATAATACACATGAAAGCCTTTGGGAAATAGACTGTAAAGTTCTGTGTACCAAGTTCATATTAATCCTACCCACGGGCCGTAAGTAGCAAGGATCAGAGATCCACTAAAAGTAGATTTATTTAAAAAAAAAAAAAGGAGGGGGACCTGGGTGGCTCAGTAGGTTAAGCATCTAACTCTTGATGTGGCTCAGGTCATGATGTCAGGGTTGTGAGATCAAGCCCCATGTTGGACTCGCCACTGGTAGAGGAGCCTGCTTAAGATTCTCTCTCTCTACCTATCCCTCTCCCCCCTACCCCACTCGCACTCTATTTCTCTCTTTTAAAAAAAAAAGAACAAAAAGAACAGGAGATTTATTTAATGATTGTAGAACATTCTCATAAAATCCTACTGCAAGAAGCGCTAGACCAGATATGACCCAGAATGTCAAAAGACAACTAGCTCCTCTGTCTCCCTCTCTCTCCTCTGGACCATGTGGTCTCTCATCGCCATTTCTCTCTATTTCTAACTTACTAGATTCCTGCATGTTCAATTTCTGCATGTTTGTGAATCAAAACTCTGACTCATTCTATGTAATCCCAAATCCACAGTTGCTGGAGAACCCGACGTTCATCTGAAAATTGTCAGCAACAGCAAGGAGGTCAGGGTTGTGGGAGACTTGGGCAGCATGTTCCTTCTCAGTAATCAAGTTCACTAAGATGATAATGGTGATGGTGAAGAAAATACTTGGCACTCTACTGTAGAGTGTGATGAGCATAAACTTACATAAATAACCTATTACCTCATTAGCGTCTCATTAAAAAGAGAATTACTCTTCCCAAAATCTCAGACGAGGTTTTCTACTTGTAACAAGCAGAGAGAAGCTTCTGTATCTTAGGCAGGGGACAGGCATGTCCCCTTTCCTTACCTGTATATAACTATTGCTAAGGGGAAAAGCTTAAACATTATCAATGCCTTTGCATTTCACTGGATTTTGTAATTCATGGTTTAAGAGAGAGAAAAGGAGCCTCTATGATCCATATACCTTACCAGGCCCCATTTGCTAATGAAAAACCAATAAAGTTACTTAAAGGGTATAAAAATTTGTCTCTACCATTTAAGGATCTTCTGACTAGTCTACGAATTAAACTGACAGAAGGTAAATTAGCAGAAGAAAATAAAAATTAACTGCATATTTAAGGTGAATCCACATAAACAGGAGAGATTTTAAAGACAGGCAGAATGAAGTATATGTCAACCTAAACTAAGGAAAGGGGGGAGGGGTTTAGGACTTCAAAAGGAAAGAAAGTAGTTAATAGGAATATGAAAAAGAATAAATGGTAAACAAGTATTTGTTGGGCCACAGAGAAGCAATGGGACACAGAGAGGAATTTTAACTAATAGACTTTGCTAAGTTGCTCCCTGGCAACTAACCCAAATTCATATTGATATCATGGTGTAGATATTTATGGTGATACCGGTCTTCCTGGAGCTCGTCCTCCAAGAAAATTCTTTTGAGCAGATAGGAAGAAGATCTCTTTGAGTCTCTTTGCCTTGATTTTTGCAGCTAGGAATAAACTGCATGCAAATCTTGGGGTGATTAGTTCTGAACCCCTACATTACTAAACACGATGCTTTCAGATGTTTGTAAAAATTAACTTAATTGGGAATTTATGCTTTTAAAACTCACTGTGTAAAATGAATAAAACATTTTGACTTGATTTTGAATGTGACATTTTTAAACTTTAAATGTTTATCTGTGAAAAGTAGGTGAGTGAATTTGCCAAAGAACCAATCAGTTTGAAAATGGGTCAGCCTGCTTCGGCTGAGCTTTGCTAATAAACACCTATTACCACTTGCTCTCCTGTATCAACCAGGACAATTCACCCCTTTGGTCAAAATCAGTATTAGGATGAGTGAATCTAGAACCCCCGTAAATCTTTCCAGTAGAAACATCTGAAGGTCCTATGAAACACATGAAATTTAGAGTGACATTTCTCAAGAATTCAAAATTGATCATCCTCTTTCATATATAATGGTTGGAAAGGAGAAAGCATGCCCCAATGTTATAAATCATGTGCAATGGGCTGAGGGCGTGACTTCCCTGTCACTGATTACCTTTGCCCAAGCCACAGAAGGGCCACAGAGCGGCTCTGCTGTTTACATGGTGGAGAGACTCCTTACATAGGTAAGCCTGACATCTCTGAGTCTATCTATCCACTGCGTGAACATGAAATTCAAGAGATTCAGTTAGGAGAGCAATTCTGAGAACTGGCAAGAAATAGCCCCATGGCTCTAAGGTGGCATTTGAGTCCTATTTTCATTTACTATATATCTCTTCGTTGAATCCAGATTACCCAACTTTTAAAACATCTGTCCATGTGAAAAGATTACACAGGAGCCCAAGGGAGAAACAGCTTAATAATCTATTCTTAGTTTCTTCTTTTTCCTATCTCACTTTCCAGGACACCCATGAAGTATGAATCTCCCCAGAGAGAAGAACAAGACTGTAAGATACAAAAATAAAATATAGCCTTCTTTGGAAAACTTGCCTGTTTAACTACCAATCTCCCTCTTTCATGTCATAGCTGCGTCCAAATCAGAGGAATGAGTTGAGTTCCCTTGTTATGGTGAAATAGAATGCTTTCTCCCATGTGAAACACAGTTGTATATTCAAAAGATATTTATCAAACATAGTGGATGTCATGCACTATAGCTAGACATGGAAATCTGCATTTTTTCCAGACAAAAACCCACAGGGTGTGTATATGCATTCAGCAAACAAGAGAAGAAACCCACAATTCTTAAGACAAATCCAGCCTCAGATAAAGCCTTTAGTCCACTGTATGAATGGGGCGGGGGGGGGGGGGAGAACAACACATAAAATGCAATTTTAAAGGCAAGAAACATTAGCTAAACCAACAATAACCAAAGATACGTGATAACACGTTTACACACCTGCAGAAAATGCTACAGAGAAAGTAATTCTCAACGGTCGGTATGTTTCAGAATGACCTAAGAACTTGACTACCGTGTAGATTCTCGGGTCCCAACCCACTAAGTTCCTAATTTAGAAAATCTTTGGTAGGTCCTAATAAGGCAGATATTTTTATCAATCCTTCTTAATGGTTCAGATGTCTTCTGTTAAGCTGTTCCTGCCAGTATCCCATTGTTAAAAACACATAATAGGAACAAATTGACCCACGAATTCCTGGCGGCTCCATCAACAAAGGCAGACGTCGTAGATAAGTTGACGTTTGTGTAGAATTTTACTTAGGATGAAAAGAGGAAGAAGACTGGAACTTGAGGTAATACTGGGGTAGGAGAAGAACAACAGGGGGACCTCAGTCAATGTGGGTAGGCTGAGGCAATTGTGTACGGGATGAGGGCACTGGTGATGACACTAGATGGAAGGAGAGAGAAATGGGAGCAAGTGGTAGAGAGCAGATATTCAATTTGACTTCCTTTGTATCAAACATGTCCCATATGAAACAAAGTAATTGTCAGGGGAGTACGGCCACACAGTCAACGAGTCATCCTTGCCACCATCTCTTGGTTCCCTGTTATGTCCTGGGGGTAGCACGGCCACGAGATAACAGATATGGAAGACAACCGTGACACCATCAGACATATTCCATGAATGCGTCAGCAGAATGGTGCCACAGAAAGAGCCACGGACAAGGGTCAGCAGACGTTGTTTCTAGAACAGGCTCACCGCCAATTTCACTTCACCTCTTTGAGGCTCCTTTGTAGTTCCTTTAGCTAGAATCCATTAACTCAGTCTTAACAGGCAGAGCAACTGAGGAAGCCAAGGGCTGAAACAAGGAAGACGAGAGCTAAGGAGAAGGGAGCCAAACCATTTAAGAACAGAAGAGCCCTCTCTGCCACTCAGCCAGAGGACTGACTTCCGTTTCAAAATTAAAAATGGAAAAGAAAAAAAGGAAAAAGACACACGGGCAGATTATTTAATGCTGCATGTAACACAAGAAGTGGAGCCAAATTCATCGATGTCGAGCCTTTAAAGAGAAGTACACAAAAATCGCATCGCCAATAAAGCTTTGTACAGAAGTCTGCAACAGCAAAAACGCAAACTAGAGAAAAACCGGAGAGGCAGAGCCGCCCCTGAGGGGGAAATTTCCAGGCCTAGACCTGAGCCCAAATAGGAGGAAAGAGTGCAGATTCTGGCCATATGGACAGTTGTGCTCCGGGCAAAAGCCTGAAATTGCTAATTAAATAACGTGTGTCCTTCAGCAACCCAGTTGCTCCTATTACTAAATCACTGTAGCTCCCCTGGGACCCTACACCTTGCCCAAGTATTTATCGTCCTCCTGCTCCCCATCCCTTTGCTTTGCAAGAAGCCCTCTGGCTTCAACACCTGCTCTCTCGGAGGTGACTGCAGATCAGAATCGGATAAACGGACATCTCTAAGCAGTGAAAATGGACATGCTTTTGAAAACACCCTCATAACAAAAATCAAATAGGCAGAAATTTCATACTCTGTAGACATTTGGTAGAGGACAGAGATGATGCAAGGCCTGCCAAAAAGTTCAATGGTCTCAGTCTCCCCTCTTTCTGTACTTTCATCCTTCCTACTTCCCCCCTCTGTAATCCGTCTTCCCTCTAAACAAGGAACCAGTCTCTTGATTCTCTTCTTTATTTTATTTTTTTTCTTTCTTCCTCTTATCAACGTCTGCTCCCATGAATGAAACTGCATTGTCATTAATACCTCCAATAGGGTATGGCTATCATTTTCTTTTCCCAAGTGACTTTCAAGGCCTCTCTCCCCTTGAGAAATGACAGAATTTGTCTTCTATTGAAGAGATTTCTGGATTTAGAGAGCAGTTGGGTGAGTTAGGGTGGGGTGTATCTTTGAAGCTTGAAGTCAGATTCTCAATCTCAAACTAGGACTGACTTCAATTATAGACCTGAAATGTCAGGTTCATGGTGGTATTACTCATGGATGTTGGAATCAATAAAATTACTAAACCCTAAATCACTTAGCAAATTTCTTATTTTCATTTAATTTCTAATGTGGAATAGAACTGGTCTATGAAATAATGACACTTAAAGCAGAGTTATATGCAAAGCACTTTGAAGCGGTAAAACAGAAGAAATATTTTTCCAGAGTGATTACTGATTATATCAGGCATTCTCAAAAAGGAATTTCATGATACCCTCACGGACAAGATGAAGAAATGCAGGATCTCTAGATAATAAAGTAACCCACAACCTTAACTCACTGAGGCAGTGTCACTCTGGGAGGAGGTCTACAATAACATACAAGGTCCTTGCCCTTCACCTAATCCTGTGCAACATAGTAATCGGTAACTGACACAGACAAGCTGGAGGTCAAAATTCCAGGTGCGTAAGTGGTTTGAAAGAATACCTAGTACGTGCGTTAAAAGAATCCAAAATATAAGAAGCTGTACTAGAACAGAAAAAAAGTAGCACACCTATATTCCAAAAACCAAATATAGGCACAAAACAGCTATGACAAGTTAAAAATGTTTTACGATTTTCTATTAACAACAAATTCAACGAAGTCAATGATGTGTCGTGGCTCCTCAAAACCACCAGTATAGCTGCCTAAGAGAAAGGCAGTATCAGTAACTACAGAGTGCACAAATAGGGTGCATTAGGGAACTGTTCGGGAAAAAGCAAAGTGGTCCTTCTTCATAAGATTCAGTCTTTAGTTATGATTATTCTCATCGAGAGGCAGCATTGCCCCCCAGTGAGCATATGGAAATGTGTTGGGGGTATTTGGGTTGTCACAGCGACCAGGGAAAGCTACCAGCATCCACGGGGTAGGGGCCAGAGATCCTAAACCCTGTGCAATGTGCAAGCGCACCCTACAAGGATGCAGAACTTCCTTGTCTAAAATGTAAACAGCATACATCCACAGGGAAAACCATTTATGAAACTAAACACAGAGACTAGGATTGGACAGAATCACGGAAGCACGTCACCAGAAGCACAGTTGAAGTGACCAAAAACATCTCACCTACAGAAGAAAAGGGGGCTCAGTAATAATAACCCTCACAATATATGAATTTCTGATTAACTTGAGTGCCGAAGGTCTCCTAAGTGACTATGAAAGAGACTGGCCAGAAACTCAAGAGCTGGAGACAGCTTACTTGAGTGGTGGGTGGGTGGGAATGTAGCATTGGGAATATGCCAAATAGGGATGCTAGGTCTCACTGCCAGCTTGTATTGTGTAACAAAATAGCAAAGCTATCATAAAGATTAAATAATGAAAATGATGGCCTTATTCCATGTCCATCGTATCATGATAGTTCAATAAATACTTGCTGCCAGAATTCTGAGGCCGTAGAGTTGCTGTAGAGACTAGACTCAGATTACGTAACTATTATACAGGAAGCAGTGTGCAAGGTGGTTTAGCGGGGTGGATTCAGCAACCAGACAGCCTGTGTTTCACCTCTGGCCCCATTATATTCTAGCTATGATCTAAGACAAGTCATGGGACAACTCTGTGCCTTAGTTCCTACATCTTCCAAACAGTAATAATAATGGTACTTCCATGGGGGTATTGTGATGAGTAAATAATTATGTAAATCATACTTTGCAAAGTGCATGCCGCACAGGGAAGACTCTATAGGTATTTCCTGCAGTTTCTACTGCAAGTGACCTTTGCATCCTTGAACAAGTTATTTAAAATGGCTTCTAGTTCCTTCTCTGTAGAAGGATTTTTGCGAGGATTAAATAAAGTCTACATTGAAAGCTCCAAGTATTGCACCTGCTGGGCATCAAACAAGCAGGAGGAATATCAACTATGGTTATTGTCAGTTGTAAAAGGCACCAGGTGCACCAAGCTAATCAATCCCTCCACCATTTTAATAAACAGTTTACACGTGATACCAATTTTCGTGGACATTATCTGTAAACACTAAGAATCTTTGGAAGTAAGGCTCAGGCAGCAGTGGTTTTCAAAAATGTCCTAGCTGATTCTAACATGCAGCCAAGGTTGAAGACCACCGCCCTGGGCACCGTATTGCCCCAGCCTCTTTTGTCAAATCACACAGAGAGCGAGGCGGCACAGCTGACCCGCCAAGCTTGTTCCAGAAGGAGCAGAACGCAGGGGAACGTGGAGAAAAGATGGATACAACTGAACGACAAGCTTTTGAAGCTTTCCAGTAGAGTCAATACAGTCAAGGCAACTGCCACAAACATAAGATATCTTCGGAATTTCACGTGTATATTTACTTTGAATCTGCGTCAATGTTGCCTTCTCTTTCATGTCGTACCTGCATTTTGACTCTAAGTTGAAACGACCACCTGGCGAAAGTGCCTTGCTAAGGAGATGCACATGTTTACCCCAAGGAACCACATCGAGGCTGTCATGAGACCACCTCCCCGAGGGAGGCAGGTCTCTGAGGTGCGCTCCCATGAGCTCTGCTGGCTGGCAGCCCTGCCCTTCTGTAATCTCCTCCCCTAGAAACTAGCTTTCAATAAACCCAATATAGCAAAGGTGGTGGAGAGTCACCTCCGTGATTAGGTTTCAAAAGACTATGATTTTGATCTTTGCTAGCCAGGTTGTGAGCTGCCTATGGAGAAGTGAGGAATCAAGGAACGAAGAGATATCTCAGGCCCAGAGGGAGCAAGGGAACTGAGGCCTGCTGACGGTCCTATGATCTTGGAATCAGATCATCCCCCCAGTAGAGCCTGACTAGAGGATCTAGGTAAGCTGTGGGCAGATGCTTGATCCACAGAAATAGTGAGAAAAATAAATGTGAGTTGTTTTCAGCCCCGAAGTTTTGGGATAATTTGTCATGCAATAGATAACTAAGACAGTATTATCCTCGCACCATATTTAGACCTCAGTTTAATGCTGCTACTGCTATTCTCATTAGGACTACTACTAATAATAAGTGCTACTATTTGTGGAGCCCTTCAATTTTCGATGCCTTTTGCTAAGCACTTAACACATGAGATCTTCCTAAATCCTTCCAGCAATCATAGAAGGTAGGTACTATTACTATCACGTACGAATATTCCAACATTTCCCAGCTCAAGAACGGTAGGCACTAAAACTGAGTTAGTTTTAGTAACTCACACAAAATCAAAGAGCCAGGTAGTAGCAGAAGCATTATTCTGACTCAAGCAGTCTGGATCCGAAGCATTTTATATGCATTCAGAGAGACTAAGCCTTCAGTTTCAATCTCAGTTCTGCCATTACTCGTTCTTTGTCCTTGGATAACTCATATCAATTCACTGAACCGCGGTTTCCTTATCTGTCCAACAGGGACAGTTGCAGAGCCAAACTCCCAGGGTTCTTGTAAGGATCAAATACAATTAGGGATCTAGAGCCTATGTGACTGAACCTCACCTGGTAATCTGATGCCAGTGTTAAAGGCCATCCACTAGCATTTGTGAAACCTGGGACAAGGGCACAAATTGAGACCAGACATCTATACATTTTTAAAATAAAAATCAAAAATTTTTAAACAGTCAAATAAAATGTTCTCTCCTCCTACCTTGAAAAGTACCATTCATAACAACATTGCGGGCCAGGTTCAGATTTTGAATTCGCAGATACACCAGGGTTCTGCACCAGAATATATGAGAGAGCACCGCCCCAGGTCCATGGCCTGCCCTCTCCTCTTCCCACTCCAAGAACGGCCCTACAGAATGAAGGGCCATATTCACAAGCACGAGGACATTCTAGCCCACAAATCCACATCCTGATTATACTAGGGTTGCCAGCTACAGCAAATACAAGTCCAACATTTTATCTGGGAAGCCTAGACTATATACTCCCTTCCGGTTTCCCTCTGAGCAAGGGGCACACACAATGGTAGCAAGAAGTCCTCCCCTTGCAAAAAAGAGCGGTCAAAGGCCGGCCAGGGTAGGGCCCTTTCGAGCACAGAGCTCAGGGCTCAGGGCAAAAGCACGGCTTGCCCAGGAAACAGATTGGCGAGGCCCTAAGTAATTAAATGAGCTTTACTTCTGGGTCAGCATTCTAACCGCCATTTATCTCTCTGAACTGCTTTATCTCACACAAGCGTACTTGGACAGCTTCTACCTTCCTAGTTCCCTACTTCCTATGCGTGGGATTGCAGCTGCGCACAGAAACACAAACAGAAAACCTGTCTGTAGAGCTATATTTATTTGTATGATCTCTGTAAGTCACAGCTCAAATATTTCCTCGTCTCCCCAAACCCACTCATCAGTCCTCACCCTCTGAATTACTGCCCCACATTTCCGGACAAGCAGTGAGGAAAGGGGAAAAACTAAACGTGTGTTTGTGTGTGTATCCAAAATATAAAATCAGACCAGCAGTCCAGGTAGAGTCCTAAAACAAAAGGATGGAGAGGACAAAGGCAGTCGAGCCATCATTAAAGGACTCACATTAAGAAATGGGATTCATTTTGTAAAACAATCATCACGTAAAGGCCCATGCTTCAGAGACTTACTCAATGTAATAAAGCAAGGCACCAATACAAAGGCACATTTTCACCCTATTGCTTTATGTGTTCTCTCTGTTCATCTATAGAAATGATGATTCGAAAGTTAAGGGAGGCCACACACCACATTTCCATATTCATAGCACACCCAGAGAGAAGGGAAAGTCAAGTCAAGGACACCGATCCTGGCACTGAAATTACATCAATCTCTCAGGAAGATGACATACAAGCCAGTCAAACAGACAGACTTGGTCAAAATGTGTCTTAAAGAGGTTGATGGAGGTTTGACATCATAGCACAGCTCTGGAAACTAGAAGGGATTTCCCAGGAAGACAGAAAATGACTTGAGGGTTTAGGGTGATTGCAACATTCAGGAGGCAATAGCAGTGGAATGTATCTGCCAAAAATGCTAAAGTTTTATTCTTTATGAGGCACGGATATGCCAGGTATGAGCTAAGTGCTTTCTGTGTACATTATCTTCTTAAACACTCACAACAGCCAAGAAATGCTGTTATTATTCCCATTTGACAGAATAGGAAATGGAGACCCAGTTTAAATACCTGGTTCCATAGAACAGAACAAGAAATAAACCTACTATTTGAACCTAGATATCTCAACCACTGATGAGATCACTCCATATTCAAGACGTGCACACCCAGAGGGAAGGCACTGATGTGGCGAGGGGAAGAAGAACAAGGCTGAGGGGACCGCAAGCCATGCCAAGTGTATGAAAAGTTCAAGAAGCTAAACAGGGACACCTGGGTGACAGTCAGTTAAGCCTCCAACTCTGGGTTTCTGCTCATGCTGTGATCTCAGGGTTGTCAGATTGAGCCCCGAATCGGGCTCCATGCACAGCATGGAGTCTGCTTGAGATGCTCTCTCTCCCTCATCTCCCTGCCCCACTCATACTCTATCTCTAAATAAATAAATCTTTTAAAAAAAAAAGCCACCAAAAATATTTCACATTAAAAAAAAAGTTTCGTGGGGCGCAAGGGGTGGCTCAGTGGGTTAAGCCTCTGCCTTCGGCTCAGGTCGTGATCTCAGGGTCCTGGGATAGAGCCCTGCATTGGGCTCTCTGCTCAGCAGGGAGCCTGCTTCTCCCCTCCCTGCCGGCCTCTCTACCTACTTGTGATCTCTCTCTCTGTCAAATAAATAAATTTAAAAAAAAAATTTAAAAAAATGTTCAGATGGCTATAAGATCCATGAACTCAGAGATTATGTGTCTTTTAAACACCCATATATCCCCAATTTGTACCACAGTTCCTAAAACACAGTTGATTATCAATAAATATTTATTGAATAAGTGGATGAGTGAATTAATGGAGGGAAAGATGAATGACTTCAGTACTGCCTTAAAAAGTATAAAGTGTAATCAAGTAGAAGAGATATTCTAATATTCTATTTGATCATGGAGGCAGAAGTTACAAGGTGGTAGATATTAACTGTAAATAAGAAAGAGATTTCTAAAAGTTACCATAGTCTAGCAGGATGGAGTTGTCCTGAGAAGTCACAAACTTCTCCCTGAGAAGAAATTATTCTCTTATATTGACAATCAGCTGGTAAGACAGTGGTGTGTTTTTGTTTGCCTTTTACAAGTAAGGAATAGAAGGGACGCCTGGGTGGCTCAGTTGGTTGGGCAACTGCCTTCGGCTCGGGTAATGATCCCGGCGTCCTGGGATCGAGTCCCGCATCGGGCTCCTTGCTCGGCAGGGAGCCTGCTCCTCTCTCTGCCTCTGCCTGCCTATCTGCCTGCTTGTGTTCTCTCTCTGTTAAAATAAATAAATAAAATTTTAAAAAAAAAGTAAGGAATAGAAGAACAGAAAGATTTGCTGTTTCACTAAAGGTAATCAGATTGGCCATTTAGATACAGGACATCACCCTTGCCTTTCGAGCTTAAACTACAACTTTGATGAAAAATACCAAAAGTTTGAATTTTATTACTCCAGCTCTGTCTTTAAGCCTTACTAACATCTCCACAGAATTGCTGACTAATAAATCACTAATACATATGAGAAACCAACAGACCATTGCCATTTGAGGAAGTGTACTCACCCTAATCAGTTGCTTAGAACCCAACCCTCATGACCAGATTATATTGAACACTGCCCAATTCATACAAGTATGTTTTACCATAATGGACACCTATGGATAAGACTAAGAATTCTAATAGTTAAATTATAGATAATGCTGTGGGCCTATGGTGAGACATATATGGTTGATCCTCAGTATTCAGAAATTCTAGATTTCAAAAACTGCCTACTCTGGAACACCTGGGTGACTCAGTCAGTAAGCCTCTGCCTTTGGCTCAGGTCATGATCCCAAGGTCCTGGCCTCGAGCATCGGGCTCCCTGGTTGGCAAGAAGCCTGCTTCTCCCTCTCCCACTGCCCCTGCTTCTGTTCCCTCTCTTGCTGTGCCTCTTTCTGTCAAATAAATAAATAAAATCTTTAAAAAAGAAAAAAAGAAACTGGTAAGAAAAAGATGAAAAAGCAGAAAAAACAAGCAAAGGACATGAATAGAGTTAATAATAAAAACGAAACACAAATTCCCAATAAAAACTGCCTACTCCCTAAAATCAATCGGTAACGCCCAGATCAGAACGCATAGGGTTTCCACGGTAATTTGCAGATGGGCACATGTGCATAGTGGCAAAAGATTTGCGTGTTCCCAGTTGAAATGGAACAAGGAAATACTCTGCCTTCTAGTTTCAGTTCTCCTACTGTAAAAAACTGACCTTTTCACAGTCTATTTATTACCACCATTTTAACATTTTTGTGTTTTTTCTTGGCGATTTCACTATTTTCAATGATCCTCCAGCATAATGCTGAAGGGCTATCTGGTGTTTCTAAGTGCAAGAGGCAGTGATGTGCCTTATGGAGAAAACAGTGTGTTAGAAAAAGGCTTCATTCGGGCTGAGTTGTATTTAGTGCTATTGGCTGTGAGTTTAGTATTAACGAATAAGCAATATATACTAAATAAGGCATCCTTAAACAAAACACATATAAAGCAAGGTTATGTATTGACTTGTTAACAAATTGGCTCACAAGAACCTAACCTAACCTAATTCAGTGTTCTTTATAACCAGGAATAAAAAGAATCAACTGTATATACTTCCAGAATCTCCTACTCTTACCTGAAATGAAATGGCTTTGTGCTCAACGTCTCCCATCTCGTGCTGGCTAACTGGAGATCATGTGCACATACTAACAATAGGGCACATTGCCCTCTGGGCAATAGCATGAGAGACAAGGAACAGAGACAGTTAAATAGAGACCCCAAGGTCCCAAGCTCAGCATCAAGATGCGGTATCGGTAATTCCGAAAATACTCTGAAATGACGAGACCAACAAATCCAAGGCCTTCCTTAGGCTTATCATCAATCCCGGCCAGACAGCCACCAATCGAGGTAAGGATGACCTACCTGTAACCTAGTTAAGACAGGCGTAGACTTCCTCCTAAAAACTTCTGAGAGATTTCTACTGGTGTTGAGAAACCAGACATCCGGGTCAAGAGCTTTGCGGTGGGAAACAACGTGCAGAGTTTAGGATCTGACCACATTCAGTTTGACAGAGTTCATCATGGCATCGCACTCCCAGCTTGACGAGACCAAGTGAGCTATTCCCTGAAGGATGAATGGGCGAGACAGGGGGGACACACGGGGTCTCAGAAGTCTCCCTCCCCAACAGAGAAAGCAGTCGGATCTAGGGGCTGCAGAAGTGCTTCCCCACTGATAAAGTCAGTGAAATGGCCACTGCATCGAAGAGAAAGAACTCCCCCCACCACAGCTGGGAAACCAAAGTCCAGCCTACCTGGCGGGATGTTGAAACTAAGAGCAATTAGTCACCGAGCGCCCGAAAGGTTCAGATCACAGTACTTGCCACAAACACATGCCGCCCACTACCAAGAGAAGTTTCTAAAGAAATGAAGGGATGGGTTTTTTTTTCCCCCCTGGCAAAAAGAGCACTTGACAAAAGGCACTAAAATACTCAGAATAAAATCTCGAGTTGGAGCTGTCAAAGGCATCAGGATAAAGCACGGCAAACACATGCCGGAAGCGACAGCACTTCTTCAAGCCAGACCACACTGCCACCTACTGAACAAGAATGCCCTTCGCCTTGGCCTTGTCTGTCCTGAATGCTTTCGGGAGATTCATTCTGGAAAACGTGGCCATTCTCTTTCCCCTTTCTCTGGGCAGTTTGGCTCCAGGACAAGAAGCCCCCCTCTGTGAGGCGCCCGCCCACCAGAAGGAACTTGGAAGTAACTGGATGGCAGCGTGGCGCCATTAGACACTGACTCATCTGTTCCGTGACAGAAGTTGGGGGACGCAGAGTCCGAATGAATGTGAGGAGATGCACAGCACACAGAAAACAACCGCATCACAAGGCAACCGCAGGGAAGAAACTGCTGACAAGCGTTTGAAGCAAGGCGCTCATAACCATGAATCACGCAGCCTAACAGCTGGGTACCAAATGATTTGTAAATCTAGAAGATTCAGAAATAACTTTGCAGAGACGATCCACATGAAATCCAATTCCTAGCCCACATTCCCTGGACTGAGGCCATTGAAAAGCACCCGTGGGGCTGAGATTAACTGCTTCCCACACTATTTATTGCCATCAAGCACCCAGAGTTAGTCCCCCCGATTCAAGCCTGAAATCCCAAATTATAGGAAAGTCCAGGACAAAATAGGATGCCCAGGCTGAAAGCTCACTATCGACACTTGCCATGTAAGTCTATTCAAATTGGTAAAGATCATTTCTCGACTCAAGACAGAACCTGGAGGCAAGGGAAAGGAAAAATAAAATGAGAAAGGAATAAAAAGGAAGGACTAACAATGATGACTCCTTTCACTGAATCTATATTTTGTGCCTGATACTTCCATAAGCATTTTAACATGTCACTATTTCTCAACTAGACAAATGACTTTAATGGAGAGGAAACAGAGAATCCAAACATCAAAAGTACTTGCCCGAGATCATACAGATAATGAGACACAGAAGCTGGATTATAAGGAGTTATTAGAAACTAAGAAAGGAAAGAAATTTAGTTGTAACTTATTCCTATTGTCAGATTAACAAGAAGTATTTTCCCCACCAAATTTAGACAGAGAAGAGTAGCCACTTGAAATATCATCAATCTTGCTAGGCATGGAATTGGTGTTGATGTGTCTAGGAAAGACAAAACCACGCCCATGAGAAGTCATTTTCCTCTATTCGCCTCTAACTGAATGATTCCCATTATTAGACAGATAGTAATACTTTCAAATCATGAGAATCTGCACATTAGGAGAGGAGTTAGAGGCTTATGCCCCAAGATGGATAATCACAAGTCGCGGACTACCAGCCCAAAGAATCTGTGACAAACCTTTAACTATTCACTCAAAACAATAGGACTATATAGTGAAAACTCAGAACTAACATCTTAAAGTTTTCATCTATTTTCTGTGATTCATAACACTTTTGGAAATGGATGAACCAAGTTCAAAAACATGGCCAAGAGCCATACTAAGAAGAACTGGCCTCTCGCAAACATTCCCTAGTGCCAAGGAACCAGCAAAGCATTTGAATTACATCCAAGTACACATCAACCTAAGATGCTATAGCCAGAGAGGAACTGAGACATCACCGAGTCGGATGCCCTTATTTGACAAACAAATGACTGGGAGAGAGAGAAAGAAATTTACAATCCAACTTTTTCCCTTCATCATTTCTTCAAGAGTTTCAAAGTTCTGTTTTACTATTGGGGTAGCACTGAAGAAGAACAAATTTTGCCAACCCAAGTTATGCTTCTGTGGCATACTGATTATTGTAAGCTGTTTATTTTCATGAAACAGCAGACACTGGTGAAGCTCTGAAAAACAAGAGAAGTTACCCTTTACCGAGAGACGTTTAATTTATAAGAAAATTGTTCATTTAGGAGTTTCTAACCTCCCTGTACCAAGAAGAGGCAGATGATGCAATCTGTAGCAACTCATCGATGGAAAAGGAGAGGACTTAAATCTCCCAAACAACCACATCCTCTTTCCATGACTAGCTCCACTGGCTCCCTACCCCTCGACATCTTTTGTCTATAGGTGGACATGGTATTTAAGGTAATGGCCTCACCAATTTCTGAGAGTTATTAAGCTTTTCTGTATCTCCCCCAGGTATACAGGAGGTACACATGTTACCAAATGTTTATTTGCTTTTCTCGTATTAACCTGTCTTACATCAATTTGATTATCAGGTGAGCCAAAGAAGCTAAAAGAAAAGGGAAAATCCACCCCCCTCCCACATCATGTTCTGTGAAATGTCAACAAAGTGGGAGACAGCCTTTGCCCTACAAGGGTTTTTGATAGAGCTCTATTTGTAGGTCCTTTAAAAAAGATCCTTATAAAGCATCAAACTATTTGGTGGAACTGCCCATGATTCCAATTATACATGCAGTGTTCACTAATTATGAAAAACAAAACAATGACCACAAGCTGGTATATGAATACATTTGTATTTAAAGCCTGTACATGAATCTGAAAAATGATGAATTTTCAAGAAATCATTTGTTCGAATACCAGACAGGTCTTCCTAAGTGCACTCGGGCAACACCTCACACTGCGTGTCACGGGCAGGGAACCACTGATACAGAGGAAAACCCTGCAGACACTGTAGCTATATCCGACTTTATACTCCGGCAAAATTGGTAGTGACCTACATACTATGTTGTAATAGCTTGTAGGAATAGTTATCTACCCCAATATATCCCTTTCACCACTCACTGAGATCTATAACTCCCTCAACCACACTCCACCCTTTTAAATTCCTAAACAAACTTTCCGAAAAACAAAACAGATATTATTTCACAAGCAATACTGTTCTAATGCAATGCTCTCAGTAAAGAATCACATATGCCCTTATATAATATGTTCCTTATACTTACCTAATGGTCATAATAAAAGGTATTATGGAAGGTGGATGAACAAAAGGTTATTTCTAGTTGGGAAGAATTTTGGACTCTGGGCAGATTGTGCCAGCAGTTTCTTAGGGATAAAGGCATAGAAATTGAACCAAGAGCAAAAAATACTCGATGCAGGAGAATGGTAAGGAGCAACCCAAGTGTCCATTAATACATGAATAGTTAAAGAAGATGCGGTATATATATATATACAATAGAATGTTACTCATCAATAAAAAAGGATGAGGGCACCTGGGTGGCTCAGTTGGTTGGGCTACTGCCTTTGGCTCGGGTCATGATCCTGGAGTCCCGGGATCGAGTCCCATATCGGACTCCCTGCTCTGTGGTAAGTCTGCTTCTCCCTCTGACCTTCTCCCCTCTCATTCTCAGTCTCTCTCTCTCTAATAAATAAATAATATCTTTAAAAATATATATATAAAAAATTAAAAAATAAAATAAAATAAAAAAGGATGAGATATTACCATCTGTGACAACAGAGAATTGATGTAGAGGGTATAATGCTATGAAATAAGCCAGACAGAAAAAGACAAATATCCTATGATTATATATGGAAATAAATAAATAAATAGCCAAAACACACACACACACACAGAAACAGATCCATAAAATACAGAGAACAGAATGAGGTTTTCCAGAGAGAAGGGAAGTCGGGATGATGGACAAAATAGGTGAAGGGGATTTATAGATACAATCTTCCAGTTATGGAATGAGTCAGTCATGGAGAAAAAAGGTAAACCACAGGGAATACAATCAATGGTATTGTAATAGCATTGTATGGTAACAGATGGTGGCAATATTTCTGGCTAAAACAATGTAACATAAAAAAATGAAATAGGGCACCTGGGTGGCTCAGTTGTTAAGCAACTGCCTTCGGCTCAGGTCATGATCCTGGAGTACCTGGATCGAGTCCCGTATCGGGCTCCCTCCTCAGCAGGGAGTCTGCTTCTCCATCTGACCTCTTCCTCTCATATTCTCTCTCTCTCTCTCTCTCTCTCTCTCTCTCTCTCTCAAATAAATAAATAAATAAAACCTTTAATTAATAAATAAATAGATAAGTAAATAAATAAAAAATAAAACAGTGTAGCATAGACTTGTTGAATCACTATAATGTACACCTGAAACTACTGTGATATTTTGTGTCAAATATAACACAATAAAAGATTCTCAAAAAAATTTTTTTAATGAAAAGTTCCCTAAAAACAAAACAAATGAACAAACAAAACAAGAACAGACCATAAAACACAGAGCAAACTGGTGATTATCAGAGGACACGGGCCTGGGGGAATGGGCCAAATAGGTGAAGGGGGTTAAGAGGTACATACATCCAGTTATAAAATGAGGAAGTCACAGGGATGAAAATTACACCATGGGGAACATAGTCAATAACATTGTAATAACCATGTATGGTGCCAGATGGTAACTAGACTTACTGTGGTGATCATTTTGTAATATATATAAATTTTGAATCATTAGGTTGTACAACTGAAACTAATGTAATATTGTATGTCAACTATACATCAATTACAAAATGTTTCCTTGAATTATCTCATACTACAGAGTATCACAAGAGTATATCATGGAGTACTAAGTCTTCTGGTACACAAATTAATTGGCAGAGGAGCTAGGAAAACAAACAAGATCCCTTTTCATGCCGGACCATTTTGAGAAAGCTTCCTGGAGAAGTGGGATATAAATTGGACCTTAAAGTATAAGCGGGATTTGAAGGTAAGAAAACAATGTCCCAGAGCTAGAGGAAATCAATGAGGAATGAGTATTGGGAAGGAAGAAGAAAATAATGATCAAGTCAGCCTGGGTAAGCAGTGGGTAGATCTCAAGAATCATGAGAAAGAAGATTAGAAAGATGTGGTGATACAAGGTCATGGAAGGCCTTAGAATCAGATAAAAGACCCCATTTAATTTTTGTGGTCACTGGGAATCTCCATATGCTGAGAAGGTGAGTGGCACAGTGAAAAGGGTATAGTGGTCTGGCACTGATATGCAGGGGATTTGTTCTCCATGCATGGCCTTCAAATTTAAAATGAAACTTTTTCCATTTTATCATGTTGAGACCATGGACAAGATATATAACCTCTGTGAGCCACAGGTTTTATAATATCTAAAATGTGCACAAGAATATATACTTGGCCAGGTTGTCATGAAAATCAATGGATAATCTACATAAAGTGTGTTAGTACACATTGCCGAGGACATACTACACGAGAAGTACTTTCTGCTAATAACCATCATCATCTTTATCGATAACAAAATTACTATGGAAAGTGATTAGGAAACTGAGGCAGTAATCTAGAACTATATTATTTAGGCCTAGATAAAGTCCAAAACCAGGTCATTTATGAGGTCACAGAAAGGAAGGATGGAATCTCAAACACATTCCAAGGAGAGACTGGGAACAGATAACACATGAAAGGTAAAGAAAAAAAGGAGAAGGAGAGAACATTCCAGGGCCTAGGAGCCTTGGATAATAAAACTACACACAAATGGAGAGGGAAAGTAGAAAGAGGAAGTTCTTTGGGTGATAGAAAAAAATAATTTCTTTTTTTACAATAGTAGTTTTGAGGTGACTGAAATATACCCACATGATTATATCCCACCATCTTTTTTTTTTTTAAAGATCGTATTTATTTGACAGAGAGAGAGAGAGAGATCCCAAGTAGGCAGAGAGGCAGGCAGAGAGAGAGGGGGAAGCAGGCTCCCCATCGAGCAGAGAGCCCGATGCGGGACTGGATCCCAGGACTCTGAGATCATGACCTGAACCGAAGGCAGAGGCTTAACCCACTGAGCCAGCAGGTATCTCTATCCCGCCCATCTTGACAGCACTGTACTAAGACCATAAGATAGGGTTGAGAAGGTAGATTTGGAAAGTAACTACAATGAGATCATAGTTGAAGCCAAACAATAGCCAAATTTGCCAAGAGAACAAATATTCAAGAAGGAGAATAGAGAGTAAATAACAGTATGGAGAAACAACCAAAATTTTGGAATAAGGTAGAGGGAAAGTGTAAGAAGTGTGTAGAGAGAAACAGCAGCCCCTCCCTTTAAGAATAGTTACCCTACTGTGCAAGGGAAAGGATTCAAATTAATCACAGAAGACAATGCCCAAGTTAACGCCACAATGGTCTTAAAAAAAAGATCGGCTTCCCCGTCTGCAATAATTTATGGTTCACTGGCAATTTAAAATGGAATTATCACTTAATACATTCATTTATTCCAAAAGCATCTACCAGGGTTCTACAAAAAATGACACTAAGTGATTCAGGAAACACAATAAAATATACAAACTCTGTCCCCAAGGGGGAGGAGGGGTTTTAAGAGATACATTAACACATATATTTACAAATATTTAAATCATAATACCAGAGTAAATTAGCAATTTGAGACAATAGTTGTCACAGGATAATATGTTACTACCTGCCACAGAACTGCTAATAATTCAGAAAAGAAACAAAGTTGGTCTAGAGTGATCAAAAAATGCTCCCCAGAGGATGTGAACTTCAAATGGGATTTTTAGCCATGGTTTACAAACAAATATTGCAACAAAACTCTGATACTGGAAACTATTTACCTTTGCCATCAACTCTATCTAAAAAGGTCTGTCCTGGATATTCGTCACCTGTGAGTCTATGGAACCTAAAGCCTGTCTAAACTGCTGTTCCTATAACTTTCCCAGTGTGGTCAGTATCAACCTTGCCTTCAGTTCTCAGCTCCTCGGGACAGGGCTCTTTCTGGGCAGTTTGGTAACTCCAATTAGAATCTTACAACCTTGGGCACCTGGGTGGCTCAGTTGGTTGAGCAACTGTCTTCGGCTCAGGTCATGATCCTTGAGTTCCGGGATCGAGTCCCACATCAGGCTCCCAGCTCCACGGGGAGTCTGCTTCTTCCTCTAACCTTCTCTCCTCTCATGCTCTCTCTCACTTTCTCTGTCTCTCAAATAAATAAATAAAATATTAAAAATATATATTTAAAAAAAAAGAATCTTATAACCTTTATGAATGCAACGTTCCAATCCCAGAAAACACGGTAGGAAGAAAATCCTCATAAAAAGAAGATGGGCCTTGCCTTTTTCCACAAGGCCAAGCTAGAAATCATTAAATGTCAAAAGGTGAGCAGGGAAATCAAATCATGAAGTAAGGACCTGCCCTAGATGAGGACCCTGGCATTCGGGGAATGGAAACACATATTGCAAAAAATTAAACAGTAATGTAATTTTTTAAATCCTGATCCTCCAGGAGAACTGGGAAAGGGAGAAAAGAGGCAGAAAGAAAGGGTCTGGGTTCATTTGGCCTAAAGGAGTGCCAGCTTTGACTATGCTTTTTCCTGCTAAAGTCTGGTATTACGAAGCAGGAAATGGCTTTTAAATTATACATGTGTCTCATTCTGTACAGTACAGAGATGCTGACTGGGTCTGAAGTATAAAGGAAAAGTGGCCATGTCCCCAAGAAGGCACTGCCCTTTGAGGAGATTATGAGGTTACTGTCCTTTTGCATTTCCCAAAGGCAACCCACCGAAATTTCCTACTGCAATAACAGAAGGGCTGCGTAGCCAAGAAACGGACAGCAGGAATGCATGTGCTTAACAGGAAGCACTTCTCATTAAGGAAACGAAAAATGTGATTTTTTTTTCTTTACAAGTGATGAATCGGAGGAATTAGCAAATTTGTAAAAGCATTCCTTGTTGCAAATAAATAATAACAAAAAATAATAATTATAAGAATAAATTTCGCAAAAGCAAAAGACCAAATTAGCCACATGGAACTCACGTAGAACCAGGATACAAAGAGAAATCTTGAGGCAGAGACAGATAGGGATAGGGAGAGGCTTTATATCTTTGGGTAAATATCACAAACTGTAAAGTAGATAAAGAAGGCCATTCTTTAGGCAAACCAGCAGCGCTGCAGAGTTTGGAAGGAAGCTATGCTAACAGTGAACTCAGGTGGACTGAGAGAAAGGAAAGGTCATGGCAAAGCCAGGATAAAGGAAAAGATGAAGCCAAGTCAAAATTGGTGAAGAGCATCAGGAGAGCCAAAACGATAGGTAGAGTTCCCTTAGTATTCTTGTGAAACCCCTATTCCTCCTTCTGGCTTCTCTTTGGAGGTTTCTGGGACAGGCATTTTGTGACATCTAAAATAACACACACACACACACACACACACAAAATCTGGTAAGTTAAAAGGCATATGTACTCAGGAAATATTTCTGATTTTTAACACTGGTCGAGCAGAGCCAATGTTCTGATCTTTATATTTATATGCAAACTGAGATCGGTGGTGGCAATTTCAAACCAGATAACAAGGGCCAAGAGCACTAAAGCTAAATTAGAAGAATACAAGTTTCTCACACCATGGACAAGGAATCGGTTGTTTCTGGGGAGCAGTGGGAGGTTCTAGAGTCCCAGATTATAAATCTCTGTCTCTAAATCAGCCAACGGATGAATTTGAGCTTCTTTGCTCCAAGTCTCTTTCCATATCCAGACTATTAGAATCTTGTAGAAGTCCTTCTGAAAGGTTAGAAAAGGCTTTAGTATTTGAAAATCTGCTTCTGCTGGAATTTGTACATTTTACAGCTGCCTACCCGTCAATATCTGAGCATGAAAACAAGAGGTTAGGACAAGTATTATAACTTCTTTATTCACAGAACAAGCAAGTTTGAACTAGCACCTACTTTATTCACATTACTGGGAAGGAATATAAATAAAACTAAAAACAGAAACAGAATGGGAATAAGAAGCCTCGGCACTCATAGGAGTGCCTTGGTGGCACTGTCGGTTAAGCGTCAGACTCTTGATTTCTCTTGGTTGTGGTCCCAGGGTCAAGGGATTGAGCTCCATGTAGGCTTAGTGCTGAGTCTGCTAGAGGTTATCTCTCCCTCCGCCCCTCCCACTCATGCACTCTCTCTGTCTCTCTCTCTCTCAAATAAATAAATCTTTATTTTCAAAAAAGGATGTAATGTATTATCATTAAGTAGGGAAAAAGGGAAAAAAAAAAAAAACCAACCTTTTCCCATCTGAATTTGACCACCCAAAGCCTTTTCATCCTTCAAGACTAACCTAAAAAGTTCCGCAATCCAGATTGTGACAACAGACTTAAATGCAAGTGATATAATTAGACCAGTCATTCTCAATCAGGGGTGGTGAAAGAGTGCTACAGAGATGAGAAGCAGGGAAGAATCATCCCATGGAGCATAAAATCTTCTGGGGAAAGTGTTACGTGGGTAGTTTTAAAAACAGAAACTCTCAACTGTTAATTTCTTTGATGTGTTTTGAGTCACGCTAATTTACTTTGAAATTTAAAACAACAATAAAGCCATGACATTTTCATGTTTACCAAAGAGGAGCATGGGACAGAAAATAAAAATATTTCCTTGGATAGAAGAGACCATAGTTAATTCTATATTTTTTGAACAACCTAGGATCCTTGTTTCCTTATAACTGTACAGACGCAACATTTTTTGACTAATACCATTTAGAAGAGAAAATCCTGCCATCAAATAACAGGCGGCAACACTAACACCAGAGGAACACATCAGAAAGAATGCTTATATTGACTTTATCTCAAAATTTAATTCTATCAACTATAAATTAGAGGGGAATTCACAATGGTCCAGAAGTTAGAAAGACTATCCACTGAAAACCTGATAAATGAGTCCTCTCTTGTAGAACAGAGGTCTCAAAAAAGTCTCGGCAATTTAGTAAACCATGTCCAAATATTTAGTTTCCCCTCTTCCAGGCATGTAGCTGTACTTTCTGACCTCTATGTGGTTCCTAGTGCTTCCAAATGACCATTTCTGTCCAAAGAGTTGTTCCCTATCACCCAAAGTGACAGACTAAGGGTGATGGCAACACAGAGCAGAAACCTCAAGGATCCAAAATGGATGTGTAACACGGACAGCCAGAAAATACACTTTTCATGTTTGAAGCCACTAAAATTTCAGATTTCTTTGTTGCTGCAGCATAACCTAGCTAATCCTGACTAATATAGCTTGGTTCACTATAATCAATGTAGGTTACGTTCCCTAAATTGTTATGAGCCACTCTTCAAAGGTTAGAATTTAATTGGAACTAGCAATTAACATTTGCCAAAAATGAAATAATAATAGAGAAAAATAAACTTGTATTTGGGGTGCCTGGGTGGCTCAGTGGGTTAAAGCCTCTGCCTTCAGCTCAGGTCATGATCTCAGGGTCCTGGGATAAAGCCCCGCATCGGGCTCTCTGCTCAGCGGGGAGCCTGCTTCCCCCTCTCTCTGCCTGCCTCTCTGCCTACTTGTGATCTCTCTCTCTCTCTCTCTGTCAAATAAATAAATAAAATCTTTAAAAAAATAAAAAATAAAAATAAACTTGTATTTAATCACTGATGCTCAGAATAGAGAAAAGGAATGCACAGGAAAAGGATATATATGCCAGTAAATATAGTAGCTCTAACATAAAGGAAAGAGACACAAAATCTGAAACACTTTCAGGTGACAGAACAGACTCTCACCATCCACTCCTGTAATGGAAATCCATTAAATACAAAGGGAAATGTCTTGAGAAATTAAAATAGTAGGCCACACACAAGATGGCCCACTAAGAACAGACTTTCCTTAAGACAGAAATGGGAATTTCTCAGAGGGGAAAATGAGATGGAAAGAGAATTCAGTAAAGACACATACATGAGTCCTTCTAAAGTGAACACAGTAACACTTCTCGTATGAATAGCACTTTACATTACATGAAGCTCCTCATGGGTATTTCCTCACTTGAGGCTCACAACTACCCAATGAGATGAACATGGCAAGGCTTATTACCTACATTTCATTGGTGAAAATTACTGGGCCCAGATATGTTGCAAATTATTTAATATAAAATAGCTGACATACGACAAAGGTGAGATTACAGATTATGTGTCGTAAACCCTAGTCCGATCTTGTCGGATATCAAATATAATGCTACTAAAACCCACGCAGTCATTTTACTCTATAGAAACCATTCTGCCAGAATTAAAATCATTATGTTAAATTCCTAAAATCACTTGTGATCTAAGCGTAAGCTTTATTTGATTAATCACCATCTGAGCAATAGGCGTAATAGCCAAGTTTATCTTGTTTGAAGATGAGGAAAGAGACACAAAATCTGTACACTTTCCTTGTACTTTCATGTACAACTCAGATTCTGTATACTGTAAAGTGTATACTGTATTCTGTATACTGTAAACATGCCATCCTGTTAATTCATTTCTCAGCTGATGACGAGTCTGGAAGTAAATCAGCACCATGCTTTTTCAGATACAACAAATGGGTTTATTTTTTTGTTTTCTCACTTGAGATATCACATGGAGTAAGCAGGCACAGCATGTAGAAACAACTCTCCTTCAGCAAGTACAAAAATTGGTAACCAAGAGTCCTACAAAATGGGATTCTACATAGTTCAGGATAGAATTCCTAATTTTTCTTATACATCTATTCTTTGAGGGTGCTCTATCCTGCTATCGCCGCCTAAATGCTAGGAACATTAGACATATAGATGGGCCTTCTTTGCTACACCAGGGTCAGGAACTATGCTGACAGTTCCCTATTTTTAGAACTCAGTAAAAGTCTTTATTTACCATAGTGATTGCTACAGAAACTGGTTACATAAATTTATTTTATTTTATTTGCGAAAGAGGGCAAAGCAGAAGAGAGCATAAGCAGGGGGAGGGGCAGAGGAAGAAGCAGACTCCACACAGAGTGCAGAGCCCCATGCAGGGCTAGATCCCAGAATCAAGACCTGAGCTGAAGGCAGACGCTTAACCAGCAGCCACCTAGGTGCTTCCGGTTGCATAAACTTAAATTGGCTCCAAATAGTTCTCACATGGAGGAAGCACTGCTGACTTGGCCAACCATTAGGTATAAATATCAGACACAGAGTAGGATAAAACCAGTCACACTGCACTCGGATGCATAAAGAAAGTGTAGCTTATTCATTTATTCCATAACAGATTTGGTTAAGTTTCTAAGCTTTCACTCATTCAACAGAAAAGAAAAAATTATCTAGCTCATTTGTTCATTTTATTTTTAAGATTTTATTTATTTGACAGAGAGAGAGAGGGCGAGAAGGGGAACACAAGCAGAGGGAGTGGGAGAGAGAGAAGCAGGCTTCCAGCCGAGCAGGGAGTCCGATGCGGGGCTCGATCCCAGGACCCTGGGATCATGACCTGAGCTAAAGGCAGACACTTAACAACTGAGCCACCCAGGCGCCCCTCGTTTGTTCATTTTAGTATGATCTAATAATTTAACCTCTTTAAGTTATACAGTCTCTATATGTAAATTCAGTCTAAAATGTGCTCTCCATCCCCTTGCTCACCCCCAAGATGGCACCTGGGCTTTATAAGAGGGCTTTTATCAGTATAAGAAAGTATTAAAGGGGCACCTGGGTGGCTCAGTGGGTTAAAGCCTCTGCCTTCGGCTCCGGTCATGATCTCAGGGTCCTGGGATCAAGCCCCACATCGGGCTCTCTGCTTGGCAGTGAGCCTGCTTCCCCCTTCCTCTCTGCCTGCTTGTGATCTCTCTCTCTCTCTCTGTCAAATAAATAAATAAAATCTTTAAAAAAAAAAAAGAATTAAAATGGGGTCACTTCAATCTGTTTAATGTGACATCTCAAAAGATTAAGAATAAAAAAAAGTACTCAGTAGTATGCTTATATTCCAAACTATGGCTCTTGAATAACCAATGCAAAAATTTCAAAGGAAGTGTCCAAATCATCTTTCACGACTCTTAGTGCAATATCCATCTCTGGCATCACTGAGTTATGGTTAAAGATGGACTGGGAAATGGAAAGTAACCATCTCTTTCAGAAATATCATTGATAGCTAATCATATTTCTCTTCCTTCTCTCCCCAAGAGAAGGGAGTTGGTGGTTTCCTCTTACCTCAAGTCAAGTTTGAGAGGGTCCTCAAGAATGTTCAGAGAGCTTACTCTGTATGCCCTGCCATTTATGGGCCATGGAACTTTGTGTCCCTTTGGCAAACTAAACAGCAACTGGCTACAACTGGCTAACTGCTCCAAGAACAGAATGAAGAGAAGAGGGTTCATGGACACTGGCCTACAGTCTTAGAATCTGTCCACATACATCATACATCAGGATCTCTGAGATAGGGGCGCCTGGGTGGCTCAGTGCGTTAAAGCCTCTGCCTTCAGCTCGGGTCATGATCTCAGGGTCCTGGGATCGAGCCCGGCATCAGGCTCTCTGCTCAGCGGGGAGCCTGCTTCCCCTTCTCTCTCTGTCTGCCTCTCTGCCTGCTTGTGATCTGTCTCTCTCTGTGAAATAAATAAATAAAATCTTTAAAAAAAAAAAAAGGGGGATCTCTGAGATATGTAGTTCTTTCCTGTTGCTCCTATAACAAATTACCATAGACTGAGGGACCTAAACCAAAGTCAGAAGTCTAAAATGAGTTTTATAGGGCAAAACAAGGTATTTGCAAAAGCTGGTTCCTTTGGAGGGCTCAAGGGGGAGAACTGGTTCTTTCCAATCCTGCTTCTAGAGATGGTGGATATCCCTTGGCTACGTACAATGCCTTCCCTGCCCTCTTACCTTCTTCCTCCCTATTATAAGAACCCTTCGGATTATACAAAAGATAATGTCAAAAAAGATAATCTCAAAAACCTTAATCACATCGGTAAAGTCTCTTTTATTAAATAAAGTACCATATTCACAGGTTCCAGAGATTTAGACATTGAAATCTCTGGGAAACTGTTATTCAATTTACCACAGTCCAGAAGTGAACTTCCTCAATCCTCCATCCCAAAAGGCCTTAAAGACTAGAACAGTGGGACCTTAGCAGAAAGTTAATGGAGGATTGTTTGTTTGTTTGTTTGTTTGTTTGTTTGTTTGTTTTTTAAACAGAATTCAGAGTTCCTGGAGTGTGATGGATTTCTTTATTAGCAACCCAGCTCCCTGCTGAGCAGTGAGCCTGCTTCTCCCTCTCACACTCTCCCTGCTAGCAGTTCCCTTTGTCACCGTGTCTCTGTCAAATAAATAAATAAAATATTTTTAAAAAATCACAATAATAGGAACCCAGAAAACAAACAAACTGTTAAGGAATCTAGAAGTAAGGATCATGAAATCACTCAGAAAAACAAATCAGAACTAAGGTTTAAACATCTGTCAAATAGGTACATCAAAATCAAATCACAGCAAGCTCCTCCAGATGAAGTCTTTTCTTATTCTTTAGGTATCATCCTTCCATCCATCGTGACCTGAAGGGTTCACAAAAGGTGATCCCATTGGGAGGAGATGCACAATGAGAAGTAGAAATGAAGGTGAAAATATGTACCCTTTTCCACTACAGTTAATTTTGAAACTGACCATTCTCAGAAATGGAGTAAGTTTTAACTTCAAATGAAGTTCAGAATATTGACTATTACATAGGACTTGACATTTTAATTACTGAAATGAGACAATTCTTGTGGCCCAATGTGATCAGGGCATTTTTAATTATCCCAAACTCTAGAACCTGTCAGGACTTCATTCAGTGGCAAGGGAAGAACCAAACCATCAAGCGGGTTTGGATAAGCACAGAGGAAGACAGAAAGAATGCAATTGCTTTATGAGTTCAATTCACTGACTTCCACTTTTCCCCATAACTATTACATAAGCTTACACCAGGAGGAAATGAGAGGGAAACACAGTTCACAGATACTCCTAACCATCCTCCGACTATCTGATTCCGTGGGTCTGTGTGGCAAAGGGTCTCGCCCACCTAGTGACTGCTCACTCTGCTGGCATTCGCGGACGAAGGCAGAGATTGGCGGAATTCTAAGTTGTTTCCTCATAGCATGCTAGAGTCTGACGGTGCTTGGAGAAGATCTACCATGGCACTTGTTAGTACAATGGACAGCCAGATCATTGGCTTTAACATCTGGTCCTCAATCAATACCAACCACCCCACAATGCTCATCTAGGTAGCTGCTTAAATACCACCATTAAACCCGTTCTGGCAAACTCCCTGGCCACATCCTCAGCCAACTTCCATATACTCCTCCCAGTGGGGGTCATGAAGGAATCTTCTGCACCAAGGAACAAAGAACAAGCCTGGAGCAGGACTAGCTACATAATTTGGAGGACCGAGTGCAAAATGCCAATGTGGAGCACTTTGTTCAAAAACTAATATTTTCTAGGTGATGACCCTCCTAAACAGGGGGCCCTCTGTCACTGCCCAGGGAACCAAAATTATTTCTGTCTAATCATCCTGTGCCACCAATTTTATACTAGTGTGGCCTTTACCAAAAAAAGAAGTGAAAGGCAATGCAGTATCAGGGAAGAACAGGAGAAAGAAGGGAGTTAAAGACATCAGCCAAATGTTCTTCAACTCTTATCCTTATTTAAAAATATATCAGCTTTATATAGCACTTTATTATAGCTTTTGTGTTTGCAAAGTGCTTTTCTATCTATCACTTCATTTGTTCAGATGTGACATCCTTGGGTAATAGGTAGGCACGAGGTTCATTTTACATTCAAAGCTAGAGAGAGTAAAGGATTCATCCAAGAATATACAGTTAAAAAGTCAGAAGGAGGGGCGCCTGGGTGGCTCAGTGGGTTAAAGCCTCTGCCTTCAGCTCAGGTCATGGTCTCAGGGTCCTGGGATCGAGCCCCGCCTTGGACTCTCTGCTCAGCAGGGAGGCTGCTTGCCCCACCCCCGCCTCTCTGCCCACTCGTGATCCCTCTCTCTGTTAAATAAATAAATAAAATCTTTAAAAAAAAAAAGTCAGAAGCATACAGAAGATCACTGGCATGACTGCAAACGTAGCTTACTAAATTATACACCTTTATGTTAATCAACAGAGTCATAAGAGTCTTAGTGTAACAACTAGAAATTATGCTTATGTTTCCATCTTTCCACAACCTATAGCCCCTTTTCAGGCCCACAGTGGATGTACACGTAACTGGTTGATTCACTTCCTCTCTTTTGCAAGGCCAATCTCCACCACACCAGCATCCTCCCCTCACACATACACACAGTGTCCAGAGATCACGTCAGAGACCTGGTCAGCCCCAGTTCAAATACCCCTCAGCACGGATGCCAGACAGAATCAGATTTGTTAAAAAAAAAAAAAAAAAAAAGACTAGGGCAACCCTTATTGAATATTGGGGATGGAGGTTGGGGGAAGAAGGAGGTACGGAAAGATATTACTGATGAATGAAATAACCTTTCCACTGAAGAACAGTTACCTGAGACTCTCCGGTGAGATTTGTCAGCTTTTTCAAATACGAATGAATGTCTTAGCAAAGGGACAGGTTAAGCCATTAAGTTATTCAGATTCTACTATGAACATTCGCAATTCCTTACTAAAAACAAGTTTTGTGAGGAAAGAAAAAGCATGGGGTCTCCAAGCAAGCTAAGGGGATGGAACAATCAGTGAGAAAATTCTGAGAAACCAGAGGACCTACTATATCTATTCCCCAATTATCCCCGTTGCCCTGCTTTCTCACAGAAATACAGTTGGAGGGACGCCTGGGTGGCGCAGTTGGTTGGGCAACTGCCTTTGGCTCAGGTCATGATCCCGGCGTCTTGGGATCGAGTCCCGCATCGGGCTCCTTGCTCCGCAGGGAGCCTGCTCCTCTCTCTGCTTCTGCCTGCCTCTCTGCCTGCTTGTGTTCTCTCTCTGTTAAATGAATAAATAAAATCTTTAAAAAAAAAAAAA
>CM052801.1:78352258-78363062 GCA_028533885.1 Nasua narica | reverse complement strand
GGACGCCTGGGTGGCTCAGTTGGTTGAGCAGCTGCCTTCGGCTCAGGTCATGATCCCAGCGTCCTGGGATCGAGTCCCGCATCGGGCTCCTTGCTCGGCAGGGAGCCTGCTCCTCTCTCTCTGCCTCTGCCTGCCTCTCTGCCTGCTTGTGTTCTCTCTCTGTTAAATGAATAAATAAAATCTTTAAAAAAAAAAAAAAGAAAGAAAGACTCTGGGGATCTGATGAAAGATTCCAAATTTTTTTTTATTTGACCAAATAGAGACATTTTAAAAACAAATAACAGATTCCTGCTTTGTATAAAGGTAATAAACTAGATATTAAGGACATTCTTTCCCAAAAATAAGTGGGAAACCTTGCAAAATTACTTAAAAAGTCGGCTCTGGAGAACAAAAAAGGATGGTAAAAACTTGTAGAACAAAGATACAAAAGGAGAAGGAAAACAAGACAGAGGAACTGGACCACTCATTCTGGAACATACAGCTTAGAAGCTGAGAAACTGAAAAATAAAATTGAAAATCTGAAGAGGTTGTGGGACAAAAACTAAAGTCCATGGTCTCCTGTGGACAAGAAAGTACATGCTGGCAAATGCTGTAGGTTAGGACCACAAAGGTTTATATCCTAGGAATAAGGATGAATTATAAATAGACCAACTCACTCGGGAACTATGCCTAGTAGTGACAGAAACTGGATTAAATGATCCAGGCCTGTGAGTTCCAATAGCCATCTGTTAGCTAAATAGAGTGGGGATTGGAGGTGGGGTGCTTATAGAAGACACTGTCATACCAGAGGTCAAATGCTTTCTACAGTTTTTTATGTACAATATCCATCACTATGTCAAAGAACAGTACGTACACCAGGAAACAAGATAAAAATGATAGAAAATCAAAACAAACATCAGGAAATACAATTAATGGAGATATCAGACATGGATTTTTTTTAATAATCATGGTGACTATACGCACTGAAATAAGAGAAAATACCAAGATTGTGTGGAGGGAACTAACAACTAGAAAAAATAAAAATTCTAAAGGTAAAAATACATTAACCATAATTGGAAATTCATTTGATGAATTTAATAGTAAATTAAAAATATATCTGAAGAGAAATTCAGTGAACTAGAAAATAGGTCATTAAAAAATAGGCTGAAAGAACCCTAAAGAGACAAGAGTGGGAAAAAAAAAAAAAAATAAGTCTCAAGATGGGAAGAGAGAAAAAGAATAGAGAAACAGAATTGAAGGAGATAATGACTCAACACAATTTAAAACTAGAGAAAGACATCAAATAAATGAGTCAAAATGCTGTATGAACTTGAAACAGTTAAGATAAATTAATTGTATATAAATATATAACATATATTTATAAAATTCCATAAATATAAATATAATTAAAACCACACATAGACACATTGTAGTAAAACTGATAAATTAACATCTAAAAAGAAAACATAGGGTGCCTGGGTGGCTCAGTAGGTTAAAGTCTCTGCCTTCAGCTCAGGTTAAGATCTCGGGGTCCTGAGATAGAGGCCTGCATCCTGCTCTCTGCACAGCAGAGAGCCTGCTTCCTCCTCTCTCTCTGCCTGCCTCTCTGCCTACTTGTGATCTCTCTCTGTCAAATAAATAAATAAAATATTTAAAAATTAAAAAAAAACAATAAAAAGAAAACATAATACTCAAAATTACTAAATTGTATACTTCCAAATGGTTAAAAGGGTAAACTTTATCTCAAGAAGTTAAGAAAAAGAATGGAAATAGACAATGTTCAAAGTATTAATAATGTGACTTGGGCTTCCCTCAACAAAGACAACAGATTCCATAAGAAAAGTAAATGGTAATCTCAAAACGCAAAAAGAAAATAATTATAAACAAAAACCAAAATAATTTCTCACCTCCCAGACTTACATTGAGAGAAATAGTAAAAGGGTGCTCTTCAAGAAGAAAGAAAACAATTCAGATACAAAGAAATACAGGAAGAAAGGAGGAGACTGGAAAGCATAAATTTTTGGGTAAACCCAGAGGACTACTGAGTATAAACAACAACAATGATAATAATGTCTTGTGGAGATTAAAATATTTCTGAATTTAAAATACACCACTAGGGGTGCCTGGGTGGCTCAGTTGATAAGCATCTACCTTCGGCTCAGGTCATGAGGTCATGATCCCAACCAAGGTCAACGCCATATGGGATCAAACGCCATATCTTTTTACTTTCAACTTGATAAAATAAAATAAAAATAAATAAAAACTAGTAAATATAAAGAAGGCATGATTCTTAAAGGAAACATATCTTAAATATAAGAATACAGAAAGTTGAAAGTAAAAAGATGGAAAAGATGGTACACACTCTAGACAAAAGGAAGCTGATGTTACTAGACTACTATCAGGCAAAGTAAACTTTAAGAAGCACTGCTAAGGGCAGAGAGGGATGCTTCAGTATGATAACACAGCCAATCCATTAAAAAGAGAACACAACTCTAAATTCACATGAATCTACGGATACTGGGTGGCACAGGTCATGATCCCAGGGCTCTGGGATTCAGGTCTGCATTGGCCTCCCTCCTTAGCAGGAAGTCTGCTTCTCCCTCTTCCTATGGCCCTCACCACGTTCTTGTTCTCTCTCATGCTCTCTCTCAAACGAATTAAGAAATAATTAAGGCTATAATTAACACTGCTGAATGGTATATTTCAAAGTTATTAAAAGAGTAGATCTGAAAAGTTCTAGTCAGAAAAAAATAAATGTTTCTTTTCTATTTCTTTTTGTTTTTGTATCTATGAGATAATGGATGTTAACTAAACTTGTGGTAATAATCTCACAATATATATAAGACAAGTCATTATGCTGTATACCTTAAACTTATATATGTTTATCGATAAGACTTTGGGAAAAAAATTGAAACCACAAACACAAAATGAAATTCACAACCATGGTGGGAGATTTTAACATAATTATCCACTCACTAATAAGTAAGAAAACAAATAAAATATATAAGTTATAAATAAAATTATTAACAAATTACACCTAACTTGCACATATACAGCAATGCAACAAAATGAAGAGAATCATTTGCAAGTATATGAAATTATACCTAAAATGACCATAAAGCTTTAATTTACATAGAGCATATTCTCTGCCCACAGTGGAATTAAACTACAAAATAACAAAATAGGGGTGCTGAGTGGCTCAACTGGTTGAGCATCTGACTCTTGGTTTCATCTCAGGTCATGGTTTCTGGGCTCTACATTCAGCCACTTGAGGAATCTCTTCCTCTACCTCTGTTTCTCCCCACCTTCTCAAATAGATAGGTAGGTAGGTAGATAAATAAATTTAAAAAATAACAAATTGTGACCTTAAAAATCTTTACGTGTGGGGAGCCTGGGTGGCTCAGGGGGTTAAGCCTCTGCCCTCACCCCAGGTCATGATCTCAGGGTCCTGGGATCCAGCCTCAGCAGGGAGCTCTCCCTCTGCCTGCTTCTCTGCCTACTTACGATCTCTTTCTCTCTGTCAAATAAATATATAAAATGTTTATAAAAAAAAAATCTTTACGTGTTTTGAAACTAAGCCATACAATTCAAAATAACCATGGGGCAAAAAAGAAATCACAATGAAATTTTTAAAATATTTTGAAGTAAATAATCATGAAAATGGGCTTTATTAAAACTTGAGGTTTAGAGAAAAATTTATAATCTTAAATGCATAACTTAGGGGGAAAAGCAAGCTAAAAATCAATGATGGAGGTAAAGAGTTACCAAACTATGGCCCAGAGGCTAGTTATCTGCTTTTGTAAATAGTCTTATGAAAATACAGAAAAGCTTACTTGTTTAAGTATTGCCTATGGGTGCTTTTGAGATACAACATAAGAGATGAGTAATCGTGAAAAAGACTGTATTGGTCACAGGCCTAAAATATCTACTATCTGGAGCTTTGAAAAGAAGGTGACCTGATCTAGTCATTTCTCTCAAGTTAAAAAAAAAAAAACACAAACATATTAAACAGAGAAAATGTAGCTGAAATTGAAAGGAAGCAAAAGACACAGCTCTAAAATATGTCACTTTAGCATGTGCATTATTTGGGACTGAAAGCAATCTGGACCAAATACACTCAAAAACTTTTACCTCTCCCTTAATTACGTAGATAGGGGCTTTACCACAGAAAAAAAGCTATTACCAGAGATAACTTTGATCTGAATGACCTGTCGAGACAAACATCTAATTACTCAACTTATGCCCTTCTTATGCTCCTGTGAATTACTCCCCCCACCACTTCCCATTGCTTAACTCAGGAAAGCATATAAGGCTATAACTAGCTGATTGCCATTGGAAATCATATTTTTATGAAGCTCCCTTATGTACAAAATTAAATTTGCATTTCTCCTGTTAAATCTGTCTTATCTCAACTTAATTATTATATGGGCCAAAGAACCTAGAAGGGTAGAGGAATCTTTTTCCTAACCTACAAAATAGACAAGTTCCTACCCAACCTTAAAACCATTAAAGGAATTAAATTGTAATTATATTCCCACAAACAAAATTCCAGGCGCAGGAAAATTTCCTGGATAATTTTACCAAACGTTTAAGGATTCATAAACATATCACCCATCTTTAACTCTTACACAGCTTAAATTTAAAAAGAGGGAGCCCTTTTCCTTCCTAGCTGCTTGAAGCTCTGCCACCATCATGAACAACACACGAACTATCCAGACCAAGAAATTCTTGACCACCTGACTACTTCAGCAGAAACAGATGGTCATTAATGCTCTTCACCCCAGAAAAGCAACAGCAACTAAGACAGAAATTCGGGAAAAACTAGCTCAGATGTACAAGAACACATCAGATATCATCTTTGTATCTGGATCAAGAACCCATTTTGATGGTGGCAAATCAATTGCTTTTATGATTCCTTGGATAATGCAAAGAAAAAGGAACCCAAACATAGACTTACAAGACATGGCCTTATGAGAAGAAAAAGACCTCAAGAAAACAGTAAAAGGAACACAAGAACAGAATGAAGAAAGTCAAGGGAACTGTAAAAGCCAATGCTGGTGCTGGTAAAAAGTTTGCTGGAGATTGGACAACAGAAGGACTAAAGATTCTGCAGAAACTTGATCTGTGGTGATTGTGCAGATTTTTTATGAGAGGATTAATAAACTTAAGAACTTTAAAACAATAAAAAATAAAAATAAAAGAGAGAAAAGTTTCCCACTTACTTAATGAAATCAGCATACTTTCAACGCCAAGACCTGACCAAAAACAAAAATTATGAAAAAGGATAATTCTATGACAATATCATTCAAGAACATAAGTGCAAAAATCTAAACAAAAGTTTATAACCTGAATTCCATATTATATAAAAATGACCATGGCAAGTTTACTCTAAGTATAGAAGATCTTTTAACATTGATTTTAGAAAATTATTTACCACTTTAACAGAATAAAGGAAAAAAAAAACTCAACCATGTTGGGAAATGTAAAGAAAGTATTTGATAATATCCACTATGAAATTTTAATAAAAACTCTTGGCAAATTAAGAATAGAAGTAAAATTTCTTAATTTCACAAATGGTATCCAAAAGAAAGTCATATGTCATGGTGAAATAGTGGCCATTTGGTCTCTAAACTTAAATTCAGATAAAGATTTCACTCTCACCATTTCTGTTCAACACTGTTCTAGAGGTCCTAATAAGTGCAGTGATATGGGAGGAAAAAATAAAGCATAAATATTAGAAAGAAACATAAATAAAACTTTTCATAGATGATACAACTGCATATATAGATAATTCTAAGAAACTCACAAAAAAACCTTGAAATATTACCAATTAAATTATTAGTTTAAAAGAGCAATAAACAACAAACAATTGTGTTTTATCCTAGGAACAAGTAAATTGGAAAAGGAAATTTACATGGTTTATAAATAATATCAGCATAATAATACTGAAGAACAAATTTAATACAAGTGTGTAAAATCTCTATACCAAAACTAAAATATACTGATGACAGAAATTAAAGAATACATAAAGAGATTGAGAGATCTATTATGTTCATGGACTCAAAGACATCAAAATATCAATACTACAGATCCAAAGGCAGAAGACTTAAATTTTCTATTTTCAAGACTTAATCTAGTTAAAGATACAATTTTTAAGACCTGTGGTTGTTGGAACAATAGACAAATCAAAAGACAGAATGAAAAGCCCAAAAAATAGACCCATAATATATGGTCAATTGATTTTCAAAAAGGCACCAAACAATTTAATTAGGGAAAAGAAAGGCTTTTCAACATGTAGTAATTACAAGACAATTATACATTTTTTTTGACAATTATATTTTTAATATGAACCCTTCACCAAATAGTACTTGAACAACTGGACATCCATAGCCAACCCACCTCGCCCAAAAAAAAAAGAAACTAGACACAGATATTATACCCTGCACAAAAGTTAACTCAAACTGCATCGCAGACCTAAATACAAAATACAAAACTATAAAATCTGTACAACATAGTTGAAATCTAGACAACCCTGACTGTGGTGATGGCTATTTAAAGAGAATGCTGAAGGCACAATCCATGAAAGAAATAAATGATAAGCTAGATTTCAGTAAAATTAAAAACTTCCACTCTGTGAAAGATGATGTCAAGTGAATGGGGAGACAAGCCATAGATTTGGAGAAAATATTTGCAAAAGAGCTATCTGATAACGAAATGTTATCCAAAATATGTCAAAAACTCCTAAAACTCAATGATGAGAAAACAATCTGGTTAAAAACTGGCCAAAGACATTCCACCAAAGAAAATATACAGTTGGCAAACAAGGATAGGAACAGATGCTCAACATCATATGCCATTGGGGAATTACAAATTTAAACACTGAGATTCCAATACACACCTATTAGAATGGCCAGTATCTGGAATGTTGACAATACCAAATGTTGGCAAAGATGCAGAGCAACATGAATTCCCATTCACTGCTGGTAGCAATGCAAAATGGCTTGCCCAAACTGTAACACAGTTTGCAGTTTCTTACAAAACTAAACTTACCATATGATCCATCCATTAAATGCATTCCTTGGTTTTTGCCCAAAAGAACTGAAAACTTATGTCCACACAAAACAATGCACAAGGATGTTAATAGCAGCTTTGTTCATAATTGACAAAATGTAAAAGCAACTGAGATATCCTTCAGGTGAAAGATTATTCATCATTATTCAATGGGCTATTACTCAACACTAAAAATAAACTAGCTATTACACTATGAAAAGACCTGAAGGAACCTTAAATGCCTATTACTAAGTGAAAGAAGCCTATCTGAGAAGGCTATCTGTACTATGATTCCAACTGTATATGACATTCTAAAGATGACAAGACTTTGAACACAGGAGATATATCAGAGTTTTCCAGGTAAGGGATGAGGCAGTAAGAATTACACAGATTATACAGAGATTTTTGGCACAGTGAAACCATTCAGTTTATTTAAAATAGCAGACTGGTGTCATTATAAATTTATCAAAATTCAAAGAATATACAACACCAAGAATGAAATCTAATGTAAACTATGTATCTGGGGTGCTAATCATTTGTCAGTGTGGGTTCATCAATTATTAACAAATATGTCCCCCTGGCGTAGGATGTTTTTGATACCTAAGGAGGTGGTGCCTGTGAGGGGGCAGGGGGTACATTCCACTCAAGTTTGCTGTGAATATAAACCTGCTTTTAAAAAAATATATTATTAAATCTGGTGGGGGGAGGGGAGCTTGCTCTGTAGGTGACCCTGCAGACAAAATGTGGAATGTTACAGTAGTGGGAGGGGCAGTCAGGGGAACAAGTAGTGCTTTCTGCTCAATTTTTCCGTGAATCTAAAACCTCTCTTAGGAACAGACTATTAAACAAAACACACAAACCAAGAAAAAAAGGGGGGGTGGGGACAAAAAAAAAAAGAAAAACAAACTCTTAAGAACCCCTAGTTGCCACAGGGAAGGTAGGGTGAGAGCTGGGGAAGTAGCTGAAGGAGTACACCGGAAACTAATATAACACTGTATTTTAATTAAAATTGAATAAGAAATTTTTAGAAAATATTGAAATTGAATGAAAATGAACATTGATTTCTGCATTACCATATATATAAAACTTAATTGATGATGGATAATAGACCTAAACATGAAAGCTAAAATTGTAAAGCTTTTAGAATTAAGCATAAGTATTTAGTACCTTCATTATCTTGGGTAGACAAATTTTCACAGATCGAACAATGAAATACTAAACATAGAAGAAATACTGATGAGTTATTCTTTATTAAGATTAACTTCTCTATGAAAATATACCATCAATGGTAAATGTGTAAGCCTGACGATTCACAGACATGTACCCTGGGACAAATAATACATTATATGTTAATTTAAGAAAAAAGAAAATATACCATCAAATGAATAAAGAGAAAAGCCACAGAATGAGACTGTTTTCAATATATTTATCTAATAAAAGACTTGTATCCAAAACATAGAACTCTTACCTACAATTTCTATTTTGTTTTTTAAGATTTTATTTACTTATTTGAGAGAGAAAGAGAGAGCTCATGGGGGAGGGGGGGGAGCTCCCCACTGAGCAGGAAGCAGGACGCAGGATACAGGGATCCAACCCAGGACCTGGGGGATCATGACCTGAGCAGAAGGCAAATGCTTAACCAACTGAGCTACCCAGGCGCCCCTACAATTTCAAAAAGACAAAATGATCCACTAAAAATTAGCCAAAGAATAAGACGCTTCACAAAAGAAGGTATGTGCATGGCCAATGAACACAAGACAAGAAACTCAACACCATTAATCATCATAGAAATGCAAATTAAAATCAAAATGAGACAAAACTTAACAACCATCAAAATGATTAAACAAAAAGACTAACACTAGATTATCAATGGGGCTGCTGAGATCCTTAAGGAAAAGACATGAACTTTTACCCACCACTTTACCCCCAGTGATTACTATTGTACTTCTGAATAGGACAGTATTAAATAACTATTCAGTAGATACATGGATCCATGAGTAGGAGGCAGAAAAGGTAGCAGGAGAGGGCAGGAGAGAAGAATGAACAGCAGGAGATGAGGGGAAAACGGAGGGCAAAATAATCAGAATCAAACAGTTTCTTACTTAAAACTCATCCAGCCTTTAAACTGCATATTTTAAAAGCAAAATACATTTGAAAAATCACATGAATATTAAATCAATCCCTCTTTAACAGAATCCAAAATTTTTCAAAAAATACCAAAAAAAAAAAAAAAGCAGAGGTCCTGTTATAAAACCAATGTAGCAGGATCTGAAACACAAAAAAATTGCCCATTCCCTAAAGAACTAAGACCAACAAAAAAGCTGAATTACCAATTCGGACCCACTCCAAAATGTATCAGCATACCTCACTATTTTGATAGGTTCTTCTTATGAAGTTTTCTGCTTATTAAACATGTTCAGGTATCACTATTAATACTCAAGGCCCATGTAAATTCAATTCTATGCTTACCTATTGCTCTTTAATTGTGTGCTACTATACATTTAAGTTCTAAATCACACAGGATTCAGTTTAGTTCTAAATACATTTGAGTTAAATTTTGTATTTTCTAGGCAATTCCAATTTTCTAAATACAATATAAAATATATACACATTCATAACAGAAAAGCATGCTGGCCATCTCACTAAACCTCACTAAACTATCTATGTTGAAGGAGGTCAGGTGTGTTACCTTGCACCCCAGCTGACCTTTCAGCAATCAAATTCCATGGCTTTCCTTTAAATTTCCAGCACTGGATCCCTCCCGGTTTTATCCACATGTGAGGTCTGGAACTAATCTTTTTATAGGTTACAGGTCTCAGATACCAGCCATGAACACCCATATGCCCTGTATATCCATTATATTCCTCTAAATGATTGAAATCAAGTAGTTGACAGGTTAACACAAAGCCTAAAAATAAATCATAGCAGAAAGGTCTGCCCTCCAAAAATTTTGGGAAGTTGGAAAAACAGTTCATCATGTTGGATTCATAGTGATTAAAAATTCCCCATGTCCCCTATCTTCAGAATGCCCCCGTGACTCTCAGGAATCCCCATGGATGGTCACAAGATTACCACTTTTAGCACTCTGTGCCGGAGACCTTTGCTGTTACTCTTTCCAAATGAAAATGTCTCCATCCATCGAACTCTTATTGTTTCCTTTCTGCTAGATTACATGCTGTATAACACGATCAAGAAATTTATGAAGAAGCAAGAAAAGGTAACCAGGTTCTATTTCCCCTTATGGGAAACATTTACCACTGTCACAGGGAGCCTCTAGAGACAACCAGAACACACAAAAAGCTAAAGATACTGACTCTTACACAAATCTGGTCTCTAGGACTAACGGAGGCAATGCTGGTTAGTCCATTCACCCGCACTTAGCCTTCGGACACCAGAAGAGGCCCCTTCAATGAAAGGCAATATTGCCTTCTTCCCTTCAATATTTTGAGGACAATGGAACCATACTGCCTTGACACTTTTCCCAAAGAAATAATTCAGCGTTCCGAATTATGTGAAAAGCCTCCATACTTGGCACCATTACCAGGCACCAAAGAGCTAACTCGGCAGGCCAAGGTTATCCAAATACTGCACAATCCAAAGGTCTTCAGAATGACCCTTGAAAGGGTTCTGGGAGATCACCTCTAAATCACTGGAATATCCTTACTGACAGTGTCTTTGTAAACCTGAGGTTTTGTTCCACACCACAAGAGAATATGCTAACATCAAGATTTAACTTCGGCCTGAGGCCACATGGTATTTGGGGGGGGGGGGGGGG
>CM052801.1:78322515-78352158 GCA_028533885.1 Nasua narica | reverse complement strand
CCTGTGCCCAGTTTTTCCTGGACAGTGCCCTAAGCATCTTTTTCCTTTGCTGATTTTAATCTGTATCCTTTTACTATAATGAACCATAGTGCTAAGTACAGCTTTTTGAAGTTCTATGAGTCCCTTCAGCAAATCACCCAATCTAAGGGTGGTCGTGGGGGCCCCAAAGACAATGTTTTTTGTTTTCACATAATAAACAAAATAGTCTTTTGTTGAGAAATTGTACACAAGCTCTCTTGCACTTGCTTGCACTCGCTCTCGCTCTCTCTCTCTATATATAATATGTTCTCCAGTTATGAAATTAATTTACCGCTATAAGCAACCATTTTGACAAACTGCAAGAAAAGACAAGTGTGAAAATGAGAGTTATTTATATTCAGACAAATGGCAGACGAGTCTCCACAGCAGCCCAAAGGCAAAATATCGGTGGCTCTGGGAGGGAGACAAATTAGCCTGGCATTTTTAATTAAAATTGGGATGCTTCCTGGAATGCATAGATTTTTTTCTTTCAACTTCTCTCTCACCAAAGAAAAGAGCCACACATTTTAAAATATGTTTCTAAAATAAAAAATGAATACATTAAATTTGAGCACATATTAAAGTGCATTGGTTTACCTTTATTTGGTTTTCCCTCATATCCATACTGTAATTTGAATTTCCAGAACTAAAATATCGACTTATGAAATGAAAATTTGAAGGCAGGAAGGTTAATTGTGAACTGAGTTTTGACTTCCTGGCATTTTTTTTAACACTTACAGCCTATTTTCATCATTCAAAGCTATTACAAAATGTTCTGGTCTATACAAAGGGGAATAGAGAAAAGAAAAAATAAAATCCAAGAAGTGAGAAGAGAAAGTAGAAGCAAACCCAGTGTTATATCCTGAAACTCCTACCCTTCCTATAGCTCATGGGTCTAAGAATACTCTACCAGCCACAGTCAAGTGACATAGAAATACTCTTATCCTTTGGTAACCTTCCAGCTCCTTTAAAGCTGCACTAACTTTTGTCGTTTTTGGAGAGACTCAGGATGATCTCTGGACTCCCGGCCAAAATGGTACCGGAAGAGCCCAATTTCTTTCCTCTTTATCAAACATTGCTCAACTTGTTTCTTGCCTTTTCATAATCCTATACTCTGCAATGGGTAGATGCTAAAGTGATTTTCCTTTACGTAAGTGCACCAGACGTAGACGAGAAAACTCTTGATCTAAAGCTTCAACCATAGGTAAAGTTAACCATGAAACAGGCTTGTCACCCCACTCCAAAAACTATTGTCTCAGGGTGCCAGGATGGCTCAGTCAGTTAAGCATCTACCTTCGGTTCAGGTCATGATCCCAGTGTCCTGGGATCGAGCACCACATTGGGATCCCTGCTAATAAGTAGGGAGTCTGCTTCTCCCTCCCCCTGCTAAGTAGGGAGTCTGCTTCTCCCTCCCCCTGCTCTTGCACACTCAATTGCTCTCTCTCTCTCTCTCTCTCTCGAATAAATAAGATCTTTAAAACAAAAGAGGAAAAAACTATTGTCTCATAACCTTAGCTGAGAATTGTCTTGCTGACCCTGGCTGTAAATTTAGCCCAATCTAGAAAACTCGGCATCTCTTCTTACCTTTAAAATACCTAGTTCTTGTTCAATCATCCTAGGGATAATATATATCTCAAATTGGATTAAAGAATTCAATCTCTAATCCAAAAGACTTTTGCAAAGTAGCAAAAGTTACAACACACTTTTTTCTCACCTATTGTATTTGGGATAGTTATCATTGCAGAAGCTGTGACCAGTCAACACTCAGAAACTGAGGACCAGTAGAGGAGCCATTTCCATTCAAGCTGTGTGGACTTTCACTCAACATTCAAGTGACTAATTAGTTATCACTCAACGACTATATACCAGGAACTGTGTTATTTGCTGCATTCTATTTCTCATTCAAACTCAGGTGTTTTTGGAGGTTGGTAGTTCATTGTGCTTCCTTTCCCAAATAATACCTTCTCATTTCCATAATGACTTTTAATACCTATATCCAGAAACGGGTTCAAATGGCTAATTTCTATACTACTGAACTGGAAGGTAAGAAAAATCTCTAGAGAGATACTTTTGACATATTTTCTAATACCCTTCAATTCATAATCTAGAAGCAATCAACTAGTCTGCATAATAGTAACAAAAGCTAAACGTAAGGCAACAGCTTTGTTTCAAATCACCTATTCAAATAAATAGGCTTATAACCATCCTTGAGACTGAAGCATGCTTTCAAAATACCCTACCAAGAATAAAATACAAAGACCATCTCTGCAGGTGACAACACACAGGTGGTTCACAACAATCACCGAACAGGTTTATACTTGCTCTCTCCTGGTAGATTTCAGTGAGCCCTGAAGCTCTCTTTCGATTCAAAGTAGCCTCTCAGCTCTATCTTCTAGACATCCAGAATGAACACTTCATATAGCAAACGCAAACTAAAAGAAGAAAATAACTGCTGTTCAAAATCCTGATTTAAAGTAATCATGATAAAGTTAAGTAATAATTAGCACAGTATACTGAAAAGGAAGGAAAGTTGGGAACAGAATAAACTATTTTAGAACTACATCCTTATAGGGGAACCCGGGTGGCTCAGTCAGTTAAGCATCTGCTTTCGGCTCAGATCATGATCCCAGGGTCCTGGGTTCGAGTCCCATGTTGGGCTTCCTGCTCAGTGGGGAGTCGGCTTCTGCCTCTCCCTCTGCCTCTCCTGCTTGCGTCTGCTCTTGCTCTCAGATGAATAAAGAAAATCTTAAAAAAAATAAAATAAAACTCTATCCTTATAAAATGGAAGTATATTCACAGAAATAGAAAATTTGGAAAAATGTTCACCTGGATGATGCAGTGGTTATTTCTGGGCAACAAAATTATGAGTGATTTTTAGAAAAATTTTATTTCACTGACTTTTCTACAATAAACCTATTTTGTAATTACTAAGCTATTTAAAATAAGAAAAATTAAAATCTCCATGAATACTGAGAGATACTTAAGAAAGTAGCTTTTAGGAGCATAGACATTTGTATGTAATATCTTAAGACAGTGTTAAACATCTCATACAGTGCCTAACTCATAGAAAGTGAGTAATAAATGCTCACAGAATTGAAGGAAAATATGTCCTCCTTTCTATACAAGAAGCGATCTTAACATTTCAGCTGCATTTAGCTAAAATACCTCCATTTTTTGTTAGTAAGCTTTGAAATTGACTTGTACTCTGGGTATTACCTGATAAACTCCATCTCTTCCAAATTTATCCCATTTATCAACGTTGGAATCTGCCCTGGGTTGCAGTGGCAAAATCTTCTATTTGATTACACTAGCTTTGGTTTAGCAACATGGGTGGAAGCTCAACCCATGAGCATTTAGTCTAAATCACTCAAATCTGACCCTAAACTCTCAAACCTTCCCCATAAAAAATGTTAAGGCTCGGAATATTACTGAAATAACCTCTGTGAAACCACTAGAAATTCTCTAATGCACGCTTTTCTATAAATTCCAACATTACCAACACTCAATCACTAGGTAATAAAACGTTTGATCTCAGCAACAGAGTTGAGTTTTCTTTGCAGCCATGCATTTTGAAAATATACCCAGATGGAAGTATGGCTTTGCAAAACTGCCTGATTTTCAGAAAAAGCTATTTCTTTTGGCCACATTATCTTATTAATATGCTGACAGAACCCGTAAAGGAAATAATAACATGAGGCATAAATCCAGAAAGGAAAGCAGTAGTGGTTGATGATTTAGGTACTGATGGGCGTTCTTTATGCTGGAAATGTAAAAATGCATTTTAAAACCATGGTATGTGATAGCTCCTACTGGTTAATTCAACACCTTGAACCACACTTTTTTTTAATACGGAAAATCAGATTCTAGTCAAAACTTATCTTTGTTGATGACTGACACCTTGAATGGCCTCTTCCCCATGGAAGTGAGCCAAGCACAAACCTCAACTATAGCCACTGCCGTGGCTAACAAATCCCTGAACAAAGGCGGTAGGATGGGCTTAGTGGATATAGAGGCATCTGAGAGAAAACTCACCCCACAGAAAGAGACGCATGGATGGGAAAAGACAAAAAACTTGATCATGCAACAAAGCCTGAGTGATCTGGATGGAGTAGTTATTCCACATTGAATACAGGGCCACTCAGCGCTCCAATCTGTGCTGGGCCTAGCCTCATCCATACATAGGAATTCCAAGAAGAGAGAAAATTGTGATTTAAGTTGCAAAATGCTGTTTCCACCCAAAGCTCTGACACATTGGGAAGCACATTGTTCTGGAACTCCTCTAACAGTATAGAACAATGCGAAAGAGTGCTGTCTTGGACCCAAAGAACTGCTCGCCTGTGCCAACATCAGTGTTTTAAATGACCTGGGGGGGGGGGGCAGCGCCCGCCCACACCTGGGTAGCTCAGGTGGTGATCCAAGGGTCCTGGGATCAAGTCCCAAATCAGGCTCCCTGCTCAGTGATGAGCCTGCTTCTCCCTCTGCCTTTCCCTCCCATTTGTGTTCTCACTCACTCTGCCCGCGCTCTCTCGCTCGCTCTCGCTCTCGCTCTCTCTCTCTCACTCAAATAAATAAGTTAGTTAATTAAATGTCAGAGGGGGCACTGAGACAAGGAGCAAGAGCGTCCAAGGGAAGAGCGGCAGCACCCAGCAGTAGGCTGCCATTTGCCCTAAGAGGTAATGCAGCAGTGATGGAGCCCTGCTCGGGGTCCATAGTACCAAGGACGACCCCGCCATCACACCGCACACTACAGTGCCTCACAGAGTGACTGCAGTGCAGGGTGGGGTGGACGGATGGACTAGTACCAAGTAGAAGAAAATACAGAGGGAGAAGTGCCCAGAAGAAGCACACAACATAAACTGTGTGGGTTTGCAAGTTGTATCTGGACACTGAGAAATAACAGGCACAGATAAGGAAGAGCAAGATGGGGTTAGAGGCTTTGCAAGGAGATGGAGGTCTGTATAAGTTAAGGAAGAAGAAAGAGTCCATGAAATGTCAGTTGGTACTATTAATGGTTCTCATTTTCCTTACCTGTAAAGTGGAGCCATCCATTGGGAGTTAAGTGAGACGCTGTATCTCAAGCCTTTAGAACACCAGCCAGCACAGATACTACCAATGTAGTTGATTTGTTACTGTTGCTATAAAGTTACAGTATATTTTACAGTATATTTACAGTGCATTTTTGTTACATATGTGTATATATATTGGTTTTTTAAATTTATTTTATTTTACTTAAATTCAGTTAATTAACGTATAGTGTATTATAAGTTTCAGAGGTAGAGCTTGGTGATTCATCAGTCATGAGTAACACCCAATGCTCATTACTTGTGTATATATATTGTTAAACAAAGGCAGGACATTAGTTGGAAACGATCAACAATTTGTTCTCATAGGTACCACCCAGAGTACGTTTCTAGGGCTTTAGATATAATCTGCAACTCCAATTCCTCTTCAGAAATCCCAGAGAAATCTATGGCTTTGTAAATATGAATAGAACAATGATATAGGATTATTTGCATTTTATAAAAATTACATTCATAGATAATTCATTGGCATTTTAGAAGTCTTGCTCTTTATAGCAAGTAAATTTCTCTATGGCTGTCATGATTCTCTCTACAGCTCAATGCCCATGGGTTGGATGGTTAGCTCTCACCAGCTATCCATTTATCATTTAGCACCACGCTTACAATAAGGGTCACTGCCATCACAGAAACTTTGGTGCCTGGTTTATGTTGACTTGGTGAATAAACTAATCTCACATTAAGCATGGAAACTGATTCAAAGTTCCTTTAGTATAAGCGTTCTCTTATCATTCCTTTTTTTTTTTTTTTTTTTTAAAGATCACTACCCTAAAGTAACAAGGCATGTATTCAAAACAAAGGTACGATCTTTAGAGCATGGATTAAGGAAACGAAAACATCTTGGTTCCGAAACCCTCCACTGTTATTGATCATTTCTGGCACCCCATGAGAGAGAAGTGAAAAATGATCCTCTGGATACCCTGAACCTCTTTCTTAGATCACAAACTATTGGAAGCTCATGAGTGTATATAAGGTTTACTGCAGTAAGTTGGAGCAGTAGGACAACTCTCTTAAGGAAGCTTCTTCACTCTAGCACTTTCTCTTATGCAAGACAGTATTAAAATGTTTTAAAAGAGAGACCGCCCTGGTTGTGACCTGTGGCCTTGAGCTTCCAGTATGTGTTTCCTCTCCTTCATGGCAGAGAGAGTAAGGCAACAGAAGCAGAAGTCTATACCTTCCACCTGGTTCCCAGCTTGTATAAGCAGATGGATGATGCTACCATCCACTGAAAGACATGAAAAACCACCATTCAGGAAAAACAAAACAAGAAACAAAAATCCAAAAACACCTGTTCAGGCAAAGTTCTCCATTTTCTATGGGTCCTTCAGCACTCCTCGACACCAAGTACCCAGAAAATTCGTGTAGTCATCTGCCTATACAGGTCAAGACCCTTGTCTTAGGCTGCCATTCCAAACTATTCCCGACTCACCTCTTTTCTTTTTTCACACAGTGCTGAGAAAGAGAACCTCCCAATTCTGTGCATTCTTTCCTCAGGAATTTTCTCTTTATGGTCTATTTCAGTAATAAATCCAAACAAAGATATTAATGGAGGCGAATGGTTTGGGAAGTTTTTCCATCCATTTAACCACAACTGGGCTATAAAATAAACTTCAAAAAAAAAATGCAAAAAAAGTGGGAATTTGAGGTCCTACAGCAAGGTCAGAAAAGGATACACTTTTGTGCATGTAGAGATTTTGTGCTCATCAAATTATAATATGTAAGCTCCTGGTCTCAATTTAACAGAACATTCAAGAAAAGACAAGAAAACCCAGGCATCCTCCTGCATGAAACTTTCTGTCGTTGAGTGGAAATGACAACTGCCTGCCTGACTTTAACTCGCACAGGACTTTCTTTTAAAACTTTTGACAAGGAACTTATCATTTTAATATTTTTTTTTGCTATTTACCTAAGCACATGTATTCAACCCTACTAAGAACCGACTCAGCTCACACACTTTCTTCTTTCCCATGGTCATTTCTTACTATTCTTGCTCTCTACTATACACACACACACACACACACATACACACACGCACGCACACACACACACACACACACACACTTCCTGCTTTACAAACAGTGCATGCTCGATCAATTCCTATGGAATAAATTACCAGATTTTAGGAGAAAGATTTTAAAATTCTACCTGCACATGGAGAAAGGCATTCTCTTCTCCCCTAGGATTAAAAGGCAACATAGGTGGGCTGCCTGGCTGGAATTCAGGGTACTGAGTTTGAGCCCCACATTAGGCAGGAAGCCTATATTTCTTTAAAAAGGCAACGAAAGCAATAAACTGTTATCTCTGGTGATCAGAGCCAAAATACGCATCTCCCAAAGCCTTGTCTAACCCACAGTTTGCTTTTATTTTTACTTCTTTAGCAAACCAAAGAAACCACCTTATATGCTTTAACGCTATTGATATTTTATTTAATGCCAAGTTCAAGAGTTAAGATTTTACCATAAGATACCATGAGACAAAAGACAAATATAAATCTACAGCTTGGTCTGTAAGAGAACCTCATTAATTTAGACCACAATAATACAAAATTTGTGATCATCTAGAAAAAAAAGTTTAGTATGCTAAATAATACAGACAAAATTTCGAGGAGCATATTTATACTTTTAAAGCAACTATTTCAATCATTTTAGAAGTAGTCCCTTGTTTGTCAATAACACATAAGAATATTATAGATCATTACCTACTCACTAAGACATCTCCACTAAGGAACCCTACTGAGCTGTCACTTAATATTTCTAATTCTTGGGGTACCTGTGTGGCTCAGTTGGTTAAACATCTGCCTTTGGCTGAGGTCATGATCCTGGGGTCCTGGGATCGAGCCCCCCCACATCAAGCTCCCTGCTCAGTGGGGAGCCTGCTTCTCCCTCTCCCTCTGCCACTCCCCCTGCTGTGCTATCAAATACATAAATAAAATCTTAAAAAGATATATTTCTAATTCTTACTACATTGTAATTGATTCTCTCTCCCTCTGCTGGAAATCAAGTTTGATGATGGTAGAGTCTTGTTGTTTTGTTCATTGTTATATTCCCAGAACTTTAAACCATGCCTGGCATGTACATGTTTAATAAATAGTTGCTAAATAATTAAAAGAATAAATGATAGTGGTAAGTGTACTCGACACTAAGAGAGTTGCGGTGTTTTAAATATAGTCTATTATTCAAGCTTTCGAACTAATGCAATAGCCCCCAAGATGTTCCAATCTGTGCCACTTATTATCTTTACCTCCCAAGATTTGTCATTTTGCAAATCATCAATACAGATTAGCAGAGAAATGTTGTCTTCTTCAAAGCTGTAAAGGTGGAATCACTTTTAGAAATGCAATATAAATTCAGACACATGTGAAGAATTTCATTTCCTTGGTTGGACAGTTATCAGCTATTTCCACCAGTTCATTGGCCAAAAGAATACATAGTTGATCTATCAAGTAGATATACCACCGCTTGCTATGTACTGGGGAAAATGTTTTATGCAATGCAAATTTCCTTAAGACTGAAAGCCTTAAACAACATCTTTCTTCCCCCTCTGCCATCTTCCCTCCTACACCACCCACCATCTACTCCAACCATTTTTGAGAATTAGTGTTCAATTTCCACGTACGTCTCCTAAGCAAACAGGCTGAAAGAACTCATGGTGTTTAAAGAACATCATTTTTAAAGAGCAAATCAATTATACCTAATCTCGTCTTCAAACACAAAGAGGTTTCAATGCTGAATGCATGTGTTCGACCTCCATTAGCTCATAAACTTTAATGTTTCTATTGTCATTTGTTTATTGTGTTCTTTGATTTGACACCACTATTATCAAATGTCTCTGTATTAATGCTATTTTATAAATTCTCAGTAATATATCAGAAGCAAAGATAAACACCCAGCAAGTCAAAAGGCTTGGCTTTCACATATGTACCTGATCTTACCACTGGTTTTTGCCTAATACTTTCACTCCATACTAGCTCAGGGTACTTGTAGAAGCCATGTGACAAAATAATTTCAAAATGCTTAAAACGTATGTCTAGGGGCCCTCAAGGGACTGAACCTTTATTATTCACACGCTCCTGGAAATTCACCTCCTAAGGATGAATGTCTTCACAGAAACCACATCAACAGCATTAAATATGCTGCAAACGTTTGAGGAGCTGACACACACCTAAAACAGAATCAGAGAAGGGCCCTTACACACCCTGGATGGCAATGACATTCAAAAAGATCTTTTTTCTTTAGCAGTGAAATATATACTCTCCCTCACCCCATCCTAAAAAAGAAAATTACACAGCACCTCAGACTGTAAAACATACAAGCAGAGGGGCTCCTGGGTGAAGCAAGGCAGGAAGACCATGAGGCCTACCAGCTTGAGAGCTTGCGAGGTCAGCCCTCCACCACCAGAAAACCAGGCCTAAAGGCAAAGCAATAAAAGGCCAAAGAAAGAAGGGAAAAATTAGGGCAACCATGGTTACAAGACAGGCATGGCTAGGCTGTAGAGACAGAAGGACAAGCCAGAAGGTACAATCCAGAGCCAGAGTGTGAACCTGGAGCCGCTAGCTGCCTTATCTCGAAGACTCTACACTCAGACCGACCTAGTTGAGCACAACGGTAACCAATTTCCTCTAAGCGGAGTGGCGCACACAGGAACGGTGACTGCCCACGACAAGGATTAGGCAGCAACGGGGTACAAAGACCTAGCAGTGGGCCAGCTGCTGAAATTAACATGTCCCCCAGGAGAAAGTGATCTGCCTGCCTTCACCTCCAAAGCCAGCACTACGGCGCAATGAGCAAGCTGATGGTGAACACCGAACACTCCTTCCAGGCACAGGATCTGATTGACATGTATTCATTCGGTCTAACTCACTCCAGGGAAAGGCTTTTTTTTTAAAGATTTTATTTATTGGGGCGCCTGGGTGGCTCAGTGGGTTAAAGCCTCTGCCTTCAGCTCGGGTCGTGATCTCAGGGTCCTGGGATCGAGCCCCGCATCGGGCTCTCTGCTCAGCAGGGAGCCTGCTTCCCCCTCTCTCTCTGCCTGCCTCTCATGCCTACTTGTGATCTCTCTCTCTGTCAAATAAATAAATAAAATCTTTAAAAAAAATTTTTTTTTTATTTATTTATTTGAGAGAGAGAGAGACAGAGAAGCAGAATCCCTGCTGAGCAGAGAGCCCAGCTTGGGGCTTGATCCCAGGACCCTGAGATCATGACCTGAGCCAAAGGCAGAGGCTTTAACCCACTGAGCCACCCAGGCGTCTCAACAAAAGGCTTCTTTTAAAAGGATGTCTGACAACCTGGAAGAGAGTCAAACTACCTAGTCACCAATGAGTACTGAGCCACAATTATGGCTGTCATAGGCTTTCTCCATGTGGATAAGGAAGGTTGGTTCCAATCTACTGAGAGAGGTAGCTACAGATTCCCCTAGGATAAGGACTGTAACTCCTTACATATGGCAGCCTGAGCCACAGTACAGAGAACGCCGGAGAACAGTCATAAAAGCTAGTGAATATGGTATTCTAGTTCTTGGAGAATAATATTAAAAATCAATTAAATGAGGGGCGCCTGGGTGGCTCAGTCGTTAAGCACCTGCATTCAGCTCAGGTCATGATCCCAGGGTCCTGGGATCGAGCCCCACATCAGGCTCCCTGCTTGGCGGGGAGCCTGCTTCTCCCTCTCCCACTCCCCCTGCTTGAGTTCCCTCTCTCGCTGTGTCTCTCTCTGTCAAATAAAGAAAATCTTTAAAAAAAATCAATTAAGTGATAAATGAAAGGAAATGACTGTGTCTGTGAGTGTGTGAGTGTGTGTGAGTATATGAGTGGGGGTTTGGGGGGTGGGGTCCTTGGCATAAATTGTGTTCTGCCTCTTAGAACATGAGAAAAGACTTTTCTGTCCCTGGCTTGTTGTGGAAATTTGAACAGGTCTTTTCCCCTTTCTGGGCCTAAAGTATCACAACGGTAAAATGTAAAATACTGGTTTTATTAGTCTGAAGGCTCAGTGAGGTCTCTTGCAGCTCTCACAGTCTCTACAACTGCTTTTCACAACCTGGATTTCCACTCTAGGTGTAAAGACCACAGTCAAAGAGGGACTGCAGTCTTCCTTCCCTTGTGTCATTCCTTCAACATCTAATTATATTTTCATTTTCCATTTGTCATAACAGTTCTTTATGTAACCACACACATACATAGCAGGCAATCTTTGCCTTATTTTTAATAAAGACTAATTTCTTTTCTTCTAAAGTAAAGGTCATGGAGAAGCTCTGAATCCACCCCCCCCCAACACTTATACGGACATTTCTAGGGAGACCCAGGGATTGCTGGCCAGTGTAGTGAGACCAAAACACCTGCTGGTTATCCTCACAGCAGCTTTCAGGACTCCTGGATAAGGGGCAACGTGACACCAGATGAACGTATAGGAGATAACTTGGGTACAACAATAAATGATGGTGGAGTAAGCAGAGGAGAGGACAAAGTCCTGTCCCGAATCACTCCTTCTCTCTGGTTCCGAGAACTCTGCAGTCAGTCCTGAGCAGCAATTCACCAAAGTGGCAGATGCATCTGCCCAGGTGGGAGGAATATTGGTTTCTCATTTTGGTGTACGGTGCTAAAATGCAGGTCGATTTTAGTTTAGTTAGTATTTCTAAATTCTCTTACATGCAGCGGCCGTGGGAAATTCAAAATGAGGAAGTGAAATATAAAGGAAACACCCCTGTATTGACAAGAAATGGGTCCTAATATTAGAGGCATTGAGCAATTGCTCAGCTCGATAATGGCCTTCCAAAGATATACAGGAGCTAATTCATGGGACCTGTCAATGTCACCTTATATGACCAAAGGGACACTGCAGATGTGATGAACTTAAGGATCATAAAATGAGATTACCCTGAATAATACCAGTTGGGCCTTAAATGCCATCACACATATCCTTAGAAAAGGGACACAGAGGGAGATAGTACCACAGGGAAGAGGAGAAAGCAATGTGACTACTGAAGCAGACATTACAGTGATGTGGCCACAAGCCAGGGAAGATAGGTGGCTAACGGAAGCCAGAAGAGACAAGGAATGAATTCTTTCCTGGAGCTCCCATAAGGAAACAGCCACGTTGACACTTTGATTTGAGCCCTGTATGACTCAGTCCAGACTTCTGACTTCTAGAACTATAAAGTAATAAATTTGGGTTAAGCTACTAACACAGTGCTAATTTATTACAACAGCAACACAAAACCGATACAGCGTCTGCAATGTACCAGATACTGCATTAGGTACTTATCACAGATGACATCATTTCAGATCCATAAGAGCCCTGCAAAATACTATCATCTTCATTTCACAGATGTGAAAAGTGAGGCTCAATAAGCGATTAGTGGAATATACTCAGGTATATGCCACTTCAGAATCTTTTTTCCCAATACAACATGTACAAAAAATAACTACTATTGACAGCTTACACTCATCTGAAACCCGTGCTACAAAATTCACATTTATAACTTCATTTAATCCTCCCCGAGACTGAGATTTAAAAAATATTGAGCAGTTGGATAACAATGGGAAAATAACTTATTCTCTGTGACTCAGTTTCTTATCTGTAAAATGGAGCTGAAAATAGTATTAAAGTACCTCAAGAGTGTGTTATAAATATGAAATAGGGGCACCTGGGTGGCTCAGGTCATGATCAAGCAGTTGCCTTGGCTCAGGTCATGATCCCGGAGTCCCAGGATCGAGCCCCGCATCAGGCTCCCTGCTCAGTGGGAAGTCTGCTTCTCCCTCTCCCTCTGCTTCTCCCCAGTTCGCACTCGCTCTCTCGAACTCACTCACTCTCAATCTCAAATAAATAAATAAAATCTTAAAGATGAAATAATTTAATATTTGTGGGAAAAAAAGGTTAGGGGCGCCTGGGTAGCTCAGTCGATGAAGTATCTGACTCTTGGTTTCAGCTGAGGTCATGATCTCGGGGTCGTGAGATCGAGCCCTGTGTCAGTTTACACGCTCAGCATGGAATCAGCTTGAGATTCTCTCTCCTACAGCCCTCCCGCTCCTGCTCTCTCTAAATTAATCTTTTTTTTAAAAAAAAAAAAAAGGTCATAACATTGCCAGAACATAGTAAATTCTTTAAAAGTAACAAGGATGATACATTGTCTCAGGAATGTAGTCCTGCCTCAGGAACGTAGCTAACAGGTAAGCTTGAACTAGCTCCTTGACCAGATTATGAGGCCTTCAAAGACTGATATTTCACAAATTCAAGACCTGGATAGGCCTCAGTTTCCCCAAGTATGAAATGAGGGCTTTGGAAAACAAAGAGTTCTGTCATTACATGATCGCAAGGGAATTCCGGTGGTGGCTAAGTGCATCAAAGGTTTTGCTTACACAGTGCTTCGCAAAACTAGAACTATTTATTGTGTTCATACCTAGGGAATTTGAGAGCTCAAGGCAACCAGATCATTGCATGTCACAAAGCAGTTTATTTGCAGATGACAGTTTATACTTGCCAAGTCCTTTTAATTAGATGCTTTTGCTTCCTAATATGAGGAAGAGCATTAAACTGGCTTTTGAAAAGTGTAACAGCTCTTATATTTCAAAGCAATGAGCACTGTGACATCCAGCACTATTTTTACCACTAGCTAACCTTTTGTCATTTCTTTTCTGCCTCCTCTTAACAGTTGGGAGATAGGCCTAATATCTGTGGATGCCAGGTACCTCATTTAGCATGACAAAAAATTGGTAGAAGAGCACAAGCTCAAGCTTAAATGACTCCTCTGCAAACGGCAGATTCTCTGGCAACAGGAAAGATCACAATCCACCATCTGAAGGGGGTCGCGGGCCCTGCTGGGGGCCAGAGGTAAGAAGCAGACAGGAAAGGAAGCGGAAACAGAAGACAGAGGGGCTCAGAGTGGTGATCTTGAATGGGGAGACAAACTGCCTCTCCTCCCACCAAGGCCAAGGCCAGCGCTGCTGGGATCTACCTTTTACATCCCGACAACTTCAGATATCAACAGGGAACTACCCAGCAATGACCGACTTGTCTATTCAGGAGACTTTCTCAAACTGTATACTGTCTTACCGCGTAAGTAGGTCCTGTTGGACTAAATGTTTGTGTCCCCCACAAATCGTATATGTTGCACTCCTAACTGACAATGTAAAGGTACTAGAAGGATCTTTGCGGGAGGTGATTAGTGCGTGAGGGGCAGAGTTCTCTCACGCATCCCAGTATGTAAGCAAACCGGAGAGCCATGCCTCAACCGCAAACCTCACCATGCCGGCATCCTACTCTTGGACAGTGAGGAATAAATTTCTGTTGTTTATAAGCCACCCAGTCTAGGGTATTCTGTCACCACAGCCTGACTGACTCAAACCCAAGGTTAATAGTTTCCAGCTATTTTCACAAAATACGAGAGCCTGCATGTGACAATAGCTAAGCTTCCCAACTGACGGGTGAGAAAACGGTGCCAAAGAGTAACGGAAAGCCAGGATATATCCATTCAAAAAATGCTATATACATGTGCAAGTAATATATTTAATAAGTTTCCAGCAAGTATCTTGTGAAGTTCTTAAAATAATGTTATCCCTCCCCACTCTTGAGGCTGCTGTCAAGTGGGCATTTTGTCTCTTTCTTCCTCCTACCTCCTTGTCCTGATCTGGCCACCGAACCTCCTCCTCAAACAGGGTTGCTATGGAACTCGAATTTAAAGCTCTGACCAATGAGGCTCGCTGTTACTTTCTTAGGGGTTTATCCAGCTCCTCTCTAACGCAGTAGCACATGCCGAGGCAAAACCTGGGACAAACTCAAGAGTCTGCCTCCCGACTCTGTCCATGTGGTCCCACGTCAGTTCTATTGACTCTACCTTGCATCGCTGTTTTGATATCCCTCCGTTCCTCCCCAGAGCCAACTTCTCCGTTGGGAACGAGGAGAGTGTATAGAGGCAGCTTCAATGAGGACAACACCCAGGAGATTCACAGGCAAGAACAAAGGAAAAAGCATTTCAAGTGTCCAGACGGCATAGAATCACCTGCTCAATATGCAGATGTTTGGAGCCCACGCCCAGAGATCCTGACTCCTGAGGCCTGCGGGAGGGCCCACAAACTGTCCTAATCAACACACAGTTGTGTGGAACATCTCCTAATGCCCCACGCAGTTCTGCTAGTGGTGTTGACAGAACCCACCTTAAGAAATACATCTAGACACAGACTTAGAACGTCAACTACAGTTTGTTCATCTACAGAACTGTGCAGTGAAACCCCATTCAGTGTCTAAGGTGATACTTGGGGCTCGTCTGAACAAACTGGCCCATGTACACAAGAAAGACAATCCTGATCCCTAGGTATTGCTGAATAATGGCATGCTAAACAAATGCCTAGGAATGGCCTAGTTCTGTCCTGTAGCGTTCTAACTACATAAAAGCTCAATTTTCCAAGTACATCATATGCATTATTTTTTTGTCCTGCAAATATCTAAGCAAGAGACACTCTTTTTGTAGACCTAAACAGCTTTCTATCAAAATGTTATGCCACTTCACATTTTAAGGTGGCACGCTTCATGATGCTTGGCCTCAGAGCTCTTGGCACCTGCACAAAGGTAGTTTTTGCACATGAACCAAAACGTGCTTATAAATTCGAGGTGGAGGAAAAGAGTGAAAAGAATGTATTTGCACATATAAGCAAGTGCGGAAACCTGCCAGTAAACTCAGTAAATTACGGCATGAAGCTCATCATGCAGAGGATATGAGCTCATCATATCCACATAGGAACAAGATAGCTATTCTCCCTCCCTTATCAGAGTCTGCCCCCACTCCAACCCAGTCACCAATGAACAAGTATAAATGATCTGAGGATGAAAGTATGGCTAGCTCCACACAAGACATGCTGAATATGTGTCAATAATGAAAAGATGTATGGGGCACCTGGGTGGCTCAGTCAGTTAAGCGTCTACCTTTAGCTCAGGTCATGATTCGAGGGTCCTGGGATCGAGCCCCACATCGGGCCCTCTACTCAGTGCCTGTGTCTCCCTCTGCTTGCTTGTGCTCTCTCTCATGCTCTCTCTTTCTGTCAAAAATAAATAAATTTTAAAAATCTTTTAAAAATAACGAAAAGGTGTAGAGCATATATTTTTTAAAGAATAGGTTAGAAGCACTACCTTTTATATTATTAATTAAAATCATATATTTTACCTCAGTCAATACGAATATAATGGTTTTATGTGCCACCTTTTGTGCCTTTAGATATGGGTAGTGATATTTTGTAGATGAATGGAAAATGGAAGAGAACACTCTACCAAGGTAATTTCAAAATGAAATAGTTGGACATACAATTTTGTCAATCATACTTCAATAAAAAAAATTTTTTTAATGCAACCATCTAAAGGGAAATGGAAGTTTCACATGATTTATTGGGCTTCTGAATCTTTCTCTGAATTCTGCTAAAGAGCATAAGAGAAATCCCATCAAAATCCCATCAAAAGGGTTCCTAGGTGGCTCAGTTGGTTAGGCAACTGCCTTCGGCTCAGGTCATGATCCCGGAGTCCTGGGATGGAGTCCCACATCAGGCTCCCAGCTCCATGGGGAGTCTGCTTCTCCCTCTGACCTCCCCTCTCATGCTCTCTCTCACTGTCTCTATCTCAAATAAATAAATAAAATCTTTAAAAAAAAATCCCATCAAAAAAAAGTCTGGGGGCACCTAAGTGGCTCAGTGGGTTAAAGCCTCTGCCTTCGGATCAGGTCCTGATCTCAGGGTCCTGGGATCGAGCCCCGCATCGGGCTCTCTGCTCAACAAGGAGCCTGCTTCCCCCCCTCTCTCTGCCTGCCTCTCTGCCTACTTGTGATCTCTCTCTCTCTGTCAAATAAATAAATAAAATGTTTTTTTAAAAAAAAGTCTAAGTTGTTGTCTTACGCTTGAATAGCCATTGTCATAACTCAAGGAGGCTTAGGCCCAATACGTGCTGGAACCTTGCCAAGAAGACACCTTTGTTAATTGGAAAGATGACAGGGCTAGTCTAGATAGAAATTGAAAAACTAATTGCACAGGCTAGCTTAGAAAGGGCAGCTCAGTCTCCCAAAGGGTATGAGAGTTTCTCTTTCAAACCAGAAAACAGGGGCACTTGGGTTGCTCAGTGGGTTAAAGCCTCTGCCTTCAGCTCAGGTCATGATCTCAGGGTCCTGGGATGGAGCCCCGCATTGGGCTCTCTGCTCAGAGGGGAACCTGCTTCCCCCTCTCTCTGCCTACTTGTGATCTCTCTGCCTCTGTCAAATGAATAAATAAAAGCTTAAAAAACATAAACCAAAAAAAAAAAAAAAACCCACAGAAAACATTCAGCATCGGTCTATTATTCGATAAGGTCAATGAATCAGTCTGGAATCCAAGTGACCAAATACATCAAAGACACAAAATCAGTAGCCAGACTGTAACCAATTCTTCCAAATAGAAGAAGTCCCTAAACCAGCAGCTGACCAAAGGGGAACAGGATCTAACCCCCTAGGAAGGTACTGGCAAGAATTTCTAGGGTATTAGAGCCCTAGTTAACTGAGTCAATGTTCCTAGTGGGATCCTATCCTGGATAGGATAGATAGCTAATGTGGATGACAAGATGGGGATCTAGACCAGACCCCTGAAACTACCACCTCCAGTGGAGTTAATACAAATAACGGATATAATAGCACAGTGCTTGGCACACAAGCAGCCCTCACTAAGTGACAGCTGTTACTATAAGAGTTACTTAGAAATCTCTAACACAACTGTTTGGTTACCCTTGCCTTCCGCTAGGCCAATTCTGAAGCGCATCCGTTTTGCTCAGCCTCTGTCCCTCATGCTGTAACTTGGAGACCATACGGGGGTGCAGACTTCACAAGAGCACTCGGGCTGGAGACCACTAACCACTAACGGCCAGATTGAGGTGAGGGTGACAAATGCAGCAGTGCAAGGCAGTGAAGACTGTGGGCTCTGAGGTCAAGCCAACCGGATTAAAATTCTAGCGTGTCCATACTGTATCACCTTAGGCAAGTTGCTCAACTTCTCTGGACCTCCGTTAGATGCTCCACAAAACAAGCATGACAAAAACATCTCACGGGGTTGTCAGAAAAATTAAGTTGATCCAGTATATGTGAAGTACTTAACGTGGTACTTAACACACGGTAACCACTCATTAAATGTTCCTAATTCTGATGATTATTTCTTTTCTCCTTCAGGACTCATGGAAGGCTCAGGAAGGACGATGCAATCTGTAGTTTCAGCTATCTGTGCGCTCACCTGGGCAAAGCCAAGGATGGACAATAAAGGAAGCAAAGCAAGAGCTAATAAATGAAGGTGGTAATGGCTGATAGAGATGTAGAGTGGCCCCTATTGGAGGACAGATTTAAAGTTTAATAGGGGCCTTAAGGGGCACCTGGGTGGCTCAGTTAGTTGAGGATCGGACTCTTGATTTCCCCGCAGATCCTGATCTTGGGGCTCTGAGATGGAGCCACACTCAGCAGAAAGTGTGCTTCTCTCCCTCTCCCTCTGCCCCTTCCCCCACTCATGCTCATTCTATCAAATAAATAAATCTCTTTTTTTTTTAAGGAGAGAAAAAAATAGGGGCCTTAGGTGCCTTAACCCTGAAGCAATGTTTTCAATTCAGGTTTCCAATACTGTGGCATAGCTAAGGCGGCAGAACTGATGACAATCGGGACTGTCGACCACCCTCTCGCTGCACACCATGTAGGCAGCTACCTACATGCCCGAAGGATGGGGCCACAGAGAGCGACGCTCCAACAGCCAATGGAAAGTCAGGTGGCAGAGACTGCAGAAGGATCTCCTCCCCTTGTAAGAGTGTCCTAAGCTAGTTTGCTTAAAGAAGATTTTTTTTTCATTTATGCTAGTAATTTTTTCATTGTAGTGCTTTGGTCAACCCTAAACCCACATCAGCTAACATGGCAGTTATTACATTTGGCTTAATGAAAAGGAAACTAATGAGTATAACTAAGGTGATTAGCCAAAATGAATCACCAATTTAGGGAGGAGTGCTGGCTCAGCAGGGGCCCTGCTCACTTCCAGGTGTGGGCTCCAAATTGCAGCTTCCAGCAACCGCTAGAAAGGAGTTTATGAGGGGAACTCACCCCAGTAGACAAATATCCAGCACCTTCGTTATGCCTAAATAGCAACCCTTTCCTCTCTCCCTGGCTCTCTGAAGCCCTGCCCATTTCACTCCCAGGGCAACTTCCAACTAAAGAGTCGAGGGGCGCCTGGGTGGCTCAGTGGGTTGGGGCCTCTGCCTTCGGTTCAGGTCATGACCTCAGGTCCTGGGATCGAGCCCCGTGTGTTGGGCTCTCTGCTCAGCGGGGAGCGTGCTTCCCCCTCTCTCTCGCCTGTGATTTCTCTGTGTCAAAAAAATAAATAAAATCTTTAAAAAAAAAAGAGTCGAAGGACTGCCTGAGGGAAGGCAGGAAAGCACAGAAGAGGCTGGGCTTCCAAGGCAGACCAACCTGGGACTGAATCCTCGAGCTTCTCCTACAACTCATTGGCCTTGAGTGAGTTATTTAACCTGGATGAGCTTCAGTTCCCTCATCTCAAAATGGGAGTCAAATTGGTATCCCAGAAGGCTCTTATAACAATTTAACGGCATCATTGTTTCATTCAGCAAATGTTTGGTTTTTTTTTTTTTAAGATTTTATTTATTTGTTTGTTTGTTTGTTTGTTTGACAGAGAGAGCACAAACAGGCGGAGTAGCAGAGAGGGAGAAACAGGCTCCTCGCTAAGCAGGGAGCCTGATGTGGGACTCGATCCCAGGACTCTGGGACCATGACCTGAGTCAAAGGCAGTCGCTTCACCAACTGAGCCACCCAGGCGCCCTCATTAAGCAAATGTTTATGGAATGTCTATTTTATGGATGACTGAGACCGTGCCAGGTGCTACACACACACAACAGAGAAAAGGCTTTTGCTGTCCTCATGTGACTTACCATCACAAGGGGAAGACAAAAGTGTCCCCATCGAACTATAAATAGACTTCAAGCTCACAGCGGGGAGACAGCAAGTGGTTATTGGATATCATCAAACAGGAAACCTGGCCTCTTGCCCACCTTTAACACAAACAATATTGCCCACCTGAGACTGTATTTCTGAAAAAGTGTGGCTTGTTCATAGTGAGGAGGATGGAGTCGGGGAGGAAGAAAGTGGAAAGTCTGGGAGAAGCAATCTTGAGCTTCTTAGGACATATTAAAGATTTTATACTTTATATCAAGTATCCCATGGTTTAGGGAATAGGGAAAGATCATTTTGTGTCTTCCAAAGATCCCCCTTTTCCAACTTTTTTTAATGAAAATTTGCCAACTTAGAGCACGTTTTAAGTTACCGTACAGGGAAAATCTGCATCCCACCACTAAGAGTCTATTGTTCGCATTTATTAGACTTGCGCCATGACATAAGTATCCATCTAGGCATCCGAGGCGCCCAGTCAATCTTCATGGCATTTCAGAGTAAGTTGCAGTCATCAGTTCACTTCCCACTAGATAACCTCAACATGGCTATCATTCACAAGAGTTAAACATTTGGATGTTTTACTTTTTCTTCCCCGCCACAAAAAAAAAAAAAAAATCTTTAAAAAAATCTGACTACAGAGTAGCAGTTACCACAGAGAAGGTACTCAAAGAAACCTTCTAGAATATTGGAAATAGTCTACATCTTGATTTGCGGAATAGTCATGAGTATATATATGTACGGAAAAATTCATCCAGCTATACCGTTAAGATGAGTGCACTCTTATACATATCAGTATATATCTGTCACACATCAATGTAAAAAGGGAACAAAAAACTACCTGGGCAGGGTGAAGACACAGATTGGAAGGGGTCAAGTATGGAAGAGGTGACACCAGTGAGAAATCTATTATAATCCACAGAAGAAACAGTGATAGCTTCCACTATGGTGGTGGTGGTGGTGGTAGTGAAGAGGGAAAGAAATAGATTTAATATATATTTCAGAAGAAGGACTATTAGAATTAACTGGGGTTCTCAATGCGAGGGGCAAGTGAATATTTAATTGGTAGGTGCCACGCCTGTTGACAGAATACACAGAAGAAAAACCAGAATGGTGTTGAAGTAGGAAAAACTAGAGAGACGGTCCGGTTTTGAAAGCTGTATGTTTGCGTTGCCTCTAGAATATCCAGATGCCAATGTCAAGTTTTTAGTTACATATAAGGATATAGAGCTCAGAAGTCCAGAATAAAGATAGGAATGTGGGCGTCATCAGAACACAGATCTATCTGAAGCCAAGATAACGGCTGAGATCCTCCAGGGAGAGAATGTAGCAGGAGAGGAAACACAACCAGGGATAATTTATGTGGCGAACTTAGCACTTACACTGCATATAGTTAGAAAACAATGGGAGATGCTGTTCCTCCTCCTCCTCCTCCTCCTCATCATCATGACTAGGCCCTAACATAACAAAATGGGACAGCCTGAGAGGTAGAAAAGATTCCGACCCTGGGGTTAACTTTAAGAGCTCAAAGATGCAGTTCTCATTTTCTGCTCTCTCTGTTTCTGAATAATGCAAAAAAGAGATGCCTGACAAAGCAGAATATTACACTTCCAGACCATTTAGCAAACACGTAACGAGAGTTTAATCTGGGCCTAGGAACAAGGAATCCTAGAAAATGTAACAATAGCATTTCCATTGAGGGGTACCTACTGTATCTAGTACCCTATAAGCATTATCTGTTTCATCCTCACACAGACTCTGCAACAGCTTGGTATAATTATCCCCTTATACAACAGTAAAACCAGTACCCATACAGGTTAAGAAACTTCTCCAAGATCAGAGAGCTAGTAAGTAGCAGGGCTAGGACTCCAATTCAGGCAGTCTACATCCAAAACCCATACTTTTTCCACTGTTACATTACCCCAAGTTCACTTAAGGAGCTAAAATGCAGCCATAAAAACCCAATTCGAAAAAAAAAAAAAAAAGTGCTTGAAACACTATTGGGAGTGTAAAGAAAAATACCTAATCGTTACTGAGCAGACACCATGCTTTGCACCAGGCACCACTCAGTATATTAAATATATATACTCCTTTAATCCTCACAAAAACCAGCTGGGAAGTAAACACAATTATCTTTCTCTCTTGACCGGTGAGGAAACTGAGGCACAGAGGGGTTAAGTAACTTGTCCAAGGTCACATTTCTCATGCAAAGAAGCATGACCTTGGGTTCAAATCTAGTCAGTCAGGTTCAGAGAGGAAAAGAAGTAGACGACTTGGAAGAAATCGCAGAAGGCTTCACAGAAATGGCAGGATTTGACGTAATCTTAAAAAACAGTAGGATTTAGAGAAGCTACGAAGAAAGCACTCCGTTTGAAACAACTTGTGGGAAGAGCAGCAGGAGCGGACTCCCCAGAGCAGAGCAGGATAGGGGAAGGAAGCAGCAATGCCTTTCGCTCCTCCCCCTACACATAAAGCTGCCCTGGACAAGTTGGACAGGGGCTTCAAGAGGCACAAAAACAGGAGAACCCAAATGTGCAATGTGTAGAGAGCTGCGGATTAGGGATGGATCATAGGACCTGATGTCACCTATTTGGCTTCAATTCATGGGTCCCTGGGGCTGGGACCAAAGCACCAAATGCTAGAACTCCCAGGCACTGCTCACTCCCTTTTGTTTTTGCTGTTATTTCCCTACTTCCTACTGCATGGCTCAAATACAATACAGCGACTCAGAAAGCAACCCCCTAACTGAAAGGGGCAAACAGGTGATGACACAAAAAGGTGATGACACAAAAAGACTATAAAAAAGGAAGAATTGTAATATGCTAAAACTATTAAAAATGGGCAGTCGGTAGGTAGCGACATCAAGCCAGGAGATAACTTCACAGACAGGATTATGTCGCCATGGTAACCCACTGTCCTCATGCTGCCCTTAGTAAAGCACCCCCACTCCCACCTCCAGGACCCGTGCCCTCTAGACATTTTCTTTCTCTAGCTCAAGGAACTCTACTAAGTAAGAAAGTTTCCCAAGTAATGAGCCATCCAAAGGAATTCAAAGGCATCCCACTCCCTCATACACACATGTGAAAAGATCTGAATCCCATCCTGGGTCATCGTTCAAATGCCTTGAGGGTGTAGACCCTGATGCATTTTCAGAATCAGTTCATACTGTGTGAGGTGGTAACTGGATGGCCATAAGCCCCACATAAAATGCCCTTCTTTACAATTCAAGTTGTAAGGCATGAAACTTCTAGGCTATTAAAAATATATCAAAAGTACATGTAGAGGAATACTTGAAAAGTGTGTGCACATATATACATGCCCAGAAAAGAAGAAAAAAAAGCAGCACACTTTACTTATACTCTTCATTCTTTCACTCCAGAAATATTTACTGAGCACCTCCCAGGACTGGCAGAGCAGAATTCCTCTGCCCCACCACCCCCCCTACCTTCATTCTTATGGACATCTTTAGTGGTGATTGGTAATTTTAGGAAAAAAACAAGCAAGCAATTATTAATAAGAAAAAGAGCTGTCATATAGAAGCACTCTTCAGAAGTAACTAAAGATTAAAGTTTGTTCCCAAAGAACACTTTCAGTAATCAACTGTGCAGAAGTCGTTCTTAGGCCTCTTTAAAAAAAAAAGTCTCAAATCAAAGTCCAAGGTGTTGATTGCTAGACAGAGAGGGCCAGAACCCTGGGGAAGAGGAAAAGCAATAAAAATGGAAGCTGGAGTGTCATTAGGGAAAGAATGGACTCCTGTAGCCTTCATTTCACTTAAAACCATTCAGTTGAACAACTGGAAAAAGTACAAAACTGGCTTTTGCACCATCCTAAAGATTCAAAGCATGTTTGTAAATGGCAACTCCCAAGATTGTGTTCTTTTTGGTAAGCTTAATCTTGAAGCCCTTCCAGACAATTTAAGACATAAATGGCAGGATTCGTAAGGGCCAGATGCAGGCGATGCATCACTGAACAAGAACAATAAACACGCTCCCTGACTGTCCAAAAGTGTAGAGACTCTTTTCCGGAGAAAACAGATAAGAATGTTCAAAACTATAGGGGCGCCTGGGTGGCTGGCTCAGTGGGTTAGGGCCTCTGCCTTCGGCTCGGGTCTTGGTCTCATGCTCCTGGGATTGAGCCCCACATCGGGCTCAGCAGGGAGTATGCTTCCCCCCCCTCTCTCTGCCTACTTGTAATCTCTCTCCTGTCAAATAAATAAAATGTTTAAAAAAAAAAAACTATATGGTAAGTGGTACAATCAGGAAAGTGTTAAAGGGGCTTTGACGGCTGCATGGGGGGATATAAGAGAGGTGAAGATCACAGTTTCCTGGAGGAAACAGTATCTAGACCAAAACTTTAAAAATGAGTGGAGGTGGGCGCCTGGGTGGCGCAGTTGGTTGAGCAACTGCCTTCGGCTCAGGTCATGATCCCAGAGTCCCGAGATCGAGTCCCACATCGGGCTCCCAGCTCCATGGGGAGTCTGCTTCTCACTCTGACCTTCTCCCTTCTCATGCTCTCTCTCACTCTCTCTCTTTCCTAATAAATAAATAAATAAATAAATAAAATCTTTTTTAAAATAAATAAATAAATAAAAATGAGTGGAGGTTAGGAAGAAATATTCCTTCAAGAAGAAATTAGATTATTTTACAGATAATGAATTAGATTATTTTACAGAATCATTTTAATATATGAGCTAATGTGGGTAAGAATAAAACTGCTTACTTGTCAAATAAAAAAAATTGAAAAATAGAACACTAATCTAAATAATACAAAATGCTATTCTAAATAATGCAAGAATCAATACTGATGAAAACCCGTAAGAAATATATAGTATAAAGGATTAAATAAAAGGTATTTAAAAAATGGAAATGAACAAAGAGTTTAACAACATTCAAAATGATAGATGATATATCTATGATACGATAGATATAAAAGTGGACCAAGGTGGGGTGCCTGGGTGGCTCAGTGGGTTAAAGCCTCTGCCTTCGGCTCAGGTCATGATCTCAGGGTTCTGGGATCGAGCCCCACATCGGGCTCTCTGCTCAGCGGGGAGCCTGCTTCCCCCTCTCTCTCTCTGCCTGCCTGTCTGCCTACTTGTGATCTCTCTCTCTGTCAAACAAATGGATAAAATCTTTAAAAAAAAAAAAAAGTGGACCAAGGAGATCCAATACAAAAACAGAGACAAAGAATACACCAAAACACAAATTATAAAATATTTAAATCTTCCTACAAATAAACAAAAAGCCCCAAATGTATAGTTTAAAAAAAAAGAAAGAAAAATCACAATCTTAGAAAAACTGATACAGAACAATTAACACTAAAACATAACTTCATAAAATGATTAGAATTCAAAAATTAAGAATTGCTGGGCACGCAGAAAAAAAGATAAAGTCATCCTTAAGAGAAATAATCAGGCTGACCGCAAAGGTCTCCAGAGTAACATTCAATACTAGAAAACAGTGAAGCAGTATCTGTCTGAAAATCTTCAGAAAAAGAAAAATGTAAGCCATATTCTGCTACATAGTCTTTCCTGAAGAAAAGCAACAAATACCACAGATCATACAAGAACTTAGGGGATAACACTCCAATGAGCACATCTTGAAAACACTGCTGAAGGGCAAACATCAACCTACTCAAAAGATTAATGGAGAATCTCTGGCAAGAGGATTAGCACTAAGCATAGAAACCATCTAATGCTTAAAATAACCCCAGAAGTTATGGTTACAGAGTAGACTATCACTCATAAATAAACATGCATAACTAAAAACCATATAAAATTATATGTAAAAGTATGTAACTAAGAAAAAATAAAAATAGGCAGGGAGATAGAAGGCGGGGCTTAGGGGCACCTGGGTGGCTCAGTGGGTTGGGCGACGGACTCTTGATTTCCACTCAGAACATGATCTCAGGGTCATGAGATGGGGCCCCTCATGGAGCTCCAAGCTCAGGGGGAATCTGCTGGAGACTCTCCTTCTCGTCCTCCCCCTGCTAGTGTGCTTGTGCTTATCCTCTTTCTCAAATAATAAATCGTTTTTAAAAAATGAAGGCAGGGCTTAATACAGGTGTATTGATTTCTTCATACTTTAAAGCAGGGGATCAAAGGACATCACTCAAGGCAGATAAATCAAGTCAGATCTATAGGCATATTTAAAAGTATAAAGTTAAACAAATAACATAAGAAAATAACCAACTAGGGACGCCTGGATGGCTCAGTTGGTTAAGCGCCTGCTTTCGACTCAGGTCATGATCCCAGCGTCCTGGGATCGAGTCCCGCATCTGGCTCCTTGCTCAGCGGGGAGCCTGCTCCTCTCTCTGCCTCTGCCTGCTTCTCTACCTGCTTGTGTTCTCTCTCTGTCAAATAAATAAATAAAATCTTTAAAAAAAAAAAAAAGAAAGAAAATAACCAACTAAATGGGGAAGGCAGGAAAAGGAGATAACAGTAAAATAAAGTAGATATATTTTGCTGTTGCTCATTCAGTCAATAGACATCATTTTTTTTTAATTTGAGGATTGAAATTAACGATACTTACAAAAGTAAGCATGTCAAGAACTAGAAATAGAATATAAACTTTACAAATTATTGGCAAGAGGGATGCCCGTGTGGCTCAGTTGATTGAGCATCTGCCTTCGGCTCAGGTGATCCCAGGGTCCTGGGACTGAGTCAGGCATCAGACTCCCCGCTCAGCGGGGAGTCTGCTTCTCCTTCTCCCTCTGCCTGCAGCTCCCCCTGCTTGTGCTCTCTGTCTCTCTCTCTCTCTGACAAATAAACAAAAAATATTATTGGCAAGAATAATATTTCTCCCTCTCTCCATCTACACATACACACACACACACACACACACACACAAAGCTGTATGAGGAGTTAATGCAGGAGGTCAATTTTATGCAGTTCTTCCTTATCTCTGTATCCATGGCAATGACCCTTGGTCAAACTCTGAGAAGCAAACTATATGAATGTTCACAGAGTCACTGATTACGAATGTTTTTCTATAATCCTAACGCAGCGGGTCATGGCAAACTAGGCTTTCAGCATGTTTAAAGTAAACATAAAGATATATAATATAGGGGTGCCTGGGTGGCTCAGTGGGTTAAGCCTCTGCCTTCGGCTCAGGTCATGATCTCAGGGTCCTGGGATCAAGCCCCGCATCGGGCTCTCTGCTCAGCGGGGAGCCTGCTTCCCCCTCTCTCTCTGCCTGCCTCTCTAACTACTTGTGATCTCTCTCTCTGTCAAATAAATAAATAAAATCTTTAAAAAAAAAAGATATATAATATATACCTTGCACCTGGTTTGGAATCCACACTATGTCTGGAAAGGTGGCAATTATTATCTCCACAACAACAAAAAGAACAAATGAGATCGAATCATCACCAATTTTTGGTTACAATCAGAACAGAAATAGATCCCAAGCTAAAAACTTACCTATTACCTACCTAATTTACCCATTAGCATCACTAGTATTACATTTGGCTCTACCAAAATATGTAGTGTTCACCATCTTCTAAAAGAAGCACACATAAGCTGCCTGGGTGGCTCAGTTGGTTGAGCAACTGCCTTCAGCTCAGGTCATGATCCCGGAGTCCCAGGATGGAGTCCCGCCATCAGGCTCCCTGCTCAGCAGGGGGTCTGCTTCTCCTTCTGACCTTCCCCCTCTCATCCTACCTCTCTCTCATTCTCTCTCTCTCTCAAATAAATAAATAAAACCTTTTTTAAAAAAATAAATAAAATTTTTTTTAAAAAAGCACACTTAACCACTGTAGCTTTTCAGCAATTCTATTACAGTTACATAATTTCTATACAACTAAAAAGAAAAAAATTAATTTTATATTTTCCAATTTTCCTGAGATATAATTGACATATAACACTGCATAAGTTTCACGTGTGCAACTTAATGATTTCATACATGTAAATATTGCGAAATAACTGCCATAGTTTACAACCATCAGTTCACACAGTTAAAATTTTTTTTCTTACGGTGAGAATTCTGAAGGTGCACTCTCTTAGCACAGGATTGTTAACCATAGTCACCATGCAGTACAAGACATTCCCAGCACCTACTTATTACTGGAAGACTCCACGTTTGACCACCTTCACCCAATTCCCAACCCCTAACCTCTGCCTGTGACAACCACCAATTTCCTTTCTGTTTCTATGAGTTTTGTTCTTTTTAGATTCCACATATAAGTGAGATCATACAGTATTTGTCTTTGTCAGACTTAGCATAAGGCCTCCAAGGTCCAAAATGGCAGGACTTCCTTCTTTTTAGGGTAGAATAATATTCTTTTGTGTAAATACACCACATTTTCATTATCCATTCATCCACTGATGGACATTTACATTGTTTCCATGTCATGACTGCTGTAAATAACTATGGAATGAACACAGGGGTGCAGATAGCTCTTCACAATAGTAATTTCCTTTCCTTCAAATGAACAGCAAGAAGTGAAATTGCCGGATCATACAGTTATTTATTTTTTGAGCAAGCTCTAAGTTCCTTTTCCTATAATAATGAAAAATCCTAACTACCTAAATCAAGGCAGTTGTACTATAAAAATTTCTTTTGCTAGACTTTTTGCTCCCTGATCGAACTCCCGAACTCCCTTATTTTGGAAGCTCCAGGTCAAAGAAGTGGAGGAGTTAAGAGATAGGTAAGTCTTACTTGACTCTCTTCGTGCTTTTGGGGTCTGGGTCTAAGGACAGGCAACAGCTGAAGTAGACCCAGTTTCCTAGGTTGTTTCAAAAGGCCATCTCCTGTGTTGCTCCTTTGGCCTCACAGGTGCAGCTCCGGTGCCTCTAAACCGAGAAGTTTACACTGCTAAATGGGACTCCTTCTACAACCCTTGGGCATCCTGCAGTGGATGTCCGGCATATTACTCCTTAAGTCTCCATACCTCTCTATGAAGCCCCACCATACAAGATCCAAGATGATGCCATGCCGACTCTCTCTCTTGATGGCCCACATCCATCTCCAATGCTTTCTCTAACAATTTCTGGAAGTATAGACCAATGTGGAAACCAGAGACAGGAGGAGGGAATTTATTTTGCACTATATATACACAATGCCTTTCATCTTTGGTACTGAGTATATATAATACCTATTCAAAAATAAACTAATGAAAAAAGTCTATTTTAAGAACCAAGCTGGGGCATCTGGGTGGCTCAGTCAGAGAAGCATCTGCCATCGAATAAGGTCGTGGTCCCAGGGCCCTGGAATGGAGTTCTGGATCAGGGTCCCTGCTCAGCGGGGAGTCTGCTTCTCCCTCTCCCTTTCCCTCTGCCCCTCCCCCCTGCTCATTTCTCTCTTAAATAAATAAATTAAATAGTTTTAAATAAATAAGATTAAAAACCAATCCATAGGACTGGTAGAAAATATTTATAACTCATATATCAGTCAAATCAATTTATCCAGAACATATAAAAGAAAACTCTTGAAGGCATCCAAATTGGCAAAGAAGAAGTCAAACTTTCACTCTTTGCAGATGATATGATACTTTATGTGGAAAACCCAAAAGACTCCACTCCAAGACTGCTAGAACTCATACAGGAATTCAGTCAAGTCTCAGGATATAAAATTAATGCACAGAAATCAGTTGCATTCCTATACGCAAACAGCAAAACAGAAGAAAGAGA
>CM052801.1:78218129-78322015 GCA_028533885.1 Nasua narica | reverse complement strand
AAAAAAAAAAAAAGCTGATGCCAACATCCACTCTCAGAGACTTGAATTTGCTTAGTCTATAGCATGGTCAGGCTAGTAATTCTTATAGGCCACCCAGGGGATTCCAATGTGCAGCCAAACTGAGAACAAATGGGTCTACAACTGATTTGAACGGCCACCTCAGATACGAGCAGCATTTCTTACTCATTGTGTTCCATCAGCCCTTCCAAGTACAAGTCAGAAGATCGCAAGGCAGATCACAAAGCAGAAGATACAAGATAAGCAGCATTTAGTATACACACATCAGAAGTCCCTCAACCTCGGTCCTCTGCTCCTCTTTGACTCACCCCACCCCACCAAGTTTATAGCTCTCTCAAAACATGCATCCCACCTGTCACACATGACTAGGAGATGAATATGGTATTTCTCCACCCAAGAACAAGGAATGCACCTTAGCTGTCCCGGGCTCTCACCAAGTGCCAAGAGAGAGCGCATGTAGGAAGTACTTTCAGAGTCAGTGTTCACTGAATCAATCCCATCCCCACTGGAGCCAAATAATGCCTTATGGATGAGGGGATGGGCCAAGGGGAAAAAGTGGGAGGAGAGGGAAGAATACGAACAAAGAAAGTGGAAGGGAGATGGAAAATGAAGACATACAAACGGTTTGTTACAAAACAAGGGTAAAGCCACCAGAAAGAATTTTTAGAGCTCGAAAAGACCTCAGAAATCATCTAGTCTAGTTTCTCAAAGAATGATCCTTAAACTACACAGACCCTTCAAGTTACTTCTTAATACCAAGATTCCTTGGCCTCGTCTAAACTTACTGAATCAAAGGATAAAGAAATGAAGGACAACCAAAAAAATCTGCATTTTTAACACATTCCTTTGTACAGTCCTTACAAATCTTCGAATTTGAGAATTCTCAGTCTAAATTCACTCATTTTTCAAAAAGTAAAACATGGCCCTAGAGGAACAAAGGGATTTGCTGGAGGTCATAATGCTAATTAGTGGCAGAAATGTAACTTGAAAGAAAACGCAGTTTCTACTCTTCTATGCAGGTGCTGCTGGTGCTAAGTATTATGAACACTAAGACATATTCTTCTTGTTCCAGAATAAGCCCCTATTCAGTGCCACAGTTCTTCAGACATCCTATATCTGTTTGCCAAAACACATGTCTAATTAAAAGCAACAACAGCAGCAAAAGCCTCCACGCAAAGGCGGCCATGACTGATAATGTTGCTAAGTGTTGCCCTTCTCAGCACTACAAACATAATCAACTAAATTTCCAAAAGCAGCAGTAACCCAACCACCCAAGCCATGACTCATAACTGACAGGAATGCAGGTATCAAATGAACCACAGTGGGGAAGTTTCGAGAGCAGGAAGTTTCCTTTCACAGTTTCCATTAACTCCCATTATGCATAAAGTCACTACTGGTTACCAATAATTTTACAGATGCTAGTTGAAAGACATCAATTTTTCTGTCATTATTATCTCCTAGGGATGCTATGGATCACATAACTAACATCCTCCTCAGAAGGACTACAGATTGCTCTCTGGTCATCACAGAAGGAGTTTCTCCATTGCCTTTCCAGAAGGGGCCATCTGGTACTGAGAAGGCATTTCTAAATAGATTTATAACTCTGGAACTTGGGTTGATCCATCCAACTGATTACAATTTTATGTTATGCAAGATTGGATGCCTTTAAGGCCCAGTTGGCCCAGGAATTCCTAATTGGTATCTGCTGAGATTGACATCCATTACCTCTTGGAGCACACGTATATGAATAACCTTCATGCATTGACATAAACTGGGAATCAAGGATAGGCTGTGGCATTTGGATACATTAAAATGTACTTGAATCAGCAAGTTCAAAAGCACATCTCCATCTCTACTCAACATGTGTGCATTACAGTGAAACACCAACAACCTAAAGAAATACAATTTTGTAACCATCCAAAAGATCAAAATACATGAAATAAAACATTATGTAAATCAGCCATATAATTTAGAAACATAAATTCTACTTCTTTATGTTCTTTAACTATATAAACATCACAAAATTTTTATTATGATTCAAATTTGAAACAAACAAACAAAAAAAACTAGTGAGTATCATATTCTGGAAAAGTCTATCACTATGAAAGAACATATAGCCAAAATGTGTTTTGTTGAATACAACCTCTGTTCAAAGGTGTGTTGTCCTCTAACTGGCAAAACGGGATTTATTAAGTACTTAGAACAAAAAAAAGTGAAACTCTGTGCACTTAACCAAGAGCTATTTATAAATTACATTGGAAGACACAAAATATAGAATAAAATTTTATGAGAGAAAGCACTCAGCATAACACTGTGACATTTGGTATGGCAAAATATATTATTATGTTTCATGTATCTATGAATCTGTTTTGTTCATTTCTTTAGATTTTAGATTCTACATATTAAGCAAAATCATGCCATATTTCTGTTGCTCTGACTTACATCACTTAGCATAAAACCCTCTAGGTTGATCCATGATGTCACAACTGGCAAGATTTCATTCTTTTTGTGGCTTAGTAATATTCCAGTGTCTTCTTTATCCATGCATCTACGGATGGACACTAACATTGCTTTCATATATTGGCTATTATAAATTATCCTGCAACAAACATAGAGGTGCATATCACTTTGAATTATTATTTTCATTTTCTTGAGATAAATACCCAAAACTGGATTCTATGGATCATGTGGTAGGTCTAGTTTGAATTTTTGGGGACTCTTCATACTGTTTGCCACAGTGGCTGTGCCAATTTACATTCCCAGTAACAGAGCACAGTTTCCCTTTATTCCACACATCTTCTTCTTCACCAATGCTTGGTCCTTCTTGTCTTTTTCACACTGGCCATTCTGACAGGCATGAGGTGCTATCTCATTGTGATTTTGATTTGCATTACCGTAACGATTGACAATGTTGAGTATCAGTTCATGCCTTCTTGTTCATCTGTAGATCTTCTTTAAAAAAAAAAAATGTCTATTCAAGGCCTCTATCCATTTTCTAATTGAGTTGTTCGTTCTTTTGATATTAGGCTGCATAAGTTCTTTATATATTTTGGATACTAACCCCTTATCAGATATATCATTTGAAAATAGTTTCCCCCATCCACTAGGTTCCCTGTTCATTTACCTGATGATTTCTTTCACTGTGCAAAATTTTTTTAGTTTGATGTAATCCCATTTGCTTATATTAGCTTTTGTTGTCCTTGCCTGCAGAAACTGGTGCAAAAAATTATTGCTAAGACCAATGTCATGAGAGGTTACTGCTTATGTTCTATTCTGGGAGTTTTATAGTTTCAGGACTTACAACTAAGACTATAATCCACGTAAAATTTATGTCATGGTCTCAGATCTTACACTCAAGACTGAATTTTTAATTGATTTTTGTTTATAAGATAGTACTCTGTTTTCATTCTTTTGCATGGAGCTCTTTACTTTTCCCAACACCATTTACCGAAAAGTATCTTTTCCTAATTGTGTATCCTTGCGACTTTGTCATAGATTAATTGATCAGATATGTGTGAGTTTATTTTTAGGTACCCTATTCTATTCCATTGATCTATGTGTCTGTTTTCCAACCAGCGCCACAACTTTTTGATTATTGTAGCTTTGCAGTATTATTTGACTTCAAGAAAAATTATACCTCCTAGCTTTGCTGTCCTTTCTCAAGATGGCTGTGGCTATTTAGGGTCTTTGGTGGCACTCCACAAATTTTAAGATGCTTTGTCTTAGTTCTATGAAAAATGCTATTGGTACTTGGATGAGAAATGCATTGAATCTTTGTAGTTTGGACATTTTAACAATATTATTCCAATCCATGAACTTGTATATCTTCTCATTTATTTGTATTGTCTCCAGTGTTTTTACTCAATTCCCTATAATTTTCCGAGTACGAATCCTTCACCTCCTTAGTTAAATTTATGTCTGGATATTTTATTCTTTTTGATACAATTGTAAATGGGATTGTTTTCTTAATTTCTCTGATACCTTATTATTAAAGTATGTAGAAATGCAAATGATTTCTGTATGCTAATTTTGTATCCTGTGATTTTACAGAATTCATTTATTAGTTCTAATAGTTTCTTGGTGGAATATTGAGTTTTCTATATATAATACCATGTCATCTGTCATTATTTCCACTTTGGATGCCTTTTATTTCTTTTTCATGCCTAATTACTGTGGAAAGGACTTCCAAAACTACATTGAATAAAAGTGAGTGGGCATCCTTGCTCCTGATCTTATAGGAAAAGCTTTTGGCTTTTCACCACTGAGTATTATGTTAGCTGTGGCCCACAATGGCTTTTATGGTGGCTGAAGTTTCCCATATTACGAAAACATTAAGACAATGATTCTTGTGTTATTTGAGGACACTGGACACACTAAAATCTTTATGAGGAAAGGGCCTAACATAATCTGTTGAAAAAAATACACCAGGGGGGGCCTAGGTGGCTCAGTTGGTTAAGCATCCACCTTCAGCTCAGGTCATGATCCCAGGGTCCTGGGATTGAGTCCCCTATTGGGCTCCCTGCTCAGTGGGGAGCCTGCTTCTTCCTCTCCCTCTGCCTGCCACTCTCCCTACTTGTGTGCTCTCTGTCCAATAAATAAATAAAATCTTTTTAAAAAGAAAAAATTACACCTGATAATTATTAAGAGCATGACCTCTGAACATGACTGCCTAAGTTAATATCTATCATCTTCTTATTTGTATGGATTCCCTATCACTTCTTATTTGTATGGATTCCCTAAAATCTGCTCCAGGTAAGCTTTTGCCCTCATCAATTCACACTACTCTTGTCGAAGTCAAGTATAATCTGTTTGTTGTTAATTGATTGGTAAATTATCAGTCCTCACCTTATTTGACTATTAGTAGCATTTAACATTATATCTCTCAAACTTGAAATACCTCCTTCCCTGGATTTCAGAGCAACACACTTGTGGTTTTCTTCCTTCCTGACTGATTTCTCCTTGTTAGTTTCCCGTTTTGGCTCTCCTTCCTCTTCCCAATTTCCATATGCTTAAATTCCCCAGGCTTCACTTCTGAGCTTTTTTCTCCTCTCTTTCTATACATACACAACCTTGCTGAATTCCTTCAGTCTCATCGCATTAAATCACTTATACCCCCCAAATTTATAATTCTACCCAGTGCACCTCCCCTGAACTCTATATATACACAACACATCCATAATATATCCCACTTCACTAACTGATAGGCCCCTAAAACTTAACCAGACTCTGGCTCTTCTTTCTCAAATCTGCTCATCCCACCATCAATTCCATTTCAATTGTTAGAAATTCGCAACTGTTGAGGCCAAAAACATTGAGGTTATTTTGGACTCCCACTTTTCTTTCTTTCTTTATTTTGCCCCACTTTTCTTTCATATCTCAATCCCTTTGGGTAGCAAATTCCACTGGTCTACTTTAATAATATCTCCAAAATTCAACCATTTCTCAAGTCCTATACCATCACCACTCTGGTCCAAGTCACCATCATTTCTTAATAAGAATTATATATGATAGCCATCAACTGACCTACCTCCTATTGTCACTGACTCCCTATAGTCAGATCTCAAAACAGGAGCAGGGGATGTTATGAAAACGTACACCAGATTTTATCCTGTCTCAGCTGAAAGCCCGCCTATGACCTTCTCATACAGGTAAAAGCTAAAATCTTTAAAATAGCCTAATAAGGGCCCTTTGACCTCACTACTATACGTTTGACCTTATCTCTCACTAGTCTTCATCTAAGTGTCTTCATGCTAACAATGGTGGCCTCCTTGCTCTTCTTTCAATAAACTAAGCAAGATTCTATCTCAGGCTCTTTGTACTTTGTGTTTACCCTACCTGGAAAACTCTTATCTCACATATCTACATAGATCCTTCCATGACTCAAGTATTGCTCAAATATAATTATCAATGAGGCTTAGCCTACCCCCTATTTAATACTATAACCACACCTTCCATCCCAGGCTTCGATAGGCCTTCCATCAATTATTTTTCTCTTGCAACAAATTTGATTTTCTGTACTCATGAAAGCAATTGAGGAAGACACAGAGAAATGGAAAAATGTTCCACGCTCATGGACTGGAAGAATAAACATTGTGAAAATGTCTATGCTACCTAAAGCAATGTACACATTTAATGCAATCCCTATCAAAATACCCATACTTTTTTTTCAAAGAAATGGAACAAATAATTCTAAAATTTATATGGAACCACAGAATACCCTGAGTAGTCAGAGGAATGTTGAAAAAGTAAGCCAAAGTTGGTGACATCACAATTCCAGACTTCAAGCTCTATTACAAAGCTTGTACCATCAAGACAGTATGGTACCGGCACAAAAATAGACACATAGATCAATGGAACAGAATAGAGAGCCCAGAAATGGACCCTCAACTCTATGGTCAACTAATCTTTGACAAAGCAGGAAAGAATATCCAATGGGAAAAAGACAGTCTCTTCAACAAATGCTGTTGGGAGAATAGAACAGCCACAAGCAGAAGAATGGAACTGGACCATTACCTCACACCACACACAAAACTAGAACCAAAATGCATAAAAGACCTCAATGTGAGATAGAAATCCATCAAAATCCTGGAGGAGAACACAGGCAGCAACCTCAGCCACAGCAACTTCTTCCTAGAAACATCACCAAAGGCAAGGGAAGCAAGGGCAAAAATGAACTATTGGGACTTCATCAAGATCAAAAGCTTTTGCACAGCAAAGGAAACAGTCAACGAAACCAAAAGACAATGACAGAATGGAAGAAGATATTCACAAATGACATCAGATAAAGGACTAGTATCCAAAGTCTATAAAGAACTTCTCAAACTCAACACCCAATGAACAAATAATCTAATCAAGAAATGAGAAGTCATGGACAGACATTTCTCGAAAGACATCCAAATGGCCAACAGACTCATGAAAAAGTGCTCAATATCACATGGCATCCGGGAAATACAAATCAAAACCACAGTGAGATACTACCTCACACCAATCAGAATGGCTAAAATTAACAAGTCAGGAAACGACACACGTTGGTAAGGATGTGGAGAAAGGGGAACCCTCCTACACTGTTGGTGGGAATGCAAGCTGCTACAGCCACTCTGGAAAACTGTATGGAGGTTCCTCAAAATGTTGAAAATAAAGCTACCCTACAACCCAGCAATCACACTACTGGGTATTTACCCTAAGGATACAAATGTAGGGATCCGGAGGGGTACGTGCACCCCAATGTTTATAGCAACGATGTCCACAATAGCCAAACTATGGAAAGAACCTAGATGTCCACCAGCAGATGAATGGATAAAGAAGATGTGGTATGGGACGCCTGGGTGGCTCAGCTGGTTGAGCAGCTGCCTTCAGCTCAGGTCATGATCCCAGCGTCCTGGGATCAAGTCCCGCATCGGGCTCCTTGCTCGGCAGGGAGCCTGCTTCTCTCTCTCTGCCTCTGCCTGCCTCTCTGCCTGCTTGTGTTCTCTCTCTGTTAAATGAATAAATAAAAATCTTTAAAAAAAAAAAAAAGAAGATGTGGTATATATATATATACACAATGGAACACTATGCAGCCATAAAAAAAAACCCAAATCTTGCCATGTACAATGACGTGGATGAAACTAGAGGGTACTATGCTGAGTGAAATAAGTCAATCAGAGAAAGACAATTATCATATGATCTCTCTGATATGAGGAATTTGAGAGGCAGGGCGTGGGGCCATTGGGGGTAGAGAAGGAAAAAAAATCAAACAAGATGGGATCGAGAGAGAGACAAACCATAAGAGACTCAATCTCACCAAACAAACTGAGGGTTTGCTGCTGGAGTGGGAGGGACAGGGTGGCTGGTGATAGACATTGGCGAGGGTCTGTGCTATGTTGAGTGCTATGAATTGTATAAGCCTGAAGATTCACAGATCTGTACCCCTGTGGCAAATAATACATTATATTGTAATTAAAAAAAAAAAAAACAAACGTGATTTAGGATGTGATATAAGCTGCCTTAAGGTGGCCGTGAGTCTGTCCATGGGCCCGCTTTTCCTTCTGGACACTAACAGCAGAAAGTCACCACCAATTAAGAAACCCTGGTTGTTGCTATGGCTGACATGATGCTAACACCCAGAAAACAAAAAAAGAGCTTATTCAAGCTCTCTATACAACACACACACACACACACACACACACACACACAAATGCAACACAATAATCTCCAAATTGAAATGGGGAAAATGTCTAGAAGGATAAGAGTAGTATTTTCAAATAGCAAAAAGCTACTAAAGGCCAGGAGGAGCAAATTTTTACGAATTTAGAACCATGTGAGTGTAAGCCTTTTTGAGTTATTCTGCCTTCCCTAGGGTCAGAGTTTAAATAAAGTCTCAAATTCAGCTTTGCAGATTTTGTCAGTGCTAGTTACTTTCTCCCTGACTTATTATACTGGGAAAGGGGCCATGGGCTGTTCTCTTTCAGCACCTGAAAACCTTTCTATAAAAAATTCATCAACCATTAATTTGTTTCAATGACACATTTAGATTTTCAATTCCAAGGCTGCACCTGCTGCCATAGTATGAAGAAAACACTTTCAAGTGATTTTACTCTGCCTGCTAAAGGCAAACATAACCTACCCAACCACTGAGACACTTTACCACAATTTTAAAAGGAGTGGAGCTTTTAGAAAGAATACACAGAGGTGAACACATTTAAATATCACCAAAGGTCCCCCTGAGGGGAGAGGGTATGAGACCCCAGGTAAGACACCAAGAACACTAGAGATACTGAGGTTGAAGGAAATCTAGAATTGACCGTGGAGGGGAAATAATAAGCATCACTAAAAGCCCTGAGATCATCTACAGCTGTGGGAGCTGTAACTTTTACCAATAACCTCTACTCTCTAAATTCACGCCAGAAGAGATGTCTATAGAATCCTGAAAAGAACATCTGCAAACAGGGGCGCCTGGGGGGCTCAGAGGTAAAGCCTCTGCCTTTGGCTCAGGTCATGATCTCAGGGTCCTGGGATCAAGCCCCGCATCGGGCTCTCTGCTTAGCAGGGATCCTGCTTACCCCCTCTCTCTGCCTGCTTCTCCGCCTACTTGTGATCTCTCTCTCTCTCTCTCTCTCTCTCTCTCGTCAAATAAATAAATAAAATCTTTAAAAAAAAAAAAGAAAATCTGCAAACAAAACATTTGAAAAAGTGAATCTAAGACAACAAGGTGCAGACACTGGGATGCACTCCAATGAAATATCTCATGTTCTAGTTGCTGAAGTAACTATTCAGACAGCTATTTGTCCCTTGAAATATTACCTCAATTGCAAAGAGCCATCTAGTCCAAAGTCATGATCCATTTAGAGCAGCCCACATCCAAAAACTGATTGCTGAAGGGGTAAGGATCTGGCCATTCTGGCCCAACTCATGAAAATTCTAAAGGACCTTCTTGCTCCAGATTTCCTTGTGGGGTTAAAGGAGGCTACTGTTGAATTATGGCTCAATTCTCCCTGTTGTCCACTCCTACTTCCTTCCTTTCCCTTCCATAGGTATTGATCAAAAGTTTATTTCTAAATAAACAACCTATAGTCTAAATGCCTTATCAGACTCTGCATCCAAGGGAACCCAAGCCATGACAACGTAGGCAATACTATAAGAAATGTCCAGTGCATTCAAATTCATTAAACACCCATTGAATTAATGTCCATCGAAGACCTACTGTATACCAAGCACTTCTCTACATATCAGGGATGCATCACTCCACAAGGCAGGTGAAGTTCTTGGTCTCATGGAGCCTAGTTTTAATAAAGGGACAGAGGTAATGGACAAATGAATAAACAAATGATATTTCAAATAGTGATAAATATTGTGAGAAAAAAGGTAAAGTGACATGACAGAAATTGAATTGGAGGTGTGTGGCTAATTTAGACTGTGTTGTCACAAATGGGTTCAAAGAAAAAGTGACATAAGAGCCAGCCCGACATACACACATGCATGTACAGTAAGAGCATTCCAGGTGGAGGGAAGCCCAAGTGCAAAGGTCTTACTGTGCAAATGAACTAGGCATGTTCTTGAAAGAAGGTCACTGTAGCTGGATGTGAGGGAAAAGTAGTAGAAGATGAAGATCAAGAGGGGCCCAGGGGCCAAATTATGGTAAGGAGCTTCTGTTTCATTCTATGTATACTTAAATGTTATTAGAATACTTTCAAGCAAGGCAGTGACATTATTGGACTTATATCTTTAAAATAGAACTTTAGTTATTGTGAAAAAAATCGATTATAAAAAAGAATAAAAATGGGAAAAATCAATTAGAAGACTACTGCAGAAGTCCAATGTCAGGGAAAATGGTGGCTTCGTCTGGGTGCCAAGAATAGAGACGAAGAAAGGAACCTATATTCTACAACAACCAAACTTGCTGATGAATTGGATATAAGGAATAAGGAAGAGAGGGCTTAGAGAAGACTCTGGAGCTAAGGCTTGACTTGTAACACACACTGAGTGCTCTCTACATATCAAACACTTTGTTGAGGGGTGCCTGGGTGGCTCATCGATTGAGCGTCCAACTCTTGGTTCGGCTCAGGTCACGATCTCACAAGTCATGGGACTGAGTCACACCACGAGAAGGGGCTCCCCCCTTGGGGGGGGATCTGCTTGAAGATTCTCTCCCTCTGCCCGTCCCCCAACTCATGATCATGTATTCTCTCTTTAAAATAAATAAATCTTTAAAAAAAAAAAAACCACTACGTTGAGTACTGAAGATGTCAAACTGATGAATTATCTGTGGCTCCCAAATGCAAAAGAATTCAGAGACAAGATATAGGATACACATAAATGGTTAATAAAGTGATGACGGTGTCTGGCAAAGGTCAAAGAAACATACTTTTCTATTGTTTTCTACTTGCTTCATGCATATTAATCTTGTTCCTCTAACACATATGTGCACTTGCAATTGAGCCAGGCAATTATTTGTTGCTAACAAAATACGTGTTGGCTGCTGATTAATCCGGCAACTCTCCCCAGGATATTTATGGATGCCCTACTCTTTGAAGAATTGAAGTAATTAACTATTTTATACATGCCATGAAATGCTTTAAGAATCTTAGTTCCAAATTTATGTTCTATCTAAAAGTAGAGGAGATGGATTGCTCTTATTTGACTGATGAGAGTCTAATCAGCAAAGAAAAACGACACAGGTTCATAGACTACAGTGTTGACCACGGCAGAGACTAGTTCTTCCCCAATATTTTTTCCCTACCTCCTTCTTAAAAACAGAACCTCTACTTTTTAGCTAGTAACATGGTCATCATGAAAAAAAGAGTATTTTCCATACTTCCCTGCCAGGAGGTTTGGCCTCATGACTAAGTTCTGTCCGACAGGATGAAAATAGAAATGTCCTCCAACCACATCCTCTTTCCAGCTGGCTACAACGTATCCATGATGTCTATAGCCGTAACAACCCTTTTGGACTATGATGTAGAAGTGTTTCGAATTCAGATGCAAAACACAGAAAGAGACTATTTCCTGGTGGATCACAGGGCTGCCAGAATGCTTATATCTAATCACGTAATTTACATAAGAAAAAAATAAAAATTTTGTCATGTTTAAGCCAATATTATTTCAGGTTTTCTGTGTCCTGCAGCAAATCCCAATCCCAATACGCTGAACATGTACCAATTCGGTTAAAACAAATTAAGTGCTTTGTGTGTTAAAATAGCTTAAGACTGAGACTAGACACATGTATACAGAACAAAAAAGTATTTTGAAAATGAAAATTCCTTTAAATATTTCTATTACAATCAGAATTCCCATGTTTTTTTCCAGAAATCCTGAACATGCTAAATGTTATTTCATCTGCTAATTTTTATCAAGGGAAAAGAAGAAAATTCCTATTGTCTCCCCAGAAAGCAACAGAATACATAGTTAAAAGAAGAGGTGATAGATAGGAAGGGGATGATAAGGGAGCAACAGTGACCTTCTCTCTAGATAAATAACCATAGCCAGTCAAAATTATAAAGGACAACAACTTGATGCCATTAGAAATTGTCCTAAGGCCATACAATAAAAACACAAACATGTACTCAAGAAAAACTACTAAAACAGCAAGAATCTGCAGCATTTGAGCCATGACCTGCTCTCTCCCATCTCTCCCCCATACTCAACATAATGGAAACTCTACTCTTCGTGAATGCAGCAAAGAATACAGAGGTCCTTCTCCCTGAGCTTCCAATCCAGAACTACAGTTTCTCCACAGGAATTCCTTTCACTCACAACTCCATGATGCAGAAAGATTATTCTAGGCAAGGGCAGCTAAGAAGTCTGGGACTCCCTTTCTCCATTCAGCCCACATCCATAGAATGGTAGCTTTACCCCAGGAATAGCAGAAGAGGTGCACTGGGCTTCAATTACCTCCTAACCAGCTTGCTCATAGGACCATGCCAGGAGAGGTAAGCTGGGATTACCAGAAGCTACTACTCTTCCCCAGTGCCAAACTAAAGAACCTAGAGTGTTACTCCAAGAGAAGTGGCCTATTATCCTACCCTCAGGCCCAGAACACTGGTACAGAGTTTGTGATGAGAGGTGGGGGTTACTTAAGAGATGATTACAGAGGACTCCCCAGGGGAGAGCGCTATTTGGAAAAAAAAAACAGAGAAGTTCAAGCCTAAGCATGCTATCAAAAATAAGGGGTATTATTGCCATAGGAAATTAAGAGGAGGTTGGTAGATCGACAAGAAAAACAATTTAAACCATACACCAGATAACAGTTTAATAGAATGAACAATGGAGAGACCTAAGAAGCCCCCTACTGGGGTCAGAATGAGTTTCAAAAATGCCTCCAAGACTAACTCTACAAATGGGCCCACATTTAATTGGATCAGATGAAGCAATATATGATACAATTTATCCATATACACACTTATCAAAACCAGTACCCCAGTCAGCTGACATTAGTTGAGGGTAATAGCTGGAAGTGAAACCAACAGAGGATGCAGAGAAAGTACTGGTAATAGGAAAATTAACAGCTGTGAATGCTTATGTTAAAAAAGAAGTAAGGGGCGCCTGGGTGGCTCAGTTGGTTGAGCAACTGCCTTCGACTCAGGTCATGATCCTTGAGTTCCGGGATCGAGTCCCGCATCGGGCTCCCAGCTCCACGGGGAGCCTGCTTCTTCTCTAACCTTCTCGCCTCTCATGATCTCTCTCACTTTCTCTGTCTCTCAAATAAATAAATAAAATCTTTAAAAAAAAAAAGAAGTAAATCCCAAATTAATACCCTAACTTTACATCTTAGGGAACTAGAAAAATAAGGATACTCTAAACCCAAATATAAAAAAAGAAATAAAAAAAAAAAAGAGTGGAGCAGAAAAAAACAAAATAGAGAATTAAAGTTCAACAGGAAAAAAATGGAAGCAAGAGCGCCTGAGTGGCTCAGTGGGTTAAAGCCTCTGCCTTCGGCTCAGGTCATGATCTTAGGGTCCTGGGATCGAGAGCCCCGCATCGGACTCTCTGCTCAGCAGGGAGCCTACTTCCCCCACTCTCTCTGCCTGCCTCTCTGCCTACTTGTGATCGCTCTCTGTCAAATAATTAAATAAAATCTTTATTAAAAAAATGGAAGCAAAAGATGACTCTTCAAAAAGAAACAAAATTGACAAGCTTTTAGCTAGACTTATAAAGAAAAAGAAAGAGGAAACACAAATAACTAAAACCAGAAATAAAAATAGGGACATTACTACTGATCTTGCAAAGATAAAAGTGATTATAAGAGAATACTATGAAAAATGTACACGAACGAATTATATAACTTAGAAGACAAGGAAAAATTCCTCCAAATATACAAATTACCTAAATCAATTCAAGAAGAAATACGAAATCTCAACAGCCCTATAACAAAGAACTTCCAAGAAAGAAAAGCCCTGGACTTGATGGATTCAGAGGTGAATTCTACCAAATATTAAAATAAGACTGCCAGGGGATGCCTGGGTGGCTCAGTTGGTTAAGCAGCTGCCTTCGGCTCAGGTCATGATCCTGGCATCAGGCTCCTTGCTCGGCAGGGAGCCTGCTTCTCTCTCTGCCTGCTTGTGTTCTCTCTCTGTCAAATAAATAAATAAAATCTTTAAAAAAAAATTAAAAAAAAAATAAGAATGCCAGGGGCAACTGGGTGGCTCAGTTGGTTAAGCATCTGACTCTTGATTTCAGCTCAGGTCTTGATCTCAGGGTCATGGGTTCAAGCCCCATGTTGGGCTGCACACTGGGCATGGAAACTACTTTTTAAAAAAAGAAAAGAATTAACACCAAACTCTCAAAACTTCTCGACTCTTTCAAAAACTGAACAGAAGAAAAGAGAATACTTCAGAATTCATTCTACAAAGCCTACATTATTGTGCTACCAAAGATACATAAAAACATCACAAGACAAAGGAATCACGGATTGATATGCCATATAGAGATTCAAACATCCCCAACAAAAGATTAGTATATCGAATCTAACAGGATTATTCACTATGACCAAGTAAGATTTAGCCCAGGAAGGCAAGACTAATTCAACATAAAAAAATAAATCAAACACTGTAAAATATCACAGTAACAGAGTAAGAGAAAACAAACACATGATCATTACAATGCAGAAAAGTCACTTGACATAAGCTAACAGTTGCATACTTAAAACATTCAGAAAACTAGGAATAAAGGAAAAATTGCTCAACAGCATATTGAGTATTTATGAAAAACCCACAGCTAACATCATGCTTAATGATGATAGACAGCAAGTTTTCTCCCTAAGACCAGCAGCAAAACAAAGATACTGGCTTTTATTATTGTTAGTCAATAATTTACTGGAACTTTTAGCCAGAGAAAGAACATAAGAAAAATACATAAAAGGCATTCAAATTTAAAAGAAAGAGGTAATCTCTCTATTTATATTTACATGATTTTATATATAAACCCCGAAAGAATCCAGGAGAAATCTACTGGAGCTAATAAAGGAATTCCACATACTTTTAGGACACAATACCAACATGCAAAAACCAGCTATGTTTCTATACTATTGGCACTTGAACATGGGTTTGAAATGTGCCGGGAAACTTACACAGGCATATTTTCAGTAACTACTAGCACTGTAAATATATTTTCAATTCCTTACACCTTTCTTAATAACATTTTCTTTCTTCTCGCTTACTTTAAGAATACAGTATATCGGGGCGCCTGGGTGGCTCAGTTGTTGAGCAACTGCCTTCGGCTCAGGTCATGATCCTGGAGTCCCTGGATCGAGTCCCGCGTCGGGCTCCCCCCTCAGCGGGGAGTCTGCTTCTCCATCTGACCTCTCCCTCTCATGCTTCCTCTCTCTCTCATTCTCTCAAATAAATAAATAAATAAAATCTTAAAAAAAAAAAAAAGAATACAGTATATCATATAACATACGAAATATGTGTTAATCAACTGCTTATGTTATTGGCAAGACTTCCAGTCAACAGTAGGCAATGAGTAAAGTTTTTGGAGGAGTCAGAAGTTATACCTAGAGGTTAGTGCCCCACCACCCATGTTGTTCAAGTTAAATGTACACCAAAAACGAACAATTCAAAATTGACATTAGGAAAGCACATCCAGGGGCGCCTGGGTGGCTCAGTCGTTAAGCGTCTGCCTTCGGCTCAGGTCATGATCCCAGGGTCCTGGGATCAAACCCCGCATCGGGCTCCCTGCTAGGCGGGAAGCCTGCTTCTCCCTCTTCCATTTCTTCTGCTTGTATTCCCTCTCTTGCTGTGTTTCTCTCTGTGAAATAAATAAAATCTTAAAAAAAAAAAAAGGAAAGCACATCCCATTTACAACATCTAAAAGAAATAAGCACTCAGGAATAAATGTAACCAAGGATTTGAAAGTCTTATATACATAAAACTACAAAATATTAGTGAAAGAAATTAATTAAATGGAAAGGCATCCTATGTTCATGAATAGGAAATCTTAATATTGCTTAAAAATTAAATATTATGATACTAGCATCAGGACAAATAGACCAATAGAATAGAATACAGAGGCCAGAAATAAACTCTCTCATATATGGTTAGTTGATTTTAAACAGGGGTGCTACGGGCACCTGGGTGGCTCAGTTGGTTAAGCACTACCTTCGGCTCAGGTCATGATCGGGGAGTCCTGGGATCAAGTCCCGCGCATAGGGCTCCCAGCTCTGCAGGGAGTCTGCTTCTCCCACTGACCTTCACCCCTCTCATGCTCTCTCTCTCTCCCTCCCTCTCTCTCTCTCTTTCTCTCTCTCTCTCTCTCAAATAAATAAGTAAAACCTTTTTTAAATAAATAAATAAATAATAGGGGTGCTAGATGATTCAATGGGGAAAAACAGTCTATTAAAGAGGTATTATTGGAAAGCTAGTCATATGCAAACGAGTGAAAATGGAGCTTATCTCATAAATTAAAAATAACTCAAAATGGATCAAAGACCTGACCTCAAGAGTTTCAAGTGTAAAACGCTTAGAAGAAAAGAGTGAAGAAAATATTCCTGACATTGGATTTGGCAATAACTCTAAGGATATAATACAAGAAGTACAAGCAACTAATGAAAAAAACAGATAAATAAGACTTCATCAAAATTTAAGCCTTCATCCACAAAAGAACACTATGAACAGAATGAAAATTCAAACTACTAAATGGAAGAAAATATTTATAAATTTAATATTTGATAATTAATTAATGTCCAGAATATATAGAACTCTTAAAACTCAACAACAACAACAAAAAAAACCTGATTAAAAATGGGCGAAGAGCGACGCCTAGGTGGCTCAGTGGGTTAAAGCCTCTGCCTTTGGCTCAGGTCATGATCTCAGGATCCTGGGATCAAGCCCCACATCGGGCTCTCTGCTCGGTGGGGAGCCTGCTTCCCTCTCTCTCTTTCTCTCTCTCTCTCTCTCTTTCGAATAAATAAATAAAATATTTTTTTAAAAAAAAGGAAATTAAAACTAAAAGATACCACATTAACCTTCCTAGGCTGGCTGTAATTTTTAAAAAAGGAAAATAAGTTTTGGGAGAGGACAAATAGATACTGCAATCCCACTATAAGGGTATTGCTAAAGGGAATGTTAAATGGTGCAGCCACTGTGAAAAACACTTTGTCCGATTCTCACACGATCAAACATAGAGCTATCATATGACTCAATAATTCTGCTTGTAGGTATATATCCAAAAGAATTTAAAGCAGGGACTAGAACAGATATTTGTATATCAATGTTCACAGAACCTTTATTCACAAGAGCTAAAATGTGGCAACAATCCATGTTGTCTCCTATATAACTTTCATCTCTCTAAAATTTAACTGTTGGTAGCCTATAGTTGACAGGAAGCCTTACCAATAACAGAAATAGTCAATACATAAATTATATATATCTAGATAGATAGATAGATAGATAGATACACATATATATGTATATATCATGTTGTTTCTTACCACAAAGTAAAAGCTAGAGAAAAGAAAATGTCATTAAGAAAATCATAAGGAGGGGCACCTGGGTGGCTCACCAGGTTAAAACCTCTGCCTTCGGCCCAGGTCATGATCTAAGGGTCCTGGGATCGAGCCCCACATTGGGCTCTCTGGTCAGCAGGGAGCCTGCTTCACCCCTCTATCTGCCTGCCTCTCTGCCTACTTGTGATCTGTCAAATAAATAAATAAAATCTTTTTAAAAAATTTTAAAAAGGGAAAAAAAGAATATCATAAGGAAAATACATTTACAGTCCTACACTGTATTTATTGAAAGAAATCCACATAAGTGAAACCACACAGTTCATACCAGTTTTTCAAGGGTCTACTATACTGGAAACAAATATAATTTCTTACTCTAAGAAAGAAGGCATTCATAATTACAAGGATAAGCAAATGAATGCTGTCTCAGCACAGATCCCATTATGAAATACTATACATCAGGGATCAGTAAAGTTTTTCTGTAAAGAGAGTGTAACTATAACATTAAGAATAGCGGGTCATACTTTGTCCATTAAAACTACTTGACTATGGGGCCCCTGGGTGGCGCAGTTGGTTGAGCAACTGCCTTCGGCTCGGGTCATGATCCCGGAGTCCCGGAATCGAGTCCCACATCGGGCTCCCAGCTCCGTGGGGAGTCCGCTTCTCACTCTGACCTTCTCCCTTCTCATGCTCTCTCTCACTCTCTCTCTTTCCTAATAAATAAATAAATAAAATCTTTAAAAAAAAAAAAACTACTTGACTATGCTGTTATACCATGAAAATAGCCATAGATAATACCCTAAGAAAATGGTGTGACCATTCCAATGAAACATTCACGAAAACATGCGGTGGCCATATTTGTCTCACAGACTGTAATCTGGAGACTCGGTGAAAGATACTTGGCTTACATAAACTGCTAATACATTAATAAATTTGGACATATTTTTGTTTTGGCTTTTAAGACTACTGAGCCTCTATTTCCCTTAAACAAATAGTTAACTTTGACTAGGGAATTTACTGGTTGCTTTTTCCTTGCTAAACACATTAGCTAATGCTAATGCTTTACCAGATGTGCCCACAGGGCCAAAAAGCAACTCTGAAACATACACCTGGATCCCTTCATGACATTTTGCCACATTATGCCTATCTATGACAATAACATTTACTTACCATTTCCACTCCAGAAATTAATGGAAATTAATATCTACAAATTACTTGGAAGTTCTAAGAGTATCATTATACAGTTCTGCGTCCAGGTCCCCTTTTATTAATTATGCATTTTTTGCCATGCATAATTAGGTAAACCACAATAAATTTAATCTTATTTCTTTTTTGTTTTATGAGCACATTCACATATAATATGGCCACGAATACCTAAATGAAAACCTGAATTCCTCTCCAAATATACAGATGGCTGATTAGAGGTCTGGTCCTGGCTCACTCACAATTACCAAAGACAGCCACCAAAATGCACCGCTGCCGCCTATGGTTGATTCTCCTTGAGATTTTCCCTCTAGAGCACGTCTTACACACTCTCCCTCACCCAACAGACTCTTCTCAGGCACTCTGCACTGTATTTTTAAACCTAAAATGCTTCACAGGCCTGACCTAATTGAATTACGGTCAGAATCCTCATGGTATTTATCCGAAATCCAGCATACCGGAAGTTACTTCACCTGCCATTTCTCATTAAGCAGAAAACAGACAAGCAGTTCTGTTCACATTGCTGAGGAAAGACAGCCTCTCCCAGAAACAAGCTCTTCTTTTCCTCCACATTACCCTTGGCATCTGACTGTAGGTTGAAATAAAGTTAAAATCCCATTACAATAAATTGAGGAACTGTGCACAGTTTCTGAGTGCTGATCTGCTCTACCTCGCGTTGTTCAACAGACAAAAATTCAAACTTATGAAAACAATGGGGGGGGTATTTGCTTTCTTTTCAAAAGGATGAATCACTGGATTTTCAAAAGCATTCACAAGCCCCAGTTAACAATAATTCAATTGGAAAACGTACTGAAGCTCTCCAAATTCCAGATTTATCCTCTGTAGAATCAGGATATGTATTTACCACTCACCTCCCAGGGCAGTTATAAGATAACCACTGACCAAGCTGAGCCCCAATTAACCGTAGTGATTCTTATTCAAATGTTTTAGAAATAGTTTCAACCAAAAGAAAAAGAGAACCAGAATTTAAAAGTAATTCTGAAAAATGCCACTAATCATAACCGTCCATACTTTCCTTCTTCCTACACCCCGGCATTCAGGTTAATAGAGGTTTCCTTATCACAGGTACAGGAGAAAAGTGAAAGTAGTCAAGAAGCAGTTGGCTTCTCTCTACTGACTCATGTAAAATATGGAATACCACTTCCATTAGCTCTTCTAAAGCTAAAAGAAGAGCTTTAGAAGCTCTTCAAACCTCAGTTTGCAACCAGTGATTATTCAAACCTCAGTTTGCAACCAGTGATTTAAAACGAAAACAAAAAACACATCTCTCCCAGAAAGCAGCTCTGTGTGGATTCTTCAGTTATTTTTCATGCATTGAGGAGTGACTGAGCCAATCATACATTAAGATATTAACATCAGATACTGGGCTCCGGGCTGCTTCTTCTCTAACCTGCTCCTGGCTCCCATAGCTTCCAGACTAGAGAAACAAAGCGGGGAGCTCCAAATATGAAAGATACATGGATGCTTAACAGCTCCATGTAAATAAAGGTTTATAATCAGGGTGAAGCCTCAATAAAAATGGAGTCTGTTTTGAAAGATTAATATGCCTTTATTATCCATGACTCATTTGTTGTTAGTTTAAAAAAAACTGATGATACATCTCCTCCTCCTTCCTAACATGAGTCTGGAGGGAAATAATATTTAGCCATGCATATGAGATAAGAAGAACATATTTAACAGAAAACTGAGGGTGGGTTGGGGGAGGACCTGGCTTGATTTTAATAAAATAGAATTATTGCAAGTTTTCAACCAATAAACTAGTACATACTTCCAAGAGTGATTTCTAAATTGCTTAAAATCTTACTATATTTAAGGCTGACACGCAAGATACCATCTATTCCTAAGCATTTCATCAAAGTGGTCTTCTATCTGTCATGGAATAGCGAAATTTGATAAATTATAAATGGAGGCAATATTTGATACTACAGGACAGACTGCAGATGAAATAGCATCTTTAAACTCAACTCTATCTCCGAATGATCTTGAAGAACATATTTCAAGAGCTCTTACTGGAGTCTGCTCTCCTGAAAGAAATCAAAGTTCTTTTTTAACAAAACCATGCTTTCCCAAGATAAATGATAAAACCGTTTCCCTGAGTCTGAAGGAAAATACCTTGAAGTTATTACGGGCTACTCCAAGGTCAACACTGTGATTTTAAAATTTTCAGATTCTGGACATGAATAAACATTTTTCCAAAGAAGATATACGGATGACCAAAAGACACATGAAAAGATATTCAACATCACTCATCAAGGAAATGCAAGCCAAAACTACAGAGATAGTACCTCGGACCTGTCAGAATGGCTAAAATTAACAACACAAAAACCAACAGGTACTGGTGGAGATGTGGAGAAAAAGGAACCCTTATGCACCGTTGGTGGGAAAGCAAACTGGTGCAGCCACTCTGGAAAACAGTATGAAAGTTCCTCAAAGAATTAAAAATAGAACTACTCTATGCTCCAGCAATCACACTATTAGGTATTTACCCAAAGAATACAAAAGTATTCATTCAAATGGATACATTCACCCTGATGTTTGTATTTATAGCAGCATTGTCTACAGTAGCCAAATTATGGAAACAGCCCTAGTGTCCATCAATTGATGAATGGATAAAGATGTGGTATATATTTGTATATATACCATGGAATATTGCTCAGCCATAAAAAAAGAATGAAATCTTGTCATTTGCACTGACATGGATGGAGCCTAGATTATTATGCTAAGTGAAATACATGAGTCAGAGGAAGACAAATACACTATGATTTCACTCATATGTGGAATTTAAGAAACAAAACATATAAGCAAAAGGTGGGGGAAGAGAGAGAGAAAGAGAGAAACCAAGAAACAGACTCTTAACGTATAGAGAACAAACTGATGGTTACCAGAAGGAAGGTGGGGGGTATGAGTCCAATAGACAATGGGGATTAAGGAGTACATTTATTATGATGAACACTAGGTGATGTATGGAAGTGCTGAATTGCTATATTATACACCTGAAACTAATGTAACACTGTATGTTAACTGGAATTTAAGTAAAAACTTAAAATTTTTTTTCTTATTCTTTTTCATTTTGTTTTACAAGATTCTGTCATTTTATAATCCAATCTCCCTCCATTATAGAGTAATTGCTCTGTAGGATGCTAGGAAGTTCTAGATGAATTAGAATTAGAGAATTAGAAGCTCTCCCTCCTCCTGGTTCCTAGTGCTCTCACAGGTCTTAAGACCATGTCTCTTGGGTTTTCCAAGTCAGAAGGCAAAGGGTAGAACATAAATGAGAGACCACCTAAAAGACAGTAGCAGCCATCAACCACAAAAAAAGCTTTCTGAGTAGTGAACCAAAGCTTAAATAAGATCTGGGACTTAAGAAGAATCCAATAAAAGTACATGTATGTACAGAAGAGGCCACTGTCTTCTAGGACCAAATTTTAACAAATTGAATGAGCACACTTAATAGCTAAGAAAAGATATCTATGAAGGGTTCCCTAATAAACACCTCAGAACATCTTATTTCCGCAAGTATATTGTAGTAATAATAGAGCACTCATTGGGAAGTTTGCTTCGTTAAATAAGAGCTATTTATTAAAAGACTTCCTTACACTAAGCCAAAATCTACTTTCCCTATAATTTTTATATATTAGCTCCGGTTCAGCCCTTAAGTACAAAAGAGAGCAATCCAAGTCCCATTTCCTCCTAACAATCATTGCATGTACACATTTTTGAAGATACTTCTCTCATCTCCGTAAGTCTCCTCTCTGTAGGTTAATTCTTTCAGCCATTTTTTTGTATGACATGGTCTGTAGGGGCTCAACGTCATTGTGATTTTTGTCCCATAAGGAAGTCTTTAAAAATCAAGACTTGTATTATTGAAGAGTTTTTCTGCTAATAGAGTATTTTAATTTAAAAAGGACATGTAGACATTTTGGTTTCTGCCTCAAGCCTTATGGATCATATGACCTAGAACTCTCTTCTACTATCTGGTGGAGGAATACTGCTTGAAACTTACAGGGTTTGGGGCGCCTGGGTGGTTCATTCGATTGAGTGTCTGACTCTTGATATTGGTTCAGGTCATGATCTCAGGGTTGTAAAATCTAGCCCCACATGGAGCCTGCTTAAGATTCTCTCCCCCTTCCTCTGCCCCTCCCTCTAAAAAAACTAAAAAAAAAAAAAATTTTTAAAGAAAATTACACGGTTGGTTTCTAAAGAGTAAATGAAATCTTGAAACAATAAAAATACTGCACTATTGAAACAAATATGACAGTTTCAGAGCGACAGCTTTCTGATGTCACCTAACCAGTTGGTTTTCAAACTTATTTAAAAAAAAAAAAAGACAAGGGGCCCCTGGGTGGCGCAGTTGGTTGAGCAGGTCATGATCCCGGAGTCCCGGGATCGAGTCCCACATCGGGCTCCCAGCTCCATGGGGAGTCCGCTTCTCACTCTGACCTTCTCCCTTCTCATGCTCTCTCTCACTCTCTCTCTTTCCTAATAAATAAATAAATAAAATCTTTAAAAAAAAAAGAAAAGACAACCTTTTCTTCAAACAGAAGCAATACAGTATGGTAACAAAGAGTACAGCCTGGGCTTGAATCCCAATTCAACCACTTCTTAGTTATTTAGCCTTGAACAAGTTACTTGTCTGTGCTTTAACTTCTGTAAAATGAGGATAATGTCTACTTCATAGGTTACCTTGAGGCTTAAATGAAATAATATTTAGTATTGAGAACAAGGTCAGGCACAAAGTACTTACTATCTAAGTATTTGTATTTTTAAAATTTCAACAAATTTTTACTAGGAAGCTAAATGTATGCATAAAGGCTTTAAAAGTAGTTCTATTTGAATAAAATATGCTCTCGTCCTAACTATACCACAAACCACGACCCCCCCACCCCCCGTGCCTTATTCCATTCAGGTTGAGAGCACCACAAATTAAAATCTATAGTAAGTGATTTTACCTCTTGGAGTTAAAGACTAGTGTCATCAGAAACTTCAAGTCAAACATAAAGTATCTACTACTTATACCCCAGAATGAGTTAACTCATCTTGGAAGGATGAGTCACCTTGGGAGACTCTCTGAAAAGAAGAGTGAACAAAGAGTTTGTTTCTTTGTTTAATAAGGAAGAAAACATCTGGAACATGGCCAATCAGCTACACAGAACATGTCTGGGGAAAATCACTGTGGGGAAATAACGCCACGGCTGACAATGTGTTAAGCCAAAGTACTGAATATATACTAACATATTAAGCCCCACAACAAACCTATGGGGCGGAAGCCCTTCTCATCCTTTATCATCCCCATTTCACAGACACAACAGGCACAGAGAGGTTAAATAACTGGCTCAAATTTAGGTAGTTAGTAAATGGCTGAGCTGAAATTCAAACTCAAACACTCCTAGGGATGCATCAGCCCCACATTCGTGGATGTCTTAAGAGAAAAGGCAAATGGAGACATAAATCACTGAGAACATCCAATTGTGCCCCGTACCACCCTGAGCTTGCTAAGAAAATCCTAAGAGTGTAAACTCTGGGGACAGACAGAACTATGTTCAAATCCTTGTTCCATCACTTATAAGCTGTGTGGTCTTGAGCAAGAAAGTGATTATCTCTGAGCCTCAAATGACTCAACGTTGTCTTGAGGAGTAGAGATCATGTGTGCAAACAACCTACCATCCTCGTGCATAGCAAGCTTCCAGCAAGCAGTAGCATTACTGTCAAAGTTCTTTTCATTTTCAAAATATGGTGTGTGTGTGTGTGTGTGTGTGTGTATGTATGTGTGTGTGTGTATATATATATATATATATATATATATACAATCTGTTGCTCCTGTCGTCCATTCCAGCCTAGAAATGAACACCATTCCCATAGGACAGAAAAGGACAAGGATAGAGTAAGTAATTCACACAGAACTGACAGCAGGTCAGCCCAAGGCAGGAACTCAAATCCAAAATTTCCCAGCGTCCAGCCCAATCATTTCCAACTTTCAGCCTCCTCTGCCAAATTCCTCAATTGTTCTTAAGTCTGACTTCCTCACCCAAAGAAGAAAGTGAGCACTTGTAACCAATGTCAGAAGAAAATGAGACAGATTTCCTGCGTGACAGGATGACTCTTGCATTTTCTGGGGGAGACTGGTGCCTGACAACCAACGGGCAGAGAGAAAGGTGACAGCAAGCCACAGAAGTGCAAGTATCAGTGGGTGGAAAAATGTCAGAAACAAAGAAAACTCTTTAAAATATTAAATGCAAACTCATTTACTGGTGGCCGCAGATAAGATGGAAGAGTTTAGCATCGACAGGGACTGTGACAGTGATGAATGAAACCATTCTGGAACTGTGAAGGAAAGTAGCCACCGAGAAGGGGGGCAGGCACTGGAGGGGGAGCGGGAGGATGCTGTGGGTGGGGGAACAAGAAGAGAATGAGAACCAGTTATGTGTGGGCTGAGGCATTTTCAGTGGCAGAACAAAAAAATATAGAAATAATGTTGCTGCTGGTACTTAAAAAGCCCAGGCAGGCATCAACTCCCACCCACCCCGAGGCCCCCACACACCAAAATCAGGGAAGCTGTGGCCTCAAAGGAAGAAAGAGGGGGAAGGGAGACATGGGGAAGATGCTTTTTGACAAATGAAATCAAATAGGGTCAGTTATCAAATTCCAAAAGGAGGAGAAAGATCCCAAGGTAGGGCCAGGATAATGGATGATGTAATCAGTGAATGCGCCACCAGCTCTCCATCAGCACTTAAGAGGGACTATTATCGAAGGACTAGGGAAGTTTGAAAGTCATTGTTCCAAGTTCTTTTCACTCCCCAGTTAAAAGACAACATGCTGCCAGAAATAAAGCGAGCCTGAGTCATAGTTGGAATTGAAAGAGAGTGTTGAAAATGGGAGGTGAGTTATGGAAATGGGTTTCTCATAAATGAAAATAAAGAATTTGGACTCGCTGCAACACTCTAAAAGCTACTGAGAAGACGGAGAACTTTGCACACTTCATTTTTAAGGACTTGACTATTTTAGTGAATATAAGCGTGTGTTTTAAGGTTCACTTTCCCCTTTATTCTTCAGCATAGCTTTGGCATTTGTGTTTCTCAAACAAAGCTATATCATGTCCTCTGAAATCCTTTCTTTCACTGTGCAAGCATTTATCATGCTCCTACTGGATGACAAGCACGGCGTCAGGTGCTACATGAGTGGCGTATAAAGAAGAATAAACTACAGCCTCTGCCCTAAGGACTTCAGAGACCAGTTGGGGGGGACAACATCAACCTGCATGAAGCAGGTAAATCCCAAATCCAAATTCAAGGGCAAAGTCACCATCAGTTTAAGGGCAAACTGACACACAAGAGGCCTCAAGGCTAAAAGGGAAAAGTAAGGAACAACCAGGAAGGGAAGACAGCTCTGAAAACCAAGAAAATCTTCACTGGCTCGAATGTCCTAGAACACGTATGAGGAGAGGTGAGCCTTGAGGAATGGGTCAAATTTTTGCAGGGAGAGACAAAGAAGAAAGACCATTCCAGAACAGGAAGATCCTTCTACCACAAGTTACTCTTCCTGGACCTAAAAACTCCTAGCTTGATGAACTAAAAGAAAAATCCAAAAAGGCCAAGTGTTCTAGACTTTTCAAAACTTCTTTCAATATCCTTATGATCTACCTTTTTTCTACCTTATGATCTCCCTTTTTTTTAAGATTTTATTTATTTGACAGAGAGAGAAAGAGAGAGATCACAAGTAGGCAGAGAGAGAGGGGGAAGCAGGCTCCCCGCTGAGCCGAGAGCCGGATGCGGGCTCGATCCCAGGACCCTGAGATCATGAACTGAGCCAAAAGCAGAGACTCTAACCCAGTGAGCCACCCAGGCGCCCCTATGATCTCCCTTTTTATAAGACTCAATTTCTTGGCTTTTAATCTTTTCCTAGTTGAGTGGTGCTCACCTGAATCACCTAGGGAGCTTATTCAACCTGGTCTCTAACTCAAACTAGGGCAGGGCCCTAAACCTGCATTTTTAACCAGATTCCTCCTTCGATGAATTGTTACAGGTGGTCAAAGAAAGCCACACTTTGGCAAACACGAGGCTACTCCAACCAAAAACATACCCCATAACTTAAGCCTCTTAATAGCACTAAGTCAGAAGGAACTTGGGAGAATAAAAATACAGATATTTCAGATATGATCCCACGTCCTCCTAACCACCACCCCCAACCTCCAGCTGTTCTATTCCATGGGACACAAAAAAACTGAGGCAAAAACACTGTGGGGAAAAAAAAATCAAAACAATATACACACATACACACACACTCACAAAATAAAAAAGGACATCAAACTAATACTGAAAACTTGGTCCAGGTTTAACTCAAAGCCTGTAAGGTTCACATAGTTTCCAAGTCCAACAGAAAAATGCACCCTCCCAGGCCACCTGGGCTAGCTGTCTTACCCTGAGCAGTGACCTCAGGGCTATCAATCTAGTAGCAACGAATAAAATAAAAATATAGTTCTAAGTCTCTAAAACCCAATGAATGCATCACATCTTGCTTAGCAGAAACCATGAATCCATTTCTCCCTTCCCTGAGGTTAGAGAAAACAGTTCGGTACTTAACCTGTACTTCCGAAACTGCCCAAATAATCCTCCCCGCGCGCACAGCTCTGAATGGGGTATTGATTACCATAAAACCTGCCACCGACAACCCATTGTCTATAGAACAAAATGCCGACCTCTTAATCTGACAGTCACGTGACGCCCTTCATCTGACCCTCAACCCACCTACTTTTATTTCCACATATCCCTTTTCCTATAGCACCAGACTATTCCCATTGTACAGACTGATGCTAGACTTTGGCACCTCAGTTGGCATTGAACATGCAAATCCCTCTAGTAGAGTGTCCACATTTCCTGCCCCCTCCCCCTGCCTTCCCTGGCCCCTAGGCAAAAGTAATCAACCTCTCACTGGTGCTACCACCACATTTAGCAAATCCTTTATTGTGCTTAGTACATTCGGCCTACTTTATCCCTGAGCCTCTAGCTCTTGTCTCTCTTCAAATGTTAAGCCGCTTGCAGGTGCCTGTCTTATCCTGCACTGCACCCGATGCAGGGATTCCTAGACTAGTAAATTCTATTGTGCTGGTACAGAAGGGGTTAAATACAGAATGCTATAACTGACAGATGGTCTGAGAAAATCTTTTCCATCAGTAGAACTGGCATTTCTCCAATAAGGACAGACTGGATCTTGCTACTTGAAGCACATTTTCCTACAGATACTATAAGATATGATTCCTTCATTTTTTTAATTGTTCAGTAAGAATCATTTAAAACTTCTGAGAAATGATAATGTGATGAGAGCAGCCAAGTTTGATGGTCCATCCGTCTATCCATCCTTCACTTCCCTTGCACTAGCTCATTATTTAAGACTTAGTAAAGATAGCACCCTGGGAGTTGAAACACAGGAAAACCAATCTTGGTTGAACTCTATCAAAGTGTTGCCTCCGTGCTGGTTTAGGCATAACGCAAAAAAAAAAAAGAAACCTTCACATAAATGGGCAGGATTGGTCAGAACCCGCTCAGAGCCTCTCTCTATTATAGAACCCTCTGAGAAAGCCCAGAGTGGAGACAGTCTCTTTCTTCAAGGGCTTCACACTCTAGCTAGAGCCTCAGAATCAATATGCCCCTATTTTGTTCTTCTAAAAGACACATTAACTGAGTAGTCACAGATCACAATGGTGATCGGAGTTCACTGGGTTGGGGTTGACCCTAAACCCGGGCTTCGTGGAAAGATGCCAACACCATGTGGTCCATGGGCCAAGAAAAATGTCTCTACATCGGCCTGCCTTAGGACCTACCTGATATTCCATTGTTCCCTGAAGGGAAGGCACTAAAAGCATCCATTCAAATTGTAAACATTTCCTAGAGTCAGGAGTCCAATGAATAATTGCATGGACAACTTTTCACAAATATGTAAACCAATGAAAAAGCAGTCATCTACTGAAGTCATCTTCCTTCCTGAAAGAAGGAAGCCCAAACCATGGCGACTTCTGACAGGTACATAAGACCACTGCCTTGGCCCTCTCTGTATCACTCGCCACCGTCTCAAAGAACTGAATACCTTTAGTCCCATCCTCCAAGACGCTCACGGTCTAATGTGGAAGACAGACATGTAAATAGACCATTTCAGTATAATGGGCTAAGTGCCAAGAAGTATACACAGGTGCCAAGAACTCAGAGAAGAAACATAAAGCCCCCTGACGGGTTTGGGAAAATGCTTCTTAGAGGAGGTAGTATCTGAGCTGTGTTTTGGAAGTATAAACAGGAATTCGCAAAGGTGGACACAGGGTCCCACACAGAACGATTTACAAAGGCAAGGACATCATGTGTCTAAGAGTGTAGCAGAGGAGAGGCAGAAAGATCTGTAAGCCATTCAATGTCACTGTAGCACCATGTGTGATTCAGAAAGTAGGTAGAGGTGAGGTAGATCGTCATAAGAAACAGATTGTGAAGGGCCTTATACATCATGTCAGGGAGCTTGGACTTGATGTTCAGCTTAATAGGCAACATGGAAGAGTTTAAAGCAAGGGAATGAGACAATCAGATTTATGCTTAGGAAAATCAATGGTGGCTGTGTGGAAAATGGATTAAAGAGAGGCAGGAGCGGCGGTAGGAAACACAGTGAACAGGTTCGCTCGATAAGCGCAGATACAGTCCCTTCGGCCTCACTCCTCTTCACCTCCCTTCTCACCCACTTCCCTTCTAACATGCTTGTCCCCTGCCTTCAAACCAGGGTCTCGAGACTGCCCTTGATCCTTGGCAGAAATGCAGGTGGCTCTGCAGGCTGGAGAGAGAATTTCACAACACAGAGCCTTTCTTCCTGGAAACTATGCAACCAACCTGGCACCTAGATGCCAACCCAAGTGACAACCTCAGGGAGAGCTCAAGAGGGAACAGCAGAGTTACCCACTCCCTAAGGAGGTGGCTTGTACCTGGAAATCTCCCAAAGACCCTCCTTGGATTCCTCCTTTATTCAGTGTGGCAAAAATAATTTGTGCTTGAATAACCTCGGCTATTCGACTAGAGTGACAGAGAAGTTTAGAAAAGAGGCAGACCAAGCTCTTTGTTCACTTACCAAGGAAGCCCTATTTTCATTTACCCCGTATTTTGCAAAGCCCTGGTAACCAACTGATCTTCCCTTAATAATGCCTTATTGTGTCCGTTTTGGGCCCCAACAGGCTACCTACAAGCCGCTCATCGTTTAACTTGAGCGCTGTCTCATAACTGATTTTTCACCTTCGATAGGCTCTTTAACCGCAAAATATCTGAGAAAAGTAGCCCAGGCTGAAGGCTAACAACTTCAGTGTGAACAATACCACCACCCAATGGTGATCCACAGGAGAATCTTTTTCCTTTTTTTTAAGATTTTATTTATTTATTTGACAGAGAGAGACACAGCGAGAGAGGGAACACAAGCAGGGGGAGAGGGAGAAGCGGGCTTCCCGCTGGGCATGGAGCCCGATGTGGGGCTCAATCCCAGGACCCTGGGATCATGACCTGAGCCAAAGGCAGAGGCTTTATAACTGAGTCACCCAGGCGCCCCTCCTTAGGAGAATCTTAAAGTGAAGCTGATCTTAGCCTAGCTCAGCTCTGCCTGGCTGGAGGCACTGCCAGTCTACACCCAGTAAGAAGCCCCAGTGGCTCCCCTTGGGGCTGACCAAACCTAATACAGTGTTTCCCCAAATAAAATGAGCCACCAGCACAGGGGCATGACAGGCAGAGAAGCCTTAGGTTGTATGAGAACATTATTTCATCTTCATCAGTCTTTAAGAGATGGAACCTACCACATTGGACACATTAGAGAATATTTCACCAGACTGTATTATTAGTGGGGGCAGCAACAGCTAGGAAAGAGAGTGGCTACCTGAACTCCAGTGGCGACAAAAGGTCACCCGCACACAGTCTCTGGGTAAGTTGCTGAAGCCCAAAGCCCAGTCTCTACTCCCACGAGGGTTTGATTCGTATTTCCTGGGTGCTCAGTTTTGTGCCAGGCAAGAGACCGCCTGTGCCCTCAGGCGATCCCAATCTAGGTGATCGGGGAGACTCCGCCATCAAACAACTACAAAACCCCCACCGCCGGCAACCGCCTCAAATGCGCCAGGCAATGTGACCTCAAAGCAGGCAGCGTGAGACGGGGGTTCAGGAAAAGGTCTTCAAAGCCGTAATAAATTTAGAAAGATTGGGGAGCTTTTGGGGGAGGACAAGTAACGTTTTCAGAAGCTACCATTTACTGACTGTTTATCATGGTTTGGGCACTAGGCCCTCACGTTATTTCTATTGAGCACGAAGCAGTTTTATCCCCCATTTTCCAGATAAAGATCTGAGGATCAGAGAGCTTACATTACTTGCCCAAGCTCACATAAGGTGATAACGTAGTCGGGCCAGAAGTCACACTCAAATTAGTCGGGCCAGAAGTCAAACTCAAATTAGCCTGACCCTAGAGCCCATGCTCTTAACTACACTTAATTTTAAGATTTTATTTATTTATTTATGAGTGGGTGGGGGGAGAGAGCCCAAGTTGGGGGGGTGGGGAGCAGAGGGGGAGGGAGAGGGACAAGCAGACTTTGTGCTGAGCATGGAGACTGACACAGGTCTGGATCCCATGACCTGCCCTGAAACCAAGAGTCGGAAACTTAACCAACTGAACCACCCAGGCGCCCTCCTAACTACACTCTTGTCTCCAAAATGATCCTATAGTCTGGGGCAAGATGGCGGAGCTGAATAGAAAGACTGAGTTGGAAAAGAATTGGAAGCGGATTCACACACGCAAGAATCTCTCTCTCCATGGATATCAAGGGTTAATGCAAATCTGACTCCACAGAGCCCTTGTGCCTTCTTTCCCCTCATAGCACACAGACTCCACTGAATGCCAGTAGAATGGAATGCCAGGAAACTCTCCTCCAGTTTTGATACAGTTTGCACAAGTTTCAAACAAATCTAAGTTCAAAACAAACCTAAGAATTTTTAGTTCAAGCAATAATTCTGTTTCTATGGAAACATAGAAGGGCAAACTGTAGGGACTACAGCACACACAGGCTTCACCTCCACCCGGGGAGCTGCAAAGCTCTTTTTCCCTTTAAAATAAAGGAACCCAGTGTAAACAAGCCCTGAAGGCTGGCAGCTTGTGGGTTATTGGGAAGGAAGGGATTGAAGAATAATGGAATTATGAGAACAGCTTGAATTCAACCGAGTTCCGAGCCCTTTTAACTATTTAACTCAGGCCTCTCCTTTGATACATCAGGTTTCCATGGTGTATAAATATTAGACTCCTCAATCTCTAACAAAACGAAACAGGACTATGAGATGCAATTATTTGTGGGCAGTAAGGGGCTAATTTGTGCCTGGGCTGAATCATCTGCAACCTCATATGAAGGCCAAACCTCAATTACCCAGAATCCAATTAAGTGAGGTCCTCAGCTAACTTAACTGCATCCAACTTTGGCAGAGAGACAGTGCCCATGATAAGAAAAAAACTATCACATAAACTTGGTCCAAAACGGGTTTATTGGGAGGAGGTAATCTGTATAGCTGCGTGATTTGGGGCAACTTCTTTATAATCCCTGGTCCTCTATTTCTTCAAGGTGGTGGTTGTTAGCAGGGTTAAATGACATAACCGACGTAGGGTACTTCACACAGCACCTGGAGCTTAGTAAGAACTCAAATCTCAGCATCTGTTTATACTCCACAAAGTCATCCAAAACCATCCTCCAGAGGACATTTTGGTGTGAGTCCCCATCCATCCCTCTCCTTTTCCATCCCCATTTCCAAAAGCAGACAGTGATCTGATAGCGTGAACAATGTTCCTGATGCCTAGCAAAGGCTTTCTTTATCACCGAAGAATCTCTGACGTTACTTTCTGAAGCAGGAAAGAGAACCTAAACGTTTTGAATGTCTGATAAGGAGTAAAGCTGAAATAATATTCAGCTTCCATTTGCCTTCAGACTTTCAATCTCACTGCCCCTTATTCCTGACAATGAACTAATCTTTAGCTTGTGTGACATGGACCACACATTTAGCACCGCCTGACTTCGTATTACCATTGAATGGCCCCAATCACCAATGTGTTTGTCTTGGGCTCAATGCAGAAATGGATAGATCTGTGAAGTTCTTGAAGTACAGCATCATGCCCAATTAGGCACTTACTTGGGCACCACTTGCTGATGATTATTATCATTACTATCCCCACTACCAGCTTTAGGCAAGATTGTTGAAAAGGCTAGTTGTTTTCCTAGCCTGAAACACCCAAGGCGCACTTTTTCCCCCTAGTGTTTCCTCTCCTTGCTCCCTCAGGTGGCCAGTGCTCAAAACCTTCTCCCAAACCCATTCACACTGAGGTATAGAGGGCCAGTGATGGGTAAAAGTGGATTTAAAGACAGAGATGAAATAAAGGGTCTTCAGATGAGTTAGAGCATCACCAAAAGTAAAAGGAGACAGTAAAAAGACAAAAAGACCTAGGGGAACCCTTGATCTCATACAACCTAGGCATGTACTCCTCCCAAAGTCAGCAGAATCAGCCTCAAAAACTGAAGCACAGAACTACACAGTATACTCGGAATTTCTCAATGAGTCCATATTACCAAGAGCAAGGAAAATTAAACCAATATGTAGATGATGGCAACTGTTACCTGATAACATAGAAGTTATCATAGAAGTTATCCTCATAGAAGGAATACCAAAATATTTAGCCCAATGGTCAAGAGCAATTTCAATTGGTAAGTTATATAAGTGATATGTTAAATCATTCAGAGCCATGAAAACCATAGTTCAGATTTTCCTATAGGTTCCCAAGCAAAGAAAATATCCTGGAAGAGAAGGGATATCGGGAACAGTCGGAATTTGAGATCACAATTTGTGGGGGAGGTACTAGGCTTGCATACCTTCATTCTTCCTTCCTTCGCTCCTTCTAGCAGTGGGGAAAACAGGGCAAGATGACAACAAAAGAGGACTACTTCCCTTTGCTTCGGACCAGCCCTGCCCTGGACTCAGGTCTCCTTTCTCAAATTAATGGTTTGCCCACATGCTTTCCTTCTTTACAAATCCCCAAGTCCACTTAACACAGTTAAAAATCTCCAGCTGAGTTTCCATCAGCACTCTCTGTGGAAAGAAGATACCAAATAAAAGTGAAACTGTGCATGTCCGGCCCCATGAAGGGTGAAATATTTGGAAAACGTATTGGACATTTCAAAACCTTCCATTTTCTGCTGAGCCAGCTGACTTGCTGGAAACACGTTCTTTGAGAAGTAAAAAGTTAAGTGCTCTATTCCAAATCCTCAGTGGGGCAGTGAGCCTGACAGATCATCAACTAGAGGAACCCAATTAGTGTAGTTTTGACCTTGACAACCAGTGCATCCTCCTAAGAAATCAGTGGGGTTACACATTGAAAGGGAAAAAGGGAGAAGAATGTCAGAAAATGTGCTGACTTTGAAAGACCCCTTTTTGAAATGAGCCAGTATTATTCATTTCCTCAAAATGTGTAGAAATGGAGAATTATCTCTGTCAATGACATGACGTTTGTTTAGCTCACGTATACATAGTTTCTGGATGGTGGAAAGCATCAGCAAAAGCAGGAATCTGAGAAAGTGCTCCACATACATGCATCGTTGATGAGTCACCTAGAGTGGGGACATTAGGACAGGAGAGATCCACACACAGCTCTCTCTGCAAATACGACTTAGTTGAAGAGATGCTGACATCACTGAAATTTTAATCCATGAATTAAAAGACATTATCTTTATTCATTCATTCAGGAATTACCAGCATTGTTAAATAAATTTCCCCATCTCAAATGCTCTCCTCTGCCCTCCCCTACAGAAATCCAAAACTCACATTCCTATCTCATGAAGCCATCTTTCCAAAATCATCCCAGGTTCCACTGACCAATCTTTCTTTCAGAACTTATCTGAGATAAGGATTCCACACCACAGACCTGAATATTAGATTCTATAATATTTTATAATACTGTCTAGTGTATTTATGTCGTATTTCCCATTGTGCCCGTAGTTTCTTCAAGGGCATATTACTTCTGTCCCCCCAAAGCACCATACGATATTAGGTTAGAGTAAATGCCTAATAAAAATGTACATGTTGCTTGATTACTTAGAGAGTTCATGCACCTGCGTCTAATGTAAGGCTGACTACATGACCTTGAACTTAGTGCCTCTATTGCTGCAGCAGGAAATAAGACCGCCCTTCTATGTTCTCCATAGAAATTGAAGGGGAAGGAACACTAGTCGGTAAGAATTTGCTACCACTGTGGATTTCCTTACTGCACATTGCTAGGATTAAGAAGAAAAGGATGACTCATCACTTGCAGTCCAGTCTCAGTAAGTATTTATAGCCGACTCTAGAAATAGTGCTCTCACAACTGCATGCCTCAATTCTATCCTTCCTTCAAGGCTCAGCTAGCTGTTACTTCCTCCATGATTCCTTCCTTACTTCTTCATCCAGGACTCTCAAACTCTTCTAAAGTACCAGAGCATTTTCTCTTTCCTCTTTTCATGACATAGGACCTTCTGCCTTGTGTTGTAGCTACGTTCTTATCTCCTCGCCCTAGTAGACAGACACAATGACATGATCGGCACACCATACTAGTAGTAGCTAAGTAAATAGTACATATTCAGTGTTAGCTAAGTGTCGGTGAAGTACTCTATGGACATTATTCAATTTAATATGTGGAACAATCATGTTGAGGTAATTATTATTCACAGTACTCAATTTTACAAAGGAGAAACTGAGCCTTGGAAAGATTAATTTGTCACAGGCCATACAACTAGTGAGTGTCATAGGTAGATTTTGATTTGAGAGCCAGTAGTGTTAAAAACTATGCTACAATGACTCTTAATAAATGGTGAATGAGGCCTTTCCCCTAGGGGGACCCAGGGTAGCTCAGTCAGTTAAGCTTCTGCCTTTGGCTCAGGTCCTGATCCCAGGTTCCTGAAATCGAGCCCCGCATTGGGCTCCCTGCTCAGCGTAGAGTCTGCTTCTCCCTCTGCCCTCCTCCCACACCTGCCACTTATGTTCTCTCTCACTCTCTCTCTCTCTCTCTCTCTCAAATAAATAATCCTTTTTAAAAAACGGTGAAGGAGGGCCCCTGGGTGGCGCAGTTGGTTGAGCGACTGCCTTCGGCTCAGGTCATGGTCCCGGAGTCCCGGAATCGAGTCCCACACCGGGCTCCCAGCTCCATGGGGAGTCCGCTTCTCACTCTGACCTGCTCTCTCTCACTCTCTCTCTTTCCTAATAAATAAATAAATAAATAAAATCTTTTTAAAAAAAAAACGGTGAAGGAAAAATGTACTGAATCAAAATATAGAACTATCGTACCCCAAACAGGCTTTCCAGCCATGTGTTCTCCTTTAAGCTAAGACTGATCAAGGGTCTGGCACCGCTTACTAGTAAAAGAATCATCAGACCCAATCTCAAAAGCAAGAGATCAAATAATAGTCTTTAATGCCACCTGTTATTCATCCAAAAAGAGGCCTGTTTATGTTTTCAGCAGCAACTTGATCTGCAATCTACCCAAAGTTCGTATCTGAAAATCTGGCATAACTGCCCATCAAGAAAACATTAGAATTTTGGAAATATTCTCACCCTTCAATCTGAGTAATCAAGTTCTGGGCAAGGTGAGTCTACCAAAATCAGCTACGATTTCATTATTTTTCATAAAACTACTGAAATACAATCCCACCATCAGTGTTTAACTGTAGAATCAGTGTAAGATGAGCCCTGCCTGCACATACGCCATACTCAGTCTATCGAAGAGCAGCATTTTCATTGGCTCAATCAAAAGTAGTTAGTGACCGGGGCACCTGGGTGGCTCAGTGGGTTAAAGCCTCTGCCTTCAGCTCAGGTCATGATCTCAGGGTCCTAGGATCGAGCCCCGCATCGGCATCGGGCTTTCTGCTCAGCGGGAAGCCTGCTTCCTCCCCCACCCCCACCCCCCGCCGGCCCTGCCTACTTGTGATATCTCTCTCTCTCTCTCTCTCTCTCTCTCTCTCTCTCTCTCTCTCTCTCTCTCTCTCTGTCAAATAAAAAAAAAAAAAAAGGAGTTAGTGACCAAAAGAGGAGACCTACAAATGTTTGGTGTAAAAAACAAGTAGAGGGGTACCTGGGTGGCTCAGTGGGTTAAAGCCTCTGCCTTCGGCTCAGGTCATGATCTCAAGGTCCTGGGATGGAGCCCCGCATCGGGCTCTCTGCTCGGCAGGGAGCCTGCTTCTCCCTCTCTCTCTGCCTGCCTCTCTGCCTACTTGTGATCTCTCTCTGTCAAATAAATAAAGAAAATCATTTTAAAAAAATAAAATAAAATAAAAAACAAGTAGAGGGACACCTGGCTGGCTCAGTCAGAAGAGCATGAGACTCTTGATCTCAGGCTGTGAATTCGAGCCCCCACACTGAGTATACCGATTGCTTAAAAAAATAAAATAAGATCAGGGCGCCTCACTGGCTCAGTCAGTGGAACATACGACTCTTTATCTCGCAATTGTGAGTTCAAGCACCACATTGGGTGGAGAGATTATTTAAAAATAAAATCTTTTTTAAAAAATCTAAAAGAGGGCGCCTGGGTGGCTCAGTTGGTTGCACAACTGCCTTTGGCTCAGGTCATGATCCTAGAGTTCCAGGATCGAGTTCCACATCGGGCTCCCAGCTCTGTGGGGAGTCTGCTTCTTCCTCTAACCTTCTCTCCTCTCATGTTCTCTCTCACTTCCTCTGTCTCTCAAATAAATAAATAAAATCTTAAAAAAAAAATCTAAAAGAAAAAAATTAACTCTACTACTTTGGACTTTATCTGAAGTCCTTCACAGTGGCAGGCCCACAGCTGAGCATGCACGACATCCCTCTGGATGGTCAATGTGGATGAGTAGGAAAGAACACAAATATTGTTTCTCCAGAAAAAGATTCTGTTATCTGGCCATTCCATTGAACAGACAGTATAGTGTGTTTCAGAGGACAGATGCAGATGCCACTCAGCTCGGATTCAAATCCGGGCCCTACAACAATCTTTAACTACTGAACCACCCTGTGCCTCCATTACCCTATCTCTAAAATGGGGTAATAGGACACCTGGGTGGCTCAGTCAGTTAAGCATCTGACTCTTGATATCAGCTCAGGTCTTAATCCTGGGGTCGTGAGTTCAATCCTCGCACCGGGCTCCAGGCTGAGAATGGAACATACTTAATTTTAAAAAAAGTAAAATGATGGGATGCCTGGGTGGCTCAGTTGGTTAGGCAGCTGCCTTCAGCTCAGGTCATGATCCCAGAGTCCTGGGATCGAGTCCCGCATCGGGCTCCTTGCTCGGCGGGGAGCCTGCTCCTCTCTCTGCCTCTGCCTGCCTCTCTGGCTAGTTGTGTTCTCTCTCTGTTAAATAAATGAATAAAATCTTTAAAAAAAAAAAAGTAAAATGGGATAATAATATCTACTTTCAGAACTATAAGGATTAAATAAGGTACATATGCAAAACACTGGCCACAAATAAGTGTTATAGAAGTGTTACAGAAATAGTGCTATATTCTAATATATAGTAAGTATTTCCCAATATTCAAGATTTGTGTAGTTTAGTAGTTCTCAACCAAGGATTATTTTGCCTCTCAAGAGACATTTAGCAATTTCTGGAGACATTTTCATTGCCAAAAAGGGGGGTGGGAGGATGGTACTAGCTTCTAGGGGGTAGAGTTCGGGGACAAGGCTAAAAATCATACAATGCACAAAACAGACCTCTACAACAAAGAATTATCTGACCCAAAATGATAGAATCAAGGGTAAAAAAAAACCTGTATAGAAGCAATCATCACTTTATTGAAAACTCAATGGAGCAAAACTCCAAGGAACAAATGCCAATAAAAAAGAGATGATAATTTCATTTCAAAAAGTCTTTACCAAAGGATTTTTTCAATACCAGAACTCAATACATTTATGGGTGGTTGATAGATTAATCATAGCTTGCTTCATAGAATAGATTTGATTATAAATATAGACAAATTTTTACATATTTTATAAATATATAGCAGGAGAAATTTTATATATTTAATCCTAGTTAATATACTTAAAGGCAAACTGTGCATAGAAATCTTGTCGATGATTTCAAAATGCAGACAGTTACTCCCTCATTTCAATATTTTGTGGATTTACCTCTTCTTAAAGAAGTCACCTGTTATTGACAGGGAATTGAGTCAGAAAAAGACTTAAAGCTAACATCTTTTTTTAAAAAGATTTTATTTAGGGCGACTGGGTGGCTCAGTCAAACTGCCTTCGCCTCAGGTCATGATCTCAAGGTCCTGGGATCGAGCCCCGCATTGGGCTCCCTGCTCGGCGAGAAGTCTGCTTCTCCCTCTCCCTCTGCCTGCTGCTCTGCCTACTTGTGCGCTCTCTCTCTATCAAATAAATAAATAAAATTAAAAATATATCTATTTTATTTATTATCCGAGAGAAAGCAAGAGATAGCACAAGCAGGGGTTGGGGAGAGGCTGAGCAGGGAGCCTACCACAGGGGTAGGTCTCAGGACCCCAGGATCATGACCTGAGCCGAAGACAGACACTTAACCAACTAAGCCACCCAGGCGCCCCTAAAGCTAATATCTTATAGATCATTGTCAAAGGCAAAGCATATCGGAAACAATAACCAAAGTTAAAGAGCAAAGAGAGGGTTTACATCAACATCTACTTCACAGGATCAACTTGTGGAATGTAGCTCCTCTGAAAAGCCAACTTTAATCATCTAGATATTGTCTCATCTACCTTTTGACAGGTTACCGACCGGAGGACTCACCCAACATCGTCAAAACACTGTATGTCCGGGATGCCGCTACCTCACTGGTCAAGCAATGAAGGGAAAAAAAAAAAAAACAACCAAATTACCTTCTTGCAGAGTCTCACCACAACTCTTCCCAAACAAACCATGTACCACACTTATTTGGATTGGTTTTAGGTCTCATCCAGTTGTTTGGGCTTTAAGTAAACAAAGACTCCTTGTTCCTAGAATTTTCATTTTCAGAACCACAGCTTGACTTCTGGTCTCCTTCAAGGTGAATTGTATGTACAATGTACCTATTATATGCTCAGCATTGTATATAAAAGAAGCTTATGTCTACAGGTAAAAATCAAACTTATTCACATGAAACAATTAAAGGATAACTTACAAGAGTGTACGTTCAACTTTTAGATTCAGTAGTTCAGACTGTGCTTATGAGTTCAGATTAGTAACCAATTTACAGGGCTAGAGTTCTCAAGTGGGCTTTAATGAGCTGGATCTTGAGAACTAGAGGGCAGAATATGAATTGGTCTTTGGAATAATACTGACCTGAGTTCAAATCCCAGCTCCACTATTCCTTAGCTACTTCACGTTGAGCAAGTTACTTAACCTTTCTGAACTTCAGTATCCCCATCTGTATTAGAATAAAGATAATGGTATCCCCTCATTGGGTGGTTGTGAGGATTAATCAAGATAATGAGGATTAAATAAAATAGCATAGTGCAAGTCACATTATATAGGGTGGCCATAGGTCCCTGTACATACCAGTTACACATTATCTGTATGTTCCCCTCCACTGCATAAATTTAAATTATCGTTTTTCGGGAATATTCCTTCCTGTTAATGGTTGGAAATCATTTAACCAAGTGCCCAAGAGCTATTTTGGGTCTTAAACCATTGTTCTAAGACTCCTTATGTGTAAGATTATAAAAGAAAAAATTTTCTCAAAAGAGAGATCATTCAGGTAACTTCTATTTAGTGTGTGTAGGGACTATGTGACAATTTTTTAGATAATCATTAATTGCAAGCCATTGTTTTTATTATCCTTGGTGTTTTGTCATTATTCAGAAGAGAAGACAGGTTGGAGGAAAATGGAAAGAGAAAGAGAAAGTGGAGGAGAAAAAAAAGAGAAAAAGGAGAAAAGAGAGAAAGATAAAGACTTACATAGACCAAAAGATAATTCAGGCAAAGATCAGCATAAACACACACAAAGGCAAGAATGAGGAGGTTAAGCATAAACTGACCCATCTGACTGGATCACAAGGAGTATTTCCAGTATAATGAGGCATCTTTCTTTTTTAAAAAGATTTTTTAAAAGATTTATTTATTTGAGAGAGAGACCATGTGTGCGTAAGCAGGGGGAGGGGCAAAGGGAGAGAGGGAGAGGATCCTACAACAGACTCCCCATTGAGTGCAGAGTCCCACACAGGGCTAGGACCTGAGCCAACACCCAGAGACAGATACTTAACTGACTGAGCTACCCAGGCCCCCCACGAGCCATCTTTTGAGGTACGAAGAGAAAGGAAGTAGTTACTTGCTCTATTTCCCTTTTGGGGAGTTAAAACTTTGAAATAACATGTCAGCTCCTGTGTAATTCTCACTCTGTTCCTCCTTGGTCCCTTTGGAAGAGGCAAATGCCCATTAATTTTGGAAAACACATTCAAAATCTGACGGGCTTGCCACCAGTCCTGGTCAGTGAACTGACTGCCCCCAGGTACTTGTCCTTGGACTAGAGGTCATTGGCTTCCCACTACTCTAAACACTACCATCAATTTCTACTCATAGTAGGTTGTGCCACTCTTCCTTGAAATGTATTACCCTCCTGGGTAAAAAGCAAGAATGTTGATAAGCTGTCAATTAACCCATAATGCCCACCACCTCAGAATCTGTGAAAGCTAACATAAGCCAGGTATCTGAGTTGATCTCCCCCACAATTCACCATCTCCTTTGAGTTTCAGGGAGTTTACTAAAAATTCAACCACAGTTATATTTGTACTTTGGCTCACTTCCCATTCAAATTACACCAAATAGAATAAATTACCCAAAAAGGTTTTTGGCATATTCATTGCTGGGGGATGGGGGAGGGGAAGGGAAAGGGAGAGAGAGAAAAAGAAGGAAAAAGGAAGAAAAGAAGAACAAATTTCATATTATGAATTAATCTGAGGGTTTTTTCCTTGGGGAGCCAAGCAGATAATCCAAAGTTAAACTCTTTCCTTCAGCTTACAATCCTAAATAAGCACCAACTCCCAGCACCAACTCCTAGCGCCCTGTCTGCTCTCAGTACTTACTGGGCCATGGACTTCTCCGAGGTGGACAACCTGACTCTTCTGGTTGTAGCACAACCCCACATTCAAAGGGCAGCAGAGCCGGTACTTGGCCAAGTACATCAAGCAATGGAGTGTATCTTTAGTACCCATACCACCTCCCTTATCCATCTGTGCCCCCTAAATTGCCACCCCACTGCCACCTGTGCAGTATTCTTTAATGTGTTGTTTGGGGGCTCTGGAATCAACAACATGGATTTGTTCTCCCACTTAGCATGTGACCTTTGTCACGCTCCTAACCTCTCTAAGCCTCGTTTAGTGATCAGTAAAATGGAGATAATACTACTTGCTTCATGACATCATGCCAATTAGAAAAAAAATTTTTAAATGCTTAAAACAACACTTGGCACAGAAAACTCAAACAATAAACGGTAGCTATGATAGCTATTAATACTACTGCCCAAAACCACCCCTGTCTCAATAGCAGTCATGCCTTCCCAGGAAAGGGCTCCATCATTCATTCATTCAAGGTGAATGAACTGAAAACCTACTCTGTGCCTGAGAATATTCTGGACATCAGAAGTATAGCAACAAACAAAGAAGGTACCTGACAGTGAGAAGCTCACGTTCTAAACCGAGAATTACAATTCAACCTTGTGATAGGAGAATCGTAACCAGAATCTCAAGATACAAGAAGCACAATCCGGGGCACCTGGGTGGCTCAGTCATTAAGCATCTACCTTCAGCTCAGGTCATGATCCCAGGGTCATGGGATGGAGCCTGGCGTCAGGCTCCCTGCTCTGCAGGAAGCCTGCATCCCCCTCTCCCACTCCCCCTGCTTGTGTTCCTTTTCTGTGTCTCTGTCAAATAAATAAATAAAATCTTAAACAAAAAAAAAAAGAAGCAGCAGCACGATCCAATCCCATGAAGGTGGAGAAGGGAAACTGGCAAGATCCAGTCAGGGTTATCTGAAATTCAGAAGTTAGCAGGAAAGCAGAGGCTTCTTAAGCACCCAGATGTTCTGAGGTGTAGCCTGTGTGCCCTCTCTTTCTCTCGGCCCTCTCATTACCAGGCTTGGGAATCAAAACAAATCAGAGCTCCAGTTGGTGATACAGAACCCACAGTGGGCAGTTTTGATGCTGGGCTGGGCTGTGCAGGCTGAGCCCTGTGGTTTCATGTACCTCAGCTCTAATGAGGATGAAAACCAGAGTCTGACAACATGTCAATAAACAAATGATGTTCGATGATGCAAGGCGTATAAATATGTATGAAATAAATACGAGCACAGAATCATTTAGTCAGCAAATACTATTGAACACTTATTGTAAGTCCGGAGCTACAGTGGGTACTGAGTAAACCAAAGGACACAGACCTTTGCCTTCATGGAGCTCCCAGCACAATGTGGGAGACAGATGTCAGACACATGGAAATAGTTACAAGCAAGCAAGTTCTACCCACCACTCCTCCCTCACTCCAGCCCAAATTCACCCATTCCATATACTATATATCCCATTCCCAGCAAAATCCAAGTGGGTAGAGGGGAAAGCGATCATTTAGAGGACTACTGTCAGAAAATACATGTACAATTTTAGGAGTAGCCATTTGGAGACAGTATTCATCCCAAAAAAATGGCTGCAATGGCGGCATTCAAGGCAGTGCGGCACCCCTGTGGAAGCTGTATAGTTTAGGTCCTCATTTAGCACACCTCACAGCACAGTGAGGCCATCTGTTCCTGCCCTAACGTTCCCTAAAGGGTTGACAGGGGAGAGAACTGAGTCGTGTATGTCAAGTGTCTAGCATGAAGATATTTTCATGCTCTATTCCATTGAGAAAAGATAACAGCAGTTCTGTGATACGGGGAGAAATTTTTATTTTGCTGGTCATTCATTTATATATGCATTCACATATTCAACAAATAACTTACTCAGGGCTTACAACATGCCAGGCACTGCCAGGCACCAGGAGAAAAGAAGGACACGGTCCCTCCCCCTCAGGGAGTTCACAGTCTATCAGGAAGACGGACCACTAAACACAGAGTCATAAGAGAGTGGGACAAATCCTAGAATGAAATAATCACAAAGTGCTGAAGACACAGTGTTAGAACACTTGAGTGAGTCTGAGGGGAAAGGAGGAGACTGAGCAGGAGGGCTTTGCAGAGCACGAAGCATTTGAAAGATTATTAAGAGTAGGCTAGACAAAGAAGGAAACATTTCAGGGAGGGGAACAAGGGCAAAGAAATAGATACAAGAGACAACACATCGTGTACGCATGGGTAGGAAAACCATACAGCTCGGTACCCAAGATAGTTCCAATTTACTTCTGTTACCCAGGAAGAAGTATAAATAGCAGCCTTTTTCATTTTCAAAATTGTCCCAGTTTGGACAATACATTATGCAGTCACCCTGCATATTTGAGGAACTCCCAAGTAGCTGGAGAAGCAGCATGATAAAGCAGAAGCTGCACAGACCCCGGCGTTCTAACGAAGTCTGAACCAAAACAAGACAAGACAAGTCACTGGAGGACTTTGAGACTTGATTTGCCATTTTAAAAATTCTAACTGCAAAGTCAAGTTTCCAGCCCATGCATGCTCCCTTCCTACACAAGTCTCGCCCACTAGATTCTATTTATACATCCTGAGGATCAGCTCTGCCATTTACTAACTGTATGGCCCAGGGCGAGTTGATTCAACACTCTGATCCTCAGCTTCCCACCTATAACATGAGTATTCCTTCAAACATTCAACAAATAATTATATATCGATTTTAATGTACCACGTACCGTACCATGATCTCTAAACATGGTTCCTTACCTCACGAAGCTTATAATTTAATGAGGGAGACAGATATAGAACCAGTGATTTTAAGTTTACCAATATATTTTGAGGGTAGCACAACTCTGAAATCAAAAACAATAGACAACATTCATATGTATGTGCATACACACTCGTACATATAAGGCACCAACCCATCTCAGTTATGAATAGATCGAAAAATGCTAAATAAAATACTAGTTAATCAAATACAGCAGTATATTAAGATTAAAATCCTATGACACAAGTAAGATTAATTCCTCAAATTCCTTTAATATTAACAATCTGCAACCACAATATCCCACATCGGTACAGCATTGGAAAAGTATCTACATAACCCTCTTAATGGATATCGAAAGATATTTATTGAATTCCAAATGTAGTAAATGTCAAGTAGAAGGATAAGCACTTAACATTATAAAGGATATTTTTATTTCAAACCAAGAGCCAAGAGCCAGTATCCCAATTAATACTGAACCTAGAGCAGTGGTTCTATAACACCTAAATAGAAAGATTATTTTCAGAATTAGAGACGTTTAAAGAGCTGGTGCATTAAAGATGGTTAATAATTGGTAACTGCTAGTACTAGTTGGGATTATTATTATTATTGTTATCATAATTACTGATAAAGCTAAAGCAAAAGGCAAATGAACACTGGGGCATGGCTGAAAATTACAGGGATAAGAGCCAGATCATGGAGGGCTCTGTGTGCTCTACCAAAAAGATGATGTTTTATGCTATATATGAAAGGAATAAAAAAACAGAGCAGTTTAAAAGATTACTGTGACAGGAGTGTGCAGTTGAATTGTAAGAAGATAAGCGTAGAATCAGGAAACCCAGTTAGTCAAAAAATGAGGTAAAAAAAAAAATAGTAGCTTGAAATGGAGGCACCAGAAAAATGGTGGCAGAGATACGTAGATATGTTCAGAATATATCTAGAAGGCAAAGTATCCATGACAGTGGACAGGACATGGGGAAAGAAGAAAGAGAAGTATAGAGGTAGACAAACTAGTCAAGGTTTTCAGGGCATGTCGAGATGATTTATATTTATTCCAACAGCAATGTGAGGCCACTAAAGAGATATAAGCACAAATTTGATATGATAAGATTTGTATTTTCTGTAGCTCTCTCAACTGCTGGGTAAAGAATAGTTTGGAGAGGAACAGAGGTAGAAGCAAGAAGGCCAGTTAGGAGGCTGTTGCAATAGTTAAGGAAATGACTGACACCGATTAGTGCCTTTCTGGAGGTGGGTGGTCATCTTCCCAAAGAAGAAATTCGGGAAGAAAAGTAGGTTTCAGAGAAAGGATAAGGAGTTTTGTTTTGAAGCATCCAAAAAGATGCCCCATGGGTAGCTGTACGTGAGTCAGTAGCTCAGCCCAAAGCCAGGGCGGAGATAGAGACAAGGGAGTCCAATCACACTGGCCACAGTCAAGAGTGTGACTGGGAAGGTGCAAAGACTGGGGCCAAAAAGATCAGTTTGCTTTCTGTTAATAGAAAAATAAAAGTGTTACACCCTAGGGGCGCCTGAGTGGCTCAGTGGGTTAAGCCTCTGCCTTCGGCTCAGGTCGTGATCTCAGGGTCCTGGGATCGAGCCCTGCATCGGGCTCTCTGCTCAGCGGGGAGCCTGCTTCCCCTTCTCTCTCTGCCTGCCTCTCTGCCTACTTGTGATCTCTATCTCTATCAAATAAATAAAGAAAATATATTTAAAAAAAATTTTTTTTAAAAAGTGTTACACCCTAGATATACATAAAAATATTTTAAGAGATTTTGGTTTAATTTCTCTTAAAAAGACAGGGAAAGGGATCCTGGGTGGCTCAGTCAGTTGGGCAGCTGACTCTTGGTTTCAGCTCAGGTCATGATCTCATGCGTCATGGGATCAAGCCCCACACTGGGCTCCATGCTGGGCAAAGAGCCTGCTTAAGATTCTCTCACTCCCTCTCCCTCTCCTTCTGCCCTTCCCCACCCCCGGGCTCATGTGCATTCTCTGTCTCTAAAATAAATAAAAGACAGGGAATATACAGGAAATCCCAACAGATGATCAGTCATGGAAATAAATTATATAGGAAATTTAAAAGGAATACCCCACGGTGGCATTCTACACACACAACCTCTTCCCCAGGGTCCTAGTCAAATCACAATAGTCTCAGTACTCTCCTCCTTAGGAACAAAGGGTCAAATTGGGTTGCTAATACTCTTAGAAATTTCTGAGGGTGAAGGACAGAGATGGAACATGCTGGATTATGGCGCTGGTAATATGATAATTGCAAATTTCAATCCCCCCCCAGAGAAGCAGCCACAGAGCACTTCTAAGAACTGAGACTTTGGCAGAAGCCACTCTCTCCTGCCTCCAAGATTCCCATTGGAATTAACACCCCAGTGTCCAGGAAAGTACTAGAATCACAATAAGTAGAAAAAAAATCGGGGTACTTGTGGCATTCATGAAAATCATACAGGGTAAGAGGTTTCTACTGATAATGAGAAACTGAATGAATAAAGGGGAGATAGGTCAAACATTCAAGAGCAAGTTCATCATCTATTAAAACATATTATGTAGTTCAATAATTAAAACTATTTGTTAATAAAGAAAAACTAGACACAGATCACTGAAAGAGAATAATCAGAATGAAAATAGATTTAAACAAAATACAGAAAGTGTCTGAGATAAAAGTGGCATTCCAAGTTGGTAAAGAGGGATTATTCAATAAATAGTTTGCATCATGTGGCTAATTACTTGAAATATGAGAAAGGCTGTACCCCTACCTTCATTCCTTAAATCAAAATAAATTCAATTGGCTTGAAATACCTACAACACTAAAAATAAGAGCAATCGGGAGTTGTGAAAAGAAGATAATTTCAGCTTTGAGGTGCCTTGGACCATCTAAGTTGACCTACTGGAGAGAAACTTAAGATGAGTGTGACACTCAGGAAAGAGGTAGGAGCTGAAGGCAGAGATTTCAAAATCATCTGCATACATACAGTAATTTAAGCCATCAGGACAGCAGAGATTGAGAAATTATGTGGAGGGAGCACGGGCTCTACAATTGAACCCCCAAAACAGCTACATTTAAGAGATGGACAGAAGAGGCAGCAACAAGGATAAAGAGTTCCTAGAAATAGGCAAGATATTTCTCCAAAGTCCTAGGAAAAGAGGTTTGAGAAGGGAGTGGCCAGTAATGTCAAATGTGTCTAGGAGGACAAGTAAGAGAAAAAGTAGGGGCACCTGCGTGGCTCAGTCAGTTAAGCATCTGACTCGTGATTTTAACAGGTCATAATCTCATGGGTCATGAGATCGAGCCCTGTGTCAGCCCTCCATGCTCAGTGGGGCGTCTGCTTAAGATTCTCTCTCTCTCCCTCTACCCCTTCCCCCACCCAAGTGTGTGAGCGCACACAAGCTCTCTCTCAAATAAATAAATATCTTTTTAAAAAAGAGAGAAAAGTATCCGCTGGGAAGACAGTAAAATTACATTTAGATGAGTGATGAGAGTAAATAGCTTATTTAAGTGCACTGAGGACTGAAAAGTATAGACACTGAGTACAGAGAAATCATTCCCCAAGTGTGGAAATAAGGAGAGGAGAATGAAGTAACCTGATTATATATTACAATATACAAAATTACATATTACAGTAATATTGTAATAACTTCGTATGGTGCAGATAGTAACTACACTTGGGGGAGAAAAAAAGAGGGGAATTATACAGGGCAATTGAAGACGGTGTTGTCAGTTGACTTGTGTTCCCCAAAAGATATGCTGAAGTCCTACTCCTGAGTACCTCAAAAGGTGACCTTATTGAAAGAGTCATTGCAGATGTAATTAGTTAAGATCAGGACGTGGAGTAGGATAAGCCCTTAATCCACAATGATAGGTGTCCTTATAAGAAAAAGAAAAATGCCGGGCGCCTGGGTGGCTCAGTTGGTTGAGCGACTGCCTCCGCCTCAGGTCATGATCCTTGAGTTTTGGGATCGAGTCCCACATCGGGCTCCCAGCTCCACGGGAAGTCTGCTTCTTCCTCTAACCTTCTCTCCTCTCATGCTCTCTCTCACTTTCTCTGTCTCTCAAATGAATAAATAAAATCTTTAAAAAAGAAAAATGCCATGTGAAGACAGACACACACAGGGAGAATGCCATGAGGAAGGAGGAGGGATCAGAGTGATGCAGCTACAAGGAAAAGAACACCAAGGATCAAAATGGCTGCCACCAGAAACTACGGAAGAGGCAAGGACGAATTCTAGCTAGAATAGAGTTTCAGAGGGAGCGTGGCCCTGTCAACATCTTGATTTCAGAGTTCCATCCTTCAGAAGGGTGAGAATCAATTTCTTTGTTTTGGGGGGGTTGTGGTTTTTTTGAAGATTTTTTATTCATTTATTTGACACAGAGAGGGAGATCACAAGTAGGCAGAGAGGGGGGGCAGGCTCCCTGCTGAGCAGAGAGCCCGATGATGCCGGGCTCGATCCCAGGACCCTGAGATCACGACCTGAGCCGAAGGCAGAGGCTTTGTCCCACTGAGCCACCCAGGCGCCCCAATTTCTATTGTTTTAAGCCACCCAGTTTGTGGTACTTTGTCACAACAGCCCTAGGAAACTAACACAGAGGGGGATGCAAAGAAAGTGTTGTTGTTTGTTTTGTTCTAAAAAAATTTATTTTTAAGATTTTATTTATTTATTTGAGACAGAGCAAGAGTGAGAAAGAGAGTACACACGCAGGGGGAACAGCAGGCAGAGGGAGAAGCAGGCTCTCCACTGAGCCAGGAGCCTAACGAGGGGCTCAATCCCAGGACCCCAGGATCATGATCTGAGCTGAAGGCAGAGGCTTAACAGACTAAGCAATATAGATGCCGCTGTTCTAAATATTGGGAGAAACTTAATCATGCTTTACAAATCTGATGGAATGAGCCAATCTAGAAGGTGAAGGCAAAACACAACAGATAAAACAAAAATGAGAGGCGCCTGGGTGCCTCAATTGAAGTGACTGCCTTCAGCTTAGGTCATGATCCCGGAGTCCTAGGATCAAGTCCGGAGTCAGGCTCCTGGCTCCGCAGGGAGTCTGCTTCTCTCTCAGACCTTCTCCCCTCTCATGCTCTCTCTCTCACACTCTCCCTCTCTCTTAAATAAATAAATAAAAATCTTAAGAAAAAAAACTAAATAGGATGAGAAAGACTGGCTAAATGTTTGCCATTTCCTTTCTTGCTGGGCATGCAAAAAGAATGCATGTCTCAGGGGGCACCTGGGTGGCTCAGTTGGTTAAGCGTCTGCCTTCAGCTCAGGTCATGATCCCAGGTCCTGGGATCAAGCCCCACATCAGACTCCCTGCTCAACAGGGAGCCTGCTTCTCCCTCTCCCACTCCCCCTGCTTGTACACCCTCTCTCTCTGTCAAATAAATAAATCTTAAAAAAAAAAAAAAAAAAAAAAAGAATGCATGTCTCAGACCCCTGTAGGGTTACAAGTAGCCATCATGTGCCTGGGCTCTGGTCCATTTCCAGATCTGACCCGTACAAGCTTCCAAGCATTAAATTCTCTCCCTTCCCTCATCTGCTGGCCGGATAGCTCTCTGCCCAGGGAAACACTAGAAACCTCATGCTGAAGAGGAAAGAGCCTATGTTATCCCAAGTATCCCTTGTAAGGAAAAGAGCAACGTTCACTCCCGCCCCATGCTGCCCACTGGATTTGACCTGAGTGAGACATAAATGTATTTTATTAAGCCAATAAGCTTTCCAGGTTTATCTGTTACAGGAGCTAACTTTATTTTAACTAATATAACAAGAGTCCCTGAAATGACAGGAAGTGACAGGATACAAAGCAAAAATCAGAGGACTTGGCCTCAAATAGAAAAGGGACACTGTTATTGTTAATACAAGAGAAATAAGAAAAGACGAAAGCAAATAAAAGTTTGTGGGTTGGAGAGAGAGGCTGAGGAAATTCCCATCTGATGCCTTCTATTTTTTTCTGCAATGTAGGAGATGGCAAGTTTTCTGCAAAGATTGGAGGTTCAAGGAGAGCAAAGAAGCAGAGGAGAAAAAATAACTCGTGCGGTGAACAGGCAAAAGAACTGAGCGGGGAAAGAGACACAAGAATCATTGTCGGCCCGCTGTGTTTATGTTCACTGAACAAATGTTTACTGACCTCCCCTATCGAAAGCACGTGTTCTAGGAGTTAGCGTTACCCCAGAACACCAAACAAATAAGAGGCATGCTCTTGTGAAAAGACAAACAAAAAGGAAAATATCATATAATGAAATTACTTATTGAATTACAAAGTTCCATTCAAGCCGGATATTAATGGACGTAAATATTTGAATCTAGAAGCGGGGTGGCCAATACTAATAAATGACAAATCTGTCCTACATAGGTCCCTACTATACATTGACTGTACAGGACGCGACTCTTACAACGCCTGTCACAAATGCCAGATGGACAAAGTAAACATAAGAGTCCTTATAGGTCGCGCATGTCCCAAAGATCACGATGATTTGCATTCTGTCACTCTAACATTAGCTGATTGGGCCACGGAAGAGTGTCTAACTTCAAGTCAGCTATTGCTAACTGGCTTACAAGGGAGCTTGGCATTAATGCAACCTCAGCTTTATCATCTATTTGGCTTTAAATTCTTTGTTTGGGCCTCAAGGTAAGAGGGTCCGGTTGTCCTTGGTCTCAAATGTTAAGGAAAGCTTTGATATCCTTGGTTTCTCTTAATAACTCCATCTACTAAGACTTTACCTGAGGTCTTTTTGAACCTACATGTAGGTAGTAAAATGAGCACAGGTTTGAGAGTCTCATAAAATTTGGACTTAAAACTAGATTTGCATTTAGCCATGTGGTCTTAGGCCCATCGACAAATTTCTATCTGACCTTATTATTTCTTCTATAAAATATGGACTCTCCATAACAATTTGTGAGGATTAAATGGGACTACATATGTTAAATACTCAGTAGGATCGTTCATTCAGTTCCCTCCTTAGATGTGTGATCTCTCTGCACAGTCCGCATTCAGGAGAATGTCACTGCCTTTGCCCAGAAAAAGACCACCTTCAATTCTAATCTAATCTAATCCTGGATTTCTAGGACTTGACAACCAGACCGCTTCGTAATTTTATAATCTTAGATCCCAGCTATCTCTAAGCCTTCATCTTTATAGACAGAATTCTTCATTTCAAAATATATGTAAATTCTTCAATTAAAGCAAAGTTTCAAAGGTGGCTTCTCAGGACAAAATTCAACGTCAGTTACTTAAAGCTACACACAATTATCTACCTTTAAAGAGACCTCAGGTTATTGGAGGAACTCTTCTTTTCTTTATGGGGGTATTTGCATTTGGAATATTTGCTGTTTTACCACAGGGAAAAAAGTGGGTTAAAAAATAAAAGGTCATTTTATAAACTACATTTTAATGTTCTGAAAACTGGAATTTACAAAATAAATTACATTGGAGATGAGAAGCTAGGGAATACCCAACACCCTCCAGGAGTTAAAAGAAAGCCTTTGTCCCTTCTAGAATGATCTGCTAAATAAATACTTCCTCCTAACTTCAGGAGACACATTACAGTTAAAGGAACCCAATACCTGCATTGAACTGATAACACACATCTCTGTAACTTAGGGAAAAAAGTGGTAACTATGGTTGTGGAGCCCTATTTCTGCCGTCTCTTCTGGGAAAGATAACTTTTTACGCAAACTCATTTTTCATTTCTACCACATTGTCTTCCTTTTCCAAACAGGATATAAAGTGCTTTCACAGGCACCTCTCGAAATGAGCACTGAGAAAATCTTCCCCTCACACAAAAGCCAACCTATCTCTTAAAAGACTCTAAAATTAGAAAGGCACTCTCTTTCATGAAAATGGAAGCAATGCTGCTAACCTACTTTGCACAATTCTTCAAGGCAGACATAACTACCTTTCCTCGGCTTCCTTGAGCCATGACATTCTGTGAAATACTCCAGCCTACCAAGCCACTAATTGGCCCCTTGGAAAGACCATTTTCTCGCCATTAATGTTAGGCCTTAGAATGATTCCAGCCTTTCCAGAGTTCCTCATCAGAGGGTAGTAGATTCCATTTCCTGGACTTGTGTGCATGCACGATGCCAGCTGTGTCTTGGGAAATTGAAAATATTCTTTTTCTCTTTCAAGTGGATAATTGTTTCATGTCTCCTGGCTACGTTAAAGTCACGCCCAAGAATGGGACTGAAGAGGTAGCAGGGTGCAGTTGGGAGAGTGCTGACCTAAGAGTTACAGACTGGAGTTCTAGCCCCGAGTCCTTGGTTTACAAACCACATCATCATGGAGAGTGTTTTTATACTTCTGAGCTTCCTCTACTGTCAGGAAAGACAGTGAAAACTAGGGTAATGCACACAGTATTGAGTCTATCTCACAGGATACTCGGAAGGATCAAATGAGATCATATGACAATAAGAAGAAGAAAAATAGTTAATTTGCAAAATGCTTACCGTTTACAGAAAGCTCTTTCATATGCATTGGTTCATTTAATTCTGTACGAGCACTCTGAAAATTATAAATGGCTGTGCAAGGCATTGTAACAATCACACGCATGAAATTGCTCTGAAATCAGCCACGCCCAAAAGGCACAGCAAACCTCTTTAAATGTTTATGGCATTCATTCCAATTTATATATAACCCCATATGTTGTACTTTCATTCCTTCTAATGTCATTTTTTTCTTCTAATGTATTTCAGGAAGGTAAAAACCTTACCCTTCTAGGACAAGAAAACCACATTAAAATATATCAGTTTCAACAGCTCAGATCGTTATTCATTTATTGTATTATTTACATATCATTCTATATTTTTAATGGTAAATTGTAGCATATATGCAGACTTTACGACTTTACCTATGACTTGTAAAAGGGACTGTCCCAAAAAATGTGAACATAAATCTACCTCACTGCTTCTTAGGTAAGAACAATCTTCAGTCACAATAACACCTCACTTCAGTTAGAACAACAGTCGTCACAATTTCTTAGGTAAAAATAATAGTCAAAGGCATAATAATAATAGCGTTATATCAATAAACACATTTGAAAAATGTGGTAGTCATTAGTGCTGCTCACCAAATACTCCTATTTCTCCTCCTTCACACATAGTGGGACTGCTTTCCCTACACATATACACACATTAGGGATGGCCAAGCAGCCAGCTTTGGTCACAATGCCCAACTGGAAGTGACATGGGCCGCTTCTGGGTGGAAGCTCGAAGAGCCAGTGTATCATACATCACGCACTCTTTCTGCCAAGGCAAGGGGGCCCTCAATGCTACAGACAGCAGTTTCTCGGTCAGCCGGGGCCTGGAATGCTGCTGACCTGAATCACACCCTCAAGCAACCAAAACTGTATAGCCAAGACAAGAAATTAATTATTGTTACGTTAATCCATTAGCCCACAGTTTGTTCTTACACCACAATGTCCTATACTAGGTAATACAGATTGATTACAAATTTGGACCCTGAAGTCCAAAAGATCAAGTTGAAGTTCCATTTCAGATAGATCTTAAATGAATGATGGGAACCTCCCTGAGCTTAATTTCTTCATATGTAAAGGGGGCAAGAACAATCCCTACGTCAGAGGGTAGTTTGGAGGATTAAATGAAGGAGGATAGGTGTATGAAAAGTGTCCAGCACATAGTACGTGTTCAATGTTGATCATGTGATTCTCATAATCCTGCAAGGTGAAAAGACGCCCACATTGAAGATGACAAAATAGAAGCCAACAAAAAAGAGATTTGTCTCGAACAAGGTAAAAGAGTTTGCTACGCATACAACTACACCTACACTGAAAATCTCATGCCTGACCCATTGTCGAATTTTAAAATTATATCTGAATTTAGAATAATGGTTTTAAGGTTAAGATTCATAATCTGGGGACACCGGGTGGCTCAGTTGGTTGAGCGGCTGCCTTTGGCTCGGTCATAGTCCCGGCGTCTTGGGATCGAGTCCCACATCGGGCTCCTTGCTCAGCAGGGAGCCTGCTTCTCTCTGCTTCTGCCTCCCTCTCTGCCTGCTTGTGTTCTCTCTCTGTTAAAATAAAATAAATAAAATCTTTAAAAAAAAAAAAAGATTCATAATCTGAGGGCTCCTGACATCCAGGGGTCCACAACAGTAGTAATAAAAAGTCTGGGATCTCTTTTACTACTTTCAACAACCTAATATATATCATACATTTCCCCCACAAAAAGACTAAACAAATTTACAAAAACATCAAGTTTCTTATCTTTAGCAGCAATCATATAAGCTACGCTTAGAAACACTGGTTATCTAATAACGAACAGAAATCTTATTGATAATACCTATGCCTGTGATTTTAAAAAAAATCAGAACAGTAATTAATGAGTGAATGAATGTCACTTGTCATATGAAACATGGTCAAACCATGATAACCATGTGTGGAAAAAGTGAAGCAGGTAACAAGAAGAGACATGCTAGGGGCACCTGGGTGGCTTAGTTGGTTAAGCATCTGCCTTCAGCTCAGGTCATGATCCCAGAGTCCTGGGATCGAGCCCCACGTTGGGCTCCCTGCTCAGCGGGAAGCCTGCTTCTTCCTCTACCTCTGTTGCTGCCCCTGCTTGGACTCCCTACTGTCCCTCTGTCAAATAAATAAATAAAATCTTTTTAAAAAAAAAGTCACGTGTCCTAGTGAAAGGGTTGTGGACCACAATTTTTAAAGCATCTTTGAGATGTAATTTATACACCATACAATTAAAGTATATAATGTAGGGCACCTGGGTGACTCAGAATGGTTAAATGTCTGCATTCGACTTAGGTCATGATCTCCAGGTCCTGGGATCGAGCCCCACATCAGGCTCCCAGCTCAGTAGGGAGTCTGCTTCTGCCTCTCCCCCTGCTTGTGCTCTCTCTGTCTCACTCTCTTGCAAGTGAATAAATAAAATCTTTTTAAAAAATAAAATAAAATATATAATGTAATAGTTTTTACTACATACACAGAGTTGTGTATCCATCACCTCTACCTAATTACAAAATATTTTTATCACCCCAAAAACAAACCCCAGGTCCTGGCAAACACTAATCTACTTTTATCTCTATAGATTTTCCTGTTCTGGATATTTCACACAAATGAAATCATATAATAAGTGGCCTTTTATGTCAAGTTTCTTTCACTTGCCATAATATATTCAAAGTTCATCCATGTTGTAGCATATATCAATACTTCCTTCTGTTTTATGGCCAAATAATATCCTATTATATGAATATATATATTTTGTTTCTCTATTTACCACTTGATGGACATCTGGGTCATTTTGACTTATTGGCTTATTGGTCATTATGACTTATGAATAATGCTGCTCTAAATATGCAGGTATAATATTTTTATGTGGACATGTTTTCATTTCTCTCGGGTTTAAATCTAGTAGTGGAATTGCCTGATTATATATTGACCCTGTGCTTAAGTTTCTGAAGAACTGCCAAACTGTTTTCAAAAGGAGTTGTGCCATTTTCCATTTCGAACAGCAATGTATAAGGGGTTCTAATTTCTCCACATCCTCACCAACACTTGTTGTCTGTCTTTTCTTTTAGTCATCCTACTAGGTGAGAAGTCCTATTTCTTTGTGGTTTTGATTTGCATGTGTGGGCCACAATTTCAAAGTTAATCTGTTTTAGTATAAATTGAATGAAAAAACCTAAGATACCTCTCAGAACCAAACTCAGAAAAAGGAAAAAACAAGTTAATTTACAGAGAAGTCCGCTGCCCTTCTTCTAAGGGTAAAAAAAAAAATGTTAACAGTGAATAGGTTTACACAGGTCCAATAAATAAATAATTATTTAAATATCTACTTGTTTGTTTATATTTTAATTTATAGCCTACCTCATTTGAAAGAAGTGAAAGCAACTAAAAAATAGACGATTAAGGTATGATAAGTGAAAAGAATAAATTGAAGGAAAAAATCCAAAGTAAAGTGAAGGCAAAGGTAACAACACAAAAGTGTAAAACAGAAGATTCTAGACAAGTGTCAAAAGTAGGTCACAAATGTAGTAAGTTCATGAGGGATACATATTAACTTATATACTGTTCATATGGTTACTGCACATCAATTACCCAGAGGAAATAAAGCTTTTCCGGGTACTAAAGCCTAAAGAAATAAAAATCCCCGCAGATTTTAAGGAAAAGACATGAGATTCAAACTACTCCTGGGTGGACCTATTTCACCAAAATCACCATGACTACTTGTTATAATAATACTTCTACCCAGGCAGTACCTCCCATCAGTAGTTTACAAACACCTACTACGATTCTTTTATACAACCTGGCCTTGAAGGCCCCTGTGGAGTGTTTTAATAGTCTCAGAAGAATCTAGCAATAAATACAATGAATTTCAACAGCTGCTTTGCATAGTGCTCTTCAGTGCAAGTAAAGGAGACACAAAAGTAAAGCATGCCCTAGGAAACAATTAGACAAAGTCTGGGGACTACACAGCTTTCCAAAGGTCTGGCCTGATCCAGGAGTAAAATGTATTAGTAGTATGAGGGCGCCTGGGTGGCTCAGTCGTTAGGTGGCTGCCTTCGGCTCAGATCATGATCCCAGGGTCCTGGGATCAAGTCACACATCGGGCTCCCTGCTGGTGGGGAGCCTGCTTCTCCCTCTGCTGCTCCCCCTGCTCATGCTCTCACTCACTCTCTCAACTAAATAAAATCCTTAATATATGTATCCATATGTGTATATATAGAGAGATATACATATATATGTGTGCATATATATACATATATCTCTATATATACATTTATAGATACATATATGTGTACATGTAGTAGTGTCACCTAGAAAAATATTCATGCCGGCAAACTCAAAATTTTAAATAAATTTCAGTAAGTGTATAGACTTCCCGAAGCCCAGGCCCGGTGAGGCCCCTCAGGTAAGAAAAGACCTCTACTCTAAACTAACTCCTCCAACGTTATTGTGCCCACAAAACACCTAAAGGACTCTTGCTAAAATGCAGATTCTGATCCAGTACTTCTGGAACAGGTTCTGAGATCCTCCATTCCCTCCAAGCTCTCAATTGATGCTGATGTTTCGGGATCTCCACAATGTTTTTAGAAGGACTGATCCTGAGGAACTGGATATCTCTGAGGCAATGCTCCATGAAGATACTGTCTTAACATTAAGCTTTCAGAAAAAGGTCGAAATTCTATTGTCAGGGAAAAACCTGGAATTGCCGCTACGCTGTTTCCATGCTCAATTAAATGTCTGTGTTAAATTTTTCGCTCCTATCTACATGACAGAGAATGAGTTTTCTGAGAACTCATACACACGCGCGCGCACACACACACACATGTGTATGTATATGGTTTCTCTTTCCCTGAGCCAGAGCAGCTATGGGGCATGAGTCCTCACTATCACCACTGCAACCGCACAGATAACCATTCCATTGCAAAGATTGCCCAGTGGGGTTCTCAGCGTACTTATATTTTATACCTGTTATCTTGTCTATTTTAGTCACTATCCAATCAAATAGCAGGGTACACATTAACTATATTTCACCGTAGTTACTATGTTTTTCAGTAACTTTGGTAGTTGCCAACAGATTTTTTTCAAGCTTCAGTAAAATATGTAGAGAATAATTAATTCCACATTTTTTTCACCAATAAACAAGCCAGTGGAAATCTAAAAAATGTGCTTATTGCTTAATCCCACTAGTCTGAGGTTCATTTGTTTGGAACATCCAGGATGTACAAAAATGGGTCCTTAATCAACACCTGCTACCGTGATTGCTCCATGCAGGCACTGTTTTATTTACTTACTTATGAATTTATTTCAATAATATTATAAACCCATGATCCCACTAACTCAATCTAAGAACTAGACCATTAGCAATAACCTCTAGCTATCTGCTTCTCCGTATCCTAGTCCTGCCTCTTACTGATAACAACCAGCTTGCATTTTATGATTATGTTTACCATTTCTTACTTTTTCCTTAATTTTATCTCATATGTGTATGTATGCCTGCATACATTCTTATACAAGTAACCAATATATTTTCTTGGATTTGCACTTTATATAAAGGGGATGATACTATGGAGAGTATCTTGTAAGACATCTTTAGCTCTATATTATTAAGATTATCCAGGCTATTACATATTGTATTTCATTCATTTTTAATACTTTATAATATTCAACTCTATGAAAATATCACAATTTACCCATTCTCCTTTTGATGAGGATTTGGGCTACTTCCTGATTTATTACTATTATAATAAATGCTGCTGTGGGGATGCCTGGGTGGCTCAGTGGGTTAAAGCCTCTGCCTTCAGCTCAGGTCATGATCTCGGGGTCCTGGGATCGAGCCCCATATCAGGCTCTCTGCTCAGCAGGGAGCCTTCTTCCCTTCTCCCTCTGCCTGCTTGTGATCTCTTTCTCTGTGTCAAATAAATAAATAAATAAATCCTTTTTTAAAATAAAAATAAGTAAATAAATGCTGCTGTGAGTACTTGTGGATATGACTCCTGGTTTACAGTTACTGACATTTCTCTTGGGAATATACTTAGGAGTGGAATTGCTAGGTCATAGTGAATGCGAATATACAACTTTACAAGATAATGCCAATTCATTTTCTGAAATAATTATATCAATTTATAATTCTAGCATCAACACACAAATATTGTTTATCCTCCTCTTCGTCAATATTTGGCAACGTCAAACTTCTTAATCGTTTTCAAATTAGTAAAAAATATTTTTTACGTCTTAGACTTTAATTTTTCTAATAACCAGTAATGTTGACTGGCTCACATATTATCCTTATCTATTTCCTCATCTATAAAATGTCTTTTGTCCATTTTTCTTTTCTTTTTTAAGATTTTATTTATTTATTTATGAGAGACAGAGAGAGAGAGGCAGAGGGAGAAGCCCGCTTCCCAAGGAGCAGGGAGACTGATGCAGGACTCGATCCCAGGACCCCAGGATCATAACCGGAGCCAGAGGCAGAAGAAGCCCAACCAACTGAGCCACTCAGGTGCCCTGTCCATTTTTCTATTAGGTTATCCTTTTTAATGATTTTTACAAGCTCTTTACATATTCTTGATACCAAGATCAAGATTTGTTGATGTGTTGATTTTATGTGTTACAAATAATATCTTAGAGTCTGTAGATTATCTTTTCACTTTTGACAAGTTGTCTTTCCACTAACAAAAATGTGTAACTTTGATTTATTTTATCAGGCTTATTAGTTTTTTAATTGCTTTATGTCATGTTCAAAAAATAGTTTGCTACCCTAAAATCAAGAAGATGTTCACCAACGTTTTTTACTAAAAAATATAGTTTTGCTTTTCACATTTCACTCAGTAATTCTTCTGAAGTTAACATTCACATACCACAAGAGATAGAAATCCATATTGCTTCCATTTTGAATAGCCCATGTTTCCTGCTTCATTTATTTAACAGTCTCTCCGTAACAGAGTGATCTCCACTGATCTCCGAATCAGTCATACATCAAAGTGACATATATACGTGAGTTTGTTTCTGGACCGCTTTAAAACAGACTTCTAGGGACACCTGGGTGGCTCAGTTGGTTGGGCAGCTGCCTTCGGCTCAGGTCATGATCCCGGATTACTGGGATCGAGTCCCGCATCGGGCTCCTTGCTCAGTGGGGAGCCTGCTCCTCTCTCCGCCTCTGCCTGCCTCTCTGCCTGCTTGTGTTCTCTCTCTCTCTCTCTCTCTCTCTCTCTGTTAAATAAATAAATAAATAAATAAATAAATAAATAAATAAATAAAATCTTTAAAACAGACTTCTAAAAACCATAAACATATTATTCTTATTATTATTCTTCCATTTACTTATTTTCTCTCCAAAATTTATAGTTGCTGTTTAAAAGACTTGATCATCTTTCCCTCTCCCATTCCCCCTGCTTGTGCTCTCTCCCTCTCGCTGTCTCTATCAAATAAATAAAATCTTTTAAAAAAAAGTATAACAAAGCAATTCTAGAACAACTCTATGTTGATATCTCAGATAAAATTAACCAACTCCTCAGAAATCACATACTGTCAAAACTTAATTCAAGATGAAGTAATCTAAAGAGTCCTATAATTTTTTAAAGTTTTTTTTTTATTTATTTGAGAGAGAGATAGCAAGAGAGAGAAAGAGCACATAGGGAGAGTGAGAAGGAGAAGCAGACTCCCCACTGAGCACAGAGCCTGATGCGGGGCTCAATCCCAGGACCCTGGGACCATGACCTAAGCAGAAGGCAGAGGCTTTAACCCACTGAGCCACCCAGGCACCCCCACAATTTTCTTTTTCAGGAAATAATAATATTAGCTAATAGAGATGCCTGTGTGGCTCAGTTGGTTAAGCATCCAAACTCTTGACTTCGGCTCAGGTCATGATCTCCAGTTGTGAGATCCAGCCCTCTCGTCTCTGTGCTGAGCATTGATCCTCCTCAAGATTCTCCCTCTCCCACTCCCTCTGCCCCTGCCACCCACCTCCGAACATGCACGCATTCTGTCTCTTAAAAATATTTAAAGAATTAAAAAAATGGATATCTCTAGGCCCAGAAGGTTTCACTGGCAATTTCTAGCAAACATTTAAATGCCAATCTACATAACCTTCACTAGAAGAGAGAGGAGGAATACTCCCCAAATCATTTTATGAGTTCAACATTATCCTCATACCAAAACCAGACAACAGTACGAGAAAGGAGAACTACAGATCAATATGCCTCATGAAGACAAATGTAAAAATTCTCCACAAAATATTAGAAAATTGGGCAACATATGAAAATACTATCTTATAACCAAATGGGGTTTATACCAGGAATATAAGTCTGGTTCAAGTTCTAAGATTAATCAGTATAATCCAACATATTAAATGGCTTAAAGTGCAAATCACATTATCGTATCAATTGATGTAGAAAAAGTATTTGACAAAATTCAGTATTAAAATGTGACTCTGTTTTAAATCACACCAAACTAGGAACAGAAGGGAATTTCTTCAACCTGATAAAAGGAATCTATAAAATCTACAGCTAACATTGCACCTCATGGAGAGAGTAAATGGTTTCCCTCTCATGGTCAGAAATAAGGCAAGGATGCCCTTGCTCACGTTCTAGGCAGTACAAAAAGCGAAGGAAAATAACATGCATACCAACTGGGAAGGAAGAAATTAAATGATCCCTATTTGCTAATACATACTCGTCCAAGTACAAAATTCTAAACAATCTAAAAGCAAACAACACCAAAAAAAGCCTCCTAGTACATTTACTAAGACTGTAAAACAGAAGGTCAGTTAAAAAAAAAAAGAAATCAGGGGCACCTGGGTGGCTCAGTTGGTTGAGCAACTGCCTTCAGCTCAAGTCATGATCCTTGAGTTCCGGGATCGAGTCCCACATCGGGCTCCCAGCCCCACAGGGAGTCTGCTGCTTCCTCTAACCTTCTCTCCTCTCATGCTCTCTCTCTCACTTTCTCTGTCTCTCAAATAAATAAATAAATAAAATCTTTAAAAAAAAAAGAAAATCATATTTCTATATATTAGCAATGTACTATTGGAAACTGAAATTTTTTCTGAATTCCATTTAAAAGAGCTCTAAAACATGAGGCACTTAAATAGAAACCCAACAAAAAATGTACAGGATATGAATGCTGAAAACATCAAAATTTAAATGAAATAAATCAACAAAAACCTAAATAAATGTTGAAACAGTGTTTTCACGGATTCAAAGACTCAGTATAGTTTACATGTCAATTCTCCCCTAAGTGATAGTTTAATTCAATCGCATCAGCACCTTTGTAGATGCAGACAAACTGATTCTAAAACTACATGGAAAAAATAAATACTAAAAAAAATTAAAAATAAAACTATGTGGAAAGATTTTTTAAAAAACCCTTAAGTAGTCAAAAACACCTTGGGAAAAAAAAAAAAACTAAGTTAAAAGACACAACCCAAATTTAAAACATATTCTAAAAATCACAATAATCAAGGTTGCTTGGTATTGGCAGAAGGATAAACAGATCAACAAAATAAACAGAATTAGATCTACACATACAGCAAATTTATTTTTATAGAAGGTGAAAATACTACTTTGTGGGGAAAATACAGTCTTTTTTTAAGAAAAATGGTGCTGCCGTTCTCACAAAGATATTTATATTATATGCCCATGTTCACAGCTTAGTCGATGTGTCTCCAAAAGGCAGACAAAAACGTACCCATCAACACATGAAAGGATAAGCAAAATGTGGTGTGTACATAAAACAGAATATTATTTTGCTTTATTTTTTTTTATTTTACTTTAAAAAGGAGGTAAATTCTGGGCTCCTGTGTGGCTGTCAGTTAAGCATCTGCTTTTGGCTCAAGTCATGATCCCAGGGTCCTGGGATCAAGTCCGGCATCAAGCTCCCTGTTTAGCAGGGAGTCTGCTTCTCCCTCTCCTTTTGTCCCACCCATCCTCCCGGCTTGCCTGAGCTCACTCGCTCTCTCAAATACATAAAATGTTTAAAAAAAAAAAAAAGAGGTGGTAAATTCTGACACATGCTATAAAACACAGATAAATCTTGAGGATATTATGCTAAGTGATATAAGTCAGTCACAAAAAAGATATATACTATAAAATTCCACTTATGAGGTATCTATAGTAGTCTAATTAGAAGAAACAAAAAAAGGGTGCCTGGGTGGCTCAGTTGGTTAAGCGACTGCCTTCCACTCAGGTCATGATCCCGGAGTCCTAGGATTGAGTCCCACATCAGGCTCCCAGCTCCGCGAAGAGTCTGCTTCTCCCTCTGACCTTCTCCCCTCTCATGCTCTCTTTCTCACTCTCTCTCTCAAATAAATAAATAAAACCTTTAAAAAAGAAGAAGAAGAAGAAGAAACAAAAAAACAGAATGGTGGTTGGTGGTAAATGGGGGAAGGAGGAAATGGGGAGCTGTTTAATGAGTATAGAGCTTCAGATCTGCAAGATAAATTTCTGGAGATTGGTGCATAAAGATGTGAATATACTTAACACTATTGAACCGTACACTTAGAAATAGTAAGATGGTACATTTCATTTTTTTTTTACAATTTTTTATATTGTTAAATTAAAAATGGGTGCTGGGGGCATCTGGCTGGCTCAGTCAGTTGAGCATGTGATTCTTGATCTTGGGGTCCTGATGTCAAGCCCTATGCTGGGCATAGAACTTACATTAAAAAAAACTAAGAAATTAAAAACATGAAAATAAAAAACAAAAATGGGTACTGGAAGAAACTGTCAAAAATCTGGGGGTACCTGGGTGGTTCAGTCAGTTAAATGTCTGTCTTCAGCTCAGATGTGATCCCAGAGCCCTGGGATCCATCTCCCCATCAGGCTCCTTGCTCAGTGGGGAGCCTGCTTCCCCCTCTCCCTCTGCCCCTCCCCGCTGTGCATGCTCTCTCTCGCTCTCTCTCAACCTCTACACTCTACCTCAAATAAATAAAATCTTTAAAAGAAAAAAATTGCCAAAGTTTCCCAGAAAGGGGTTAAAGATGAATGGAGATATATAGTAAATATGCATGAGGGGTCTCTATTGGGGTGATGAAAATATTCCAAAACTATTCTAAACTATTCTAAAACTATTCATGGTGATGGTTGGAGAACTTGGCAAATTTTTTTTTCTAATTACTGAACTGTATACTTTATTTTTTTTTTAAAGATTTTATTTATTTATTTATTAGGAAAGAGAGAGAGTGAGAGAGAGCAGGTCAGAGTGAGAAGCGGACTCCCCATGGAGCTGGGAGCCCGATGTGGGACTCGATCCCGGGACTCCGGGATCATGACCTGAGCCGAAGGCAGTTGCCCAACCAACTGCGCCACCCAGGGGCCCCTGAACTGTATACTTTAAAAGGGTGATTTGTGACATGTAAACTATGCCTCCATAAAGGAATTATTTTTAAAAATGGTGCAGGAACACTTTTCCTAGGAAATCTCCTATCTGCTTTCTGTTCTTATAAAGTGTTCTTAGATATGATACCAAAAGCATGATCCATAAAAGAAAAAATCGATAAAGTGCACTTTACAAAACTTAAAATGAAAAACGTTTTCTTAAAAAAAAAAAAAGAAAAACATTTTCTTTGCAATTCTGTGAAGAGCATAAAAAGACAGTTACAGACAAGGAGAAAATACTTGCAAATCACGTATCTGACAAAAGACTTATACGCAGAATGTATAAAGAACTCTCGAAGCTCAACAGTAAGAAAACAAATAATCCAATTTTAAAATGTGTAAGAGACTTGACCAGACACTTCACCAAAGAAGATATTCAAATTGCAAAAGAAATAAAGAAATTATGTTCAACATCATTAGCCATTGGCGAAATGCAAATTGAAACCATGATGAAATATCACTGCCTACTTATTAGAATGACTAAAATTAAAAAATACTGGCAATACCAAAAGTTGGTCAAGATGCAATCAACTCTAACTCCCATGTGCTGCTTGTAGGAAAGCACAATTGCATAGCCTCTCTGGAAAATGATTTGACCATTTCTTATAAAAATTAAACATTGGGATGCCTGAGTGGCTCAGTCGGTTAAGCGACTGCCTTCGGCTCAGGTCATGATCTCAGGGTCCTGGGATCGAGTCCCACATTGGGCTCCTTGCTCAGTGGGGAGCCTGCTTCTTCCTCTAGCTCTGTCTGCCACTTCCCTGCTTGTGCTCTCTCTGACAAATAAATTAATAAAATCTTTAAAATAAAATAAAAATTAAACATACACTTAGCTTTATGACTCAGCAAACTCACTCCTACATGTTTACCCTAAAGAAAATAGGTGTTCATGGCAAAACCTCTACATGAATATTTATAGAGGTTCTGCTCATAACTGCCCCAAATCAGAAGCAATGCAAATGGCTATTAACAGATGACTGGATAAACAAATTAGGGTATATCCATACAATGGAATACTACTTGGCAATAAAAAGGAATGAGCATGCAACAACTTGAGTGAATTTCCAGAGAATTTTGCTGAGTAAAAGAAGCCAGTTTCAAAAGGTCACATGCCACATGATTCCATGTATATGACGTTCTAGAAAATGTATGAAAGAAAAAGTATGGTGAAGAAAAATTGATCACCACTTTCTAGGGGACAGAAGAGGAAAGACAGTGTGTAGAGGAAGAGGAGGAGGACGTTTTCAAGGGAGATGAAACTATTCTGTATCCTCATTACAGTGAGAGCTTCATGAATCTGTTTATGGGTTAAAATTCATAGATGTGCACACCAAAAAGGAACACCTTCGCTGAGTGATAATTTTAAAAGTGAAATTAAAAATAAATCCTGGTTCAAAACGGTTAAGATGGTTAAGTTTTATGATATGTATTTTTACCACAATAAAAAGAGAATCAATCGATCCACCCTAGTTCAATCACTTACCAACTCTGTGTCCTTGGGCAGTTTTACTTCATTTTACCAATATTTAAAATGTAAATGAGTGGTACAGTTGGTTAAGCATCCAACTCTTGGTTGACTCAGGTCATGATCTCAGGGTCGTGAGATCAAGCCCCACATCAGGCTCCACACTCATCGTGGAGTCTGCCTGAGATCCTCTCTCCCTCCCCCTCTGCGCCTCCACCTAGTTCTCTCTCTCTCCCTAAAATAAATCAATCTTTCTTAAAATGATTTTTTAAATGTGAATAATAAAACTATCTGCCTCATAGGCTTATCACGAGAATTAGATAAGAACTTGATATAAAATGCTTGGCATATATAAGGTCTCAATAAGTGTCAGCAATTATTTTTTTACCCTGTAGATACTAATATCTCCCCCACTGGCTCCATCCTAAACAAACTCTGTGAGATCATTTTTCTTAATCTCCACTTTCATTATTTTCCTGTCTTTTCAAAGTATGTCTGCACCTTGTCCATTCAGCAGAACAGATGGGCCCTCAGGAGGAACACAAATTCCTGCTAATGAGTAAGTCCCTTAATTCGTATCCTTGGGCATACACAACGGCCCATAATGAACAAGAATTTGCTACATCCTCGGGACATCATGCTTAGGCTGCTGCCTACTGTTCTTGAGACAGAGCCACCATCTCTGCATCCCAGGCATACCCCCCTCTCCCTACAAGTTATTACTGGGGTCTCAGTATAGACTTAACAGAGGAAGGAGGACTCTAGATTGCGCAGGTTAGAAGACCAAGTGGGAACAGGAAAAACCCATAGGAAGGTGGAAAAATAACAGACACACTTTGCCAAGTTCACAGCTGGCCAACGGCCAGCCATCTGCGCCCATTTTTGTTTAACAGTCCTTTCCCCCAAACTGATAAATGGAATCTTACCTCAATTCACCCTGGCATCTAGGAAAATCTTTGGAAAAGGAGAACACAGAGGAAGGCAACTGGTTTGCTATTGGATGCAACATTTCTTCAGGTCACAGCTCCAACAAATCTGTGTTATCCAATAAATTAATTCCCCTGCTTTGGCCCATCCTGCCCTCTGTCCCCCTTGCAAAGACATATTTTGGGTGCCATTTGCTCTGTTATGCTCCACTGAAAAATGAGGCCTCCATCATGCCCCCAACAATAGCTCCCAGAACTTAGAGTTGCTTGCATCAGAAACCATCATAGAGAAGAGAAAGAAATTTCCATCTCCCGCCCCCTCATGATCAAACTGGGGCTTCAGCCCACACAGATCTGTCACTCTGAGAAGGCTCCCCAGTCACAGCATCATCTTTGCCAAGGAAGAACAGAGAAAATTGCATCTCACAGCTACACAAAGTTAACTTTTCTATTCTAGCCTGTATTTTAGCAGTACTGTCTCCTTAGAACAATTATCTCCAAAGTACAAACTCAGTTTTCACCTGGAGTGGAAATTTGACTTGGGAGAGGAAGTCTCCTGAGCTAAGTAAGTTTACATCAGAGCCTAAAATCATGCTGCAAAAGAACCAAATTGTAGCACTGGACAAGATTTGACACGGTTTAAAAAGCCTGCTTTGATAATTTGCCTGCTTTGGCATTTGAAAAATTCCTGAATTTGTCACCTGAGATGGAGAGAAACACTCTTGGGAAAAGAATGAAATATGGGGTTCCTAGAGTATCAGCACTGACATTGATCCCTCTGCGATCGAAACCTTCCCCATTCCCGGAGGCTCAACTCACAGGTCATCTTTCAGGAAGCTTCTTTAAGTAGCCAGGCCTATATCTTGTTTTCTATCTCAAACTTCTCAGCAAAGATTTAGAGCTGTGTTGGGTGCTGCTCAGTCACAGTAGAAAAAAAAAAAAAAATGTTAAGCTTCTCTTCCCAACTAGATGGCAGGCTCAAGTGTAAGGAGTCTTTATAGACCACCCCTGGTAAGCGGCAGGAGTTCGACAAGCAGTTGCTGATCGACTATAAAACACCGAGTGCAACGGGAGCTTAAGCAACCCCCCGCCCCCACAGAAACTCATGTGCACGAGGCCACCCAGGAAACCACTGCAGTACTGAGAAGGCACCTACCAACAATTTATATGCTCCTGAAAGCTCTTTTGCTACCCAATAAATGAAAGTAAGTCCCAAATGGTCAGTCTGAACATCGCAGTCAGGAGATTCATGTACTCACGGGGAGACTAAGGCTCAGGCAATGCAGCCCATTGAGAACCTTAAATGAGAAACGTGTCAGGGAGGACACAGGCTGTGGGCTGGGCAACGGGCCTTGCCCGTCGTGTCTTCTTCCGCTGCCACATCCACGAATTAAATATTTTGCAAGCAAACACAGCCCAGAAGGCCAGTATTTCCTCAGGTCAGGTTCCTTTCAACAGACTGACAGTGGGTGTTCGGCAAGTCCTACTGTGTCCCTGCCAGGACTGTGGGCTCACAAGGCTGACAGAGCCCCGGCAAGAGGCCCCGACCGAGAAAGCCAGAACAGAGAAGAATACACAGCGCAAAGGCGAGGTCTCAGCAAGGGAGGTAACGGAAAGCAGACGGTCACAGTGGACTTGCGGCACAGATAAGCGAGCACCGGAGATCAGAACGTGGCAGGGGACAGAAATCACACCCTGAGGAGACTGGGAGCACACGGGAGCCAGAGAGCAAGGCGTGGACAAGGACCGTGAAACTGAGGCACAGCCGATACGGAGGCAACCGAGCGTCCCGGATATACCACGTCCTAGATCTGTGGTCTTTGACGCATCCTATCACCACTGCCTAAATTCCTTTATCTATGAAATGGACAATTAAACCTATTTCACTGCCTACACGTCAGAGTTGGCTGATAGGGATCAAAGCAGATAAAGGATAGCAGAACATGCCTTATAATCTCCGAATCACCGTTCCAATGTAAGTGATGATTATTGAATCATATGTATGAACAAGGATCGGAGAGACGCAGCACTAACAAGAAAGGCAATCTGAAGAGTGAGTCCAGAACGCGCACCGGAGACACAGAAACGCAAAAATAGATCATAGCACCAGAGAAAAGAGTCATAAAGTAGTAGCAACAAAGAGGCCATGAAACTTAGATCCTTTCCGCTGCAGGAAGTAATCTTATATAAGCCAAGGCAGGACACAAAGAAATGGAAAGCCCTTCTCCTCTCGCTTAATAGAGTAAAATTAAATCAATGCTCAGCATTTTTGGGCATCTACTGTGCACCAACGTGGGATTGCGGGGGGAGTGGGAGAGAGCCACGAGAGAGAGAGAGAGAGAGAGAGAGAGAGAGCTTACTTCTCTCTTTTCCACCTCAGTGAATGGCATTACCATCCACCCAGTGATCCAAATCAGAAACCTAACAGTCATTCTAGACTTCTCCCTGTCTCTGGTTCTCCATCCCCAATCGATCACTAAACCCTATCTATTTGGCTGCCTACCACCTTTAAAACCCGTGCTTCCTCTCAGTTCCTATCGTCATGGGTACTCACTGCCTCAGTCCCTCATTAACGCAACCTCCTAATCAGCTTGCATGCCATCTATCAGAGTAATCTTTTCCCACCACTGATCAGATCATGTAACTCCTCCATACAAAATTCCACAGTGGCTCACCATGGCCTGTAGCCTACAGTTCAATGTCCTTGATGGCGACAAGGACCCCCAGCTTCTGGCCCCTGACACTTCTCCAGTTCTCTCTCTCTCTCTAGTTGCTCTACCCACCTCCACCCAACTGCCTTCTAGTCATGCCGAACCACCTCTAGTTTCTCTAATGTTTTATCCTGTCGCAAGCCTCTGCGACTTTTCTTCTGATGCTCTTACTGTTTGGAATAGTCTTCTTTTCTCCCAGGTAAAAATGGACGTGTTGAAAACTAGCTGAATCAATCACCTCTATTATGAAGCCTTTCATGCTTCAAGGAGAACTGGCCCCTATGCCTTCCGTTATGCTTTCCCCATACTCTCTCTTAACTCCTGTCTTAGCACCTAGAATACATTGTTATTACACTTACATGTTTATTTATCACCCCTTCTAGACTGGGCACTGTTGAAGGAAGGTACTGTGTGCCAATTATTATCTTTTTGCACCTAGCACAGGACCTACTATATTAAGTATTCCGTAAATGTTCGTTGAATAGGGGCACCTGGGTGGCTCAGTGGGTTAAAGCCTCTGCCTTCGGCTCAGGTCATGATCTCAGGGTCCTGGGATCGGGCCCCACATTGGGCTCTCTGCTCAGCAGGGAGCCTGCTTCCTCCTCTCTCTCTGCCTGCCTCTCTGCCTACTTGTGATCTCTCTCTCTCTGTCAAATAAATAAATAAAATCTTTAAAAAAAATGTTCATTGAATAGATGAGTGAATAAAGTAATAGCCCGGAGAAGTATTATAAGATACAGACTGAACTCTCTAAGAATTTACTCTCCAGTTGGAGCAGATAGTACAAAACAGTATAAGAAGCAAGCTTGAGATGGTGTGCTGCAGACGTTACGTACCGTAGGAGAGGAGAAAATACACTGTGGGCGCCCTAATTGGAGAAGAGTCTATGGAGAGGATAAGCCTTAAAGGGAGCCTCAAAGAACTGCTAGAATTTGGAGTTGCAAGTACATATGTGCGTCTGTGTCTGAGGACATGTGTGGGGGTCGGGGTGGGAGAGTTGCAGAGAGATTTTGGGAAGGCGAATTAAACCTCAGGAACAAGATGAGCTTCCTGAGATTCAGAGGGATAATGTCAGCCCCCACGCAGCACCAAATAAGCACATCTCCAGTTAATAAGGTGGCTTGCTCTTTGCTTTCTGAAAATGAAGAAATTAAATTATCTGGTTTGGAAACGCTGCCTCCGAAGCACTTGGCACACAGACTGTCCTGGCAGAAGAGAAATCAAATACAGGGCGGCTCTGACAGAGCTCAGAACACGCCGCGAAAACTGAGAGAGACGGGACCTGGATTCCAGCCATAACCAGTGAGTCAAGGTCTCTGAGGGGCAGCTGCAAGCAGGATGCTCAAAGAAAGGAGGAGGAAGGGGAAGAAGCAGGACTTTTTAAAGAGACTAGCATCTCCAGAAACAACTCCAACCCCCCCCACCCACCCGCCCAGGAAACACAGTAGCAATGAGATGCATTTAAAAAGCCCTTTAATATGCAAGTGAGACAAACAGCAGACAGATGTGCAGAAGCTGACATAGTTGTTTCTGGGATTTAAAAACTGGGAAGCATTTGGAGAACTGAGTCATTCCAATTCCCAGTACTGAGACATCCGCACGATACCCGTGTAACTGGCTGAGAGGTGACAAGTTCGTGCAATCATTGCGACTTTTTCCCATTTCTATGATACCCAAGAGGTAGTTTTTATTGGTGGTTTTTACTGACATGACTATCGGTCCAGTCAAGTTCATCTTCGGGAGACTCTGGTGTCTCTCTCTGCAAAGTGAACATGAAACATCCCCAGCCCGGGATGTCGACAGTGGAAAACCAGCCGGCCTTCCCACACCTCGCTCCACGGTGCCCATGTCAGAAAAAGAATCTGAGTCTGAGCAGAACACACGGAAAGGGACGAGGTGGGAATTGTATAGCATTGGAGATCCTGCCTAGGACTTCTGGAGAACAGATCTCAATCTATAATAGGCGACAGTGGAAGGTGATGGAGATAGAAGCAGGCCAAAATGACGAGATAGAGATCGACGCCAATGTGGGGATGGCACTTCATGCTAATGAATTCAAAGATAGACCAACTTGCCACCCAGGTCGCATCTTGGCCAGCTGACGAACCCGAACTGAACTTCCTGCCTGCAGAGGCATGAGTATCTAAATACCTTTCCCCTCTCCGGGGCCAGAGAGGAAGCTCCTGGAGCAAGTGCCTCCTGACAGGGCACAAGAACCCAAGCTCGCACACCTTCTCCCCTGCTCAGCCTTCTTCTCCGACTTTGCCCAGAATATCCTGAATCATATCACTGTTTTGTCAATCTTAATATTGATGCCTTAATACTGCCTTAATAATATTGCCTAATAATGCCTTAATATTGATCGCCCCAAAATATTTCAAAGAAAGATATGGAACTGCTTCATAGGGCACCAAAAATGAAGGCAGGCCCTCACTTGCAGTGATTCATGGCCTCGGGGTCCACTGTCCTGACTTTAACAGGCACAGATGTGAGACAGCTCTGTACAGACCTTCCTCTGGTTTCTTCTCTCTGGCTCAGCCAGGGTTGGGTCCATTGAGGGCAGAAGGCAGGTGTCTTTATACCTTGACAAGGTGAACAAATCCACCTCACTGCTGTCATTCTGTGAGAGTTACTACCTCACATCAGGGAGCGACTGTGGAAGAATCACGGCCTAGGAATACTGGCTTACCTATTTCTGACTGAAAGCTCAGCTCAAATGTCACTCGCCTCAGGAAAGCCTCCCAGACGAGCTCACCCACCAAACAACTGAACACATGGGGCTCCTGGGTGGCTGTCAGTTAAGCGTCCGACTCCTGATTTCAGCTCAGTTCATAGTCTTGGGATCGTGAGATTGAGCCCACATTGAGCTCCATGCTCAGTGCAGAGTCTGCTTGAGATTCTCTCCCTTTCCCTCTCCGTCGGACCCTCCCCCAGCTTGCTCACGCACTCTCTCTCTCTCAAATAAAATTTTTAAAAATAATAATAATAACAATTTGTCCTTTTTTCACAACACAATTGTTATTATCTTAGTGCTATCCAAAAGAACTTTCTATGATAATGGCACTGTTCTCTCTCTTTGTTGCCTCGTACATTGGCCACTAGCTGCAGGTTACTACTGAGCACTTGAAATGTAGCTAGTGTGACCAAGACACTGAGTTTTTTATTGTATTTCATTTTAATTAATTTAAATTTAAGTTGTCACTCTTAGTTAGTGGCTATCATTGTGGACAGCACCAGTAATTAGATTCTATGTTTCATGAGGGCAAGGATTATTCTGGTATTTTTATAATACTGTATTCTCAGAGCTTGCACAAGTAAGAACTCAATGAATACTTAATTACTCCATCAGTTAACCAGTCTACTGTTAACTTATTTATTTAGCCTACTGGTATTAACTCTCTTGGAAACTATTTCACAAATGACTCCACAAGATAATCACTAGCTATTCAGGCTGAGTGGGAACGGTGTAAGCAGAACAGAAAGGGAAAGGGAAGAGATGAAAAGGACTATCCAAGTTCACATTCTAGTTCAGATACTCACTAGCTACATGACCTTGGGAAAGTCATTTAACCTCACTGAGCTTCACATTCCTCATCTACACAATTTGAACAATATCTACCTACCTACCTACCTATCTAGCTATCTAGGTTGTTGTGATGGTGAAACAAAATAATGCATATAAAGCACTGTAAATATAAGTGGTATCTATATCATTGGGGTTTCGTGTTTGTGTGTGTGTGTGTGTGTGTGTGTGTGTGTGTGTGTGTTTGGAAGAGGATTAGTCAGACGAGGATGGCATAACCCAAATAACTGAATTTTCTGTACAGTAAAGCACAATTCCTAGCATCTCTCCTGCAAAATTCCTTTCCATCCTCTTTCAACCAAATCCAAATAGGATTCTTCTGTATGCTACCCTCCCATCTCCTCCTCTTCACATGGACGATGACTTGGCCAATATCTAGCCACCAAACCCATGAATCAATGGCATCTTATACAGTGACACTTCTTTTACCACATACAGGCTTCAGAAGGCTCCACAATCTCCTTTGGCCACTGTGGTACTGCAGCCTGGTCTAAGGACTTATGGTGATGATGGGTGTCTTTGTCTTTGTTCCTCCCCACCTTAGGAACACAGCCATCAGAAGAGATGGCAGCATTTCAGGCCATGATGCTCAGTACAAGAAAGAGCCTTCACAGTTAAGGGCTGATAGCTACAGATAAGAGACTTGCTGATCCAAACATCCATTATACTGCTTCCTAGAACCAAAAGCAAGGTTGCCATTTAACTCATTGGCATTGCAAAGACCATCCAGCCTTCCCATTTCAGGGAAAAGTTGAAAAATACTTCAAAACATGGAAAATAGGGGCGCCTGGGTGGCTCATTGGGTCAGAGCCTCTGCCTTCAGCTTGGGTCATGATCTCAGGGTCCTGGGATAGAGCCCCGCATCGGGCTCTCTGCTCAGCGGGGAGCCTGCTTTCCTGTCTTTCTGCGTGTCTCTCTGCCTACTTGTGATCTCTCTCTGTCAAACAGATAAATAAATAAATCTTTAAAAAAAAAACATGGAAAATAAAATCCAAAGTAAATTAGGCCTACTTTTTAAAAGATTCTCAACCTAAAATATAAAATAAAAAAATTGTTTTCCTTGATTTTGGACCTTATGGATCTAAAACCAGTCAATCTCCAATATAAAAATAAATAAATTATACAGAAGTTATCTATGTCATGGGTAGGACAGTAAAAACCCAGGATCCAGATGTTAATGAGGCCCTACCTTCACTAAGGCATACTATAGCTTCCAATTTTATTTTTCAAATGATGTACAGAGAGGTGATAGAACATCATATTGTCTGCACTCAAAAGGCCTTTAGAAACCATTTAATCCAGCCTCCCTGTTTTATAGATAAGGAACTGAAACTCGGAGGGAACATTACTTTTCTACGGGCACATGAACTTTTAGTACAACTTTGGACCCAAGACTCCAGATTCAGAGCCATCTGGTGATATCGTGAAAATTATATGAAGACTTAGACCTGAATTTAAATACTGGATTTTCCTTTCATTAGCTGAAGTCAGTTAACCTCTCTGATCCTTATTTTTCTCATCCATAATATGGAACTAATAATAATAATTTACTTCACACTGTGAGGACTAAGTAAAACATAAAACACATACCTTGTGCTGGAAGTAAGCACAAATCCAGTTAAAATTAGTTTTCTTCTATTCACTGCCTGGTATTCTTTTCATTTAGCTATGCCATATCCCTATCTGCTCCGTGGAAATAACAGCAGTAGTTTTATTTTTGCGAAAAATGAGATGTAGGCAAATTGGTCAAGAGTTTCTCTCAAGAAAATCACGGTCTTGGGGTGCCTGGATGGCTTAGTCCATTGTCTGACTTTGGATTTCAGCTCAGGTCATGATGTCAGGGTCCTGAGATCCAGCCCCAGGCTCCATGCTCAGCAGGAAGTCTGAGATTTTTCTCTCTCTTCCGAGCCCTCCTGCTCCTCCCCCTGCTCCCCTTTGCGGCAGCGCTGTCTCTCAATAAATAAATAAAATCTTAAAACAAAACAAACCAAGAATAGCAAAGTCTTGAATTGGAAGACTGCTTTGGTAAGTGCATAAAGCAGAAAGACAGAAAGTGACCCTCCTTACCACCACCACCCCAAACAAACAAAAAAAAAAAAAACAACTAACCCTGAATAGCCAGGTAGCATCAAGTCCACCCCCACCATGGGGAAAGTAGTTGCTCTGAAAGAAATGGGGAAGGAGTTCTGTTGTTATCTTAAAATATGAGTGAATATGAAAGGAATTGTCAAAGTAAAAAGAAATGGGGTTCAGATGACAGGGCTAGTAAAACTCCAAAGGGCTGTGGTAACAATGGATAGTTGAGAACTGTCTACAGTACATGTTAAAGTAAATTATTCTCCGTATCCTCTACAAAATTACAGTAAAATCTATGCTGCTTAGAAATACTTTATGCAAGTAGGTTATTTGGAGGAAACTGGCATTTCCAGGGATCTAAGGCGAAGGCTTTGAACTTCTACAGACCCTGGAATGGGCAGACATTTATGCTAATTACAAGTAGGTCTGACATTAAGGATATATCCTAACTTCTGAGGCATGAACATCTCAAACTTTACAGAATGCAATGTTTATCAACTGAATCCATTTCTCTTAGTTGCCTTGTCACTAATCTCCACTGAGATGGGATTTAATCTCTGAGAGCTAATTGCTTCTATGAGAGGTAGGTTGGTTGAGAGACAAAGACCTGAAAGCCAAAGTTTCTGAAGGGTCCCCTTATGGAAAGGGACAAAGCAGAAGTATTATTCCTCCAAAGGAGGAAGAAGGGGAGAGGTGACCAGTGGTCAAATACAGCTTCAGTGGCTTTCTCCATGACCTTTTTAAAGGGCTAAAGGTTAGTTTTGATACTTCCTCCCCCTAAAATGATATATTCCTCTTGTCCTTGATTCACCTTTCACATTTAGTCCCCATAGCCTCCAGGCTTTCTGCAATTTGCATTGATACCTCCAGATATCCCAAAGATAACTGGAATATTTGATCCCTGTTATGTTCTGCTAACAGCCAGGTAGAAAGTCCCTGAAGAGAGAACAAAAACTTAACATGATATAGACAACTTGAAAAAGTAAAAAAGCCCTGCCTTTCTATTGCCCTGAGGTCCCTGTTTCAGTGGTTCTCAAATTTAGTGTGTATAAGAATCCCCTAAGGAAAACACAGAGCTTCCCTGAGCCCTAACCAGAGAGATTCGGATTAAAATTGAAACAGCACTCAGGAAATTGCATCTTTAAGACATTTAACTGCTTCTTTTTTTTTTTTTTTTTTTTTCATTTAACTGCTTCTTATACAGATGGTATATTAGTCTGCTAGGGCTAACACAACAAATGACCGCACACTGGGTGGCTTAAACACAGAAATTTATTTCTCACAGTTTGGTTGCTGGAAATCTAATATCTAGGTGCTGGCAGGTTTGGTTTCTCCTGAGGCCTCTCTCCCTGGCTTGCAGGTGTCCTCACATGGCCCTTCACTGTGCACGTGTACCTCTCATTTCTCTCCCTCTTCCTTAAGGACATCAGTCTTATTGGATTAGGAACCCCCCCATGATTTCATTTAATGTTAATTACCTCCTTAAAGGCCCCATCTCCAAATAGAGTCAAATTATTGGTTAGGGCTTCAACACAGAAAGTTGGCAAAGGACACAATTCAGTTCATAATAGTCAACAAACTTTACTTGGAAAAACAATGATGGTTGAAATATAAAATATGGAATTAGAGTCAGTCAGAAATAGCTACCCAGAAGCCATGATATATGCAGATTCTAGGCTAATGATAGGAGAAACTACAAAAGTAATTAAGATGCCCCTGGTTTCATTGCAAGTTCAAGGTAGAAGAATTTATAAATACACTCATAACATTGACAAGTGCCAAATAAACACAGTGATTATATAATTTATCATTAACAGATATAAACTGAGAATATCCTGAGGTAAGCCAGGCCTTCTGGTCATCCTATAGATAACTTCTTAAATGTTCAGGGACAAAGCCAGCTTTAAAAGGTAGTTAGCAGCCTACCCTGTTTACTTTTACTGCACACCTAATACAGTGACTTCCTTCCCGGTGAATCCATCTTAGGAAATGTAAATAGTACTTGAGAAGGTATATGTGTATTGGGGTTGGAGGGAAAGGAGTGGCAATGCATGAAATCATTATCCCTTACTAATGTCTTAGCTTAGATGAGTTTTCCTGCTAGAAAAGATGCAGAATAGGTATGCTTTGATAAAGGAAAAAGGGAAAAGGGCATGGATGAGGAAGGTGAAGGCTCCAGGATTGGCCCATGGTTACACAACCCATAAGCGGAGAGGCCGTTCGCCAAGCCAAATCCCTGCCTCCTCTTCTGCTGTTCCTATCTGGAAGTTACACTCCAAGATCTTCAGGACGTAACAGTCCTAACGTGAATGTCGGGAATTCTGGGCAGCCAGTGCATAGAATAAAAGCCTGGAGCGCTGGACATGTTTGGAAACAGAAGGCCCTCCCAACCCACCTGCCTACCACTGCAAAGATGTGCACATCCTAACCCTCAGATTCTAAGAACATGTTAGGCTATGTGGCAAGGGAACGAAGGCTGCAGATGGAATGAAGGTTGCTAATCAGCTGACTTTACAAAATAGAGATTATTCTGGATTAGTTGGGTGGGTCCAATATACAAAAAAGGGTCCTTAGCAGCAGAAGGGGGAGGCAGGAGAGTAGTTCAGAGTGATGCCACACGAGAAAGAATTGAGCAGTCACTGCTGGCTTTGAATATGGAGGATGGAGCCACACGCCAAGGAATGAAGCCTCTAGAAGCTGCAAAAGGAAAGGAAACGGATTCTCCCCTAGAGCCACTAAGGAAGGAATTCAGCCCTGCCAACAACACCTTGATTTTTAACCCAAAGAGACCCATCCTGGACTTCTGACCTCCAGAATTGTAAGATAAAAAATTTGTATTGTTTAAGCCGCTATATTTGTGGGAAATTGTCAGAGCAGCAATGGAAAATGAATACAACACAGCAAGAAGAGTAATAAGGTGAGGCGGTAAGTATAAGGTGGGGTATTTGTAAGAGAGAGAAAGAGTACCCTCACACACACACACACACACACACACACACACACTACACAGACACAACAGGAGGTAATTTACCTCTAAGGCAAACTTTGTCTAATCTGCTATTCTGCCCGGCGGGGAAAAATTAGTAGGCACTTTAGAGAACAGTTTGGTTTTAACATGCTCTTCCCTCTTTTTATGTAAGTAACCTCGGAGGAGTTTTCTAGTATTCAAATTCTTCATGACTAAATCACTCATTTGCTAATGCTACAATTGTTCATCTGATCTCCAGGACAGGTGCGAAGTCTCCTCCTTCCCAATACATCTCTCTGCAAAGAATCAGCATTTTTTTTTTTTTTTTAAGAATCAGCATTTTAAGATCAGCACTTCAAATAGAGTAAATAAGAGAAAGGAGAGCGAAATAAAATGTTTCCCTTCCAATTTTCCTCTGCACAGAACATCTCTTCCTGCATGACCCAGGGATGATTTTCCAGTGACTTGCACAAGCATGAAATTCTATTTACTCTGCATTTATTTTTCTATTACTTGATTCCATGGAGAAAGAAGAGTGTTAACCAATTACAGAGGAAGTGAAGTCTAAAAGTGCTTTTCCCAATTGACAATCAGATTTTCAAGGCCAGGCCTTCAACTGTGAATATATTGCATAGTCTCAGAGAGGGACCCTGAGCTAGGCTCTCACATACTACCAATTCGGACAATATCAGAATTCCAACACCTCTGCAAATTTCACTAACTTGAGCACTGTAGCAAGAGCAATGCCTTATCAATCTGCAAACCAACAACCTAACAAGGGATTTCTCCTCAACGGAATGCGAAGCGGTTAGATGACTAGCACATGGGGCTTAAGGTTTTCAAACACAGTCTCTGACCAGAAAGAATGCGGTTCTTTCTAAGAGCTCAGCAGTTAATATCCACAACAGGGAGGAAAATGTAGCCAGTTCATAAAGTAGGATTCAGTTGACACTTCCATCGGAAAGGGAAATAGTTTTTTTAGCTTACTTAACAATCTATAACTTGAATTCAGGCAAGACTAACCTTATAGACGGTTTTCACCCTTAGACATTCCATTTGTCTTAGGGCATTGTGACTCTATGAATATTCCAACCAGCGCCATTAGCACCATCAAAGCAGGATTAAATTTGTAAAGTCCACTTCAGTAGTGGATTGTGATATCCACTGCTTAGCATAATATTCCTTCCTTCTTCCTTTCTTCTTATAACCAAACATCCCTTCCTATGGGAAACTCATTTCATGAGGTTTAAGTGAGACCATCATCTTATAATCCCCACCCTCCAGACCAGCTGGGTTGGCACGTGACCCATCCTACTTTAACTATCTGGTCACTGTGATTGGTTCAGACACAAGTGCCTGAAGCAAGCTAGAATAATGAAAGTCTCCCCTAAGAGTTGATATGTAACCTATGAGTCAACAAGTTTTGTGGGTTTTTTCTGCTTTCTCCAAGAATACAAACTATAAGGATCATGCAAATCCAAAGCCAGTGGAAAAAGCTTACCCAAGAATGTAACCATATAAAGGAAAGGAGAGTCAAGAGATATAAAGAAAGAGTGATATCCATGATTGCATTATTTAAGGCCCTAAAGCCAGACATGTCTGAACTCAAGACAACCCTGGCCATCTTAGGTAAACCAATAAATTCCTTTTTGCTTAAGCTAGCTTGGGTTACTATAGCTTGTAATCAAAATATACTAATACAGCTTCGAATAGCCTTTTTTATCTTCTCCACCACAATAGTGGCTCTCAATCTTGGCTGCATGTTAGATTAACCTGGGGAGATTTAAAATCCCGATGTCAAGGCATATCTCAGACCAATTATGGTGGGACCCAGGAATCCGCATTTTTAAAGTTGCCTGGGTAGTCCCAGTGCATGGCCAAGGTTGAAAATCATGGTCCTAGAAAACAAACGTCAGTAGGTGACCTCTGGTGTGAAATCATTATTTCCCAAGTTTGACTGGACATCTGCATTGCCAACATTTTCAAACTAGAGGCTCCCAAGTTCTAGCCATGGAGATTCTAATTCAATAGACCTGGGGTAGGGCACAAGAATCCAACTGCCTATTGAATATCCTGAGGTGGTTCTAATGCTCAACCTAAGTTTGAGAACAGACAGGAAAGAGTAGCAGTATCAAAAGTGGTTTGTGTGTACTCCACAAATACGGAAAACCATCAATCAATTGGGGCTTGGGAAAAGAATATTACAATTTCTACATATAATCTATTTTAATTTCTATTTCTGTTTGTTTTATCATGATCATAATACATTAAATCAACTTTATATGTAGTATTTTGCAAATAAAGGAATATATAGGCATGCATATCTTTATTGACAGATGATCAAATAAGTTTGAAAAAAGTCCTGTAAGCCTCATAATGATACTTTGGCCTTAACCATGATTAGCTGAGACTACAAGCATCTAGACCTTTAGACACGAACATGCTACAGAAAAGGAACCTCATATGGAAATAGTGGTATCTAGGGCTGCCTGCGTGGCTCAGTCAGTTGAGTGGCCAACTCTTGATTTCGGCTCAGGTAACAATCTCCAGGATGTGAGACCGTCCAGCTCCAAGGTTGGTGTAGCGTCTGCTTCTCGCACTCCCTCCCCCTCTCCTTCTCCTCTCTTAAATAAATAAATAAGATCAACTTTTTTTCCTACTAAAAATTCTAAACATTGCCATTTCTTAGAGGCAATGTTTTCTACACCGTTCTCAAGAGAGAGCCCTCTTAAAAAGTAAATGCCCTTGAGACAAATAAGATATTAATAACTGAATATGGAAGAGGTTGAAAATAAATCAAACCACTTTTCAAAATGCCAGCTAGCTGAAACCTCGGTCCCAAAAGCTGGAAACTCGGCTTTTGGGATATAAATAAATAATATATGTATAAATAAATAAATAATATATATATATATAAACTCTGACAGGAGGATCAGTATAGGGAATGATCTAGACTCAAGAGCATAGAGCAGTGGGTCTCCTTTCTGGCTCTGCTTAAGTATCACCAAATGCCAGATGCAAATTTCTGAGCCCCACCCCCAGAGATTTCAACTCAGTGCTTCTGAGATGGAACCCAAGAAGGGGATATTTTTTTTAATTTAAAATTCCTCCAGATAGGGGCGCCTGGGTGGCTCAGTCAGTTAAGCATGGAACCTTGGTTTCAGCTCAGGTCATGATCTCACAGTCATTGAAATGGAGCTGTACCTGGGGCTCCAAGCTCAGCAGAGTCTGCTTGTCCCTCTCCCTCTACTCCTCCCCCTACTTACACTTATATAGTCTTTCACTCCTTCTCTCAAATACATTTTTTTAAAGATTTTATTTATTTATTTATTTATTTATTTATTTATTTATTTATTTTATTTGACAAAGAGTGATCACAAGTGGGCAGAGAGGCAGGCAGAGAGAAGGGGGGAGCAGGCTCCCTGCTGAGCAGAGAGCCCAATGCGGGGCTTGATCCTAGGACCCTGAGATCATGACCTGAACTGAAGGCAGAGGCTTTAACCCACTGAGCCACCCAGGCACCCTCAAATAAATAAATTTTTAAAAAAATAAAATAAGGGGCAGGCAGTCAGGGAACAAAATATAAGTTCTGGGTGCCGGCTGGCCATCACAAGAGAGCAGGGTCCTCACAGAATCCAAAGACAAATTACTGACTTGTAGTTTCACTGAGCTCAGACCAAACCGCAGATGTCAGTAAATGAAAGCGTTATTGATTTATTCTTATGTGGTAAAGTTTCCTAACTTAATAAATTTCAATTCAATAAATATTTATTCAGAACATACTAGTTATAAGGCCCTGGGGTAGATGCCACGATGACTATGAAGAGAAATAAAGCAGTAAGTACCTGCACTCCAGGGACTGATAGTCCACTGAGAGAGACAGGCAGTTACTCAAGGAAACCAAAGCAGAGTCTGGTAAGCATTCCAATACAGGTGCTACCAACCTGCTATGGAACAATAAGGAACAAAGGAATTTATTCCAATTGGAGGCCTCTAAGGAGGCCTTAGGAAGTAGTTATTATTTGAGAAATGTCCCCAAAGGCAGGCAAAATGGGCCATTTCTGAAAAAGAGCATAGCATAGGCAGAGGCATCAAGACGGGACAGAGCTGGACCTGCACAAGAAAGGCAGAGCTGTCTCACCTGCTTTGAGTTTAGAGCATCTTACAATACGGTCATGTGAGGATCAGAATTCTGTGGATGACAGAAATCGTGTTATGTAAAAGAAAGTGAGAAATAAAAGCAGAGATCAAATTGCGAGCACAAAAAGAAGGCTGGACAGTCTATATTTAAGGGGGCACCATTCTGAGGGGTAAAATGACAGTGTCAGATCTATTGCTTTTGTTTCTTTCGGAAAGGACTCTGGCCTTTGCGTGAAGGACAGAAAAAGGGAAAGACCCGTTAGGACTAGGGTATGATAATCCACACCAAAGGAAAGAAAAACTTCGGCCTCAGTCCTGGCACTGAGAGGGAGAAGACAAGAGACACCAAAAAGGGAAGAGTCATAAAATGTCTAGTAAATTAACTGTGGTGTTGGGGAAACGTGGATGATGGTAAAAATATAACCCTAACTTATTTCCAGAACTTTTAGTCCTCCATAGGTTACAGTGCCTAGTAAACTAAGAGAGGGGAGAGTGGAATAAGTCCACTAAAACTCCTCTTCATAAAAATAATTCTAAACCACAGAAAGAAGAGTAGGCTGCCACACCTTTTTTGGAGGACGGGGTTGCAAGAAATTAGCCACTTGACGATCAACCTGATTCATTTTGAGTTACTTATCCTTTTCTCTGGGCTATTTCTTAATATCAGATCCACATTTGAAAAAGAAATATTCAGTGGCACCTGGGTGGCTCAGTCAGCTAAGCCTCTGCCTTCGGCTCAGGTCATGATCCCAGGGTCCTAGGATCAAGTCCCACATGGGGCTCCTTGCTCAGCAAGGAGTCTGCTTCTCCCTCTGATCCTTCCCCCTCTTGTCCTTTCTCTCTCACTCTCTCTCAAAAAAAAAAAAATGCAATTTCCACTTCAGGCCAAGAGAGAGTAACAGGGACTTATTATCCACTCACCCCAAACTACCCAAAAAACAGACATAGTGAAATGCAAAAGTTTGCAAGACTTAGGACACCAACCAACAAAGAACAACCATCTGTAAAACAGAGGACTACCTACCAGTTTATCACCTAGAATGAGTTTTCAGGATGCACAGAGGAAGCAGAAAGGGAAAACAGAAGAGATGCCTAATGAATTCCCTGGGTTAGAGAGGAAGAAACAGAGCACAAGAACAAGAAGACCAGAGTTTGCAGGACCAAAGATCAGAGAGGACAGAAGAGAGCGCCCGGGAGGGCGACAGTGGCCCCCTGGAGCATTCAGCAGAGATAAGACCTTGCTTGGGAAGAGACTCACCAAGGGTGGGCAAAGAACCACCTGAAAAGCCTACAGCCAACGCTGACACAAGGCGAGGAATAAAGCCTCTTCCCATAAGCTAGACTGAAAATCCTTGGGTAGCGCAGTGATCAAGAACCATGAAGGGCCTGGGAACTCTCACCGGAACTCGACCACGCCGGCACTTTGATCTTGGACTTCCCAGCCTCCGGAACTGGGAGAAATTAATGTCTAGTCTTTTAAGCCACCCAGCCTGTGATATTTTGTTAAAGCAGCCTGAGCAGATTAAGCCGGTTCCCCTTGTCCATGAGTCCCAAGGAGGTGCTTTGAGACAGGCCCAGGTAAATGTTCCACGTGCTGCAAATTTACACCACAGCTGAGGGACACCAAGCCTGGGGACAGTCCATCCTTTCAGGGATCAGTAAGCCTGTGAGTCCCTCAGGGAGCGCTAACAAGTCAGAAAGGTAACATAGGAAATCCTCAGCACCATGGAGCGTATAGGAACAAGATGATTGAATCACCTGGAAGATACATCTGGAAAGTTACAAGGAGGATGGGGAAGGAAGGGTTAGAGCATGGCTGAAAGGTATCTAGCCGGGGCAAGAAGTGACTCTGTTAACACAAGCAAGGAGAGGGGCGCCTGGGTGGCTCAGTCGGTGAAGCATTGGCCTTGGGCTCAGGTCATGATCCCAGGGTCCTAGGATGGGAAGGAGGCCGCGCAGGGCTCCCTGCTCATTGAGAAGCCTGCTTCTCCCTCTCCTTTGGCCCAATCCCCCTTGCTCGTGCTCTCTCTGTCAAATAAATAAATAAAATCTTTAAAAAAAAAAGAGAGCAAGGAGAGTTGGAGGCAAAATGGAAAATCATCTCATCTATAAAATAAGGATATTAATATTTACCTCACAAGGCTGCTATGAGTCTTGTGAGGTAAAGAGCCGTAAGAGCCACCACAATACCTAGCATTATGGCAGATATTTACATAAGCTATTCGAAAACGAGGAACAGAAAAGCAGCATATCTGGTAGCAATAACAAACTAGAATGCTTGAAAAACACTGAGGCACAGTGAAAAGAAGGCTTTGCATTCAGGGAGACCTGGGCTTGAACCATTTGCTGTGTAGCATGAGGCAAGTTATCTCCTCTCTGTGTTCCTCAATTTCTTCCTTTTATATAGTGGAGATAAAAATACCAAGGTTGCAAGATTTAGAAATAGTGTATAAAATGTAACTGTTACCTGGTATGTCCTAATAACTGATAGCAATTATTATTTTTATTATTATTAATACGATTGTTAAATTTGCCTTAAACTAGCCTCAGGCCAAGTGCCACAGCATAGAAGACCGCTCCATAAATTCTTCAGTTCTTTGGCCCTTTGGCTGAAAGCTCGGAAAGAGTACTACTACTGATATCTATTTGTAGATAGCAGGATTAAAGAGGCCAGGAAGCTCCAGAGTTACAAAGCATTCAAATGAATTATGAGAAAGAAGTGTCAAAGGCATATTATTAATTAGAATGTTCTCCTATATCTAAGATTCTTTTTCACCTTCATAGCACATATTAGCAGAATGTCTACACCTAAACACACTCCAATTTCCTATTAATAACTACCTGAGCTTTCATTTCTACTTTTTTTTGCTATTACTTCTTCATTTTTTTAAAGATTTTATTTATTTATTTATTTGACAGAGAGAGATCACAAGTAGGCAGAGAGGCGGGCAGAGAGAGGGGGAAGTAGGCTCCCTGCTGAGCAGAGCCCGATGTGGGGCTCAATCCCAGGACCCTGAGATCATGACCTGAGCCAAAGGCAGAGGCTTTAACCCACTGAGCCACCCAGGTTCCCCATTACTTTTTCATTAAAAACACTCAAATCAGTTCCTCATTAAAGGCACCAAGAAAATGAAATATCTGTCTCTCAAACACACACTCATCAGAAGCTATATTCAATTTACCTTCTTTCCATTAAGGCTAAGTTAGATGTTCTTTGCCAAATTTCCCAATAAATTAAAGATACAAATAACAAGAAAGAACACACTGAACATTAGCTCTCATCAGAGGTCCATGAGAAAAATAAACGGACACAGAAAATCCCATCTGACTCATTCGCCAAGGTGATCCAAAGATATCAAATTTTTATAAACTAATAGGACATACAGCTTAGTAAGTATGAGCATACTTAAGGGGCAAATGGTAGAATATCTAAAATCACTCTTAACTATTCACTTTTCTTCCTAGACCTTGGATAGGTCAATGGCCCTAGACCAAGAGAATATTTTTTTTTAAAGATTTTTTATTTATTTATTAGAGAGAGAGTGAGAATGAGAGGGGAGAAGGTCAGAGGGAGAAGCAGACCTCCCGCAGAGCCAGGAGTCCGATGTGGGACTCGATCCCGGAGTCCCGGGATCATGACCTGAGCTGAAGGCAGCCGCTCAACCAACTGAGCCACCCAGGCGCCCGACCAAGAGAATATTTTAATTGATTTCTGGGTACTGATTTTGCACACTATGTAATTACTTGGACTAAGAGGAAATAAACAAAATGTAATTGCTACCAAAAGGGAAAAAAAACCAAATCACTAGAGATTCTGGAAGAGAGAAATCTAGTTGGAATAATGCATCAGGAAAAGACAGGAAATTGTACAAGCCCAAAATGAATGCCTGGGCATTCTCATCAGTCACAGAGAGAAAAAATAATGTACTTTGTAAAACAACAATCCAGAAGGAAAAAATGGGGGCGGGGGGGGCAAAAAGAATTTTGCTACAGATGAAACCAAAGACTAATTTCGTGACATATAGGAAAGGTGGCCTCACAGCCTTGTGTTATCTGTTATTGGAATAAAGATAAGTGGTGAGATGGATTTTGGCTACTTAGGGACAGCTCTCTGGAAAATAAGCACAGAAGAAATTTATTTGCTAATAATCTGAAATTAAAATACAGAGGACTTCTCCAACCTATACTCAGAACCTTTCTAGCTGGCCATGAGTTGAATTTAATATAGTGGGAAGAGCCTTCCACTAGCATTTAGATTACCTGATTTTTGATGCTTCCTCTATATTGACTATTATTCTGTGGCTCAGTGTAATATGGCCTATGCCCAGATACAACTCAGCCACCTTGAGGGGCGCTTGGATGTCTTAGTCATTTAAGCATCTGACTCTTGACTTCAGCTCAGGTCATGATCTCAGGGTCGACAGATTAAGTCCCCTGTCGGGCTCTGCTCAGGGGAGTCTGCTTGAGATTCTTTCTCTCTCTCTCTCTGCCCCTCCCCACTCTCCATGCTCAGAATCTCCTAATAAAGATTTTATTTAAGGATTTTATTTATTTGTCAAAGAGAGAGAGAGAGCACATGCACAAGCAGGGGGAGCAGCAGGTAGAGGGAGAAACAGGTTCACCGCTGAGCAGGGAGCCTGACCCGGGGCTCGATCCCAGGACCCTGGGATCATGACCTCAGCTGTAGGCAGATGCTTAATCAACTGAGTCACTCAGCTGTCCCTAAAGATTTTATTTGAGAGAGAGAGAGAGAGAGAGAGGGAGGGAGGAAACAGGCAGGGGGAGGAGCAAAGGGAGAGGGAGAAACAGATTCCCTACTGAACAAGGAGCCTGACATGGGGCCCCATCCCAGGACCCTGCGATTATGATCTGAGCCAAAGGCAGACACTTAACTGACTGAGCAGCACAGGTGTCCCCAATAAATAAATTTTAAAAAGAAAAAGAATTCAGTCACCTTGGGACTACATATGACTTTTTTGTTCATTATAATTAAAAGGTATTAATTATAATAACAAATAGTGAGGGTGACATCAATGAAAATGGTGTGAAGTAAGGGATCCCAAGGGCCTGCCCCTCTACAAAATCACCCAAAAAAGCTGACAAAAATTATCAGAATTAACTGTCTCAGAACTCAAGAAAACAAAGTTTACAGCAACCAAGCAAATGCTACAACAAGAAAAAGGTGATAGAAAAAGAGACAGCACAAGTAATGGGAAAGACAGAGGGAGAAGGAGACTCCACGCTAAATGGGGAACCCAAGGCTGAGGTCGATTCCAGGTTGTTAGCTCGGGCCCCATATTGTATATAGAGATTAAAAATAAAGTCTTTTAAAAAACAAAAATAGGGGCACCTGGGTGGTTCAGCTTGGGTCATGATCTTGGGGTCCTATGATCAAGCCCCACATTGGGCTCTGCACTCAGTGGGGAGTCTGCTTGAGGATTCTCTCCCTTCTGTCTCCCTCTGGCCCTCCCTCAACTTGTACACACACACTCTCTTTAAAACAAACAAATAAGTGTTTTTTAAAAATAAATCAATCAAATATGCTGAGAGAGCCAAAGGAAACAATGGAAAAGAACTACAGGAACCCAGAAGAGCGTTGTCTTACCAAATGCAGCACATAAATAAAAAAATAAAAATTATAAAAAGGAACCAAACTGGGGCACCTGGGTGGCTCAGTGGGTTTCACTGAGCCTCTGCTTTCAGCTCAAATTGTGATCTCAGGATCCTGGGATCGAGCCCTGCATCGGGCTCTCTGCTCAGCGGGGAGCCTGCTTTCCCCTTTCTCTCTGCCTGCCTCTCTGCCTACTTGTGATCTGTCTCTCTCTGTAAAATAAATAAATAAAATCTTAAAAAAAAAAAAAGGAACCAAACTAATTCTGGAACTGAAAAGTACAATAATTGAACAAAATATTCATGAGAGGTTTAACAGAATACTTCATTAGTCAGAAGAAATTATCAGTGAACTTGAAGCTAAGACAATTAAAATCATACAATCTGAAAAGTAAAAAGAAAAATTAAGAAACCAAAGAGACCTGTGGGACATCATCAAGTCTAACAATATGCATAGTAGGAGGCCCAAAGGAAAGGAGAAAAGGGCAGAAAGAATACATGAAAGAATAATGGCTCTGAAAACTTCCAAAATTTAATGAAATATGTGAATTTACGCATCCAAGAAGCACAACAAACTCCAAGTAAAATACATTTATTTTTTCTTACGTAATCTCTATGCCCACCCTGGGGTTCCGACTCAGGATTCCAAGACCAAGAGATGAACATTCCATTAACTGAACCAGTGAGGCACACCCTTTTATTTTTTTCTCAGTAGGCTAAATTTAAAGAGATCTACACCAAGATACATGATAAACAAATTGTCAAAAGACAAAAAGAAAACCTTCAAAGCATCAAGAAGTGACTCATTACATACAAGGGAACATCAATTAACAATTTCTCATCAGAAATCACAGATACAAGAGGCAGTGAGCGAATATACCTAAGGGAAGGAATGGGGATACCTGACTGGCTCAGTCCTAAGACCATGTGACTATTGATCTTAGGGTCATGAATTTGAGCCCCATGTAGAGATAACTTAAAAAAAAAAAAAAACTCTAAAAAAATTAAGGAAGGAATGAAAAAATTTGCCAACCAAGAATTTATAAAAGGTGAAAGAGGTTACTACCCATAGAGCAGCCATAGAAAAAAGCTAAAGCAAGTTATTCAGGGGGAACTGAACAGTAACTTAAAGCAAAATGAGGACAGTAACTTAAAGAACAGTATTTTTCACAAATATAGACACAAAATCCTTAATAAAACATTAGTAAACTGATTTGAGTAGCATTTTAAAACTAAAATTAAATATATAATTTTATATACAATGACCAAGTGGGATTTATCCCAGGAATACAAGGATGGTTCAACATAAAATATTAATCAGGGGCATCTTGCTGGCTAAGTCAGTAGATCACGTGACTCTTGATATCAGGGTTTTTTGAATTCAAGCCCCATGATGGGCACAGAACCTATTTTGAAAAAAAATTAGCCAATATAATATACCATATTAATAGAATTAAGAGACAAAAACATTGGGGTGCCAAAGTGGCTCAGTGGGTTAAGCCTCTGCCTTCAGCTCAGGTCATGATCTCAGGGTCCTGGGATCGAGCCCCACATCGGGCTCTCTGCTCAGCAGGGAGCCTGCTTCCTCCTCTCTCTCTGCCTGCCTCTCTGTTTACTTGTGATCTCTCCCTGTCAAATAAATAAATAAAATATTTTAAAAAAAAGAGAGACAAAAACATAATCATCTGAATTGATGCAGAAGAAATGACAAATTATAACACCTTTTCATGATATAAACACTCAGCAAACTAGGAATACAACTTCCTCAACATGATAAATGCCATAAATGAAAAACCTTCAGCTTACATCATCTTCAGTGGTCAAAGACTTTAAAAACTTTTCCACTGGGGGATCTAGGTGGCTCAGTCAGTTAAGCATCTGCCTTCGACTCAGGTCATGATCCTAGAACCCCAGGATGGAGCCGCATCGGGTTCCCTGTTCAGCAGGAAGTCTGCTTCTCCCTCTGCCCCTCACCCGGCGCATGTTCTCTCTCTCTCTGTCAAATAAATAAATAAAATCTTTTAAAAAAAAAAAAGTTCTCACTAAGATCAGGAACAAAACAAGGATATGCTCATTTTTATAATTCTACTCAACACAGTATCAGTTCTAACCAGAGCAATTAGGAAAGAAAGAGAAATAAAAGCCATCCAAATTGAAGAGAAGTAGACAAATTACCCTTCTTCAAAGATGGCATGATCTTACCTGTAGAAAACCCTAATTATTCCACAAAACTCTGCTAGCGCTAATAAATCCACCAAAGTAGATGACTATAAAACCAGTATGTAAAAATCAGTTGCATATCTATACACTACCAATGAAATATCAGAAAAAGAAATCAAGGAAACAACTCCATTTATAATGGCATCAAAAAGAATAAAACACTTAAGAATAAATTTAACAAAGGAGGCAAAAGACATACACTGGAAACTATAAAACATTGCTTAAGAAATAAATCATAAATAACTGGAACAATCCTCCTGTGTTCATGGATTGAAGACTTAGTATAGCTATGATAACAATTCTACCCAAAGTGACCTACAAATTGAATGCAATCTCTGAACATCCCAATACCTTTTTTGCAGAAATGGAAAAACCCATACTAAAATGCATACTAAATTTCAAGGGACCCAAAATAACCAAAAAATTTTGAAAAAGAAGTACAACAAGGAAGACTCACAGGTCCTGATTCAAAACGTACTACAAAACTCAGTACCCAAAACAGTATGATACAGGCATAAGGATAGAGAAAATGGACCAATGAAATGAACTGACAGCCTGGAAATAAATCCTCACATCTATACTAGATTGATTTTCTTTTCTTTTTTAATTTACATTTTGTTAGTCAACAAACAGTGCATTATTGGTTTCTGAAGTAGAATTCAGTGATTCATCACCCACATAAAACACCCAGTGCTCACCACAGGTGCCCTTCAATTGACTTTCAACAAGCATTCTGAGAAACAATAGTATCTTAAACAAACAGTGCTAGGGCAACTACCTATGCACATGCCAAAGAATGAAGCTGAACCTTTATCTTATACTGTATGCAAAAATTAACTCAAATGCATAAAAGATCAAAATATGAGAACTAAAACCATAAAACTCTTAGAAGAAAACAATCAAGCAAATCTGTATGATCTTAGAGTAGACAATGGTTTCTTAAGCATAACAAAAACACACACAACAAAAGAAAAGATAGACTTCCTTAAAATGAAAGCTCTTGTGCAAAGGACAATATCAAGATAGTGAAAAAAACAATCCACAGAATGGGAGAATATATTTATAAGTCATATAGCTGACAACAGTTTAATATTAAGAGTATACAAATAACCCTTAAAACTCAACAACAAAAGGACCAAAAAATTTAATGGGCAAAGACCATTAATAAACATTTCTCCAGGGGCTCCTGGGTGGCTCAGTGGGTTGGGGCCTCTGCCTTCGGCTCAGGTCATGATCTCAGGGTCCTGGGATCGAGCCCCACATCGGGCTCTCTGCTCAGCGGGGAGCCTGCTTCCCCCTCTTTCTCTGCCTGCCTCTCTGCCTACTTGTGATCTCTCTCCTGTCAAATAAATGAATAAAATCTTAAAAAAAAAGGGGGGGGTGAGAAAGATTATGAGCAGGGGGCAGGGTAAAGGGAGAAGCAGACTCCCCACTGAACAGGAAGCCCAACGCGGGGTTCAATCCCAGGACCCTGGAATCATGACCTGAGCTGAAGACAGACACTTAACCAACTGAGCCACCCAGGTACCCCAAGAGATATCACATACTTCTAATATTCACAGCAACATTCTAAATGTTCATTGACAGGAAAATAGACAAATTGTGATACAGTCCTATGATGGAATATTATACAACAGCAAAAACGAATCAAGTATAGATAAATGCAACAGAATAATCTTATTTTTTATTCTTTTTTAAGATTTTTTATTTATTTATTTGACAGAGAGAGGCAGTGAGAGGGAATACAAGCAGGGGAAGTTGCAGAGGGAAAAGCAGGCTTCCCGCTGAGCAGGGATCCCAACGTGGGGCTTGATCCCAGGACTCTGGGATCATGACCCGAGCCGAAGGCAGATGCTTAACCACTGAGCCACCCAGGTGCCCCACAACAGAATAATCTTAAATTATCATTTAAAGTATAAAAAAGACTCTGGGAGAAGGTGGCAGAGGAGTAGGAGGCTGAGATAGCGTCGGATCCCAGGAGTTCAGCTAGGTAGTTATCAAACCACTCTAAACACCTACAAACTCAACAGGAGAAAGAGAAGAACAGCAATTCTAGGAACAGAAAATTGACCACTTTCCGGAAGGTGGGATGTGTGGAAAAGTGAATCCAAAGCCACAGGAAGATGGACCGCAGGGGGAGGAGGCGGCTCCCTGCAGCCGCAGAGCCGCGGAGCACAAAATCGGAACTTTTACAAGTCTGCTCCGCTTACGGACATTGCTCCAGAGGCTAAGCGGGGGGTTAGCCCTCACAGGGACAGTGTGGTCTCAGGACTCATGGGGTTACAGAAAGACTGGGGGTGTCTGAGTGCGGCAGAGCTCCCAGGTATCGGGGCGGAGAAGCCGGCAGCAGAGAAGGAGCCAAGCAGTGTGCTATCAGCTCGGGCTTACCTTACAACGCTATCCGAGGCACAGTCGGCCCTTTGAGCAGGGACCCCACAAGGGGGAGATCCGGAGAGACCCCTTCCTTCCTTCTCTGGGAGGAGTGGCACGGGAGCGCGTGGCAGGAATCGGCTGGGTTTGGAGATTCCAAATGGGGCCGCGCCAGAGACAGAAATGCTCGGTCACAGGCTGGCTGAGCTCGGAGTGCAGCCGGAGACCAGGGAGATGGGAAGGATTGATTGCTTTTCTCTGAGGGTGCACTGAGAAGCAAGGCCCAGCTCTCTGCTCCTCCAGGCAGAGATTGGGAGGCCGCCATCTTCATTCCTGTCCCTCAAACTGTACGGAAGGCGTTCAGGGAACAAAAGCTACCAAGCAAACCAGAGCAGATTTACTTAGCCCAGCAAAGACATTTGAGAATCACTGCAATGGGCCCCTCCCCCAGAAGATCAGCAAGAACATCCAGCCAAGACCAAGTTCAGCCATCAATGCGAACTGCGGAACTCCAGAGTTAGGGGAAAGCAACACGTAGAAGTCATGGCTTTTTTCCCCCATGATCCTTTAGTCTTTCAAGTTAAATTTTAATTTTTTTCTTATTTTATTTTCATTTTTCCTCTTTCCTATTTTAATGTTTTTTAACTAGTATCTTATCAATACCTTCTTAAAAATCTTTTCTAATTTTCACTGTTACATTCATATTTTATCCCCTCATTGTATTTAATCTTGTTTTTTCTATACATACAGGGTTTTTTTTCTTTAAAATTTTGAGATACAATTTCTTCTAACAGATCAAGCAAGGGAAGCAAAGGCAAAAATGAACCATTGGGACTTCATCAAGATCAAAAGCTTTTGCACAGCAAAGGAAACAGTCAACAAAACCAAAAGACAACTGACAGAATGGGAGAAGATATTCGCAAATGATATATCAGATAAAGGGCTAGTATCCAAAATCTTTAAAGAACTTCTCAGGGCACCTAGGTGGCTCAGTGGGTTGGGCCTCTGCCTTCTGCTCAGGTCATGATCTCAGGGTCCTGGAATGGAGCCCCAAGCCCTACATCGGGCTCTCTGCTCAGCAGGGAGCCTGCTTCCCCCTCTCCCTCTACCTACTTGTGATCTCTTTCTCTCTGTCAAATGAATAAATAAAATTTTTTAAAAAAGAAAAAAAAGAACTTCTCAAACTCAACACACAAAGAACAAATAATCCAATCAAGAAATGGGCAGAAGATATGAACAGACATTTCTGTAAAGAGGACATCCAAATGGCCAACAGACACATGAAAAAGTGCTCAACATCATTCGGCATCAGAGAAATACAAATCAAAACCACAGTGAGATACCACCTCACACCAGTCAGAATGGCTAAAATTAGCAAGTCAGGGAATGACAGATGTTGGCGAGGATGCAGAGAAAGGGGAACCCTCCTACACTGTTGGTGGGAATGCAAGCTGCTACAGCCACTCTGAAAAACAGTATGGAGATTCCTCAAAAAGTTGAAAATAAAGCTACCCTACGACCCAGCAATCACACTACTGGGTATTTACCTTAAAGATACAAATGTAGTGATCCAAAGGGGCACATGCACCCGAATGTTTATCCACAATAGCCAAACTGTGGAAAGAACCTAGATGTCCATCAACAGATGAATGGATAAAGAAGATGTGGTGTATGTATGTATGTATACATGCACATACACGTGCGCGCGCGCGCACACACACACACACACACACACTGGAATACTATGCAGCCATCAAGAGATACGAAATCTTGTCATTTGCAATGACGTGGATGGAACTAGAGGATATCATGATAAGCGAAATAAGTGTATCAGAGAAAGATAATTATCATATGATCTCTGATTTGAAGAATTTGAGAGGCAGGGTGGGGGGTTGTGGGTGGTGGAGGAGGGAAATGAAACAAGATGGGATCAGGAGGGAGACAAGCCATAAGAGACTCCTAAACTCAGGAAACAAACTGGGGGTGGCTAGGGGATAGGGGGTGTAGGGATAGGGTGGCTGGGTTATGGACATTGGGGAGAGTATGTGCTATGGTAAGTGCTGTGAATTATTTAAGTCTGACAATTCAGATATGTACCCTGGGGCAAATAACACATTATATGTTAATAAAAAAAATAAAAATTTTTTTTAAGATTTTTTATTTATTTATTTGACAGAGAGAGAGATCACAAGCAGGCAGAGGCAGGTGGAGAGAGAGAGAGAGAGGAGGAAGCAGGCTCCCTGCTGAGCAGAGAGCCCCATGCAGGGCTAGATCCCTGGATCCTGAGATCATGACCTGAGCTGAAGCCAGAGGCTTTAACCCACTGAGCCACCCAGGCGCCCCAAAATAAAAATGTTTTTAAAAAAAGATCACTTTGGACCCAAATAAAGAAACCATAAGGGAATGACAACAAAGAAAACATGCAAGCATAAAACTTCTGCATAACAAAAGACACCATAAATAAAATTCAAAGGTAAGAGAGTGTATCTTAGAAGTTCTCATTACAAGAAAACAGATTTTTTTCTAATTATGTATGGTAATGGATAATAACTAGACTGATTTTGGTGACCATTTTACAATGTATACAAACATTGAATTGTCATGTTGTACACCTGAAACTAACAGAATATTATTTGTCAATTATACTTTACTAAAAATGAATAAACAAAACAATGGAGATGGGTAAAAATATTAGCATCATATATTGGGTTCATTTCCATATACAAGCTCCTGTAATTCAACAATGAGAAAGAAAAAAATGGGCAAAATAGGTAACTGATACACATTAAAAAATCAGAGTTAAAGCTTAAAAAATGATTTAAAAAAAAAAAGCTTAAAAAATAAAGTACAGGGTGCCTGAGTGGCTCAGTGGGTTAAAGCCTCTGCCTTCAGCTGGGATCATGATCTCAGGGTCCTGGGATGGAGCCCCGCATCGGGCTCTCTGCTCAGCGGGGAGCCTGCTTCCCCCTCTCTCTCTGCCTGCCTCTCTGCCTACTTGTAACCTCTCTCTCACTATCAAATAAATAAATAAATAAAATCTTTTTTTTTCCTTAATAAATAAATAAAGTACAAAAAAAACATGTCCCCAAGAAAAATACAAACAGCCTTGATGAAGGAGCAGAAGGCAAACTGAGGGCAAAGCACAAGCTAATACCCCTATAAACCCCTCCCCTCACCCTACCTCCAGGGTGGGAACTGTGTGACGCTCCTCAGGCATTCCTGGCTGCCTCAAAATAAGGAAATGGAAAAACAAGCTGTTAACTGAGTTAACGGAGTTAACAGTCATGCAGGACAGGAGTGTCCCATCAGTTCGCAACTGTCTTAATGATTTACAAGAAAAAAGCAATCTCCAGAAACCCATAGACTCAATATCCTGGACCCGTAACATCACCCTCCCCTCCATAGCCTAGAAAATCTTCTACAGTCAGGGACTCCTCACCACCCCAGTGCAGCTCCTTCTGCCCACGCGTCCTGTCCCAGAGCTTTAATAAAACCACCTTTTTGCACCAAAGATGTCTCAAGAATTCTTGGCCATCGGCTCTGGACCCCAACACTCCCAAACCATATCAGCCTGTCATAACTTGTATGAAGCCCAACACTTAGCAAAAAATACGAAATAAATTGCTTAGAGATATCTACATGTATGGCAAAGCTCCAGAGAAATCCAAGGGAAATACGAAATGTAGAATTTAGGACAGTAGTTCTTTCTGAGACACGAACAGTGTTAAGGTATCAGGGAAGAACACACCGGAATTTCAACAGTATTTCTAACTTGCTAGTTCTGTGGCGCGGTGGTGGTTTAGAGTTGTTGTATTATGATGATTAATAACTTCCCTACGTCTTACGTATATTCTTTTGTGTGACTCATATATTTCACAGAAAAAAAATGGGAAAAAGTTAATGTGATCCCATTTTACCACAGGCTTGTGATAAAGCCTTAACATACCTTGGCTAAGAGACTATTTAGAAGCCCTATTATTCTACAAAAGAAAAGCATGCTCACTTCCAGCTACTTTGCATGTCTTTACGGAACAAAGCCTACCGGCTGCCTCCTGAGAGGCCTCACCGGAGGGTGCCTGTCACTTCTGTCCCTCCACTTCCCAACCTCTAAAGTCAGATATTACGAGTTCACCAGGAGCAGATCTACCTCTCAGCAATGCATGCTCACTAATTAAGCTCCCCAGACTAAGACAGGCATCAAAATGCCAATTCATTTATTGACAAAGCAAAACATGACCCTCACATGGACTGAAATAATCAAGTCAGCATGACGAGTGAATTTTCTCCCTGTAGACATACCGCATGGAAGGCCCAATCATAATAAAAAAAAGGTCTTTGTTTTAACTTTACACTGACAATTAACTGTTACATACATCAGATTTTTCATAGTTTATATGATTAGTGGATTTTTCTCCCTGTAGTGATGGTGCATGGAAAGCCACATCATACTCAGAATGTTATCTGAGGAGCTTGAAATTATAAACAGGATTAATAATCAAATTGATCAAATTCTTGAAATCACGGGGTACCCTGATGTATCCATCTCATTCAAAGGCTCTCAGTAGGTCAATATACTAGAAGTAAATTAGCTCAAGCTTTCTTGCCTTGAGCGTGCATGGGTGGACACAGCTAACATGTGCCTCCCTAAGTCCCATTTTTCTGTGCTTGCTGAATTCACTAGACCCTTTTTTTAATTGACACGGTCTTTATATAGATGTATTAATACATCACTAATTCTGGTCTCGAAACCATCTTCTCTCCAGTAGTTGTACAGATTTACCCGGACTTACGTGTTTATTTCAGAGGGCAATCTGCCCCCCTCATTTTTCCATATTCTTGGAACTCTCACTAAAGCTTCCCGCAAGTACTTACACTTCCTTTTTCCTAATGAATTTATTTTTTTTCTATTTCTTGATGAATTTAAAATAACTGCAGTAAAATATAAATATCCATCAAATAGTTCCATAAAGACTAAACAAATTAATGAGAAAGGGAGTTATAGTTATATCAGAAGCTAAAAATGAGAGTATTACTGTGAGGGGTTTTTTTTAAACATTTTATTTATTTGTCAGAGAGAGAGAGAGAGAGAGCACAACCAGGGGGAGCGGCAGGCAAAGGGAGAAGCAGGTTCCCTGCTGAGCAAGGAGTGGGACTCGATCCCAGGACCCTGGGATCAAGGCCTGAGCCCAAGGCAGATGCTTAACGGATTGAGCCACCCAGGCAACCCAACTGAGTTTTAAATATAGCAAATATATCAGGACTGTTGGGTGGTTCAGTCCGTTAAGCGTCTGACTTCAGCTTAGGTGGTAGTCTCAGGGGAGTCTGCTTATCCCTCTGCCCCTCCTCCCTCCCCCCATTCTTACCACGTGCACCCTCTCTCTCGCTCTCAAATATATAAATTCTTTAATAAATACATATAGAAAATATATCCTGAATGCCAGGTCAGAAAGAAAAAAGCTGCACCTCCCAAGAGGATGCATATATTCTTTGAGAAGAATGAGTCCATCTAATAATTATTTGAGTTGGGTTTTTGTTCCTTTTATAGACAATATAACTGCTCTTCCGAAAAAAGAGGACACAACTGACCCAAGATCAGTAGACCGAACTATTTTGCAGCCAGCTTACCTTAACTGACCCTCAAAATACTCAATAGTGACCAAGGTTGTAAGTACCATCTACAGCTTTAGAAGACAAGTTAACTGTCCCCCACAAGGACAAAACTTGGGCCATGGCGTCCCTAGGCCCAGGTTGAGCAAACCACTGAACTGGGTGACTAGGTGGCCGTATAGCACCTAAGCCCTCAAGCAATGAATCTTGGGTGTATATAGCACACAAGCCGACTCCTTAATTCTTAGGTGCCTACAGACAGTAAAAGGTGAGGAAAGCCCAGGGATAAAAATTTAAGAGTCGGGTGTTGTGTAAGACAAATGAATCACAGACCTGTACCCCCAAACCAAATAATACATTATATGTTAACTAAAAAAATAAAATGCTCAAAAAATAAGTTTAAGAGTCAATGGATAGTTAAATACCAAGGCCACAGTCATATAACAAATATTCCTGAGGAAACAACAAACCCAAAGACACAAACGCATTTCAATAATGCGGTAATGTCTTTAATACTGAATTTATCAGAGTTCCCCCTCAGGAAATAGATGGCACACTCAAAGGAAAATTGAATAGAAGGACTATTTCTAATGTTGTAGGAAAAATTAAGGAAAATCAACAAAGGAAAGGGAAGCACTCCAGGGCCAGGAAGAGAGACCAGGAGCCTAATTTAACAACACACTTACCTGAAGGGGCAGGGGAGGGAAGAGTAACCAGAACCCGCAGAGAACTTCAGGGAAAAGCTACCAGACAGGAGCTGAGGTATTCAGTAGACGAACAAAGCCAATTCCAGAACACCTCCGGAAAAAAACCTGGAGTAATAGTCCCATTCGCTTCTTTTCTTCCACTCTCCAGCTTCCTGTCGGTACCACCCATTGACTAAAACCAATCAAAAGCCAGAGGGAAGGGGAGCCCATCAATGCGGTCCGTGAAGATCAGGATCCTGGGGCACAAAACAGGTAAAGAGGAGGAAAATTAATTTTCCCTTTACCCTTCTAGGTTTCTGGCTGAGACGCCCTCCAACCCCGTGTAAGAACAGAGAATGAACTAGAGAAAAACAGAGGTTTAAAAGCAAATAAACTTCCCAAACACATAGGAGATCCAGGAAAACTGAATAACACCCCAAAATGGCCCAAGCCTTAAACCACCATAAATACCACCTTCAGTTAAAGACAAAAGAAGATGTTTAGGGGGTGGGGAGCCAGGGAGGCGGGGCCACCCAGCAAAACAGAGTAAACCTCAGGGTTCGGTTGTTATGTAGATGTGAGTCATTGGCTACTCCATTAATACGAATTTGTAGAGACAAACTCAGGCCAAATGGAGATTTCCCTTGTAAATGTAAATGCACCTAAAAGGGTAACTTCTAGGCAGTTTGAAGAGGTTCTCCTGTGACTGGTGACTCACAGTCCTGTACCCCTGAAGCAAATAATACATTATATGTTAATTTTTTTAAAAAGACCAGTGGGAATGAAATACATAAAGGAAAACATAAATAAGTAATAACTGAAAAAATAATAATCAGCTCTAGACAGGCGCCTGGCTGGTTCAGCCGGTAGAGCACAGGACAAGACTTGATCTCAGGGTTGTGAGTTCGAGCCCCATGCTGAGGGTAGAGTTTACTTTAAGAAAAGGTAAAAAGTAATCAGGTCAAAATCATCCTCATGCCTAAAATGCATACTTGGGGGTGACATAGTCTGTTCCAACTGTGCCTCAGAGGGATGAATTGCCTAAAGGTCATACGGGTGCTAAATAGCAGAGGCAAAACTTGAATTCAAGACCTCTCATTCCAAAACTCAGTTCCACTATGAAACATTGAACGCTGGAAATCCTACTCAAAGAATCTCAGGTCTTCTATCCCCCTCTTAAAGTATAATTCCCAGACGTTAATACAGTCTTCCAGAAGTGGTTTATTTAATGTTTTCCCAAACTGTTATTGTACTGTAGCTTAATAGGTTATACCTCCCAGGTACTATTACTACATTTCAAAGGAGTCTTGAATGCCTTAACCCAGCATTTTCCCAATTGTGCCCTGTGGAGATGCTTCGACCACACTAGCTGTGTTTTCATCTCATTTTTTTTCCTTCATTTTATATTAGGATTCCAGAAAAGTTATCACTTGACAAATCAGGTTATCTACTTTAAAACAGGTTTGGAAAACTACTGCCTAAAGCCAAGGAATGATTAACAATTGGTATTTTATCCACCAATTTATTTATTGCCCATAGGCCAACTGAGCAAATATTTCACTACCTTTCTACAGCCATTAAATCCAAGCCTTTTTTCCCTTTCCTCCCTGGCTTGTTTCTGGTGCTTCAGCCTGCCCCTTGACTCACCTTATGAGCTGGGGTAAGACTCTGACCCAGAGCAAAAAACTCTATAAGGAGCCCACTTAACATGGCTTCTATTTGCCTCTCACAATTTCTCAGAGAAGTCGGTTGTGCGCTAAAAATATGAATAACGTGGGGCGCCTGGGTGGCTCAGTGGGTTAAGCCTCTGCCTTCGGCTCAGGTCATGATCTCAGGGTCCTGGGATTGAACCCCGCATCAGGCTCTCTCTGCTCGGCGGGGAGCCTGCTTCCCCCTCTCTCTCTTTCTGCCTGCCTACTTGTGATCTCTCTCTCTCTCTGTGTCAAATAAATAAATAAGATCTTTAAAAAAATATAGATGAGGGCACCTGGGTGGCTCAGTTGGTTGAGTGACTGCCTTTGGCTCAGGTCATGATCCTTAAGTTCTGGGAGCGAGTTCCGCATCGGGCTCCCAGCTCCACGGGGAATCTGCTTCTTCCTCTAACCTTCTCTCTCATGCTCTCTCTCACTTTCTCTGTCTCTCGAATAAATAAATAAAATCTTTAAAAATATATATATATATATAGATGAACAACGAAATCGATCTGACTGATGTCTCCACAATCGTCTATGCACTTCGGTTTATTGACTGTTTCTATAGGACAAGAGTCTGTGCCTATCCAACTTCGAGAGAGACAGTGGACTTCCTCACGGGGGCCTCTACCCACTTTTGGGTACTTTCCCAGTTCTTAAAATAGGACTTACTTTTCCACTCTGCTGAAGCATGGCTTATACGGTTTGATCTTAAACCTCTGGACAAGGTGGAGAGCAGAATGTGATTGTCACTAAGGATCGAAGAGATGGCAGGGTTTTGAAGGAGAAGGAGAATGAAATTCTTGACAGCTCTGCCCGAGTTCCCCGCACCTTTTCCACTTCAGGAAGAGAGGAAAGAAAAGAGCAAAAGAGCAGGAGAAATGAAGCGAAAAGAACTAGCGGAACAAGGGTTCTCAGGGACTAATAAACATGCAATCCAGCACTCAGACCAACTTATAATGCAGAACATATTTATATTGACAAAGCACTATAGCCAAAGGTTTACACACATGAATAAGCATATGTAACATATTGGACATTTTCTCAAATATGCCAAGATTTAGGAAGTCTGGCAACAATCTTTTTGCTTTTTCTTATAACAGCTGCTAATTCCCTCTGTGACTTCTAACAGCCCAATTTTCTGAAAGTTGGACCGTGTAAATGTAGGAGATACTCTATTCCAAGAAATAAAGTTCAAAAATGGAGTTTTCCCTGGGTTAAATCTGTTCGGGCCAGAAAAGTGTCCTTCTGCTTCTGGTCCTTCTGCATTCCCTCTAGAAACACAGAATCAGCAATGCACTCTAGATGTTAGCCTCAGCCCTAAAATAACTTGCTGTCTGAACCAGGGCTAGCTACTTCCCCTTTCTACCTCTTGATTCCCCTAAAGTGGGTCTATAGGATGAGATGATTCCTTTTTTTTGTTTGTTTGTTTTAAAATATTTTATTTATTTATTCAACACAGAGAGACAGCAAGAGAGGGAACACAAGGAGGGGGAGAGGGAGAGGAAGAAGCAGGCTTCCAGTTGAGCAGGACCCTGGGATCATGACCTGCTGAAGGCAGACGCTTAACGACTGAGCCACCCAGGTGCCCCCGAGATGATTTCTCAAGTTCAACCCGATGTTGCCATTATTTGTTCCATAGTTCTAATGTTTAATAATTACCTAGGGCTATGAATTTACACAATTCTTCATAATAAATCAAAAACACTCAAAAAGCCGATTTGATTTCCTAATGGACCCTTAGAAAGAATTTAATTTAGATGGGTTTTTTTTAAAGATCTTATTTATTTATCTGACAGAGACAGAGATCACAAGTAGGCAGAGAGGCAGGCAGAAAGAGAGGGAAAGCAGGCTCCCCACTGAGCAGAGAGCCCTATGCGGGCCTCCATCCCAGGATCCTGAGACCAAGACCTGAGCCAAAGGCAGAGGCTTTAACCCATTGAGTCACCCAGGTGCCCTTTATTTTATTTTTTTAAAGATTTATTTATTTGAAAGAAGGAGTGAGAGAGTGCATGAGTGCGAGTAGGGGGAGGAGTAGAGGGCCACCAAGAAAACTGAAAAAAAAAAAAAGAAGAAGAAGAAGAAGAATGCAGGGGCAGCCAGGCACCTCTTTTGCACAACCACAAGGCGCATCAAGGAAGGCAGCCCTCCCAGGAAGCCTTTAAGGACCTAGAGCTGCACAGCCACTGAAAATAGACTGCCAGACCTGGCATTCCAGTCAGCAGCGGTCTTGAACCTAGGACAAGCCGGAAAAAAATATTTAATATCCTCATAGCAGTTTTAAAAATATGGCACCCAGGGGCACCTGGGTGGCTCAGTGAGTTAAAGCCTCTGCCTTCGGCTCAGGTCATGATCTCAGGGTCCTGGGATTGAGCCTGTCATGGGGCTCTCTGCTCGGCAGGGAGCCTGCTTCCCCCTCTCTCTCTGCCTGCCTCTCTGTCTACTTGTGATCTCTCTCTGTGTCAAATAAATAAATAAAATCTTTAAAAAAAATTATTAAAAGGGGCACCTGGGTGGCTCAGTGGGTTAAAGCCTCTGCCTTTGGCTCAGGTCATGATCTCAGGGTCCTGGAATCAAGCCCCGAATCGGGCTCTCTGCTCAGTGGGGAGCCTGCTTCCCCCTTTCTCTTTGCCTGCCTCTCTGCCTACTTGTTATCTCTCTCCTCTCTGCCAAATAAATAAAATCTTTAAAAAAAATTATTAAAATATGGCACCCATAAAAAAGCATTCTGATATATAAAAAGAAAACCAGAGAACAAAAATGAGTTTTTGTATATTAAAACTATGGTGGCTCCAGAAATATTTTTTAAAATCTATGGATATGATGAATAATAAGGTCAAGGCTGAACTATCAATTTACAAAATGAAGTTGAAGAAAAATCTCCAAGAACACAGAGGAAAAAGGAAGATGGAAATTTTGAGGAAAAGAGTTAAGAGAATTGAAAGGTTGACTGAGGATATACAACAAGTATTTAAAATGTGTTCCAGGTTGGTGCACCCGGGTGGCTTAGTTGTCTAATTGTGGCTCAGATAGTGATCTCTGGGTCCTGGGATCCAGCCCCTCTCCCCGCTGAGCAGGGAGTCTACTTCCCCACTCCCTCTGCCCCTTTCCCTGCTCATCCTCTCTGTCTCTCTCTCAAATGAATAAATTAAATTTTTTTTTAAAGATTTTATTTATTTATTTGACAGAAAGGAGAGTGATCACAAGCAGGCAGAGAGGCAGGGGAAGCAGGCTCCCCGCTGGGCTCGATCCCAGGACCCCGAGATCGTGGCCTGAGCCGAAAGCAGAGGCTTTAACCCACTGAGCCACCCAGGTGCCCCAATAAATTAAATCTTTAAGAAAAATAAAATATAACATAATGAGTTTCAGGGGGCACCTGACTGCCTCAGTCGGTGGAGCATGTGGCTCCTGATCCTGGGGTTGTGAGTTTGAGCCCCACACGGGATGGAGAGATTACTTAAATAAATTTATTTTTTAAAAAGAAATAAATAAAATAAGTTCCAGAATAAAAGAA